>JAHHUM010001464.1:26756-626756 GCA_036173005.1 Crenichthys baileyi
ATTGTCTTGAAGATTTTAAAAATTGAGGGATTTTAAATTTTTTGCTTCTAAATTCAGCAAACAAAAAGTTGTCGTTTTTGGTCCGGCTTTAAAAAGAACTGCTATCAGTCATTTAAACCCTGGATGGCATTAAATTGACCTTGGTAATAAAGTAAAAAACCTGGTGTTTTTTTTGACCAGGATTTCATTTAAAATCCATATTGAACGGTTTTTCTGGGGTTTCCTTCTTTTCCCCGGACATTGCCAAAAATTTTGAATTTCCCTTTATCAGGAGTGACGCTGAAAACTATACGCTTTTGTTACTTCAAGCTGGACATTTTAATTCTTTCTTGGATGTCCACAAAATGCTTTAAAAACCCTTCAGTGATTCAAAAGCGCGCAAGATTTTTTGAGAAAATTTAAAAAAAAGGGGACGTATTTCTACTATTTTAGCTTCCTTCATTGCCCCCTGTTAAATCCAAATGAATTTAAAAATTTTCCCCTCCTCATATAAAAAGGGCCTTTAAGATCTAGCTCCATCAAAAAATCAAAAATCTGATTGTTCCATACGTTCCAAACAGAGCCTTCTTTCTCAAGAGTTTACTGGGGGTTTTCCTGAGTCTCAGAAGTAGAAGGGGAGGCAGATCCTTTTTTACCGGGCTCCTCTTTTTGGGGGAACCAGCTCCCAGTTTTAGTCCGCGGGGCGAACACCCTGTCACTTTTAGGCTAGGCTTAAAATTTTCCTTTTTGTAAAGTTATGTTACAGTGGCTTGTTTGGAGGATAAGGGGGAGTCGATTTAGCCTAAACCCTCATTTTATGGTTGGGGTGAAAAAACACCCCTCCATTTCTCCCACCTGTTGACCCCTTTTCTTTTCCAAAGGTTTTTAAAACATCGACAGAGGAGATACCCAATCCTTGGGGTTTTTTGATAACAATGACCATATTGGGACCCTTTTTGGGGGTGCCCTTTAAATGATATCCACATGGCCCTGTCTTTCAGGTTTAACCGTTCTCTCCCTAGACATGGCGATTGACTGAGCTTTACGTAATAAATTTTATTGCTTCTTTTTAGACCTAAATTTGAAACTGGCTCAGTTTTTTCTGTTCTTTCTTTCTAGTTTAAACGACTAAAAGGAGCTACACCCAAAAATTTTCTTTTTTCCTCCCTAGAAAATCTCCGATCATGCTTTTTGTTTTCTTTGTTCTCTGCTCTGTTCTCTCTAACCCCCCCGGGCGTGGCAAAAGGCGCTCCCTGAGGCGGTTCGGTTCTGCTGGGGGTTTCTTTCCCGTTAAAAGGGATTTTTTTTTCTCCACTTTCGTACTGCATGCTCACTATGAGGGTTTGCTGCAAAGTCAACGCCATGACTGTCCACTGTCTCTACATGTTCTCCGGGGGGAGGAAGCTGCAAGTCCTGACTGGGCAAATTCGGGGTTTCCTTAACTAAAAAAACTTTTTTCCCTTTTAAAATAAAAAACTAACACTGACTGCACTGTTCTTGGTTGGACAAATTTGGAATGATGACCTGACTTTTCTGAATGCCTTGGACAAGTGTTTTGTGATTGGCTTTTAAAAAAAACTGAATTTAGAATCCCTTGATACTCTTGAGATTTCATTATACCTTCAAATTCAAGCCCCTGTGCCAGATGCAGAACACCCCCAGAAAATAACAGAGCCCCCCTCCATTTTCACAGTGGACATGTTCTTTTTTTCTATGCTTCATTTTTCGTCTGTGAAAAAGAGCTGATGTCCCTTCCCAAAAAATTCATTTTTGTCTCATCTGCCATACATTCTCCAAAAGCTTTGTGGCTTTCAACATGTGTTTGGAAATTTTCCAGTCTGGCTTTTTTATGTTTTTTTTTTCAAAAAGGGTTTTCTCCGGGGTCGTTCCCATTAAAGTCATTTTGCCTCAAAATTTGAGGGTGCGATCTAAAAAAAAACTGATTTCCTTGAGTTTTAAGTTACCTTTTTCCTTTAGAAGTTTTTTCTGGGCTTTTTGTTACGTTCAAAATTTTCCGCCCCTTTTTTTTTGTCATCAATGTTCCTCCTTGCGGCCAGTCCTTGGTACATCCCAGGATTTTAATTTCTGAATAATATGTGCAACTGTAGTCACAGGAACATGAAGCTGCTCGGAGATGGTCTTATAACCTTTACCTTCAACATGCTTGTCTATAATTTTCTTTCTAATCTCCTGAGACAACTCTTTCCTTCTCTTCCTCTGGTCCATGTTGAGTGTGGTACACACCAGGTCACAAAACAGCAGAGGGACTACCTGTAGCCCTATATATAGGCCCACTGACTGATAACAAGAACGTAGACACCTGTTTTCTAATTAATGGACACACCTTGATTTAACATGTCCCTTTGGTCACATTATTTTCAGGGGTACCATCATTTTTGTCCAGGCCTGTTTCTTGAGTTTATTTTTTAAAATAATTCTGTTGAAGCATGTTTGAAAAGCAATATCTGACTTTCATTTGTTCATTTTCATAGAATTTGTATTCATTATTACCTGTCAGATTCAAGTTATTTCTGTGACTATTTTGGGTTTTTCTTTCATTAACCGAGGGGTACCAACAATTTTGTCCTACTGTAAGTAGCTCAGTTTACTCGTTTGTGGTGTGAGGAGAGGGACTGACTACCCATGGATGGTGCAGCTGCAGTTGTCCAGTGATTTCCAGGTGAGTTTATAGCTAGTGATGGGAAACTTGATCAGAAGCTCCAAACTAGACTCCAAGCTGGCAGAACATTTTCATCCGAAGCTACATGTGTCATCCTGTTGATTATCGTGACAAATAAAGCCTCAGTTTTAGTAGAGCCAAGCTGGTTTATCTGGTGATCGATGAATAAATCTGATGATGTTTTTACAACATTTTCATTAGTATAACCCTTTAGGGTTGCTTGATTTTATGCGCCAACTGTGTGTTATAGAAGCACAAAATATAAACTGATTTTTCCTGTTTTTTACTGACTGCCATTCTCAACTTTAGTTCTCACCCCACATCGTCATAGATTTTCAGAATTTTTAATCTCTAAATCAATTATAATGATTGATCTTTTTTTAATACAAACCAAAGAAAAAATTATGTTCTTCCACATAGTAGGGGTTTGTCCTGTAACTGGTGGGTTGCCAGTTGAAATCCCCGCAGGCCATTGTACCATTTAATTTTTCTGGGGGATATTTTCCAAGCCCCAGAGTGTCAAAAATTGGCTGCCAATTTTCAAAAATTCAATTTTAACATTATTTGCCTAAAGTCATTAAAACGTCACAGTCCCATGTCTGCAAACAATAGCCTAAATGAAAAGCAGCTACAGTTTGTGGAAAACAAAATAGATGAACCTTGAAAGTGATTTCAACGCCAAGTAGAGAAAACAAGGAAATCAATCAAATTGAAGCCTTGTTGATTATACACTTAAAAGTGCTGGGATAAACATAGTCCAATGTGTAACTTAGTGCCAAGTCAAAATCTGGGCTGTTTCAAGTCAGCAGGGTTATGTTCAGTTGGACCCACCCTGCAGGGTTAGGGTGTCTAAAGTTAAGATTTCCGAAAATCGACTAATTATACCACTATTATTCAGGTAACCCTAACCCTACAACACAAGACTAAGCATTTTTTTCTAAGTAGAAATAACTGTAGCCTTCTTTAGCGTAGCATTTGTTATCTGTCAAAGTCGGTTAAATTCTAGAATAATCAATCATTTGTAATTAACAAAAATTAACCTGTCACCTTTAAGCTGTTAGAATTCACAGTTTACTTACCAAGTTTTATTTCATTGTAGAGGAGAAGTCCAGTGACATGTAAGCCAGTCACAGAAGTTGAAAACAATGGTTTGTGAAGAATGATGTAGCTTCTTCTGAGGCTGTTTTCTACCCAACCAGTTGGGTAATATTTAGACCAAATATACCAGCATTTTTGTGTGCATGCAACGTAGATGGGAGTCAATGGTGCAAACATGCTAAATGGAAACAGATTGCTCTATTTAGTTTAGAAAGAAATGAAGAAAAAATTAAATTTCATATCTGCCCAAAATAAATAACCCTGCCATACTTCATGCAATTTGCATCAACACAGCCGAAGTTATGCAATTCAAAGACAGAGTTAACAGAAACAAGCACAAATAATAGGAAAAAGGAAACATCCACTTAGTTGGAAATAAGTTAATATGCGACATAAGTTCATAAAAAATGTCAGTGTCTCTAAACTTTGACCTTATTAGTTCAGGTTGAATTTTAACTTAACTTTTCATTGGTTTTAAAAATTGGCACACATTAAATAAAGTGGAACACAGTGTGTGAGCATACTTTTCCTTTAAATAGACACAGATTTATTGGAAATAAATATATACATTCAGTTCCTCAGAAAGCATCATGTGCAACGATTTGAATATCTGTGACCTAAGGAAACAAAAAACTATGTTGTGTAACTTGCCGCCTTTTGAGTCCTACCACCTGGGGGCGTTACTGAGCATTCAAAGGCAAGAAACTGCAACTGAGATCTAGGTACAGCAGGAGCAGCACCTGCACCTTTTTTGACTTGTTTTTATAATTTTTTTAATCATTTATATTTATTTAAAATTCATTTCTGTATGATCTTTGCCTATTTTAGGTAAATTCATAACTACTCCATGTAACCCAACTAAAAAGATCTGAATTCTCCTTAAAATTAGCTGTCACCTTCAACCTTCCTACATCAATACAACCATGAAACAATCCAGAACATGGCTGAGAAAAAGAGAATCCACTCATCACATGGAGCAGGTTTACAGTGAAACATTTCTCTCCAGTTCCTGCACAATCAAAACACATGAAGATAGTGCGATATTTTGTCCCACAGAAACCTTAATACATAAACCTTATCTGGAAAAAAGGAATAACAACCAAACTTCATGAAAGCTTTCCGAAGATACAAAACAAACCTGTAACTACAAAACCAATCCCTGAAGCAATGCTGCATGGAAAAACAGCAGGCAGCTTAATTTCCCAGGGAGCAGTCGATGTTAGAACAATATAGATCTCCTGATTAGGAGAGTACACATGCTTCTGTTTACATCCAAGTAACACCAGTGTCCACAGCTTAATCTTTCGCCGTCAAGCAGACTAAACAAAACGAAACAGGGGAGGATAGGGAGGATCTTCATCCGACTACAGGCTGCTAGAACATAGTTCCAGCAGGATGTTATGTGCAATGGATTTTCTTTAGTCTTGTAAACATAGTTTAAGGTATAATTTAAAGCATAAAGTCATTTATTTATACAGGTGCTTTAATAACAAGATATTAAAGAACCCGTATTTCTGGAATCAAACTCACTCAACTAACACGTCAGCTTTATTGAAACATTGAAATGCTAATGAATTGACTTTTTTGGTTCCCTTTTTATTAAAATATTTTGAGCATGCATGCCTTTTGCCTTCCTCTTGTCACGTTTTGGTTTTGGGGTGGACCGAAGCGCAGACAAGAGCGAGGCAGCAGCATTCTGACCAGTCTCTGTTTTATTTCCAAAAAGATCAAAAAGGGAAAAACAAAAACACTGCAGCTGTAACAGAGGCAGACATCCAAAACACTTACAGCATCGGCAGGAACACACAGGACTCAAGGCTTGGACGAGGGCAACGAACGGGGGTGAGAGACGAGAGGAACCAGCAGGGAACAAAGAGCACAGACCAACTAATATACAGAGAAACATGAGGGGGGAAACAAGGAGCAGGTAATCAAAGAAACAGAGAACAGGTGTGACATGGACGCAGGGAGAGAGAGGGAGCAGGTGAACCTAATAAGACTAAGACCTGAGGGAAGGGACTAAACAACAACACAGTGAGCAGAGCTAATAAAAAGTATAGAACAAGATAAATAAAGCTAAACATGAATTATTATGAATAATTATGAATTAAGGTAAACTGAGAAACTGGGGGGTAACAACAACCTAAGAACTTAGCAAATTAGAAACCATAAGAAACCCAGACTATAAAGTAAACAAACCCAAACACACACTGACTGAACCAAACTGAGGATGAAGCAGAGGAGAACACACTGGGAGACAGAAGAAAATCAGAACTGTAGGAAAAATAGAAAACATGAATACAAAACCATAAACAAGAACCTCTGGTTCTTAATGCTCACCCTCTACCGATGATCCACATGGCCCTGTTCTTCAGTGTTTAACCCTTTCTCTCTCCTAGACATAGCTACTGACTGAGCTTTTACTGTTACTAACTCTATGTGCTCTCTTTCAGACTCTCTTGAAAACTGGCTCAGAGTTTATCTGTTCTTTCTTTCTAGGTGAAACGACTAAAGGAGCTACATCCATTAACGTTTAATTTTCCTTCCCATAGAAAGTACTCCTGGATCAGTGCTTCTTTGTTCTCTTTGTGTCTCTGCTCTGTTCTCTCTAACCCCCAGTCGGTCGTGGCAGATGGCCGCTCACCACTGAGCCTGGTTCTGGTTCTGCTGGAGGTTTCTTCCTGTAAAAGGGAGTTTTTCCTCTCCACTGTCGCTACATTGCATGCTCAGTATGAGGGATTGCTGCAAAGTCAACGCCAGTGACTGTCCACTGTCTCTACATGCTCATCCGGGAGGAGGGAATGCTGCAAGTCACTGACTGGATGCAATCTGCTGGGTTTCCTTAGATAGAAAAACTTTTTATTCAATTTGAATAAATAACAGAATCTGACTGCACTGTTCAATGATTAGGATTAATTGGAATGTATGTACCTGACTTTTGTGAAGTGCCTTTAGACGACATGTGTTGTGAAATGGCGCTATATAAATAAACTGATTTGATTTGAATTGGTTAACAAAAACATAAGTCAAAAATGTCACATCCTGACACCTCTAGGGGAGGATAAAGCAACATGGAAGCCTCTGCCTCTTGCAGCATTACCCAAAAAATATTATTCATGGTAAGATTATGGTGCTGCATGAAAAGATATTCTATTTATACTTGCTAACCCTAAATCTCTTCTCCCTTTATCACTTCCCAAGGTTGTGGCATATTCTTTGACCCTTCTTTTAGCACAGTCTCTCTGTATGGTCCAGAGTCCTGGATCCTCTCTGATGCTCTCTTCTCTTCATGTCAGCCCAAAGATTGTCTTAAGATATAAGTCTGACCTCTGATGGCTGATTTTGTGTCTGTTAAACCATTCCTGTGTTGATTTTGTCTTGGATTAATATCCAGCCAAAGGATTAAAGACCCCTTTTCAGTTCTCTTTCATAGTCCACCAGTTTTATCTTAATCATCCTAGTATTTCATTGAGTTCATGTTTCCATCCACTCTGACAAGGTTCCCAGCGCTTTTAGAAAATAAACAGGCCCACAGTATCACACATCCTTCGCTATGCTTAACAGTGGGCATTAGGAGCTTTTCCACGTTTTTATCCGTTGTTTCATAGCAGACCCACCCTGAGTGTTTGTTGCCAAGAAGCTTAATTTTATTCTCTTTACATCAAATCAGCAGTTAAAGTCTCAGTGGAACTGAACTAACTCCACATGTTAAAGTTTGTAATGATAGGATGGAAAACATTGAATGTTTAACAGGAACTGCATTGTGTCAAAACACTCTTGAAAGTATTTGTTGCTTTAGAACTTTCGAGAAGAATGTTCCTAAAATGTTTTCCAGTTATGCGTGTGCGTTGGTTTGTCATTCATTTGTTAGTTTGTGTTCCTCATCCATCAGTATTTTTTCTATAGCATTTCCCCATTATTTTATTTAAATTTCTCATTTTTTAATTCTCCATGTTGTGGTGCATATATCTTTGTTAGAGTATTGTTTTGCTTTTACTTGCTTAGACTGCACATTATCTACCCACCCATCCATCCATAGTCTATACCTGCTTGTCTTTGCAAGAACGCGGGAGGCTGGTGCCTATTACCAGCAGTCAATCACAGGGGAACACAGAGACACACAGGACAGACAACCATGCGCACACACACTCATACCTTAGGACAATTAAGAGATACATCAATTAACCTTTCAGTTTTTGGACTATGGGAGGAAGCCAGAGTACCCAGACAGAACCGACACATGCACAGGGAGAACATGCAAACTCCATACAGGAAGACCCCAGGCTGGGAACCCTGTTTGCCAGATGTTTCTTAAATTATCATCTTAAGCCCCAAGTTTTTGTGAACATTGTGCTCGAAATAACACGTCCAAATCTGAGTTTTTCTAAGAAAATAACAAATTCTATTTAAATAATCATTATGTTTATAATTATGTTTTTCAGATGTGATAATTCTGGTCTTCCTTTGCTGCTGATTGAGTAAATCCTCGGCGGATTGTGGAACATCTGCTTTCAGCAGATTTGCTGATAGTGTGTAGATGTCCTGTGCTGATCAGGTCAGAATGAATTTTGCGGTAATGACATTTTTTGGAGTTTGTTTAGTTTCTGATTCAACTGCTTGTATTTTTAACTGTGTTTCTATCAGCTTTCAGCCAACATTAAAGTGATTTGTTTACACCTAACATTTTATTCTTTAAATGGAGCCTATTCACCACTGGTTGGTTCACTGTTGCCTGCTTTAGTTTATGTTTAAATTTAAGGTCATTTTTGTTGTTGAGCATCTATTTTTGCTGTTTGTGCCTATTAGCTCTGCATCACAGTTAAATGACTTTGGATTTACCTTGTTAGTATTTGATACCCATATTTGTACCCTGTAAAACACCAAAGGGCAACACAAGAACCATCAATTTGTACCTGTGCCACAGTTTGACAAGCTTGAGTTAGGGCACAGTGAGTAAAGAGGCCAAAGGGCACATTTGGTTTTCTGCCAAACCTCCATGTTACGATCTGCTGATGAAAGCAGCGAGAAGTCCAACAGATGAACAAAGACTGCCATCTTTAAAAGGACCTTGTTCAGTTGTAATGAGAAATGTGTCCATTCAGAAAGTGCTGGGAGCAGGCAAGAGTTGGGTCATTGATCACAATCACCAGTGAATAAGTTTCACTTTCCTGTGTTGGTAAAACTGAAAATACCATCTGTTGAGTGAGAGAGACTTATATGATCGGTCTAACAGTATACTGCCAGAACTATTGGGCTACTTGTCTTTACACTCACATGAAGTTTAATGGCGTCCCATTATAATTTTAAAGGACTTAATATGGTATTGTCTCACTCTTCGCTGCTATAACAGCTTTAACTCTTCTACAAAGTGTAGACATGCATTTATGGAAATTTTTGACCATTTTTCCAGGAGAACATTTACGAGGTTAGACACTGATGTTGGATGAGAAGGCCTGGCTCACATCTCTTCAAAACATCCCCACACTATAATGCCCTCTCAACAAACTTTACACTTGCCACAATGCAGTCAGCCAGATGTGGTTTTCTTGGCAACCGACTGATTGCATTGCTAGGCATGATTCTTCATTATGGAAAAAACATGTCTTCACTGCTCTAGAGTCTAGCGGTGGTGTGCTTTACACCACTGCATCTGACACTTTGCATTGCACTTCATGATGTAAATCTTGAATGCAGCTGCTTGGCCATGGAAACCCATTCCATGAAGCTATCTACAAACTATTATTGAGCTTATCTGAGGTATCATTAAGGTGTGGAGGTCTGTAGCTATTGATTCAGCAGAAGGTTGAATACCTCTGCACACTATGTTTCTCAGCATCCACTGTCCCCACTCTGTGATTTTACATGGCCAACCACTTTGTGACTGAGTTGCTGTTGTCCCCAATCACTTCCAGCTTGTTTTTATGCCACTAACAGTTAACTGTGTCTGTATCTTTGTGGCATGGAAATTTCATGACTAGACGTATGGCATCCGTGCCATTCTATCATAGCACCACACTGGAATTCATTGAGCTGCTGAGAGCGACCCATTCTTTCACAAGTGTTTGTAAAGCAGTCTGTATGCCTTTGTACTGGATTTTATACACCTTTGACCAAAGCGACCAAAGTGACTGGACCACCTGAATTCATTTGAATGGGTGAACCAATACTCTTGGCAATATAGTGTATTGTTCAAGCTACTTCATCTTACTTTTTATTAATCTCTTCACATTTTATCAAAACTAATTTTAATAAAGAAGTGTGTAGATTAACTAGGATCTTTCTGAGTGGTGTGTAAACAGGCCTCGAAATGACATTTGTTGTGAATATTTCTATACATTTAATTGAATTGATTCTGTAATCCTGCTCCGGTTTGAAATAATAACATGTAATAAATATTAATCTACCTGGTAACTTATCTCACACAGTAATGTAAAATGCTTTTGTTAGCTAGGTGCTAACAAAACAGTAGAAGCTACACCGGCCAGATGTTCCAAACCTATATAGGATTATACATTCCCAGCTGTTTCCATTCTGTGTTCAAGCTCAGGTATCGGCAGTATAGGCAGTGACATAAAGTTCAGAATCCATATAACAAAAAATGTCCATAGTATAACAATGTAGACACAAGACATGCCCACATTCTGAATCTCTATCATACATTAAACTCATTTGCTATGTGCAGAGGCATACATATGCTAAGCTTCAGTCCTAGATGTCAATACTACTTAAAATGGTCTACCATCATCTAACTCATCAGTTTCCTATATTTACTTTTTAAGGTATTAAAAGGCATTTTGAAGCTGGGTTTGAAGGTTTAGGGTTTCTTCTGAACAGCATAATTCATAACTTCCTGTGGAACATTACAAATCACGTTTTCCAGTCTCAGGACTACTATACCTAGTTTCTCACCTGGCTGCAAGATGTCTCACAAAAGAGTAAAACCATAAATGAATTAAAGACTAGTGCTGCCCTCTAGTGGGCATTTGTTGGCAAACTTACTGACAGCTTCTCAGTGAAAATTTATATTCTGGGTAACTTCACAAAGCAGTTGGGTTTCTATATTTTTATGCTGGGAAGAGAAGGGCGCTGGGAAGGAAAATTGTCATTTCTGTTGCAAATCTTAGTTTCAACAGACTAATTCTTTTGCACCCAGTGAGCAAAGAAAACTAAATTTTAAGAGATATTTAAATGTCAGCAGATGCAAACATTCATCTCTTAAGTCAAAACAATAAGTGTGGTTAAAACTCAGAACCCCTTTTTACACAAATACATCGTAGATTGGAAAATCCTTCTCAGTGTCAATGAAAACTTTTATGGCTGTCAATAGAGTTACTGAAAAAAATTAAGTACACCCTTGCTGCTTCCAGCAGATTTAAGACGTAAACAGCAAGAGTTTTTGTCAGTTTTGTCAGGTTCTTGGGAGCACAGTCAAATATTATAGCAGACGTACCTCTATATTCAATAAATTAGAATATGCGTTCCCAAAACACTCGTTTGTAAGACTGAAAAACCCAACCTTTAAGTAAGTATTAAACATACTTTTCATGAAGCCCACCTTTCTGTATTAAAATGCTTGTATTGGTCTGATGTAATATTCTTATCTCAAATGTTTTCATTAGCTGAAATCTGGGAAATCATCATGACTGACAGAAATAAAGGCTTGAAAACATCAGACTGTGTGGAATTAACCTAGATAACATGTTTCACTCGTTAATTAGTTAATTTATTCCAGTTATTTAAGTTACTGGAATAAACAAACTTTCCAATGGCATTTTAATTTATTGGACATGACTGTATATTGTAACACAATGCCAGGTTGGAAAGGCATCAGCAATACCATTTCGAAAAGCAACTGATTCTGCCCAGTAACCTGAGAAGAGTTACAAGGACATTTCCAAACTATCTGAAGTCCATCTTTGTACAGACCGAAATATTTTTCCCACTTGGAAAATATTTAGGACGGCGGCCAGCCTTCCCAGGAGTGGATGCCCCAGCAGATTCAGCCCAACGTCAGAGTGTGCAATGCTCAGAGAAATGACAAAAAAAGAGCTCCATCCTTGAATCTACAGGCCTCAGTTAGCATGTCCAATGTTGAAGTTTCTTTTCCCTAAAAACAATATGGCAAGAAAGTTGCATTTGAATGAAGCACAAGACAAATTGGAACAATGTAATTTGGACTGATGGGACCTGAAAAGTAGAGATGTTTGATCATAAACACAGAGCTATTTTTGGTTGCTTGTTGCTCCTACCAAGTCTCAAGCACAGTGGTGGAGAAATGATGGTTTGGGCTTTTGTCGTAGCCACAAGCACCTTGCAGTTACTGAGTGGACCATGAACACAGATTCCACAACTGTCTGACAGGTGAAGCTTGGCCCAAACTGGGTCATCAGCAGGACAATGATACCAAACACAGTAGTTAATAGGAAACCTCAAAAAGGAAACTCCAGACTTCAGCCTGACCGAAATGATGTGATGGGACCTTCAGAGAGCCAAGAATTAAACTCAATGAACTGATTCAACAATAGAAAGGGTGGACCAGAACTCATCCACAATGTCCAGAGAACAAAACTAAATTTAAACAACAAAAACTGGAAAAATAGTAACCAGAAATGCTAAAAGCTAAACCAGGTCCACGATACATGGGCAGCGACCAGTATGCCACCAAACTGAGAAATATAATTTAATGGCGAAGATTTTAAGATTAGTAAAACTCTTACTGGAATTCAAGTTTGAAAAGATTTAAGCTTGAATATAAAGTTGTTTTCTTTAGGAGGAACAGGAAATAGGAAATGAAACCAAAGTTGCGGAAACAACTTTTTTTGTGGCAGAACCTACAGCTACAGTTTAACTGAAAATGCCAACAATGATAGGCCAGATGTTGAAACTGATATTTTTAGCAATTGAGTTAATTTCAGAATAGATTATTGTTAAATAAACTTGGATGTGATCATACTGGCTGCTGTAGTTTTGAATAACTGTATTTTTTGCTCACTTTTAATTGCAACATTTCCTGTATCCTAAAGTTTGCTTCATGAAAGTCTGAAAAGTAGAAAGGCCAGATGTCCTTTCATTGAATATGGTTTTCATCTAAAGTGAGACTGAGCTCCTTTTTCTGATTTCCACCCAGTCCACACAATCCTGATATAATTCAAGCAAACAACCATAAACACCCAAGGTGGTTTTACTCGGAGACAAGAGGGCTGGTTCTTGGTAAGTAAAGTTCAAATTTTGCAAACAGGTTTTTTTAAAAGGGTGAGGGGGGCAGGAAACATCAATTTCTCACTTTTGCTGTTTCGGGCCAACCACAAAGAATTCCTCCTGTTGTTTTTCATCCAACAAAGTCATCTCAGGATCCTCAAGTCCAATCTAATGCAAGAAACCTATTTCAGTGCAAGTGACTGGAAGTAGGAGGACTAGATCAGGTTTGTCAGTGAGAGCTTCAATTTGTTTCTGCAGCTGTGCATGCAAGGTTATCATGCACAACAGCAAAACCTCCAGGTTGATCTTATCAATAAACCTTTATCTACAAGTCTTTAAAGAGCAACAGGAGGTGCAAGGTATGTTAGAGGAAGTCTGCAAGCCTTCTCCTGTAAATAAATTAATAAATTAGACTTTATTGATCCCACAATGGAGACATCTCTTATGGAGCAGTGGGCTGCCATCATGCGGTGCCCAGGGAGCTTTCACGGGCTAAGGGTCTTGCTCAGGGACCCACAGTGGCTGGCTGTGGGATTCAAACCAGGGTACTTGTGGCCTCTCCAGGACCCAAATGCTCTGCTCTCTGACCACTAGACCCCACCCAGATCCTCCATCCATCCATCCATGTAAATATGACAAGAAATACCATTAAATTGTATCCTGGTTTTCGTAGGTAGAGAATAGTGTTTCAATCCATTAAGAGAAGAATAGACTAAAGGAGATGGGACAGACATGGGACATGATATCCAGGTAGGTGAGCGGGCGAGCAAATGAAGGCCAGCTTTAAGCGAATGGTGGCATCCTTTACACTGGCTCCCTGTATCTCAGAGAATAGACTTTAGCTACTGGCTTCGCACCAAAATACATTAAAGATTTGTTGTTGTTGTATTAACCTTCCCTACCACTCAGGTCTTCTCTTTAACGTCTACTCTGCATCCGCCGGACCAGAACCAAACATGGAGATGCAGCATTCAGTTCTTATGCTCCACTAATCTGGAATAAACTCTCAGAAAACTGCCTTTGGCTGTTCTATTTAAACTATTAACTGAAACATCATCAATTTCAGTCTGTAGTCCAAATTTTCTTTACTTTCCCTAATTATGTCAATGTGTTGTACCTTTTAATGTGATTTATTATCTTTTCATCTTTTAAAGCACCTTTGCATTGCCTTGTTGCTGAAATGTGCTGTACAAATAAACTTGTCTTGCTTTGGGATCCAAAATAAAGCACTTATCAAGGACGAGTCCGGTGTTTAATTCCATAGGTTTGAACCTGCTGCACAAACCTCATGAGGCTTCTTTTATATACACTCCTCAAAAATGGAGAGAGTGGCATGTTTCCAACATTAGAGGAGCAACTGGCTTGAGTAAGAGGTCATTAGAACCAGAAAAATTGATATTGTTTCATAAAGGAAGGAGCAGACGTACCAGATGCATCATGCAGCATTACATCTAAAAGTTCACTCTGTTTTGCTGGTATGTTTTTTATGTCTTTTGTTCTTTCAAAGGTTGTTCCCCACCTGTTTGATCAAACTAAGACACAACCTGGTGTGTTTTTCCTCAGGCACAGATAATATCTGTGGCTTTTTTGCACACTTGAGTCTCACAGTTTGGTAATAGCAGCAGCCTCACCACTCAGTGTGCAGACATTCAGGAGGACTTCAACCTGAAGTAAAGGAAGCATCTCGACAACTGAAGCTTTATCATTTTTACTTGTGCACATCAAGTCAGGAAGGATGAAGTTACAACTTTATTTGTTGAGTATCATGAGCTATTTGCTGCTGACAAATCAAGAGGAGCACGTACAGGTATGGAATATTTGCATTTTCCATTTTCTGTTATAATTTATTTCCTTAACGTAAGCATATCACAAAAGACCTTTTTCACTTGTCTGCTTAGGTTTCAGGGACACATTTTCACTGTTAAGAATAGTTAAATGTTTGTTTCTATTTATTCACAAACCAATATTTAGCTTTTCCAGATAAAACATTTATTTCCAGCCTTTTAAACCAGCAGTGAGTAATTTCATCACTAGGGCAGAAAATTACAGTAGTTATTGCAGAATTTGAGTGACATGCTGTATTACAGTAAACTCATTTTTGAAGGATGCTCATTATTTATATGTTTATTATGCTGAAAGTAAGAAGAGCAGGTTAGTCAGGGAGAAAAGAAAATATGAGCTCCAGTAAAGTCTAAGGCGTTACCTGTCCAGGAATAAGAACATGATCTGGTGTTTATCCGATTCAAAAAGTATTTATAAATCCAACCTCAAGAGAACAAAAACTTAACAAATTTCAAACCGTCGTTTTTCATTAAAAGAATATGAAGCCAAAGTAGAAAAGCTGTGGGTTAAAAACTAAGTACACCCCCTGATCCAGCAGCTTGTAGAACCACATTTAGCAACAAAAACTCAGAAGTTATTTTTAGTTGTATTTTATCGATCTACTGCATCGCTATCGAACAATATTTGCACCCTCTTCTTTATGAAATGTTCATTCATTGCTTGCACCAAATGTCAGCTGAGCTTTAACTGACCAGTTGGTTCATATGTGACTGTAAAATACTTGGTTATTTGGATGAGTTCATGGTCTACTTAATGCAGATTCTCAGGTCCTCTGGCTGTAACACAAGCCCAAATCATCATCCCTCCACCACTGTGCATGACAGTTGCATGAATGTTTAAGCTGAAATGTTGTGTTTGTTTATCTCTAAAAATGGTGCTATGAGTTATGGCCAAACGTGTACTTTAGTATAATCTCTCCAATGACTTAAATCCTTAGATGTCTGGCGCTTTTAGCAAACCACCACTTTTGTAAGGAGAGCAAGCTCTGACCTTGGGATGCATTCATTAGGATGTCCACTCCTGTGTATTGCAGCTGTCTGAAAAGACTTTCTCTTGTTAATAGGCTTTGTCTTTGTAGAATGATGAACTTCAGATAGTTTGGAAATGGCATTAAAATCCTCCCCGGATTGATGGGCAGCAACAGTCTGTTCTCTAAGCTCATTGCTGTTGTCTTTCTACTTTGGCAGTGTGTTAACACACACCTGTATGTTCCACAGCAACAAACTAACAAAACTCTTGGTTTTATAGAGGTGCTGACACTGATGATGGTCAGTTAATCAGGTTCTTTAATTTGCACCTGTTTCTGTGTTTTGTTTTCATGAGGTTAGATTCAAATTTTAAAATATGTTAAAGACCAGATCATGTTGATTATGTCCTGGTACGTAAACCAGTGACAGTAAAACAGGGTGTACTTTCTTTTTACCATGATTGTGTAAGTTTTGACTGTGTTTTTTGTCATTTCACTGAATCTTTATCTGTGTTTATATCAGAGCCTATCCGAGAAATTAGTTCTGTTCCTGCTTTCTAACTTCTTCATTCTGCCGCTCACCACCTGACATGATTCTGTTTTCATTTTAGGAGACAATGCTCAGTTTTTTTGATTCAATCAACGGCACTTTTATTTATGATGATGATTACAAAGGATCTGCTCCCTGCCAAATGCACATGCCGGGATTTAACACCCTCGCACTGATGGTCATCTATCTCATCGTGTTTGTGTTCAGCCTCATGGGCAACAGTGTGGTGGTCTACGTGGTCTGCTCTATGAGTAAAGGCAGAACCAGCACAGATATCTACTTGATGCACCTTGCCTTGGCTGACCTCCTCTTCTGTTCCACCCTCCCCCTCTGGGCCATTGACTCTCACTTCGGTTGGATCTTTGGCAACTTCCCATGCAAGCTCTTCTCAGGCTTCCAGGAGGCATCTGTGTACAGTGGGGTCTTCCTGTTGGCGTGCATCAGTGTGGACCGGTACTTTGCCATTGTGAGAGCTACACGAGTGCTGTCCTCCCGGCACCTTTTGGTAAAGGTGGTGTGTGGTGTTGTGTGGCTGACATCCGGGTTGCTGTCTCTACCTGTGGCAATTAAAAGAGAGAAAATCTTTGCTCCTGACCTGAACCAGGACATTTGCTACGATAACCTAACCAGGGAAAGCAGCGACCAGTGGCGGGTCAACATCCGAGTTCTGCGGCACACACTGGGCTTTTTCTTGCCCCTGGTGGTGATGACCATCTGCTACAGCTGGACCGTGGTGACGTTGTTCAGCACTCGCAGTCAACAGAAACACAAGGCCATGCGCATCATCTTGGCAGTAGTGCTGGCATTCATTTTCTGCTGGCTGCCTTATAACATCACCGTGCTGATTGACTCTCTCTTCCGAGGTGGAACACTCACAGAGACCTGCGAGGCCCGCTACAGATTGGAGACCACGCTAGAGGTGACCAAGGTTTTTGCCTTCATGCACTGCATGGTGAACCCCGTGCTGTACGCCTTCATCGGGCAGAAGTTCCGGAATGAGCTGCTAACAGTTCTTTACAAACAGGGCCTGGTCAGCAAGAAGGTCTGGGTGACTTACAGGAAGGGGTCTGTTAGCAGTGTGGCCAGCATCAAGTCGAAAAACACCTCTGTATCGATGTAAATCAATGCTGATGGCGGGTTATTTATACGTACCCCCCATAAAATGAACAAGCATAATCATTGTTGAGGTGCAAGAGTGTAGAAATTAGATCTGTTTAAGCATTCAGAAAAATCCAAATCAAAGCAAAGAAAAAACCCCAAAGTGCTACGTCCCATTCTCAGAGGACATTAAAGAAGAATTATTAAATCAGACTGAATGACAATTATTCTACATGATGAAAAATCCCAACATGTTTTGTCTTATAGATCCTCAAACAAAAAGCGATCCAAGAAGGAGGCTTTTATCTATAATTTCCAAAGAGTCTAATAGGTTAATAGGTTAGGATAATAGGTTTTAAGTCAATAGGGTCCACACCATTACACCAATGAAGGCCATATACACACTTTCTGCTCCAAAAGCATTTAGGAGGAAAAGGAGAAATTGGATGTGGCTAACTCAAGCATTTGATTTTCTAGTCATCAGAGAGCACCTCTGTAACATACAGGAGTGTGATGACACCATGCCCTGACAGAAAGACATGATTGATTACCTCAGAGAAGCAACACATGCTCCCCATCAATCTGGAAAGGGTTTTAATTCCATTTTTAAACTAAGAAAATATGGGAAAAGACTCACGAAATTATTCCCAGGCATAAAGCGTTTAAGACAGCAGCCAATCTGGAAGATTCCAGAAAAATCCAACCAAAAGTCAGAGGGTGTAATGCTCAGAGAAATGGAAAAAAGCCCAGTTTCATCTGAATGAAACACAAGACATCAGCAACAATCTCCTTTAAAAAGATGGGTCCTCTGTCACAGCACTATGTTAGAAGAAAATCAAACACAGCATAACAGCACAGATACCCGTCAAGCACGGTGGTGGAGGGGTGATGAATTGGGCTTGTTTTGCTGCCACAGGATCTGGGCACCTTAAGTAAGCTAGGATCTTCTCTGTATACCAAAGTATTAGTATTATGGTAGAAGGCCATGAATCTGAGAGTTGAAGCTTGGTCGACATTAGTTCATGCAAGCAACAAAGAAACCTTTCATAACAAAGAGGGAGCTGAATGTCTGCAGACCTCCGTAACCTGAAGCAACGTAGGAAAGAAAAATGGACCAAACCTTGTAGAGTCTTGTTTCTCAGGGCTTACAGTCTTCAATACCTTAATACTGCTTAGAGTTTGTAAAACGACAGATGTTACAAGAAGTAGAAAAGGTGCTGCACTTTTTCACTCTGAGCATTTCTCCTAAAAGCTTCTTCAAAGCTTCACGTTGGAGTCTAATGTCAAAATCCAAATATAATGAGTGGCCTCTGCAGCTCTTCTCGTTTTTATAAAGTGATGTTTGGCTTTTGAATCAACATCTTCACAATCTTTTAATAAAATCAAATGTCAAAATGTTTCCATGAAAGATTTTCCATCACTAAGAAATGTGCAAACTGCAGAGTGTGAGTTGTTGCACAGCTTTAGTCACATGGGACGTTATCTAGATATGCATGTTTTCTGAAGCATGGGGCTCTCAATATAAAGCAGACATTTAAATATCCTGTGTTTTAGGTTTTGTCACTTTGCTATTACACCTATTGAGAAAAAAATCAGATAAAAAATCTTTCGAACAGGAAAAGGTGGTGAAACTTGTTTTCTGTTTTCACCACTAAAGAACAGTGTGACTTCTTTGATAAATGACTTTCATTTAGTCAACATTTCTCTAGAAACGTCTTCTGCTCCTTTATCACTGTTTTGATCTGAATCTAATTTTCTTTGATTGTTCTTAACTTCATTTTTTAATTTTCCAGCGACATTTTCTTATTGTTCTGAATTAAATGTGTGTGCATGTTAATATGGAAAGCAGCTTCAAGGATTTATTCTGAACAGATCCAAATATATCGAATAATACGTCTATTTTTATGCAATACTGTCTGGTGTATCTACAAAGTGGCTTGCTATGAATTACACAAATAGTGACATTAAAATGTACTGCACAGTTTATCTTTGCAGGTTCCCAAACCTGAAGGAGTGTTGCAACAAAGAACCGACATTTGGTTAAGTGTTGCTTCATTCACACGGTTTTGGTCAAGTTCCTGTTTTTCTTTGTGGTTTAGAAGTCTTGTTGTCGGACCTGCTCAGTACCTGACATGTTGAAGTCAAAAAAAGCACCAAAAAAAATGGAGACACGAACTTTAGATCACAGTCATCTGTCAAAATCTTTGTCATCATGAATGTGTGAATATTACTTTGAAGAAATGATTTCTAGTATGAAACTGAGGTCAGTGAGTGTTTTCAAATGCTTTCTGGGATACTTTCACCATACACACACAGACCTGGTGTACATCTGATGAAACACGTGATAAAGGATGTGTATAAAAATGACATTTTCAGCTTCTTCTGGAGTTTGACATTGTTCTTTCATTTTATGAGTAGTTTGAGGCAGCGGTTTGGTACTGAATAATGTAGCTGATCTAATTTAGAAACTGTCCCACCGTCACCACGTAACAGACAGAATGTTTTCTGCATGTGACGTGTATTCAGAATGTATTCAAAAGTGTTATGTGTTGGTTATCTGAACACGTTGTTGTATTAGTTTGTCTTAATCAGGGCTTGTTTGCTGCCTGTTGCCATCACACCTTAGAATTCCTGCAGGGCAGCAAGTAGTCCAGTAATTTGTCCTGCAGCTGCCTTGCCTTGCAGCACCGACAAATTCTGCATGTCCTCCCCGTTCCTGTGTGAGATCCCCTCAGGGTTTATACAGACAGTCATATTCAATAAATAGAAATATTTTAAAAAGTTAAAAGTTTCTGTAATTGAAATCATTGAGTGAAGCACATGATATAGATTTATTCCTCAGACTGATGTTTTCAAGCCTTTATTTCTGGTTGGTATGGTGATTTTCCGCCTACGGCTAATAAAAACGTGACATTTAAGATTAGAATATTACATCAGACAATAAAAAAACTGTTTTAGCACAGAAATGTGGGTTTAATAAAAAGTCCATGAAATAAGCCTTAAAGCATGTCTACGTGGCATCTATCCTGTGAATCAAAACCAAAACCAATAATGCATATAGAATTTATTCCGCATGTCGGAGGTTTCTGATTACAGTTTTAGTCATGATGTCAGTGTGTGTTGAAAGTGGAGCAGGCCACATTTTTGTGGAGAGGAAGTGTTGAGAAATGTGGTTTCCACTGCCACCATCTAGTGGAGTATTTGTGGGGAATCAAACATACATCTATCATCATCTACAATTTAATATAAAATTTCTTTTTCTGTGTTCTCTTTGTGTCTCTGCTCTGTTCTCTCTAACCCCCAGTCGGTCGTGGCAGATGGCCGCTCACACTGAGCCTGGTTCTGGTTCTGCTGGAGGTTTCTCCCTGTTAAAAGGGAGTTTATCCTCTCCACTGTCGCTACATGCATGCTCAGTATGAGGGATTGCTGCAAAGTCAACGCCAGTGACTGTCCACTGTCTCTACATGCTCAGCCAGGAGGAGTGACTGCTGCAAGTCACTGACTGGATGCAATCTGCTGGGTTTCCTTAGATAGAAAAACTTTTGACCAATTTGAATAATAAACTAAATCTGACTGCACTGTTTGATAACTTGGATCAAATGGAATGTATGTACTTGACTTGAAATCTGTATGATTTGATTGAATTGACTTTGTAAAGTGCCTTGAGATGACGTTTTGTGAATTGGAGCTATATAAATAAAACTGAAATGAATTTTTTCATATATTTGCATTTAAATCTTTCTATAAAAGCACAGTGACATGTCAAAGGTGTTTCTATACAGAACAGCAGGATCTGATACAGCTGTCTCTCTGAAAAGTCAGGAGAAAGTAATTAAACGAACATGAACCTGAGCCTGATTTATTTTACTGTTGAACAATTGCAACACTTTCAGTTGATCTGAAATGTTAACGAGCCTCAAACCTGAATATTTACGAAAGATTAAGGAAGGTTAATAAGTGAGAACAAGCAACTCTAAATAAAAAAAAATACATACATATATTGTAACAACGATTTGAATAACTGTCCGGCTTTCTAAGGTGGGAATCGCAGAGAGAGCACCAGTTAGATGCTTATATGACCCCCAGTTCAATAACCATTCCAGATGATGCCTTTCTGGTTTCTTTAATGAGCAGATTTATGTGGGTTGCATACATAGGTGTGGTTCTACAAACAAATACACAAATAACACACAAATTACAAATCAATAATCACATTTTGCACATCAGTAGGTTACATAATATAACAGCCACATGCTGTCTTGTAAGCCTAACTGGTAGCCTAAATAATATTTAGTGACAAAAATAAAATATGCTGGTTTAGCATTCCTCCAGTCTTGTGTTTTAATCACTGATAATGTGAAGAATGAGTAAAGAGAAAGGAACTAAAAGCGATAAGAAAAAACATCAACTGAAGGGAAAAACACTTCTCTTGATTAGCTATCTCCTATCCAGCAAAAGGAGCTAATAGAAATGTCCAAGACAACTAATCTACTAAACTAATTATCCTTACTGAGCAGTATAAAACTCACCAGTCTCATGGACGCACACTCTCAACAAAAACACCACGTAAACCGCTTCAAAACTTAGCTTCTGAGGTTTCTCAGTGCTTCCAGAAACACCAGCTTTAACTCTTCTGAACATTACTTACTAAAACGGCAGCGCTCCCAAGTGGCGAGTCCAGGAACTACACCACAGTCCTGCCTTCAGAACACACACATGTACACACATACACACATACATACATATATTCAGGGGTTGGACAATGAAACTGAAACACCTGTCATTTTAGTGTGGGAGGTTTCATGGCTAAATTGGACCAGCCTGGTAGCCAGTCTTCATTGATTGCACATTGCACCAGTAAGAGCAGAGTGTGAAGGTTCAATTAGCAGGGTAAGAGCACAGTTATGCTCAAAATATTGAAATGCACACAACATTATGGGTGACATACCAGAGTTCAAAAGAGGACAAATTGTTGGTGCACGTCTTGCTGGCGCATCTGTGACCAAGACAGCAAGTCTTTGTGATGTATCAAGAGCCACGGTATCCAGGGTAATGTCAGCATACCACCAAGAAGACGAACCACATCCAACAGGATTAACTGTGGACGCAAGAGGAAGCTGTCTGAAAGGGATGTTCGGGTGCTAACCCGGATTGTATCCAAAAAACATAAAACCACGGCTGCCCAAATCACGGCAGAATTAAATGTGCACCTCAACTCTCCTGTTTCCACCAGAACTGTCCGTCGGGAGCTCCACAGGGTCAATATACACGGCCGGGCTGCTATAGCCAAACCTTTGGTCACTCATGCCAATGCCAAACGTCTGTTTCAATGGTGCAAGGAGCGCAAATCTTGAGCTGTGGACAATGTGAAACATGTATTGTTCTCTGATGAGTCCACCTTTACTGTTTTCCCCACATCCGGGAGAGTTACGGTGTGGAGAAGCCCCAAAGAAGTGTACCACCCAGACTGTTGCATGCCCAGAGTGAAGCATGGGTGTGGATCAGTGATGGTTTGGGCTGCCAAATCATGGCATTCCCTTGGCCCAATACTTGTGCTAGATGGGCGCGTCACTGCCAAGGACTACCGAACCATTCTTGAGGACCATGTGCATCCAATGGTTCAAACATTGTATCCTGAAGGCGGTGCCGTGTATCAGGATGACAATGCACCAATACACACAGCAAGACTGGTGAAAGATTGGTTTGATGAACATGAAAGTGAAGTTGAACATCTCCCATGGCCTGCACAGTCACCAGATCTAAATATTATTGAGCCACTTTGGGGGTGTTTTGGAGGAGCGAGTCAGGAAACGTTTTCCTCCACCAGTATCACGTAGTGACCATATATATATATATATATATATATATATATATATATATATATATATATATCTCTCTCCTTCCTTTCATGGAGTCCGTCATATTCTTGATCTGTTGATGAGCAACTTTTTGAGCTGTTTACAGTTTCCCTTCACCAGAACTCTCCTGTTGAAGGACTTATAGGTTCCCTGCAGGGTTTAGGTCTGGTGAGGAAGGGAGCCATGTTATTGTCTCTCATTTCTAAGGCCTTTATTAGCTAGTACCTCGATGCGCATGTTGGAGTACTGCCCTCCATAAAAATTCTGGTCTTCTAGACAGATGCAAATTTTTTCCTTCACCGCAGCTTGAAAGAAATGTCATCTAAAATTTATCAGGAGGTTCTGAGAGTTGATTTTTAGTCCATCTTCAACTCAAAAAGATCCAACTAGTTCAGCTTTAATAATACCAACCCTTGCCAGAACCCCACCTCCATCAGACTAGCATCTCACTCAGTACTGGATGTTGGTCTCCTTAGACCACACCCTTCCTCTTTACAGGAACACATACAGTATAACCAGATATGCTTACATCCAATAAGCATTTGAGTTTATACACCTTGGAGTTAAAACTTATGCATAACTTATGCATAATGACATATTCAAGGCAGGAGCACATTTCAGCAACAAAACAATACAAAGTGCTTTTTATGATTTTTATGAAAACTTAAAGATTACATTGCAGAGGCAGACTAAAATATACGGCTAGTTTCTAATTTTCAAACCTAGACTGACACTTATAGAGCAGAGCGTTATTTTTTTATATTTGAAGTTTCTATGACTTCAGGCTCTCAAGCAATAAAAACAAAAACACCCCTTTAAAATGCTCCTTGATAAGAACAAACAGTAACAACAATAGCTGCAACATTTCTTTGTGTTTTAGGGACTCTGAGCTCTTCCTTATTTAAAATTAATTTCACAGTTTAACAGAAAGCAGGTCAACATCCTGGTTTAGCTCAGGTTCAAGCTCATTTTCTGAAATCTTCACTTTTTGTTTAATTTGTTTCGGATTTTCAGCAGTTTGAACCGCAGGGGGCGGGGACACACTTGTGCGTAGGGCCGATCGACGTTGCCACGGTAACAGCATAAAAACAGCTCGGCTAAACCTCTGTAGCTTTCGCAAGGATAAACTACGTCAAAAGTGTCCCGCTGAAGGTTTGTCAACAAGGATATTCCATCATCACTGAGGTAATCCGGCTGAAAACTGATGAATGGCAGTCCTGAGTCCATCTTACAGCTTTTACTTTGACCGGACTGAAGAGAGCGTTAGTGGTCGGATGGGCAAAAAACATTGTCAATGTAAACAAGTAATCCAGGCCTGCTTCCGCTTTGGCTTCAAAATAAAAGCACAGTTTTCTGGAACTCGAAACCGTGATCTGTTCTTAGTTAATAATAATAAGAAGAAGAATAATTTGTTTGTGCGCTTTCTAACATATAAAAGCGCACAAATATAAAGCATATTTTGTTACCTATTGTCACATCCAGAAATTTCATTTACTGCACTTTATGTTAGCACCTGTTTTAATTGCAATTGAAGTGCTTGTCTTACCATATTCAACTGCAATAAATACATATGTCAAACCATTGTTTAATATTATTAATTTCAGATGCGATTGGATCTAAAAGTTGCTGTAAATGTCCATCAGAATTCAAAATATTTGTCATCAGCAAATTATAACCTATATAATTTGCATAAATCATTGATATACTTGATAAATAGTTGACTCCCAACACAGATCCCTGTGGTACACCATACACAATGTCTAAGCGACCAGAATTAAATTCTCATAAAGCCCTAAGCCCTTATTTTGACTTTGTGTCATTAAAATAAATATCCCAAAAGTAAATTTGTTTTTTCTCTGAATTCTGTGATTTATTTCATGAAATATGCTAGAACTAATTTGGTAAACCATGTAAATCCATGTTGCCTTTTAGAAAGTACTTGGTATTTATTGGTTAATGTCTCCAGTCTGGCCTGAAAAGGTTTTATCTAATTTATTTTTAGAAGCAGAGGAACAAGTCTGTAATTTATGAAGTGGTTCACTGGTTTTCTAACAGATTGACCTTAGCCCCTTTTATGATGTCAGGGAATGTACCAGTTTCAAATGATCTGTTGAAGATGTGCTAGGATAAAAAAAACACCAAGAACTAAAAGCATCACTGTGGAAAAAGTCAGCTGTAAGAACTGAACTGTTTTATGAGTGAAAATAAACCGAGTAATAAATAATCGACCTACAGCAACCACACAGAACCATTTCTATAAACGCTGCACCTCTTTGTAAACAGAGAGAAATGATTTCTTTATAAAGTATAATATTAAAAAATGAAAATATTTTAATCCAAACTAAATAAGTCATCAAAATAGGTTCAAATAATTCGGAAACCTTGGTATGTGAAAATAAGTTTGCCTCAGTTCTGTTCATCCCAGTTAAAAAAATGCATAAAATTATAAAATTGCTAAATATTTGACATGATCAGCTTTCAAAGCATTTTCAGTGTAAATATATTTGAAAGAAATGTGTATTGTGGTTAATCCTTAATAATCTTAGTCACAATATGTGGAACAGGTTGGTACAGCAAAGCGTTTTTCTCGAAAATCCTTTTACTCTGAAATTGAATCCGTAGCACCGGAAGTTGATTAGCAGACACTGCAGTAGCTTAGCATGCTATCTTTAGCAGCGTTTCTTCAGAGTTGGTCGCCTCATTCTTCGTCATGTTCTGTTCTCATTGAGGTTCTGCTGTAAATATTTCTCTGCTCCAGCATACAGAAACGTACCTTTATGACGACTTGCAGGTTAACACCGGGGCTAGCAGCTTAGATTTAAACCTTTTTCTGTTGGACCTCAGCAGGTTCGGAACCAGTCAGGATGTCCAGTGACCTCGCTGGCGTGTGGGAGGTAGCGCTGAGTGATGGAGTCCACAGAATCGAGTTTGAACATGGGACAACCACCGGGAAAAGAGTGATCCTTGTTGACGGAAAGGTCAGTTTCCAGGTCCGCTTACATTACTGTACCTTTTAAAGAATTTTAGAAAGCCCAGCTGATGATGATCTAAGCTTCTGATAGGTTAATTCACAACATTTGACATCAATGGAGGCCCACCTGTGGATGTATTTTAAGGCAACACTTCAAGCACACTGTTGCCTTGTGTGACATCATTGAAAAAGCAAAAGAAATCAGCCAAGATGTCATGAAAAAAAATCACGTCTGCTCCATCTTCGGGGACAATTTCCAGATGCCTGAAGGTGCCATGTTCATGTTTTCAAAGGATTTTAGGCAAATATAAAGAGCATGGAAATGTCCAACAATCACACTGTTCAGGAAGGAGACGGTTCTGTATCCCACCGAGGAACGTGTTTAGTTGCAAAATGTCAGAGAAAACCAAATCACCTTGTGAAGATATTGGCTGAAGCTGGTGAGAAAGTGTCTTGACAGTACGATAGATGGGCTGTAAGGCCACTCGTTGAAGAAGAAGACATTACTGCAAAAGCAACATTAAAAGCCAGATTATACTTTGCAAATGCACTGCTTAATTTCTGAAGACATGTCCTGTGTTCTGATGATACTAAAATCGAAGAGTTTGGCCAGGATGACCGTTACATTTGGAGGAAAGATTAGGGAAGCTTCCAAGCCTAAGAACACGGCAGTGGCAGCATCATGATGTGTGGCTGCTTTGTTGCAGGAAGGACTGGTGCACTTCATAAAATAGATGGCATCATGGGGGTAGAACATTATGTGGAAATATTGATGGACAGTGACCCTAAGCATGCTGTGGCCATCACAAAGCCCTGATGTCAGGCCCAGAGAAAATGTGTGGAGTTAAAAAGGTGTGTGACTCGGTGACTCCGGTTCTGTCAGGAGGAATGGGTCAAACTTCCAGCAAATTATTGTGAGAAATTATATTTCTTGTGGTTCTGACATTTAGCAAGTAGAAATAATTAGTTGTAATCCTAACTGACATAAAACCGGAGTCGGATTCGATGTCGGACTGAAAGGAAGAAAAGGTTCTATTTCTATTATATGGTGTATGTAAACATCTGGTTTCATCTGTATGAATGTTTTTGTTTCATAACCAAACATAATAGTAACAGGATGAAAGGTGTCTGATAGGTTTAGATAAACAGGAAGCATCTATCTATCTTTTACGTCTTAAGCCCAAAAGTATTCATACCCCTGGTAGATGTAGGTTTAAAGTAATCTTTAAACTTTACCAGCATGTTTCTTCTGACTGGAAGTAATGGTTTTTGGAACGGCTCAGTTCTGGCTGGAGACTGCCACCTCGAAGACTTAAAGCTCATCAGCAAAGATACATTGAGAATTGTACCAGCAGAAACATGCAAACAAAGCATGCGTGTGTACAGTGAAGGTAGCCAGTGATTCCCATTCAGCCTGGTTTTCAGGAGGTTCTGAGGCGGGACTGGATGTTTAAACTCGTCGGGAAGGAGACTTTCAACGTGGGCCAGTCAGACACCAAAGCCACCATCAACATTGATGCGGTCAGCGGCTTCGCCTACGAGTACACGTTGGAGATCAATGGGAAGAGCTTGAAGCAGTACATGGAGAACAGATCGAAGATCACCAGCACCTGGCTGCTCAACCTGGACGGGATTGACTGCAGAGTGGTTCTGGGTGAGCCCGGTTTAAGCTCTTTTTAATCTTTGCTTTGCCAGTATTAATCAGCAGAGGAGCATCCTCGCCTCTGAGTGAGAGTTTATGCCAAATTTCCATCTACTCTAGCTTTACTTGTTCATTTATATTACCTAGAAGGATTCATGTGGACTTGATATTTAGAGTGCTGTGATTTCTGCTCCACAGAACTGCGCTCTCATATTAATGCTAAAGCTGAAGCTAAGCTCGTTAACTGCTTTAAGCACCACGCCATGCGCTGCCACCCCTCCTAACTGGACAGGTTAATCCCTTTTCTAATCACGCTGCTTGTAGCTAATCAGGTCGTGTACCTGATCAGCTAATCCATACACAACATTTAAAAAAAACCAAACAGCAGTTTGATGTGTGCAATCCACCCAACTCAGAGTTATAGACATCTCCCACTTCTCTAAGCTATGGAAAAATCAAGTGATATTGTACAGAAATGACTTAGCTGCTTTTGGCTTTATTTGGGAAAGTTAAATCATGGTTAGAGGCATCAAACCTGTTGGATTTCTTAAATGTTTGAAATAATGAGAAAAACATGTTACAAGGAAACCTTAATTGGTCACATTTGCATTGATTCTGCTGTAGTGGTGCGACACAAAGGGCATGCAAGAGCTGCAGCTCACATGAAGCAGAAGATTTGGATTTGTCCAAAAAAACATCTGTTGCAGCCTGGCGGCTGTGATCGAAAGATTTTTGCTAGTGTGTTAAATGCACAGGAAGCTAATGTGGGACATTTATTGTCCTATGGTAACATGTCTTCCTGTGCAACTGAAACAAATGGGTGATACGCCATAGTGTGTTGGGAGTGTTATGATTCCCAAACCTCCTAAAACAAATCCAACTCCCAGTTATATTCCTCTAACCTCCCAGTCCCGTCCCAGTCCCACTCCTCTACCTCCCAGGGCCCCGTAGACAGGTTGAGACTGAACTCCTTCCCTGTTGTTACTTTCAGAGAAAGACACCATGGATGTGTGGTGTAATGGAGAGAAGATTGAGACTGCAGTAAGTTTTCATTATTAATCTAAGAAATAATCCATAACAGATTATAGAAGTGTACATTTTATCTCCGTCATGTAAAGAAACAAAGAGCCAAAACTTAAAGCTCTGCAAACAAAAAAAAATGATAGTTTGTTTCTTCCTGGCTGCTGCTGTGATTCGTGTCTGCAGGGGGAGTTTGTGGACGACGGCACGGAGACACATTTCACGCTGGGAGACCACAACTGCTGCGTGAAAGCTGTGAGCAGCGGGAAGCGACGAGACGGCATCATTCACACTCTGCTTGTAGACGGCACAGAGGTCGCTGAATGCACCGAGTGAATTTTATTCCTGACTTGGTTTTTGTCAGGGAGCAGACTGTAAAGATTTCCTTAAAAAGGTTGGAAGGCAGCAGCTTGTGGACGTCCACGCTGTGCAGATAGAATAGCCATACAGTCTGTGTAGTGAGAGGACAGGAGCTGCAGTCTGAGCAGATAGAAATGTTAATCATAAGATTTACTGTCTCAAAAGGTTTACATTAATATTAAGAGTTTTTTAGGTCTAAAGATGTAATTTATAAGTTAGAAAAACTGTCCATTCTCTCTACTGTCTGGTCTCATTCTGATGGAAACAGAACCTTCTCCCTGACTTCCATCCTCTGTGGTTTAATGTTGTATTGTGGGCTGTTTATGTACTCGAATGAATATTTCTCTGCCTGTTTCCTCTGCTCGGAATCTTCTCCATTTATTGGGCCAATCAGTTGCTTCAGGCAGAAGTAATAAGCTGCTGTGGTGTCTGAAGAAAATGAGGCTCCATCTTGTCCTGCTGATCGCTGCAACCGTTTTAGACAATCATTCTGATTCATTCGTCAATGCTGACCATAGAAAACTACATGTAGAGCTGCTATACACCACACCTGTTAACTGGGGGGAGACTTCCTGTTTGTCCTTGAAGAACTGTGAACTGTATGTGGGCTGTTATCTTGTGGCTGTTTCAGTTAAACCTTTTCTGTATATTTAGAGAGAAACTGGGTGAATAATCAAAGCTTTTTTGTCTGAATGTTTAAATTAATGTCACTGGAGCAGAGGTCCAATTAAAGGTCAAGTCCTGTGCTTTGTGAGGTCAGATTTTTGATGTCTCATTTAAAACTGTTTCCCTTTTAAATCTCCATGTTTTCAGTTTAAAATGTTAAGTCAACTTGATTAATATTGCAGCACATTTACTGCACAAATTAACACGTTTTTTCCGTCAAAACATAAAAACAAAAGTGCAAATGCAGAGACAAAAACTTGTTACTACGAACATGGTTATTCATTTAAAAATAGTATTAGCATATAGTTAAAACGTACCCATAGGCTTGGAAGAAAGGAAACGTTTCTTATCTATTTGGACACGGGGCATCTCTCCAATCTACGGGAAGTGAATCATATCCCAGCAGACCACAAACACATCTTCCTGATGTAGAAACGTGCTAATATAATTAAATGAACATTACCTGTAAACCTGAGTAATATAATTTACCGCTTTGTACACAAGTAACAGGATTTTAAAGTTGACTGCATTCTGCAGGCAACCAGAGGAGGGTTTGGAGAACCAGAGTAATATATTTCCTGATTTCTTAGTGTCTGTCAGATTATGGTCAGCTGTGTTTCATGTTAATTGTACCCTACATGTTACAGTTTCCGAGGCAAGTCCAGCCTACTTGTGACGAACGTAAATTTGTTTTTATTAAATCTGTAGCTGATCAGACTTTGCTGAGATGGTAACATTGCAATGTTGCTTGTTTCAAATGTCTTTTATTAAAAATGATTGTGACTTACATCAGCTCAACTTTCTTCAGATACATATTTTCCATGTTGACACTGTGTCAAACAAAATTAGGCTAAGATCCCCCAGAGATATACATGCAGATGTGCTGCAACGCACCTACTAGTAGCTCTTGTCTGTAAAGAGAATAAAAAAGAATGATTTCTACTAGATTTATAATGTCATTCATTTGTAGATTTAATCATATTTACGTGACCCAAATACCACATTTTTAATTCAACAACATATTTAACACTCATCAATATAAAGATGTACACAGTATTGTCTATTACTTTTGTTGCTATATAATCTGATCATCTTCCACCAAGAATGATCAAACAAATCATAAAATAATAAAGACAGGATTTTAACTAAGATCAGATATTTTGTTAAAGATTTTAACAAAGTTAAAGAACAACAACAAGCCATGATATATTATTACAGGATCCATCAGTGGTGTTTAATAGGTATACACAAAGTTATACTAGGACTGCTGCAATATTTATTCAGCATATAATAAAAATATCATCCAAAATCTGGGTTTTACTCTTCTTGAGTTTCTAACATGAGTTAAATGAGTTTAGGTTTTTTTTTTCCAAATTCAACCCATTGTTTCTCAACTTCTTCTGAAATAAGTTTCCTATTTTAATCCATGACAAAATAAGCAAAACCCCCTTTTTTAGAATTGGGAAACACTTGAATCCTTCTTACAGATGATAATGTACTTGGGTAAAGCTTGATAACCACTGAAGATAACGGAGATGTCAGAGCCTCCATCCACACTGTCATGGGTAACGCTGGGATCTTTCCCAACCGGAGGAGGCATGTTGAGTCCTGGTTTACCACGAGCTGAGTTTCCTGTCAGCACTTCAGCCTCCACAAAGTAAAGGTACTCTTCACTTTTTTCCCTCCACAGCTCCAGGGCCACATTTATTTTTCTTGCAAAATAGATGCCCTCTCCATACTTTGGATCTGTAACGAGAAGGAGATGCATAGGTATGGTGTATGCACGCATTGAATAATGTCCATTTCTTTAGCTGTTTAATATCAACTATGGAAACAGTCTTTCATTAGAAATCCAAGTGGCTTCTGATATCTCCATAAGTTACTATGCAGAGTGGAAACTCTTCAAACAGATGTTGAGCATTTTGCATCAAGATTATCACATGTGAGCAGACTAGTTTAAAACATGGGAGTTCTGGGGTTTCTTCACTTCAACATCAACACGATTCCAGTAGCTCAGATTATGCAGAACACAGAAACTGGCTCATATCAAATAAAACCATGGTGGTAACAACTACATGTGAAACAAACAGGAACTATAATTCTGTTGCACATATTAATTCATTGAAATAATCTTAAGACTTTTGTGTTCCCCACGTTATCTGAAAGATGCTGACTTTTGCTTTACCAAATTTTATTATTTTCCCAGCTTTTGCAATTCTGATGATTATGCTATTCTGATTGCAATTCTGTATTTCCACACAAGTATTGGTCTTAAGAGTCTTAAAAAGAGTCATGCTATACCTTCAGGCGGTGCACACTCTGCTTGGAATCCAATTCGACTGATCATCTCACAGAACTGTGCAGGGATGCGTTGAAACATTGTTGTAGAAGTGGAGCAGTGAAGCTGCTTTTTCTTCAGGTCAAACATCTTCTTTAGAGCAAAATTCTCCACTTTTTCCACCTAAAGATAAAACACTTCACTGTAAATAGGTAGTGTTAGTTTTCGTGAATATTAACATTTGTGCTCAAAAACCTGATCAAGAAAATAAAACTACAGAATATATCTTTACACGTTTTCACACTGTACCTTTACTACCAACAGACCCAAAGTTTTCAAAAAGCGCATTTGTTCTGAAAACTCTGGGCTTGTGTGTTCTACTGTCTTTTTCTTAAAAGAAACGTTCATGTCCATCAGCATCTTCAGGTCATGTTCTTCTTCTGAGATGAATTCCTTTTGGATTTTGCAGAGCATGTCCTCTACCTCCAAAGCAGCAACAACGCTGTCTTCCTTCGTTTCCCCTTTTATTTCTATACATGCATGACCCTGCGTCATAAACTCCTCAAAGAACAATCCGTTTTTGGCTAAACGGGACAGCCGCAGATGGTTTTCCTCGCTGAAGTGTGAGATGAAGTTGTTGCAGATCTTGACAGTGCGAGAACGTACAGAGAGAAGGTCATTGAGCCACTTCTCAGCTTCACGTCTTGATTCATCAGAAGGACCAAGCAGGATTATTGTTGGGGTTGGAGCTCTGGTGGTGTGGGAGTCATCTCTAGGCCCAGATGCTGGTGAACAAGTTATAGACACAAAATGGTCACTTTAGGAATAATATTTAATTACAACAAAATGATATTGGTCCTAAAAAGTTTTCTGAAACTATTTTACTTTCTTAAATATTCTGATGGATTTGTTGTTTTAGTCCTTTAAAGATTAACAGGACAATATCACAGTAAACTGCTTTAAGAACATCAATTTAAAAGAAGATGAATTCAGTCTTCACAATAATAAACTTTTAAACTAGGAACTAATTTAACTTTCACACCATGGAATCTCAGAGTGCTACATTTAAAACACAAGACTAAAACAACACCAGTAAAATAAATATTTAGCGGTTAAAAGCTTTCCTAAACAGGAATGTCTTAAGTCCAACTTTAAAAGAATCTCTGCACTTCTCTCAACACTGGAGGGAGGCTATTCCAGAGCCGGGGTGCAGCTGAGCAAAATGCTCTGCCCCCCATGGTTCTCAGCCTGGTAGAGGGGACCTGGAGGAGCCGACCGCTGGACGACCTCAGCGAGCGGGTCGAGGTTCGGAGTGGAACGAGTTCTTGTAGATAAGACTTTGAATACTTGCATGAGGGCTGTTGCGACACCGTTCTGGTTATACTGTAATTTTTCAATGTTGTTGGAGGAGATCCTTGTAAAAAGTCCATTGCAGTAATACAGTCTGGAGGACAACAAGTAGTGCCTCAGTTTTACTACTGTTGAGCTGAAGAAAGTTACTGTTCAACCAGGCCTGAATATCCTCAAGACAGTCAGCAACACGTGACAGGGCTATGGAAGGGCTGGGAACAGTTCTGATGTATAATTATGTGTCATCAGCTTAGCAGTGGAATGACAAAATTGTGTCTGCTGATGCCACAATCGAATGGAAGCATGTAGGTGACAAAGAGCAGCAGGCCTTAGTCTGATCCCTGGGGGACACCACACGTAACGGACAGTGGTCTGGACTTACATGTTTCAGACAAAACATATTCGGTTCCCTCAGAGAGGTATAATTTAAATTATGATAAGGCGCTGCCTGATGCAGCTGACAGATCGAGTAGAATGAGAAGTGATGGTGACCCAACATCAGCTGCCATCAGCAAGTCATTTGTCACCCAAAGCAAAGCTGTTTCTGTGCTATGTTCTGAACGAAAACCTGACTGGAACTTTTCAAATAAGTTTTTCTTCATGTGGGGTTGGAGCATGGAGGAAACAACTTTCTCCAGGACCTCGGCAAAAAACCAAGGTTGGAAATAGGCCTATTGTTCACAAGGTCATCTGGATCCAGACTAAGTTTTTTGAGTGCAGGGCGGATTATGGCTGCTTTCAGCACAGTTGGATCTCGTGCAGATTGAAGAGAGAGACTGAAACATTAGGTGATGATTGGACTAACAATGTAGGTCAGCGATTTCAACAAAGCCATTGGACTGGGATCTAAGATGCATGACGAAGCTTTCATTGCCTGCAGGATTTCCTCAATGTGGTTGCGTCAGACCTCAGTGAACATTGGGAAAGATGGCAGAGTCCCAGATGAAGGTTCCAAGGTAGAAGGACACACAGAAAACGAACCTGTTAGGGAGGAGTGGATCTTGCCAACTTTTACTCTGAAAAAGGTAACAAGATGGTTGTATTGCTTCTCAGTTGTTGTATTGGCAGGAGGCACCTATGGCTTTAACAGAGAGTTTATGGTTGAAAAAAGCTGCTTGGGGTTTCCAACATTTTTATTAATAAGGTTGGAATATAATTTAGAGCGCACATCCTTTAACAGCTTGGCGTAAGTCTTCTGATGATCACAGAAAGCAAGCTTGTAAACTGTGAGTCCAGAACGAGTCCTAGCAAGGCTCCAAGACTCGGCTGGCCATTTTCATCTGGCACAGCTCCTTAGTGAACCAGGGTGCAGAATGTTCAAAAATGACCTCACGTAACCCTGGCTGGTAATGGGGTCGTCTGTAAGCTCTACAGTACACTGTCCACCCATTGAGGCTCTCTCAAACAGTGGCAGGGCGGAAGGTGGTTGTAACATATCCCAGGTGCGGCGCTGCTCTGACGAAGTCGTTGTGATGGCCACCTGTAGCTGTTTGTTGACACACTGTGTCTCTTTTTGAGACTTCTACGGATGTATCGTTGCCGGCACAATATATTACCTGATTGCCTGCTATTTAGGCTCAGCAAATAGGGAACAGGTTATTTCAACATCATGCCGTATGTGTCAGAGTTAGCCACGAGAGCTAACCGTGGCCAGGCATTCAGCAAGATGGTTCATGTCAGTAAAAACATCAGTTGTCGTGACATCCAGGACAGCTACTCCGGGTTTCCACACAGGCTCACAACAGCAGGACAGGTCCAGCCAGCTGAGGCATGGATGCAGGTCCAGCCAGCCGTGGGATGGACACCAAGGCCGACGCTGGTGGCAGTGGATCAGATACGTTGCTAAGCCGCCTCGTCAAAGAAACAGTAAGCAGAAACTCCTTTCGAAATGTAGGATGCCAAGGCACAAGTTGTCATAAGTGCCCAGCTAATAAGTCAAAAAGCCCTCAACAATGTAAAACAATATGCGAGGAGAAACGGCGAACAGATCATACCAGCGTCCCCTCTTTTTGCTCCTGAACAACAACAATTTTCTGTATTCGCTTGTCTTCACGGGTTTCATGTGTCAACATTCTGTTACTAAAATACTATGAGATTCAGGATGAAATTTTTAAGATGATTAAGCAAGTAAAAAAGTGTTGCCAAATCAAAAAATTTGAAGTCTCATCAGATGTTGGTAACTTCACATTAACTCCACGCATGGAAAGATATGAAAACACTGACGTCCAGACATTAAGTTATGTGAAATATATTTCATTACCTGTTGCCAAGATGAACTGTGATACTTTTTCCTGGAGAACTTTTATTTCTGCTTTAAAAGCCTAGAAAAAGAGGGCCAATTGTTTGGATGTTAATTACTTTAAATCATACATAAGAATCTAAGCTTTTTCAATTGATTAATATTTTTAAATTCATAATTCAGAAATGTTATTTTACAACAGTAAATGTATAGTACTTATATTGCTCAGGGCACTAAGTAAAGTGCTTTACAGAAATACCTGATATGTGTCATTGTCAGATGGATAAATGACAAAGTAAACTTGCAGCTTGCTTGAATTCCTTTCAGCAAATAGAGCCACAGCATTCGACATGATCGAGGCGGATTCTCTTTTATGGAATCCAAGGTTTCCAGTGCCGATTGCAGGAAAGGAGATTGAGTTGTGATGAGCGTTTGCTGCTGTCACTAAACATTCAAATACTGAACTGTGAAGTGACTGTAATGCATGAGCAGAAACAGAGAAAGTCAAACCAAAACAGCAAATTGGTTTTCATTTAGAGCAAAATGCATAAATGAGAGACATTTACCTTGTTTGCCAAATTTTCCTGACCTCTGTTCTTCATTGTACAAGTCGTGTGATATACCTCTTTGCAGTTCAGCCCATAACCTTGTGTGCAGATGATGTTGCTCTTCTGAACAGCTCTATTAATTTCTTTTTGGATTTCAGAGCCAGCTTTTTTTAATATAGCTTTAGAAATCTGGCCCAAGCTCAGGTCTCGCCCCTCTGAAGCAGTGTTTACGATGACATGAGTCTGAAGGAACAATAAAGAACCAAAAGATGACTGAATTAATTCAGAGAAACAGAAATTTTAAGGCATGTCTTCTTGCAGTTTTAATAATCAGGTGTTAAATCTACCAGTATGTGAAACTGATATATATCCTTCACTTCAATTGTAATAGAAAATAAATATGATTAATAAATTCTTACTTTTTCTTCTTCAATTTTACCCTTCTTTAATGTCAGAAGGACATTTCCCATCTGGACTGAAGGTGGTGGGGTGTGGTCAGCGCTTCTTGTATTTCTCCATGCGGCCTGGCTGTAGGATTGGCGCTGCTGAGGACTGAATATCTCCCAGCATGCTCTCTCCATTTCCTGCACTGTGGGCTCATCATTGTTCACAAGGAAGATTTCTTTGGGACAATGGTTCTGAATGGGCAAGTTATCATAGTAGTGTTTTACAGTTGACACTATGGTGCGAGCACATTCTGGCAGTGGGTAGTGGAACAACCCAGAGCTTATGGCAGGAATGGCAACATCCGCCAGATTATATTTAGCAACGCTGTTGAGAATACTCCAGATGGCTGCCTCCAACATAAGTTTAGCTTTTTGTACGTCATGTCTGGAGGAATTCATTGACAGCTCTGGACCCACAGCATGAATTATCTTCTTGCATGGTAGTAACCCTGCATCAAAAACAACTGTCTTCCCTGTTTGTAATTTACCATAGTTTTTAATATAATCATCACTTTCCATTTGGATTTGAGGACCACCAGCTTTAGACAGAGCCAGAGCAAGGCCTCCACAGTGCTTTAAGTCTTCATTAGCAGCATTCACAACAGCATCAGCAGGGAAATGGGTGAGATCAGCCTTCCACACAGAGACCTTTACACCTGAATGCATCACGAATTCAAATCTCTTCTCTGGAGAAATGGTTGGTGCCTGTCTCTGGTTTTTATTGCCACTCTCTTTCTCCATTTCCACACCCTCGATGGTGGCCACGCATCCAAATTTATCATAGAGGATTTTACACAGTAAATGTCCAGATTTTTTTACAACGTTGACTGACGCTCCATTAAGAGGAAAATCCAGTTTAGCATCCATTGTTTCTCAGTAAACCTGTGGAAAGATCAGATACTACATATTAACCATCTCACTTTAAGCAGTGTACAAAGGTATTGAACAAAAACCAAGAAACAGTTAATCATTATAGCAATGTTTTGAAGTTATCTCTTAGTTCTTCATATTTCCAAAAATTTGTGTGCTACAAATTCTAACCAATTACGAAGGTTTTTAGCCATAAATCTCACAGCTTTTTTTTTCTTTTTGACTTCTTTGACATGTATCTTTTGTAAGAATAGAGAATTTACTTAGCACTGACCAAATGACCAAGCCAGGACTGTGTCTACTTTATTAACAGCCTGGGAAAGAAGCAATTCTAAGTTGCAGCTTCATCTGTTTTCCTACAGTTTGTCACAAAGAGGCAATTTGTATACTTTTGTTAATTTGCATCTACAAAAACTTTACTTGCAACTGTTTGGGATATAAAATAACATTTGAGGGACAAGAAGGTAAATGTTAAATAATTACTAGCTGGAACCATAGCTTACAGTGACTGAAAAACTAAAGGATGGGGTATGTTTGAGATTTTGTGTTAGGCCTTTGTTGGATTTATGGATATATTTTCTATTCTGTATAAACATGACTTTCAGACACTGCTAATATTCCCATTGTGACAGAAATCTATTATTTGTAACACGGTAATAACATTTAATAAATACCTTTATTTGGTATATTTATATAATGACCTATTAAATGAAAAAGGGAGACCATGCATACGTACATGCATACTAAAGATATTTTTTAAAATGTGTTATTTGCTATGTAGTTTAATTGTGAAAGCAATCTGGATTTACTTGTTTTTAAGCAAAAGGTAGGGCATCAAGTCACCTGTGAGAATAAAGTGGTTATCAAACCGAAGTGGCCTCTAAATGTTCACATGTACAAGGACTGGCCTAACGATGAGTAAGAGCAGACAAAATCTGAACGAAAACACTGAAAGTCCTTCAGAAAGCCTGGAGAACTACTGATCAAGACCACTCAAAAAACTGCAACAAAACAGAAAGTGGGAAGAAAGAGAAATAAATTAAGGACGGTACACAATTAAACACTCAAATCAGAAGAAATATTTCTGGTCATGTTAGTTTAAAATGTTAAAGTTACTGCAGAGTAATTCATAGTCACACTGTTGTAACTAGTTTATTCTGCGTTTGTAACTCATACAGTATTTGCTCAGACTGCTAAACGAGTGAACCCTGTAGCTAGGAGAACCTCTTTGGACTAAATAACAGATAATAAAAACAGTAGCTGGAAAACTACTTCACTGGATACTCTTCAGTACATTTTTAAACATTGAAGTGCTATTTTAATTTTACTCCAGTAGAGGGAGACAGAGACTTCAATCTACAAGGTTGTGACACTCAGCGATCATCCACTTCCTGCCAAACAACAAGCTGGGTTTAGTGTTACTGTGTTTTCATTAATATGCATCGAACTGGTTCTAATGTAGTCATACTGTTTTTCAATAGGAAATAAATATTTTCACTGTACTCCGTTTTTTGTATTACGTCTAAATGTGTTGCCCAAAACTGTTCACATTGCATTTTTATACAATGGGTCATGCCAAACTGCAGACAATAATCAAATCGAGGCGAAATGTTAATATGACGTTATAGACATTCCCTTGAGGTTTTCAGATTCCGTTCGCCATTCTCATCATAAAAGCGTATCCTTACCCCTGCGACTACTTCACAACACATCCAAATGCGAATTATAAATTACTAAATCATTATCATCCTAGTTTCACATAAATCATATATAAAAAGTCGTTGCATTAAAAATAAAACTTACTTTCGGTTTGAAATTGAAAACCTAAAGACAGACGAGGCGCTACCTTCCCTGGCGTGGAAAGTCCCGAATGACAAACTGAAAGTCAACTGGTACAAGGTGTGGAACAGTCCAAACTGGCTGAACTGCTGGTTCGAGTTAATATGTCTTCAATCTAACTGATAAAAACATGTCCCTCTTCCTGCTGCGCTTCATTCTGCGCCAATCCCGCAAAGCCGTGCAGTTGCGTCAGTAAGACGTCGGCCTCTCTTCGCTTCATTAGAAACAAAAGTGAAAGTGTTCCGAAAGATCAGACAAACAGAGGAAGCGAGGCCGGCACCATGGCGGCGGATTATTCCTACCCTGTTCTGGTGGAGTTGGAGGAAACCAACACACCGAGACTGAAAAATAAGTTAGTGAAGTATTTTCAGAGTAAGAAGTCTAACGGAGGAGACTGTGAGGTGATCTACGAGTCCGGCAGCCCAACTGTGCTGCTGCGCTTCCGCAGAGAGGAGGGTGAGTCCCAGAAAGTCAGGGTCTTAATCAGTTCCCAGTAAAACCAGCGGGATTCACCGTGTTTTCTATCTCAGACCAGAAAAATGTCCTGGCCAAAGAGGCGCACCAGATCAGTTTGGATCAGGGAGTGTTAAAAATGACAGTTCGCCTTCCTTCAGAGGGGAAACAGAAGCAGGTGAGCAAAAAAAGTTGAAGTCAGTTAATAATCTGCGTCACAGACCGGTTTAAATCCTATCGGAGGAGTATTTAAATGCTAATAATTATTGGAGTGATTATTGGAGTGCTGATCTAACCTGAGTTACTTCCTGTAACGTCATTAAAGTCCCAGCAGCTGATGTTTGTCTCGTATTTCTATTTATTTTATGTTTAAACATTAGTAAACTCTTTTAATGTTTGCTGAGATTTATGACTTTATCTGATGCAACCATGTATAATAATCCTGACCTGACCTGCTGTGGAGCTTTGAACACTTAATAAAATAAAGATATCTGGGCCTGCAGGGCTTTTATTTTTTTCTCGAAGTCATATAACTGATCAGAAATCCAAGAGGGTGCAGCCTGATGTTTTCCCTGCTTTTGTCCTTTCACTTTGTGTGTATGAGGATATTTCACATAATAAACTTCTCCTTTTATTAACTTGCAAAATATTACTTTGACTGAAGTCTTTTTCTAACCAGTTGACATTTTAGACACTGAATGTAAACATGTCAGTGTTGTCCGGAACAAAAATGTCTAAAGTAGTTGTGAAATTTATTCTAAACAGGAGGATCCATCTGATAAAGGCAACAAAAAGTGTAAGTACCTATGTAAATATCTGCTCTTTGATATAAAATTCATTTATTATAAATAATGATGCAATTTACTTTATGATTTTCAAATCTTCTTACTTTCTGTACTCTAAAATGTTTCTAGTGACCTAATTATAAGTCTACAAATACATAACAATATTATATAGGATTGACCTTATCAGTAATTATTATGTTCTGACAGAAGTGCACCTGCATGCATGTACCTAAAGAAACGATATAACTAAATCTCAGTCACCCTGAACAAGAATAACAGAATGCAAACGTTGATTATTGGTAATTAAAATAAAACTTACCTCCTGGATTGATAGTAAATGTCCACTGATGCTTTCAGGTACTTGCAGTTGCTCATACTAGGCGATGCTTTTAGTTAGTCAGAAACAGACAGATTTTAATTTAAAGGTTTGGAGTTTTAAATTAGGTTTAAGTTAGGTTTAGCGTTACACATATGTTTATGACGTTTGATGCCAGCTATTTCCCACAGCTTGATGGTGAAACTGGACTTTCTTCTTCTCTTTTACTCTAGATGTTTTATGCTACATGCACACCATGACCCTTCTAGTGATTGTTGACAAAATGGTGTTTTCAGACTTTAAATAGCCGATCAAGATACATGCTGTAATTTTATGGTTTTGTTAACCTCTTTGTCTTATTTTCATAATGAACATCTATCTTTTAATAAACAAAACATCACCAAGAACCTTTTTAGTAGCTAAAATTCTCACTATATTTGATGCAGCTTCTGGACATAATCAGATGGGGCAGCTAATAGATACTTTCCCCTAAGCTCATCATTTTAAAATTAAAGATTATGGACCTGCTTTGCTTCTGATTGACTCGTATTATTTTTCAGTGGAAAAAAAGATGTTATTCATTCAGCTTTTATATTTCATAAACAGCGGACATTGCAGGGACCGACAAACAGTCAGCAGCTGAAGAGCACAGCCCTGTGGAAGAAGGTCAGACAGGAGAAAAAGGCAAAGATGGTGATTCAGCAGATGAGGAGCTGTGTTCCACCTCGGCTGTTTTGGAGAACATTCCAGAGTCTCTAACCCTAGAATTCTTGGAAATGCTTGTGGAAAACATTTTGAGAGATCTAAGCTCTCCGACTGCCTCCCAGGACTACACGTTGGAAGTCATTCCTGACACCTCATCTGCTGTTGTGACTTTCCAGAGTGGAAAAGGTACCCACTTCATTTATGAGTAAACCTATATTTATAGCAGCTTTGAAATGTCACGGGGGGGGGGAGAGTGTCAGGGTGGTTTCCGGGCTTTCCGGGTTTTTGTTAACAAAACTTTTATTGATTCACAGATAACACTGAGTTTATAGAAAGTTGTCCTCAAAACCGGATGTTCACAAGGAAGAGCTTATCAATCCGACCCCTTGAGACCACAGTAAAGGTTGTGGTTGAAGGGATTTCAGACTGCAGTGTGGATATGCTATGCCTCTACTTTGAGAGTAAAGGCGGAGATGTGGAAGATGTTCAACTTAATGAAGCTGAACAGTCTGCTGTCATCACATTTAAGAACCATCAAGGTAGTTCAGCTGACCTACGTCATAATAATTGCAGTTTACTCTGCTCTGTGGTTCAAGTGACTGCTACCAATGTTGAATGGTGAGGTGTGACTTTTTATTTTTTCCCACAGGTGTTAAGAAAGTCATAAATAAGAAGCATAAAATAAAAAAAGAAGAAGTCAAAGTCTACCCGTTTTATGAGTCTTTGGGTGTAGCACTTTATGGTAAAGATAAGCCAACACCAAAACTTCCTGCTGCCATCTCTGAACCCATTGACAATGCTGTCCTAAAATACCTAGCTACCAACAAAGCAGCTCTGGAGACTGTTGGTTGTGACTTGGAAAAACATTTCTGCAACGTAACGCTGGAGCAGTCTGCCGTCCGCCTTAGTGCTGCGCCTTTATTACTGAAGCAAAAAGATGCCAAAGCCATCATCAAAGAATGGACAGCTACAGTGAAGTCAGCCTTAGCTCAGGCTGTGTCAAAGTTCAAATCCATCAAGTTCTCCCTGGAGTCAGATGTATGGAAGGAGTCTCAGCAGAAGGTCAAAGAGAAACTCCAGAAGGAAGATGTGGTTGTAGTTCCTGATAAAAGCAGTGGGGTCCTTTCAGTGGCCGGCCTCGTAAATGATGTCAACAAACTCGAGAAACCCGTTTCAGAAGTTCTTAGCAAGATTAAGGAAAGGGTCAGAAGGGAGAAATTAAGTAAAACTCAGGAAATCAATGTGTCACCATCAATGTTCCACATCCTTTCTGAAGATGGTCTTCAGGATAAGCTCCTGCAAGTGTACCCAGAGCTCAAAATGTCATATGACCAAAAGAACAAAGCTTTCAAAGTAACTGGCTTCGTGGATGAGATTATTGATGCAACCAGAGTAATAAGCAATGCAATGTTTGCATTAAAACGACAGAATTTAGAAGTAGATCAATTTTTGCTTAACATGCTAAAGGAAGAACAACAAGAAGAGGCCACAGATGCACTTCTCACAGCCTACAACGTAAAAGCAGCCTTGGAGATCAGTCCACAGAGGGTGCAGCTTGTTGCTGTTTCTGACAATGATCTAATCAGTGCTCAAGACCATCTAAGCCAAACGCTGAAATCTCAATCCATTGAGGTGGAAGACAGTGAAGTCCTGAAGATGCCGGATTGGCAGCAGCTGGTCCATCAGCTGGAAACAGCCAACAGTGTGTCAGGAATGAGAACACAGATTATAACTCGCCAACAGCAAGTGGTAGTGTCCGGTCACAAAGACATCGTGGCCAAAGTCAGCAGTGAACTAGATGACTTTTTAACACAAAATGCTCATGTTGAAGAACTTGTTGCTGTTGAGGCAAATGTCATCATTGAGTACCTTAACACTCAGACACCCTGGTTGAAAAAACTGGAAGGTGGGGTGGATGTGTCTTTTGGAAAGGAGGACATCATCCTTAGTGGCTGTAGAGCTGCTGTGAAAGATGGCAAGACCATAGTCACAGATATACTCTCTTCTGTGTTCTTTGATAGTTTTAAAGTCACAAGACCTGGAGTCAAGAAGTTTTTTCAAGAAAAAGAATCCATGTATGCTGCCTCAATTAAGAGTGAAACTGGCTGCTTGGTCCAACTGGTTGATAACTCTAAAGAAGAACAAGAAGACTTCGCCTTAGTACAAGTACAAAAACCCGTTTACAAAATCCAGACAACTGACGGAGTGGAAATAGTGGTATCCAAGGCAGACCTGTGCAGTTACTCTGTGGATGCTATTGTCAATCCTTCTTCTGATGACTTGAAACATAATGGAGGTCTTGGTTTGGCACTTTCAACAGCTGCAGGACCACAATTGCAGGCCGACTGTGACAAAATAATCAACTTAAAAGGAAAACTCCGACCTGGAGATTGTGTTGTAACTGATGCTGGGGGAATGCTTTGTTGCAAAAAAGTAATCCATGCTGTAGGACCAGTTTTTGATCAAAGTAAGCCAAAAAAGGCTGAGGCCCAGTTGAAAAGAACTGTTAAAGAAAGCTTAGAACTTGCTGAAAAGTGTGGCTGTGTTTCTGTGGCTCTTCCTGCCATCAGCAGAGGTCTCGGCTTCCCCCTCAATCTGTGCCTAGTTACCATTGTTAAAGCATTAAAGGAATACTGTGATGAGAGGTATGAGGACAACCCCTTGAAGAAGATTCATCTGGTGGACAATGAGGACAATGTTACTCTTGGCATGGAGGCTGCTGTGAAGCAGGAGTTTGGAAATATTGGAGTTAGTGTTTCACCACAAAACCCTTTCCCCAAAGTTAGTCAAAAGTCTCCGCTGGTTAAGCTAGCTTCATCTGACCCCAGCTTGTGCAAAGCGCAGACCAAAGAGGGCTTGAACATCGTTCTTAAAAAGGGAAATATTGAGGCTGCCAAGGTAAATATGCCAGTTTTTTCTTGTTCTGTATTTAAATCACCACACTGTGAGTTCTGTCTGCTGCAGGTAAAGGATATGAGCTTCCCAGAACCCCACTCATCTGTCACTCTAGCTTTAAGAAATGCTGACCGAGAAATAATAGATATCTTAGGACTGAAATATTCTCCTCACTGATTACTCTACTGATTATAATTGGCTTTTTGTTCCACACGTCATAATTGTGTTATACCACATTTTCAGACAGAGGTAATTGTAAACACTGTGGCTGAGGATCTTGTATTGAACAAAGGGGCCATTTCAAACGCCATCTTCAGTGCAGCTGGACCCAAGCTTCAGCAGCTGGTACATAACCAGAAAACTGGTGGAACACCAGGTGAGATTGTTGTCACGGACAGCTGCAAGCTAAAGAGCAAAAAAGTTTTCCATGCGATCGCTCCACACTGGAACAATGGCCAAGGCGCCGCTGAAAAGGTACATTATTTTTATCAGGTGTAGAACGTTTTAAATGTCTTTCTGAATCTGGTCAAGTATCAGCAAAATCAGCCAATTACTTCAGGTCTGATCTTGTTTTTTTGTCAAATAATTCACTTTCAGAAAAACCCCTTGATAATCTGATTTATACTTTGTCTTTCAGACTCTAACTGGGATCTTTAAAGATTGCTTGGACCTAGCAGAGAAAACTTGTTTGACGTCTATTACTTTCCCGGCTGTTGGCACCGGAAACTTGGGTTTTCCAAAAGATCTCGTTGTCTCCTTGATGATGGATACAATCTTAGAGTTTAGCAGCCAAAGACAATCCAAGCACCTCAATAAGGTTGCAGTTGTTCTTTATCCTGGAGATACACAGACTATTAAGGTAATGAAACAATAGAGATCAACGTAATTGTACAGTGCTGGAATTAATTTATAATGATGAACAATGACTTTATTATAAGAAAGTATCTATGAAATTCATTCTGCAGGTATTCACGGATGAATTTAAGAAGAAGTTCCCCAGTGCCACAGCTCCTTCAGTGACAGCTTCAGCGCCTGCAGATTCTTCACAAAGTGCGGGTAGGCAGGTTTTTCCAGTCAGCTGTAATTTGACTAACACACTTAATATTAGGGTTTTTTTCCAACAATAGCATTATTCCATGGTTGAATTGTTATTTCTGTCTGGTTTCTGTCTACCGACAGGCAAATTCTCTACAGTTGTCTCCAGTTCAGGAATGCATGAGACTAAAATGGGAAATGTGACGGTGCAGGTAGTAACTGGAGATATAACTAAGGAGACCACCGATGTCATCGTCAACTCTTCAAATGATAGCTTCACTCTCAAGTCAGGTAACTCAGTCTATATGTTATAAATAGGTTCCCCAAGATTCCATCCTGGGACCCATCCTATTCAATATCTATATGCTCCCCCTAGCTCATATCATAACAAACAACAAGATAAGTTACCATAACTACGCAGCTGACACACAACTCGACCATACAATGTCACTAGGTGACTGTGAACCTATAGAACAAATCAATGTGTGGATGTGTCGCAATTTTCTTCAGTTGAATTAAAACAAAACTAAAGTCATTAGTTTCGGACTAAAACTGGAGCAATTAAGAGTCACCACACAGCTTCAGTTTCTACAGCTAGAAACCACTGATCAGGCCTGAAATCTGGGTGTAGTGATGGACTCAGACCGGAACCTTTCGAGGCACGTAAAGACAATCACAAAGTTGGACTTCTATCACCTCAAGAACATTTCCATTTTCCATCACATTAAAGAACTAATGTCCCAGCAGGATCTAAAAAAACTCATCCACGCTTTTATCTTTAGTCTAGTTGATTCCTGTAACAGTTTCTTCACAGGTCTGCCTAAAAAGTCAACCAGACTGCAGCTGATCCCCTAGCCATCCTCACTAAAACTAAGAAAGTAGAGCAAATCATCCCAGTTCTATAGTCCTTCCACTGCTCCCTGGACCTCAGAGAGTAGACTTTAAAATACTTCTATTAGATTATAAATCACTGAATTCTTCTGCTCCACTAATCTGGAACAAACTTCCAGAAAACTGCAAAAATGCAGAATCGCTAAATTCTTTAAAATCCCGGTTAAAAACCCATTTATTTAGAGTTGCTTTTGATTCTTCTATTTAACCCATTACCTGAAACATATTGGTAAAGGTCTCCACTGGGGTTAAAGATTAATCGGGATTTTCCACCTTGGAACAGACAGTTTAAAGGACCTCGCTGTCCACAAAGAGAAGCTGTCCACTGTAGAAATATTCCACCATTATCGAGACACATAATGGGTCAGAACAGTTCTAGGGAGTTCCCTGCTCCCCTGGGAGAAACGTTTGATTTTATGTAAAGAAAATATGGGCCTAAAATCATCAATTGCATAAAATTAACACAAAATCTAACCAAAGGCCTAAAAATCAAAAATGACAAAATATTCCAAATTATAAAAGTATAAACGGTCCTGCAAATAAATGAAACGTTTAAAATTATAAGAAAGGTTTCTACTGGGGTTGACTTGGGATTTTCTACCTTAGAACTGAGCGAGGCGGACCTCGCTGTCCACAGTGAGAAGCAGATCACTGCAGAAGCCCCCCCACCTCCTGACGGACCGTGGCTGAGCTGGGCTCTTCTAACAAAGTCTACAGAGCACCGAGAAGGCTCTGACTCGTGGTCCGGAGAGGACAAGTGGACAAGTTTCAAAGGAATATTGTCCCACTACCCACATGCGTAATGGGTCAGACGGTTCTAAGAAATTACCTCCTCCCTAGGGAGAATGTTTTGATTTTATGAAGATAAAATATGGACCAAAAATCACAGAATGCATCAATGAATGGGTCAAAGATGTAAATTTTCCTGAATAGAGTTCGTTTAGTCTCGATTTTACATAAGACTCAAGGTCATTAATTTCAATCCGTAATCCAGTTTTTCTTTACTTTTCTTAATCATGCCACTGTTTTTAATGTTTTTTGTCGTTATGTAAAGCACTTTGAATTTCTCGTGGCTGAAATGTGCTATACAAATACACTTCCCAAATACACTTGCCTAGCCTTGTCTTTCTCTATCATGCCAGGTATACATTTTCAGAAGGCACTAAACACTTGCTTTAAGTTTCTTAATAACATGGATTTATTGTTAGACAGACATGTTTTATATAGTAAAAGAGGTTTAAAACCTTTCACTTTATCTACTTTCCCAGGAGTTTCCAAGGCTATTCTGGATGCAGCTGGTGTCGCTGTTTTAGAAGAATGTCAATACCTTGGTAAGAACAGAAAGTCTTGCTCAATTATAACAAGCATGCTTAGTTTCAGGTTAATTTAGTTCTGCAGCTACGTTGTGATTGTGACTGAAACACCCCACCAGGTACCCAGCCCAACCAAGGCATGATAATGACTGTACCAGGAAACCTAAAGTGCAGCAAGATTCTCCACCTGGTCGGACAGACCGACCCAGTAAAACTAAACAAGACCGTGAAGGAAGCGCTCCGAATGTGCGTGAAGAACTCCTACACTTCTGTTTCATTTCCTGCCATTGGCACAGGTGAGGCTTACTAACAGACTTCAGAAATGTATTCATTCAGCGTTTTTTTTTTCGCATATGCCACAATGATCACATCTTAGATTAACTGCACATGTAGATGTCCAGCTTATTGAAGTTTTAGTGCTTAAATTCCAGATAATTCAGATTTTAAAAAATGTTTATTCATGAAGCAACTAATACAGGGACTATTCTTTACACTGGATTTAATTAGTATCATTATTGAATGTAAGGAAATTTAATAAGTTTCATTATCCTGGATCCAAAGAATTTGACTGTATAGATTTGGACTGAATAAACATGTAAACTTTCTTTCTCTACTGCACCCGAGAATGAGTCTTAAATTGACACTTTGTGGGTGGAATAGAACTTTTTTTGCAGATTTGAAGCATCTCATTTGGGTTGTCCCTTTTCAGGTCAAGGTAACATAAAAGCGAAACAGGTGGCAGACTCCATGTTGGACGCAGTGATTGATGTGCTCAGCCAAAACACGTCCAGCTCCCTGACTTTAATCCGGATCGTCATTTTCCAGCAACAGATGCTAAAAGATTTCTGCAGCAGCATGCAAGAAAGGGAAGACACTGGGCCAAAGGATAAAGCAGGTTTCTGGACAAACATTGGCCACAAGTTAAAATGTAAGTATGGAGATTAAAACAGTATCTCACTAAAGTGAGTACACCCCTCACATTTTTGTAAATATTTGACTAGATCTTTTCATGGGACAACACTAAAGATATGACACTTTGATACAATGTAAAGTAGCTAGTGTGTAGCTTGAATAACAGTGTGAATTTGCTGTATCCTCAAAATAACTCAACTCACGGCCAATGATGTCTAAACCACTGGGAATAAAAGTGAGTACACCCCTAAGTGAAAATGTCCAAATTGTGCCCAATTAGCCATTTTCCCTCCCTGGTGTCATGTGGCCTGTTAGTGTTACAAAGTCTCAGGTGTGAATGGGGAGCAGGTGTGTTAAATGTGGTGTTATTGCTCTGACACTCTCTCATACTGGACACTGGAAGTTCAACATGACACCTCATGGCAAAAAACTCGCTAAGGATCTGAAAAAAAGAACTGCCGCTCTACATAAAAATGGCCTAGGCTATAAGAAGATTGCCAACACCCTGAAACTGAGCTGCAGCACGGTGGCAAAGACCATACAGCGCTTTAACAGGACAGGTTCCAATCAGAACAGGCACCACCATGGTCCACCAAAAAAGTTGAGTGCAAATGCTCAGCGTCATATTCAGCAGTTTTCTTTTGAGAATAGACATACAAGGGCTGCCAGCAATGCTGCATTAGTTGAAGGGGTGGGGAGTCAGACCATACGCCGTATACCCCACACACTGCATTAAGTTGCTCTGTATGGTTGTCACCCCAGAAGAAAGCCTCTTCTAAAGATGATGCACAAGACATGGATTACTGGAACCTTGTCCTGTGGTCTGATGAGACCAAGATAACCCTGTTTGGTTCAGATGGTCTCAAGCATGTGTGGTAGCAACCAGGTGAGAAGTACAAAGACAAGTGAGTCTTATTACAGCCAAGAACGGTGGTGGGAATGTCATGGTTTGGGGTTGCATAAGTGCTGCCAGCTGTGCATGTGCAAGCAGAGCATGTTTCTTCCTTTCAGGCAATGCGCAGCAGGGAGGTATTCCAACATGATAACGTTGTTGAACAAAGTTGAACCAGTGCTGCAAAATAATGGTAGCCACACAAAATTTGGCACAAGAAAATACATTTTGCTTAGGGGTGTACTCACTTTTGTTGCCAGCTGTTTAGACAATAATGGCTGTGTGGTGAGTTATTTTGAGAAGACAGCAAATTTACACTGTTATATAAGCTACACACTGATCTACTTTACATTTGATCAAACTGCCATATCTTCAGTGTTGTTCCATGAAAAGATCTAATAAAATATTTTTAAATGTGAAGGGTGTACTCACTTTTCTTCATATGAATAATAATTATCAGATTTCTGTTTGAAATAATAATTTAAATTATCTTTATTCTTACAGCAATATTTATATCTGAAAGTCCTGAAAAAACCAAGGAAGAGGAGGAGGTTGATATTGAGACCATCAAAGTCGACCCTACTTTCTTTCACATCTGTGGTGGCACACAGCCCAGTGTTGATGCAGCCAAGAAGAAGATAACTGATCTAATATCTGAGCAACAAGTGAGGATGGACATAACAGACAACGCCATCTTAAACTTCTCTTCTGCAGACTGTCAGTGTATTGTCGACATCCAGAGGAACATGGATGTGAGCATCAAGAATCATATCATTAACGGCCAAGCCTCACTCCTCATTGAAGGTCTCTGTAGAGATGTGCTCGGAGCCAACCGAGAGATAGAGAATATGTTGAAGAAGGTGAGAAATGAGCAGGAACTGAAAAAGAAATGGGAACTGGCAGCCACTGTGGCAGATTGGCAGTATCAGCGACATGGGCTTCAGTATCAGAGCTTTGATCCGGTGAACAACTACGAGCTTGAGCATGCGTTTGAGAGGGGAATGACCAGTGTAAAGGTTACCATCCAGGGCTCAAACTATACTGTGCAGATGCCTAAAGGACCAGCCACTGACAGCAAGGGAAACGTCCTACAGATAAGACGAAATGACAAACTAAAAGGTATTTCAGCCATAGATAGAATGTTGTTTTATAGCATCTTAATCCTTTTTGATTTCAGTTTACCTGATGTTACTGGCCTTTATTTGTCTGCTACAAATTACTACAAGTTTTCTATTTCCAAAGGTGTCTTAAGAAACAACAGTGATATGTTTTTCTTTTTCGTAGCTGATGATGTTCCTGAGTTTTGGGATCCCATGCCGGTTGGCCAAACATGCCATGCTGTCCCCCTCCAGTCCGGGTCATCGGAGTACGCAGAAATCCTAAATCTCTTCAAAGCCACATGTAACCGAGCCGTCACCAAGGTAACATAAGTAATAGTGTTGTCCTCCTATCACCTGGATTTTATTGATTTTTTCTTTAACTAAAGAAAAACGCAAACACGATTACAAAGATGTTGGATAATTTACTAAAATCTTCTATCTCTGCTCTTAGATTGAGAGGATCCAGAACCCTGCACTGTGGAAAAGTCTTCAGATAAAAAAACAAGAGATGGAGGTGAGAAATAATCATCAGAATAATGACAAACGTCTCTTCCACGGCACCAGTGAAGCCACTGTCCCCATCATCAATGAACGTGGCTTCAACAGAAGCTACGCAGGAAAAAATGGTGAGACTTTCAGGGACTTCTTTGTCTTTTCAGAAGGTGACAGTACGACATCTGTCTGCCAAGTCAGCAACTTCTCAACAAAAACTTCTCTGGGTTTAGTCTGATTTTTGAGGTCTTCCAAGTAAAACATTTTAATATCTGTGAGATATAATGCCATGTTGGTTAAAGTTAACCGTCCACACTGTCACAAGAGACCATTGCTGACGTTAGAGTTGTTTCCTAAACTGAACCCCGATCAGCATTACCTTGCTAAAGTTGCTGTTTATAAGGTTTCCAGCGACTGTATATCGTTCCACCCGATCAGCTGATCATGAGTCCCTGGGGATTACTTCCAAACAACTACGAGAACTGTAGGAGCGTTTGATGCCATGACTTGAATGTGACAACCTCATTATATCCAACAGTTTACTCCACTCTTAAGAGTAAGGCCAGATGAGTTGCAGGTGATAAGGAGATCTGTCTATCCAGGCATGGCTATGTCTGCTACAACTTTTAGTTTTAAAACATAAAACAATCTAATTAATTTTAGAAATTTAAAAGTATTCTTTGTTCACTGCTGACAGGTAAAAAAAATAATATTTGTATGTATTTCTTCTTGATTGAAGCATACTGAAAATGGACCGAACTGTGATTTCTGTGTACCGTTACACCCCTACCGGTAATGGACTAAAAACATTTTCTAGACAATTAAACCCCTTTTATTAAGAGACGTCTGAGACCCTTTTTGGACCTATAATAATTTGTTCTTCTCCACTTTTTTTCATTAAAGTACTGCATGCTTAAAATTATTTAGCATTTTTAATTGAACAAAAACTAATTATGGCTCCTGAGTTCTTTCAATTTGGCGATTCTGGTCCAAGGTGCAAAAGGTTTGTACAGCACTGCTTTAAAAGATCTTAGTATTAAAAGATTACAAAAAAGTCTGGCTCCTTTAAGGCAAAACCTAATTAAATATGTACTGAAATAAGCAGTACTATGCTTATTTATTTGCATTATAAAACAATAATATATTTGATTTTGAAGTATTTAAAAAAAAAGTAATATTATTGACAACTTCTATAACTGTGTCACGAATTCACACACTGACTAATCTGTCCTTTAATTTTCAGCTACCTGTTTTGGCAGAGGCGCCTACTTTGCTGTTAATGCCAATTACTCTGCTCAGGACACCTACTCCAGGCCCAATCAGAATGGAGAGAAGTTCATGTACCTCTGCAGAGTGCTGACAGGAGACCACACCCTGGGACAGCAAAACATGATCGCTCCACCGTCCAAAGGGGGCTCTGCCGTTGACATGTATGACAGTGTGGTGGACAACATGACCACCCCCAGCATGTTCATAGTGTTTCATGACACCCAGGCCTATCCTGAGTATCTGATTACTTTCAAGTAATGCACCCAGTAAATGGTAAATACAAAAGCAACATTAATATAATAACCAAGCTAAATCTAATTGTCTTTCTGAAATATTTTCTTCAACTTGCCCTAAATTCACTTAATTTGTATTCAGGCCCATTTAGTGCCTTAAAGTAATGCTTCAACGTCTCACACATACCTAAACGTTGGGCCATGCAAGCAGGAACCAGTGAAAGATAAAATTAAGAGCTTCCAAAACATTTTGTTACCTGTGCACTGTTTAATAGCTCCGAGCCTCTGAACATCAGTATGTATGACTTCTGAAACAGACCTGCTCTGATCTAGAAATCACGTAATTGTAGAAGTTTAACATTGTGTTTTATTAGATTAACAACCATTTCTAAGTTTAAAAATGAAAGTAAAACTTACCCAGTGAATATATAAGAATGTGAAATGAACAAACACAGGTGATTTGACTGTACAAGATCTTAGTAAACTTCTAGACTGGAACAAAATAATAAAGCAGTCTTTAAAACAGTTTTCTGTCATTATTCTAGCATTTAGAAAATAATTTTATTTATCCTAACTGACATAAAACAGGGAAAGATTAGTCTGATCGACTGTCAGACAGTGAAAGAAATATTGTTACCTGTCTTTCAAACGGTGTATGTAAATATCTGGTTCACCAGAGCTGAAATATGTTGCACTGTCCTTAGTCTAGTTTAGTTTATGCTGCTGGGTTCCCTGTGTTTTGTTTTGTGTTTATTATGTATTCTTTTTAATATTTGTTTAAGTTCCTTGTTTCATCCACAGCTGCAGGGAGTTGTTACTCAAGCACATGTTCCTCATCCAGTAATCACAGCACAGGCTAATATTCTCAGTCACTTCTTTATTAGATCCTTCTGTTTGTTCCTATTATGCTCTTGTTGCCTGTTTGTTTCTTACATGCTCTCCGCGTTTATCTATGTAAGCTTTTAGGACTTTATTCTTTAATAAAGTTCACTTCTTTCAACTTCTGTGTTCCTGGTTGACTCTATCCAAACATTTCGGTCCTCTGCAATAACACATTATAACAGAGATGCATGGTAACTTTGGTAGAGCTGCAAGAAAATACGGCTCAGGTGGTGCATTCTGTAAATTTCTTCAGCAGGGAGGTGGATGGAGCTAAATACAGGATAATCCTGGAAGAAAACCTGTAAGAGGCTACAAAAGTCTTGAGTGGGGCTGAGGTTCACTTTCGAGTAGGGCAACGATCCTAAACATACAGCGAGAGCTATGACGCAAAATCCAGACCAAAATCCAACTCGGAATACATGGCAAGACTTGAATACATTTCTGTCACTTTTAGTTCAATCTGACTGAGTTTGACCTGTTTTGTAAAGTAGGAGCATTACAACATATCAAAACAGCAACAAACTACACCTGACATGTCGTCATCCCTACACGCACCCAGAATGGAAAAAACAAGCTGGTTAAAAATCCAAGTGTTATGCAACGCTGCATTTACAGTCGGCCGGTTCATTTCTATTCTCTCACTCAAAGTCACTCTGATTGAACATGAATTACGCTGTTATAACTGTTTTTATTTGAACAACCGAAATTATTAGGGCTTCCATCTTGAGTCTATCAGAGTCTAATTATTTGAGCCTATCTTGTAATCCATAAACTACTTAAAAGTTATGCTAATTTTTGGACATTCACAAAGAAAACTCAAAGACAAACACTGGCGTAGGTTTGCTAATGTCACTTAGCCTAACTGTAACTTTAACCTAAAAAGAAGCTACTGGTGCCTCGTACACATGGCAACACCTTCTAATTACTGCCATTGAGTTCATTTGTAAGTTATGGCTGATTTGTCTATTCATACACAGTTGAAGCCATAAAGCCCAAAGAGATAATAGATTCTATGATCTAAAAGTTATTCAGAAAAATCAGATGTTTTACCACTTCTTGCTCCATGTGTTCATATCAGCCAGCTCTGCTACCCAAACCATTTTAACACTCGCTTTATACCGAGAGTTCAGAAATGTGACTCTAAACTCAAATGAAAAAAACAAAAATTCATAACAAAGGGTTTCATGTGACTTTCCTGAAGTCTATAAAAATTGTTCATCACTACGAACATGAGCAGGACTAAAAAACTGGCACATCTTCTGAGAGCTTTAAAGCATTGACATGGCAAATGAGAGATTTTTTTTATGCACCAGTTCTTGAAGTTTTTATAACAAGCATCACCTTAAAAAGTCTTGGTTTCCTCGTGTCATCTGACATTTTAAAACAGCAGTACACAGGATTTGGACTTTTCAGCACAAAGCATAAACAAAGCAAAAAGTTCTCATGTTCTGGTCTTAGTTAATTGGCTAAACAATGGCTTCTCACCAATGCCTTCACAGTAGTTTTGTAAACATGCTGTGAAAGTTCTTAAAGTACAGAATGCAGAGAAAAACAGCTTATATTGTTTATAACTTGGAACTGGAACACATTTAAGCTGGGTTGGATGTCATTTCTACACACGTGGACAAAATTGTTGGTACCCCTCGGTTAATGAAAGAAAAACCCACAATGGTCACAGAAATAACTTGAATCTGACAAAGGTAATATGAATAAAAAGTCTATGAAAATGAACAAATGAAAGTCAGACATTGCTTTTCAAACATGCTTCAATAGAATTATAAAAAAAAAAAGTAAACTCATGAAACGGGCCTGGACAAAAATGATGGTATCCTCAACTTAATAATAATAATAATAATTAATAATTAATAATTAATTAATTTAATTAATCCCCCAGTGGGCCCACCACCTGCAGGGGGAACCGTGAGGGACCGGTGCAAAGAGGAGTGGGTGGCGGACGAAGGTGGAGACCTCAGCAGCCCGATCCCCGGATGCTTAGGCTGGCTCTAGGGACGTGGAATGTCACCTCGCTGGGGGGGAAGGAGCCTGAGCTTGTGCGGGAGGTAGAGATATCGACTAGAAATAGTCGGGCTCGCCTCCACGCACAGCGTGGGCTCTGGAACCCATCTCCTTGAGAGGGGCTGGACTCTCTTCTACTCTGGAGTGGCCCGTGGGGAGAGGCGGCGGGCTGGGGTGGGTTTGCTTGTTGCCCCCCAGCTCAGCCGTCTCGTGTTGGGGTTTACCCCGGTGGATGAGAGGGTCGCATCGGGTTGGGGATAGGTCTCTGACTGTCGTTTCGGCCTACGGGCCGAGCGGTAGTGCAGAGTACCCGGCCTTCTTGGTGTCCCTGTCGGGGGTGCTGGATAGTGCCCCTCCTGGGGACTCCATTATTCTGCTGGGGGACTTCAACGTCCACGTGGGAAACGACAGTGACACCTGGAGAGGTGTGATCGGGAGGAATGGCCTCCCCGATCTGAATCCGAGTGGTGTTTTGTTATTGGACTTCTGTGCTAATCACGGATTGTCCATAATGAACACCATGTTCAAGCATAAGGGTGTCCATCAGTGCGCTTGGCACCAGGACACCCTAGGCAGGAGGTCAATGATCAACTTTGTTGTCGTATCATCAGACCTTCGGCCGCTTGTTTTGGACACTCGGGTGAAGAGAGGGGCTGAGCTGTCCACTGATCACCACCTGGTGGTTAGTTGGATCCGCTGGAGGAGGAGAAAGCCGGACAGACTTGGCAGGCCCAAGCGCATAGTGAGGGTCTGCTGGGAACACCTGGCGGAGCCCTCGGCCAGAGATGTATTCAACTCCCACCTCCGGGAGAGCTTTGACCAGATTCCGGGGGATGTTGGAGACATAGAGTCCGAGTGGACCATGTTCTCCGCATCTATTGTCGATGCTGCTGCCCGTAGCTGCGGCCGTAAGGTCTGCGGTGCCTGTCGCGGCGGCAATCCCAGAACCCGGTGGTGGACACCGGCAGTAAAGGATGCTGTCAAGCTGAAGAAGGAGTCCTATCGGCTGTGGTTGGCTTGTGGGACTCCTGAGGCGGCTGACAGGTACCGTGAGCCCAAGCGTGCTGCGGCCCGGGCTGTGTCAGAGGCAAAAACTCGGGCCTGGGAGGAGTTCGGTGAGGCCATGGAGAAGGACTACCGGTCGGCCTCGAAGCGATTCTGGCAAACCGTCCGGCGCCTCAGGAGGGGGAAGTAGTGCTTTGCCAACACTGTTTATAGTGGGGGTGGGAGGCTGCTGACCTCGACTGGGGACATTATCGGGAGTACTTCGAGGATCTTCTCAATCCTGCCATCACGCATTCCCTGGTGGAAACAGAGGCTGAGAACTCGGGGTTGGACTCTTTCATCACCCAGGCTGAAGTCACCGAGGTGGTTAAAAAGCTCCATGGTGGCAAGGCTTCGGGGGTGGATGAGATCCGCCGAAGAATGGAGCGGGAGATCGACAGACGGGTCGGCTGCCGCAGTAATGGGGGCGCCATGCCGGTCCGTTGTGGTGAAGAGAGAGCTGAGACAAAAATGAAAAGCGAAGCTCTCGATTTACCGGTCGGTCTACGTTCCTACCCTCACCTATGGCCATGAACTTTGGGTCATGACCGAAAGAACGAGATCCCAGATACAAGCGGCTGAAATGAGCTTCCTCCGTAGGGTGGCCGGGCACTCCCTTAGAGATAGGGTGAGGAGCTCGGCCATTCGGGAGGGGCTCGGAGCAGAGCCGCTGCTCCTCCACATCGAGAGGAGCCAGTTGAGGTGGCTCGGGCATCTATACCGGATGCCTCCTGGACGCCTTCCTCAGGAGGTGTTCCTGGCATGTCCCACCGGGAGGAGGCCCATGGGACGGCCCAGGACACGCTGGAGGGACTATGTCTCTCGGCTGGCCTGGGAACGCCTTGGGCTCCCCCCGGAGGAGCTGGAGGAGGTGTCTGGGGAGAGGGACGTTTGGGTGTCTCTGCTGAGTCTGCTGCCCCCGTGACCCGGTTCCGGATAAGCGGAAGACGACGAGTACGAGTAATTTAATTAATTTTGTTGCACAACCTTTTGAGGCAATCACTGCAATCAAACGATTCCTATTACTGTCAATGAGACTTCTGCACCTCTCAGCAGGTATTCTGGCCCACTCCTCATGAGCAAACTGCTCCAGTTGTCTCAGGTTTGAAGGGTGCCTTTTCCAGACGGCATGTTTCAGCTCCTTCCAAAGATGCTCAATAGGATTCAGGTCAGGGCTCACAGAAGGCCACTTCAGAATAGTCCAATGTTTTCCTCTTAGTCATTCTTGGGTGTTTTTAGCCACTGTGTTTTGGGTCATTATCCTGTTGCAAGACCCATGACCTGCGACTGAGACCAAGCTTTCTGACACTGGGCAGCACATTTCTCTCTAGAATCCCTTGATATTCTTGAGATTTCATTATACCTTCACAGATTCAAGACACCCTGTGACAAATGCAGCAAAGCACCCCCAGAACATAACAGAGCCTCCTCCATGTTTCACAGTAGGGACAGTGTTCCTTTCTTCATATGCTTCATTTTTCCCTCTGCGAACATAGAGCTGATGTGCCTTGCCAAAAAGTTCAATTTCTGTCTCATCTGTCCATGACATTCTCCCAGAAGCTTTGTGGCTTGTCAACATGTAGTTTGGCAACTTCCAGTCTGGCTTTTTTATGATTTGTTTTCAACAATGGTGTTCTCCTTGGTCGTCTCCCATTAAGTCCACTTTGCCTCAAACAACGTCAGATGATGCGATCTGAAACTGATGTTCCTTGAGTTTGAAGTTCACTTTTAATCTCTTTAGAAGTTTTTCTGAGCTCTTTTGTTACCGTTCGAATTATCCGTCCCTTTGTTTTGTCATCAATGTTCCTCCTGCGGCCACGTCCAGGAAGGTTGGCTACAGTCCCATGGATCTTAAATTTCTGAATAATATGTGCAACTGTAGTCACAGGAACATGAAGCTGCTCGGAGATGGTCTTATAACCTTTACCTTCAACATGCTTGTCTATAATTTTCTTTCTAATCTCCTGAGACAACCCTTTCCTTCTCTTCCTCTGGTCCATGTTGAGTGTGGTACACACCATGTCACCAAACAGCAGATGGACTACCTGCAGCCCTATATATAGGCCCACTGACTGATAACAAGAATGTAGACACCTGTGATGCTAATTAATGGACACACCTTGATTTAACAAGGTGTGTTAAATCAAGAAAAAAAAACCCAGCAGAGATTCTCGGATAGATTAAAACACGGTAAATAATAGAGCACCTAATAATAAACCCTAGAATTCACATACGGTAAATAAAGCTAATGCTGTTTGGGATGAAACCTTTCTGGATAAAATATATTCATTAAAGAATAAATGTAATTACCATAAGTCGTCATTTGCGCAAAGCAATCTAGGTATTGTTGTCTGTTAGGATACATTTTTCAAATGACAAAGAATACAGTCATGTTCACTTGTGGGTTAAACTTGATGTCTTTAAAGTTGCATCTCTTTCATTTTACGGGGGACAGAAATAACCCGTCCGAATTCTTGCGAGAGTTCCTACGAGAGTTTGATGCCCTCGGTTGGCTTTAGCTAGTCTGGCAAATCCTGTGGTCTGTGATCCAGCTCCAGGTCCAGTTGTTTAGTCACAAACAAGTCTGTTAGTGTGAACAAGGTGGGACTGGATCCAATAAACCTTTGAACTGGGTTTTAAAGTGGTAACATGACCATCTGTTTGGCTCCACCTGCAGGACACATGTTGTTATTGCAGAATTACTTCGCTGGAATAATATTTTATTTTGCGTCAAATCGTCCCAAAGCGCCTAGATCCACGTAAACACCGGTTCGTTTCTAACAACTTTTTATATGATAAACGAAGCAAGTAATCGGCTCTCTGTACGGTTTTCTGGGTTTCCCATAGTTTTTTTTTTTTTCTTTACTAGAATCCGGTTTTTCCAGCCATGGCCGAAGGTGTGTCGAGTCGCAGGTGTGTCGACCTGCTTTTCGTCAGTTAAAAACACGGAAGGTTTCAGGCTGTGGGTGGTTCTCCTGCTGAGTGAGGCAAAACTTCATGTTGTCATTCAGCCGCCAGAATAACACGGCTTAAAAATCTGTTCAAAGAAAGAGCCTGGACACTTTGTCCGGAACCAAGAACCGCTCAGCGGGATTTTGGTGACATGGCATTCGCCGCACAGACGCATCCAGGCGGGCAGGAGATCTCGTCGGTCCTCGGCAACACGGAGAGCCTGACTCCCTCCGCTGTTAACCGCATTCTGATGGAGTTCATGATTTACTTCGGCCGAGCCGTGGTGGTCTTCTACCCGGTGTACCTGACCGGGTATCTGGGCCTCAGCATCAGCTGGGTCCTGCTCTGTATGCTCATGTTCACCTGGTGGCAGAAAAACCGGCAGTGGAAGGACGTCCGGATCGGATCTGCTATTGATTTAGTGGACAACGAGGCGCATGTTATCAGCACCGAGCTGAAGACTGCCTTACAGATGGCTTCATGGGTATGTGTGTATGGAGGCATCTGGCATTCTTCACCTCAGTTTTGTTGGGATACGGACCAGCAGATAGATTAAACTTTCCTGGCTGGGAGCAACATTCCTGACATACAGATTGTCAGGAATGATGTTTGTCCCAGCAGATGTTTGCTCCAAGCTGACAGCTATATGTGCACCAGAGTTATAGAAAACATCTGAAACAAGGTTTGGACTCCATGAATGTCGACTGGTTCTTTATTTGCATGGGCGTCCGGAATGAGCCTGGCCCTCCCACAGCCAGGCACGGATTGCAGCTCAGTTGTGTTGCAGGAGACTTTTACTTCTGCACATTTAACTGCACCACACCCAGACACACAGTGACTCATTTAACTTGAGAAAAACAAAACTTGTTTCAATGTCAAATGAATGCGTGTAATCCCATTCTGGGTTTACCAGTGGGGTCAGATTGGTTTGATTGTAGCAGAATACTTTCTGGTTTTAAAGTCCTGCCAGAGGTTGATCACCTGCAGTTTAGTGCCTGACTCCTGGTGATTTAGTTGGAGGTGCAGACCCATTACAAGCTGTGTATCAGAACATGATCCCAAACTTCTTTTTCAGTTTGCAGTGTTGCTGCTGCAAAGAGAGCGTCGGTAAGACCTAAAACCACCACCACTGTGCTTGTGCTTTTAATATGAGAGAATGATTTTAAATATCTGGAATGGAAAAACATGAGGTTAATTTCTGCCTGGGACTTTAATCCTAACATTGATCTTTTAATTTATTTGACTGTTGTCACACAGACAGATTTACTTGTTTAATTGCTTTAATCCAGCATTACCTCTTCATCATGCATGCAATGTTCTTGTTTTGAACGTTTTCATCCTAAGATTTGATCACAAACTCTTTATTTGTTTCTTCCAAAGGTGCATTTCACAGATGTTGAGAAGGTTCAGTGGGTGAACAAGGTACAGTCTTCCTAATATTATTTTACACTGTATTAACATGATGTTAACTTAGGACTTAGACTCCACTTTTGTTGATCGATACACTACGGGTGCTGGTTCCCGGTGCGCTCAAAGCAACCTACATACTGCACCTTTCTGCCTGCACCGTCGGTTAACTATTGCAACAATTTAACCAACTCGCAATGTTTTTAAAGATCTGTGTTGGGTTCCTCAGTTGAGCTCATTTTAGAAGAACCTTGTGTTTGATCAGGGTGCTGATTCAGTGTGTTTTGGGTTTGGTCATCTGCCCAGGTGTTGAAGCAGGCCTGGCCCTTCTTTGGGATGTACATGGAGAAACTTCTGAGAGAGAACATCCAGCCGATGGTCCGGATGTCCAACTCTGCGCTCAAAATGTTTACTTTTACCAAGGTCCACTTTGGATACAAAGTGAGTTAACGTTTGGCATGTTCCTTGTTGCTCTGTTCTGTACTCATACATAATAATTTCCTTTTTCATCTAAGAAAAACAAGCATAAAGTAAAAGAAAGTACACCCCCTCTGATTCTAGGGTGTTACACAAAGTCTCACAATGTACAAAACACACTTGACATTATTTATTAAACAAAGATGAAGCAAAAATACTAAAGCTGAGTGAAAAACTAAGGACACCCCATGATCCGGAGCTTGCAGAACCCACTTCAGCAGCTACAACTGTTTTTCCACCTTTGCATCACTTCATTTAGGTTTCTCTGCAGCCCTCTGAAGGTCCCACCATAGCATCAGCAACCAGGCTGAGGTCTGGAGGGTTTATGTTTGTCATGAATGATTTCCTGTGGCCGCAAAAAGAGCCCATATCATCAACCTTCCACCAGCATGTTTGACATTGTGTATGGGATGTTTACGCTGATATGCTATGTTTGGTTTTCTCTAAAAATGGTGCTGAGGATTGTGGCCAATGATCAGTACATTAGTCTTTCAGAACTCTTGTGATTAATTCAGATCAGCTCTGCAAACCACAATTTCTCTGAGCATTGCACACTCTGACCTTGGGGTGGATTAGGAATGTCCACTCCTGGGAAGATTGGCAGCTGTCTTAAATATTTCCCACCTGGTTATAGTTTCTCTCCTCCTCTCTCTAGAAATATGGACATTAAATAGTATGAAAAAGAACCGTATAACTCTTCTCAGATAAATGGGCAGCAACAGTTGCTTCTCTAAGGTCATTGCTGATGTCTTTCCATCTTGACATTATGTTGTCCAGTGCAGTAATCTCATGATGCTGTTGAGGATGATCAGTTAACTAATGCATCTTATCAACAGAACCTAGATGCTGCTTTTCTCTTTTAAATCCAATGAAAGTGGTGAGGATGCTTAGTTTTTCTCACAGCTTTCCACCTTTACCATCTTCGTACATGAATAATGAGGATGTGGAATCTGTTTTGTTTTCATTCATTGAGGCTAGATTGAAATAATTAAAGGACCTGTTGAAGACCAGATTATTTTAGGATTTCCATACATCTTAAAATTTAAAACTTGAAGGGGGTTTACTTTGTTTTAACAAATAAACCAATTGTAGCTGAAGATGAAGTTGTGCCACCTTTTTGTCATACTCACCTGACTTCTTTTCCACGTCTTTCAGCCTCTCAGGATCACCTGGATAAGAGCATACACCCATGAAGTGGACCAGAGGGAGGTGATTCTGGACATGAACATCAAGTCAGTCAAACATGTTAGAACATACCTTAGTCTCAAAGTGACTTCTGTTCCCATTTGGGCTAACCAACACTGGTTTCCTCCACAGTTATGATGGTGACGTGGACATCAATGCAGATGTGAATGCAGCTATCAAAGCTGGAGTTAAAGAGTTGAAGGTGGGCGCTTATGTTATATCAACCCTCTGCTTCAGCTCTGCTGTTTCTGTAGACCGCTGCTGTAAAAACTGCTTGTATCTTCTAGTTCCAAGGAATGCTCCGAGTCATCTTAGAGCCCCTGATTGGTCAGGCACCACTGGTGGGAGGAGTGACTTTGTTTTTCATCCGCCGCCCTGTAAGTCCACACAAACACACACATTTATCTGACTGATAAAGTAGTTGCAAGCAACGAAGCAGTTGTGGGGTCAGTCTTAGTTTGAACTCATGTTACTTGTTTTTGCTCAGACTTTGGAGGTCAACTGGACCGGCATGACCAATGTGTTGGACAGCCCTGCGTTTAGGTCTGATGGACAGAGTCTTCATAGACCTCCTACATGTTGAGGTTTAGATGTCCTCTCTAATCTGATCTGCCCTCTTTACAGCTCCCTGTCTGAGCAGAGCATTATAGATATCATTGCATCTATGATGGTTCTGCCGAATCGCATGTGCATTCCACTGATTGACCAAATCAAAGTAGATGTGATGAGGTTTCCTCTGCCTCGGGTATGTATGAGATATGACTCATGAGGAGCCACTCACACTTCAAACAGTTATTCCAAAAATATTATGAGAATAAGGTATATCTTCAGCTTTTCTTAAAAATATAATGTCCTCATGCGAAACCTCCCTGATTGCTGTCCTCAGGGCGTGGTCAGGGTCCATGTGTTGGAGGCCAGAGATCTGGTGGCAAAGGACACATACATGATGGGGCTGGTGAAAGGCAAGTCAGACCCTTACACCACGCTCAGAGTTGGCAACCGATATTTCAAAACCAAGACCATCAAAGAAAATCTGCACCCGAAATGGAATGAAGTTTATGAGGTCGAGTAACAAAACTTTTACACACTTTGACTGATTAATGTTATCTGGCTGTTTTTGACACACTTCTCATGGCTTTACACATCTACTATAAAAATGCATGATGGTTTAGGCGCCTTTCTTCTTAAACTAAGTTGTGACTGTAAGGGAAAGGAAACACATTCAGGTCATTTTTAGGTAGAAAGTGGACTGATGTTAAAAATGTATTAATTTATACTATTATTACATGCCATCTGTACAAAGATGTACTGTACAGATTTTTCATTTGATGTCACGAGACGGCGTATCACCACAACGAGATCTCACAGAAATTCTCCCGAATGATTGCAAAATGCCTCATTTAAATGTGGGCCATGCTGCCTGTTAGCTTCTAAAGCTTCCTTTCTATCACCTTTTTCCTTCAGCAAGTGCAGTCCCTTAACCAACTTTCAAATCTTCAACATTAAAACAGAAAAACCTTTTCTTTGTGCAGTTTGTTGTTCACGAGGCACCTGGACAGGAGCTGGAGGTGGAGCTGTATGATGAGGACAGAGATAAAGATGATTTTCTAGGAAAGTAAGAACCAGTCCTACCTAAAAAATCATTGAACTAACTTTAGTAAATTGTAAATATGACAAGTTTTGGCAGGTTGGAGATTTACTGCCGTTTGTATCCCACCACTGCACAACAACATGATTATAACATCCTGCTTGCATGAGCTCAATAAGAATCATACGATGCATGTTTTTGGAAGTAGAATTATAAAAATTATAAATAAACAGAGAGTTCTGTCTTCATCACATAATTTATATCTGCCTTAGATATAACCTGGATTTTGGAGAAGTGAAAAGGGAGAAAGAAATGGATCAGGTGAGCATTTCATGAACTGTTCTGAGTAAAATTAGTAAAAATCCAAACATGTCTCTGTTGCCTTTAAACTGTTGAACAGATTAACAGAATTTGATTTTTTATGATATTTTCCACCAATCCTCTTGTTGAAGTGGTTTCCTCTGGAAAAAATTGCTCATGGGGAGATTCATCTGAAGCTGCAGTGGTTCGCCCTAAACTCTGATCCCTCTTTGCTGAAGGAGGTACGGCAGCCTGGTGGTGATTTTAATGTTTGGATTAGGACACGTCTATTAACATCAGGGCTTTGTTAACTGCCATCTGTAGTTCAGTTCCCAGCAGCTTCAGTCTCGTGAATAATGTCCTCTCTGTCTTTCAGTCCAACGCCGGTCTGTCCTGTGCTATGCTCGCTGTGTATCTGGACAATGCTTCCAACCTTCCAGTAAGGGGCCATGGATGGTTTCTGTTCATTTTATCACTGGTTGCTAAAGATAAGCTGAGTTTTGCCTTTTTTAACGTGTCTGCAGAAAGACCAGAGTGAATTAACAGCAAATCAGAAACATGGGAAAAAGGCCAGAGACGCACGGGTTAGACCAGAGCTTCATTTCATCCTTCTGTGGGGTTTTTTGTTCGACCTTTGAACCTTGTAGCCAGGGCCAGATTTAGGAGCATGTGTGCCCCTGTACTAGAGCCAATTGTTGTGCCCTAACCCCATACACACTAGTTTTTACTCAGACTGATGAGTAAATAGGCCAACACATTTCCCCAAAATGGTGAATGGCAAATTAAACGGCACCATTTCTTTCAAGGTGTCGAGTGAGCACTTAAATCTTGGTGTTATTACATCTGATTCGCCTGGGGTTTGGTCAGAGGCTGAGAGTTTTATATAAATTACAGTGTTTTCAAAATATGCCAGAGGCTCAGTCAGATCAGAAAGTAAAGTCTCTGCGTTAGTGTTCCAGGTTCCTGTTGCCGTGCACAGCTGGTTTTTCCTGTTTGTCTGGCATTTAATCAGGACCTATGATTAGGATCAGAGTTAAGTCTGTTGTCAGCTGTTTCCTGGTTAATTTATTTCATGTATAAAGCAAATAAAAACTGATAATTTTCAGGGTTTTTATGTTAAAATGTTTAACGAAGGTTTTAGATCAACTTGGGCAACTTCTGTGCTTGGATGCTGAGCTTGTAGAAGCTTGTAGAAGCTGCTGAGCGCCCTCTGCAGGATATAGTCTGAAAACACACTGGCAAATTCTTTAAAAAGAAAACCAGATTTCTTCCTTGCTGTAATTTTTCCGAAATGTAAAAATGAAAGTGAACCAACAGCAGTATTCCTGCGGGAGATTCTCCATGTCACATGTCCCGTGTTGTCTGCACTGTGTTGCAGAGGGAAATTTAGTTCAACTCCAGCCCTGAAAGTAAACACTTTGCAATGTGAGTTCTTCACCTCTAACAGGGGCTCAATAATTTCTTCAGATATGTCATACAGAAAGCGTATGTAGGTAGAGGTTTTTAGACAGATAGTTGGCCCCAGAGACTTAAAAAATGAATAAGAGACAGATAGTTATCCCACCAAACACACACAGACATACTTCATCTCTTGTCTGTTTTCAGCTCACAAGGAGAAATATGGGTCCCAGCTCCTATGTGGAAATTTCCATTGATAAGGATGTTCAGAAAAGCAAGGTATTAATCATCACACACACACACACACACACACACACACACACACACACGTTGTCATAAGTTTCCAACCTGTTATTGTCTTTTCACAGGTTGTGTATATGAATAAAGACCCAGCGTGGGAGCAGGGCTTCACCTTCTTCGTACAGAACATAAAAACTCAGCAGCTCACAGTTCAGGTCAGTCATGCAGCGCTGAACATGACACAAACACACACTCAAGATCCGTCAGACGCTTTATTGGATACCTTGTAACGATGTTGGCTATAACTGCAGCTAAAATCACAACATGTTTATTTCACATTTAAACTGCAGAAACCAGCTGCTACAATGTAGCTACATTGTGGTGTTGGTTTGCAGTCTGTTTCTACTGCACATGGTGCTGTGGAACATAACTTACCCCTTTACACATGTCTTTATGTTTTATGGTTCTACTTACGTGTTTCAGATTATCAAATGTATCCTAAATCAGATAAAGATAACCTGAGTAGATAAAAAGGCTGTTTTTATAAAGGGAACAAAGTTATCCATACCAACCTGGCCCTATGTCAAAAAGCCTTTGTTCCCAAAACCGAACGACTGTTTGTGCCTCCATTTTCAGCAAAAACTACCATCAGTCTGTCTTTTACATCACTTTAAAGGAATTTGTGCCCACTCTTTGCAGAATTGTTTTAATTCAGAAACAGTTTTTCTTCATGAATAGCCCGTTAAAGGTCACGCCACAGCATGTTATTCAGATTTTAGTGCAAACTTTGACTAGGTCACTCAGTAACCTCCTGGATGAACGGTCAGTGCACTTTTGGAATAATTATGGTAGGCCTGCCACTCTGACGAAGCCACCAGCCCATTTCATGTTTCCTCCATTTCTGGTTAACGGCTCTCAGTTTGCTGGAATTCCAGACTGAGAGTTGTCAATGACTTTCGTTTTCCTGTGCTTGAATTTCGTCAGTTTGAGAAAGTGTGTTGCTTCTAGAGATTATTTAACCTACTTCATGATTTCAGTCAGGTTCTATTTAAGAGACTACTTGTTTTTAGAGGCCAGACAGGAATCAGGCCTGGGTGTGGCTAGTGAGCCACAAAATGTGGCTGATCAGTTAAACTGTCGGTTAAGATGGGAGGCGGGCATTGCATTACCTTTTTACATGGGGCTGGTTGGTTTGGATAAATTTTCTCCCATAAATAAATAAAATCTTCATTTAAAAACTGCTTTATGTTTTTACTCAGGTTATCTCTGCCTGATGTGATAATCTGTAAGAGGATACATCATTATTCACAACACTGTCTGCAGTAGAAACAGACTGGAAGCAACTGCTGGGGTAAAGTTTAACCCTGTTTGGATCAGAGAAAATTGCCAATGAATTCGAACATGAGCCTATTGTGGCTCAGTAGGAAGAGTAGTCGTCTTGCAATCAGAAGGTTGTGGGTTTGATTCCAGCTTTCTCCTGCCATATGTCGATGTGCCCCTGGGCAAGGCACTTAACCTCAAGTTGCCTGCCGATCTGCGTATTGGTGTATGAATGTGTGGGTGTTAGTGAGTGCGATTGGATGAATGTGGCTCTAGCGTAAAGCGCTTTGAGTGGCCTGTATGACTGGAAAGGCGCTATATAAGTTCAGTCCATTTACCATTTAATTATTTTTATTAAAAATCATTACAGCTTGTTGTACATTTATTCCACCCTGGAAAAAAGAATGGTTCAAACTAATAAATTAAAAGCTCCAAATGCATCTGAAATTCATGGTCACAATAGATGGATGGAAACATGTGAGGAGAACTTTATCTAAACCAGTGGTGTTCAACGCTATCTTTGTTTGGTTTAGGTCAAAGAAAATGAGAAAAAGACTCTGCTTGGTGTTCTCAACATGCCTATCAGTCGCCTCTTCAGCATCTCCTCAATGTCTGTAGACCAGCGCTTCCAGCTGGAGCGCTCTGGAGCCAACAGTCAGATTAAACTGAAGGCCACGCTGAGGGTGGGCCATCCTACAAGTTTTATGCTGCAGTTCATTTGGCCAAATGCCTGAAGATCTATTACATCATCACTTTCAACTTCCATGTATTATTACAGATTCTTACTGAGGAACGGCCACCACCCAAAATCCCCCAGAGTTCTCCTCCGAACGTCAAACAGCAGACGAAAGCAGGAGGAAACACCTCCGCGTCCACTCCCTCTGCTGCACCTGTTGCATCTGTTTCCCCTAACAGTACACCTGCAGCCTCCTCACCAGTTCTGCCGGATGTTCCTCCGGACGGAACAAAGGAGACTTCTTCAGCTCAGCCACGCCGCAACTCTTTCCTGGCTCCTGAAACCAGTAAGTCCTCAAACTTAAACATGCGTCGCTACGACTCCCACAGCCTGCTCTCAGACAACTCCATCGCCTCATCACGGTTCGACTTAACAGACGGAGCCGCCTTTCCAGAGTGAGTCGAGGGATTACTTTTTCTTCTGAAACCTTAATGCTGACCTTTGCTGTAAAAACTTAATTGTTTGATTTTTTAATTTTTTTTTATTTCAGGGCTATTAGGAACCATCAAGGCTCATTTGGAGAGATCAACCTGACTGTACGCTATGCTACCATTAGGAACAAACTTATGGTCCTGGTTCACTCTTGCAGGTTTGTCACAAGATGCATCCCATTATGATCCTCCAGCATCATCATCATTTATTAACATTATACAAATGACACCTGATTTGAAGTTATGCAAAACAAAATCCAAAAAATCTAATGTTTCCCTGCAGAAACCTGTTCCCCTGCAGTAAGAACGGCACAGACTCCTACGTCCGCATGTATTTCCTCCCAGACCAATCATGGAGACACCGCAAAAAGACGCATGTCAAGAAAAAGACAGTCGATCCTGTCTTTGAAGCAAAGTAAGACAACTGGAATAATCCTGTAAAGCACATCTTAGCATGATGGAACAGAGAAAATCACGTGCAGGTCCTCTTTCTTTTACAGGTTTGAGTTTGATGTGTCACTTGCAGAAGCGCAGACCAGAAAGCTGGATGTGGCTGTTAAAAATAACAAGATGCTCCATACAAGGGAGAGAAAGGACATTGGCATGGTAGGTACACTGTCCTTTTAAAGTTTGAAAAAAGTGTTTTTATGACCTAAAATAGAATAATTCATCACTTAATAGTTTAAATTTGGTCACATACATTATTTCTGAGAAACACCTCATGTTCCGTGGTTTTTGCATTCTAAATAACTAATTGAATTTTCACATTCTGCTTTGGTCAACAGGTGATGTTGGATTTCTCACAGATGGATCTAGTGAAAGGCGTTTCAGAATGGTACGAGGCCCAGATTTCTCTCTTCTTATTACTTACCTGTCGCAGTAACAGAAAAACGCAGCTTGAAACTGACACAGGTTTAATGGCAACCCGTTTTTTCATACTTTGTTTTTGAATATATATTAATCCGTTTTAGTTTTTCATATAGTCAAATAAATTAAAAACAGCACGGACGAAACAGATGGTTCCCTTACAATGGTATTTAGTGGCCGCATCAGTTGCATCAAACTACCTCTGTACTTCCCAATACGACATCTGCACTCCCAACAGGTAGTTCAGCCTACTCTTCCTGAGCAAACTCCTCTTAACTGGCTCAGGTTTGAAGAGAAGCATGTTTCAGATGTTTTCATAGAAGTTCAATAGGATTAAGCTTTGTGCTCATGGAGGGCTGTTTAAAAAACAATCTAATATTTTTTACAGCCATTCTTGAGAACTTGTTGGAAATGATTTGGAAGGACCCATAAGCTGCAACTGAGGCTTAGCTTTCTGACTTTGGGCAAGATGTTTTGCTATAAGAAGCCTTCATTGCGCCATGCACAGAGTCTAATATTAAACTGTATTATAAAGGCAGGAGACATACTCCACCAACACTGCAATTCAGTTGTCAGTAGGATTGTAATGATGCATGTCTTGGCACGTAAAGTTAGTAGCAAACTGTCTCCGTATAGACATCCTTTACAAGACGGGAGCAAGTCAGTCACAGATCATCACAGCTCATTAAGAAGAGAACATGTTGGTGATTGTTACCATGGCAGAACATTAGCAGAGGAATCTGCTCTCTAAAGCACTCCACACCAAAGCAATGCAAGGATGACAGTTGGTGATAAGCAGGAGGTTGAAGACCCACCTGGTAGTTTTTAAATCATCAGTGTGCAGAGGTTAGGTTTCCAGTGACACACCAGCAGTGGATGGCAAGCGGTGAAAATATGGCAAGCCCAGTTGTCATGTAATCTTACTTCTGTTGCAAGGTGATGGTGTGTTTATTCTATATCCTTTCTCATGCTATTTCACAGCTTGACATACACATTTTGCAACTCCTTAAGGAGTTTTAAAACCACAGAGACACCAACGGGCTACACTAGTAACTAAAGAGACCCCACTAGGTTCTTAACAAGCACAACCTAGTGTTTAAACAGTGTCACACCAGGTGAATGAGTGTTCTATACCCTATATATTAAGTATTTTCAACTTTGAGAAATCAGCTTTGTAATGCCATTTTATTTTGCATAAGGTTGAGGTTAAATAAAGCAAAAAAAAATCACTCTCTTTTTATTTTCAAACTGGATGTAATATATTAAATATTAATGAATTCCCAGGAAATCCTGCTGCAGTGTTCAAAGCCTGCTACCTTAAAGCCCCCTGCTGAAGCAGGCGTGGTTTGTTTTACAAAGAGAATTTGGTGTACCTGTTGTGCACTGACCGGTGCTTTGAAAGCTTTAAAGAAACCTGTTTGGCCTTAGGGAGAGAACTCTAAGGCTAGACGTATTATATTAAACATATATCATTTCTCTTTTCAAGGTTTGAACTCACACTACCTGGACTGATGAGTTCTGGTACACAGAAGCGGTTGTAAAACATCTGTCAGCAGCTACAGAGAAGTAAACAGATGTTCCAGGCTCTGGAGTTGGATCTTTGAGGATCTGATGTGGCTCGCTTCCAGGAAGCCTAACAGTGACATCTTTCCAGTATGATCTTTCCAGGAATATTCCAGACCAGGGCACCTTCTAAAGCTCTTATTTGGAAGTGGTGTTGAATTCATCTTGTCTCTGAAGAAAATGTTACAGCTTCAAGCAATTGTGTAAATATCTCGTTATGTAATATGAATACCGTGGGCTGTAATAATGACACTTGTAATGTTTTTTCCTTTTTATAGGAAATGTAAAAAAAAATGCTGTCATTTAAAAAATATTCATTCCACAGAGAACACAAGATAAAAAAAACTGTTTTCTTTTCGTTCACCTGAGCTGCCTCTGTGTGGGAACTGGAATTTCAGATAAAAAAACAAGTTAAAAAAACAAATGTTTGTTGCATCAAACTCAGAACCATAGCAAACTGAGGACTGGTTCCAAACCATGATGCTCCAGAAACTGCTCCTGTTAACACTTGTGTCCATGTACCTGAGCTCGCTGGCTGGAAAACTGTCTAAGCAAATCACATAAAGAGGCGACAGAAAGATGCTTTTAGTGTTTTAGGAGTGAAAAGTACATTTTTTTCTTCATATTTGTGCAGGAAAGCACATTTCTTGTTAAATCATTTCTATCATCTAAGGGTTTCACTTTAACAGGGTTTTACAGTATAAAATTCTATTTTATTTAGAGTAAAAGCCATATTTAATTTAAGTATGGGTTAAAACTATCTTCTCTGTAGCTAACAACTCATCTATAATAAATAATACAATACATAATTTTAGGAGACTTATACTTGAATCAATTTATGCAGTAAATTCATTTAAAGTTATTTTGTCTATTTTCTGCTGTTCGTAAGTTTCGAAGGAAAGTTGTTTCCAAGTTTGTTTGTGAGGTAATACTCACGGAATTTTGTTTTAAGGTATTTATTAAAAATAAACATGTTCAAATAGACACACAGTGGGGTTAATATGATTTGTGTTTTCACTGTAAGATCATGATGGCCTCAGCATGTTAAGGTTCATTACAGGATTGTCAGAAAAACTGAACATGCATATAGCTTGGTTGGAAGGGTTGAAGGAGAAATCGTCTTCTCTAATAAGAAGATTGCGGCAGGATTCCGGTTTGCAAAGCTGCATCTCAACCAGACAAGACTCCTGGAGTAATGTTCAGGTGAGACCACATAGCTAGGTTTAGATGAAAGCAAACATGTCTGCACAAACACCTCATACCAGCTGTCAAGCACTGTGGTGGAGGGCTGATGATCTGGGCTTGTTCTACAGCTACAAGACCTGGGCAACTTTCAGTCATTGACTTAATACAAAACTATGAGACCAAAATGTGAGACCATCTGTCTGACAGCCAAAGCTTGGCCCAAACTGGGTTATCCATAGAGTGACCCCAAACAGCAGTAACTGTGAAACAAACTGGTTGCGATGGCCTAGCCAAAGCACATAGCTCAGACTGATTGAAATGCGGTAGCGAGACCTTCAGAAAGCTGCGTGAAATCTCAGTGAAAAGAAGCAATGTTGAAAAGAGAAGTTAGCTCAAATTCCCCCACAACGATGTAAGCGACCAATAAAGTCAGAAACCACTGTTCAGTTATTGCTCCGGAAGATGGTTCTGCTGGATCAAGGGACGTGCTTTGTTTTCACAGGGGGAATCTGTTGTGTGATATATATTTTTTTACACTGGATGTTGGAATGAAAAAATTAAGTAATCTGCTGCAGATCAGATGATTTTTATTATCTCCTGATGGGTGAAACCCTCATTTACAAGAAGCTGCATCCATTCTTTTCCTCCTAATGCTCTCTGACTTACGGAGGCGATGCAGATAGACATGGAGGTAATGTTAACAGGAACAGTTTGAAGCTGAGTCAGTTGAAGGTTTTTTTAAAGATTGTCTTAATGTCACCAGCGCTTTACATTGGCTGCAAACTGAATTGGACCTTGGGGATAATAAAGTTTATCTTGATCTTGAAGCGGCCCATATGGTCGCGACAGAAACAAGCGGTTTGCGGTTTTCTCCCTTTCTAACGAGAACCACACAGAAGATAAAATTCAGGTTTTACATAAGGTTTATCACAGAGAGAAATACCTCCGCGCCCATCAATCTCAGTTCCTCAGTCACCTCAATCTCAGGTGTTTCCGCGTTGCTTAGCAACCGGCCTAGCAACGAATTTAATGTTTCTGTTGGTCGCAGAAAGGTTTTAACCGGCATGAGTTTAAAGAGAAAGAAACCAGATTTCACAGGCAGCCCAACTCTTTTAGTACGAAACCCAGAACAGGTAGGCGGAGAACATTGTGGTAAAATCCGAACCTTTGGAAAACTTTTCATTTTTACGTTATTACCCAACAAGCAAAATTACCGCCTGACGTTTTATCTTTCTGTAATGTTTGTAATGATATAATCCATACATCTGCTGTGCTGACCATGTGTTTCTATAATTTCTGGTATTAATTACTGGAAAAAGTTCTTAACTGGTCAGGTTGACCTTTTATTAACCTGCTGACCTGTTAATGAGGCATGCATCCGTTGATAGGCCTGCAGGAAACAGCCTTGGATGGAGGAAAAACCTTTATTTTCTCTGTTTGGAAGCAAACATCTAAGAACAGAAGCAGCAGTAGAAAGTAAGTTCAATGCTTATTTTTTGGAAGCCTTGCATAAAAAACGTTGGTTTATTTGGCTACAGTATCGTCTTTGTAATGGCCTGCTTGTTTTGTGGTGCAGGAGATGGTCCAGACAGCAGAACCAGTGGAAGTTCTGGCAGAGCTCAGGAACTGTTTCACAGCAGACAAGTGGTGCAGAAACATAGAAGGTCCAGTACTAGCCGGACAAATGTGTGGCAGAAGAAGAATCTGCATCAAAGTGTGAATAAAGTCATGAGGTGAGCTGTGATGTTTTCATCGGCCTTTAGGAGGATCTTTCTGGCTCCCATGACAAGATCTCTGCTTATTTCTACACCAGCATTATTATTTCTAGTTCATGACAAGTTTATTATGTTACCTGTTTCACAGAATAAAAGTATATTCACAACCTACCACTGTAGGACCAGCCCATAACTCTTACCGTTGCTGTTTTGTTTGCTGTCTGTCTGATTTCAGTCAGCGGGTAGTTGAGGGCTGCAGCTCCTCACATAGTGGACCCTTCACATTTACAGAAGAGACCAGACGTGAAATGGTAAAATGGGATGCACGCTCCTGTACAATATTAGTATATAAGAATAACGGTTCTGTTTGTGCCAGCAAAGGAAAATTGTGCCTCAGCATTCTGTGGTCTATTATCATGTCTTTTGTCATATACAAGTCATTAGGACTCGAAGGAGGAGCAGAACTGGAGTCAAATTGATGCCTTTGATTGATTGATGTCTTTGATTGACTGATGTCTCTCTAATGAAAAAAGAGATAAGAAAAACTTACAAAAATGGTCTGCACAAGGGGAGCAGACTGGGTATGAAAAGTAATCTAAATGAAGGGCGAGGACTGTGACAGAGGGTAGAGATAATGGAAGGAACCAACGAGGAACAAGGACGAATTGGGCATTTAACTACTGAGGCAGGAGTGGAGAAAAGACAAACCAGAGGAGCTAATCAGAGGCAATGAGTCACAGCTGAGGCAGAGAGGAGGCAGAGCAGAAACACAAAGAGAAGAATCTAACAAAAAATCTCAAATGTAACAACCTAGTGTTGACAAGATAATGCTAACAATAATGAACACAGAAAAGACACGAAAATGATCCAAACATAATACAAATCACAAACATCTTTTGTAATAAAGCTTGCTTTTTTATGAGATGTTTAATATTTTTGAACATGTAAAAGTCTTGACCCCCGCCCTCCTTTCTTTACACTTCCAGGTCAGTCAGATTATCTGTTCATCTCTCAAAGTGGTCAGCATTAATGCAGGAGCTACACTCAATTTATTTTATTTTTTTTGGTTTAAGAGACACATATGAAGAGATAAGGGATAAACGACTGCTGTGTCAATGCACAACATATTCTTTCCAGCACGCTGTCGCAGAGTCATAATCTGTTCCCAGTTCTTTAGCTGGATCTTTTGAAAAATCCAAAATATTCTTGTTTTTTCTGCGTATAACATTAAAAATACTTTATTGGTCAGATGTGCAGTTATACAACAGGAGTAAAATGTATTCCGATCCACTTTTCAAGGCTGTGCAAAATGAAAAGATTTAGTACATAACATTAATAAAGAATATAAATAGCATCTTTTATGCTAAAACCATCAAATCAAATGTAAAAGTATTCTCATTCTAAATAAATAAATAGCATTTTTACATCTGTCGTCTTTCTTAAAATGCAAGCATTTATGGGAAGCCCCTAATGGTTTGGGGGCCCTAAGCAGCGACTTAGTTTGCTTCTGCCTTGGGCTGGCTCTGTAGTATAGCATGACGTTTAAATGCTATTAGTCAGTTGTAGATGTGTTTTTAATCCTTTACTTGTCTGCTTTCCTCATATTTAAGGATGCAGCACACTTTGCTTTAATTGTTGCAAAGACCTTAAGAATACCTGCTGAACTGGTGATTAAGAGAACTTTAAAGTACTGTAAGAAAAGAGCAATTGTAGATTCAGAACATAATGGGCCAAAAGGAGAGACAGGTGGATCACCTTCAACATGGCCTCATGAGCTGGAGCGAAAATGTGTTGATCTACTCTAAAGTGACCTAAAACTGGTTTAGACAAGCTGGAAGACACCAGATCTTCTCTTCAAAGAAGCCTAATTGGTTCCTGTTTGCACAGGGGTCTACATTTAGTTGCTTAAAGCAAAGATCGTAAATAAGTTTTCTGGCTTGTTTCGGTGGCTTAAAGGAGTCAGCGTATCTGATGTTTTGTGTACGTTTTAGCGTTGGGTGGCTAAAATGCATGTGTGTGGAGCTGTAAGTAGGTGCAGAGAGTCATGCATGACCACAGTTCTTCCTGGTTGTTTCATCAGGGCTGTTCCAACCCTTTTTTTGCATAATGTCCAGTTTTATATTGACACACTTTATGTGCTTGCCTGGGACGTCTCCTGCCCACATCAGAAACCAACAAAAGTGGAACAAAAGAAGTTCCTGTGTTTTAAAAAAAGGAATACATTTTAAATATTTGAGTGTTTTTCTTTCCTTTTTGCATTTCCAGAAAACTCACGACAATAAAGTTTATAATAAAAATTCAGTTATTTAAATCATTTCTACACATTATGAATGATATTCTCCATAAACAAATAAACAAGTTGTTTATTTAAAAGCATTTTTTCTACATGATTCTGTATCATCATATTAGTTGTTTAAAATGTCTTTCTGCTAGTAAAACTAATTTTCTGTCCTGTCAGATGTATAACTATTATATCCAGAGAGGGATTGGCTTGGTAAATGTGGCTCCTTTGCAAGATTCCTGTTTGGAGAAAATCCACGAACTGATCCCTTCCAAGCTGAGCCACCTGAGCTCGGAGCAGAACCTGCTGGATGATGAGATCAAGGAGGAATATCTGCACAGCGTCAGGGCTGCAATCTGTATTTATTCAATTATTGCTAAAATCAGATTCATTCTTCTTTCCTGTTGCAAATACATGACCTACAACAGTTGGATGATCTTCACAGAGTCATAAATTGTGGACTAAATAGACGAATTGCTAAATGCATTTTGTAGTCATGCCTTGATTATATTCAATCAAAAATCATGATTTTCTTATTACTGATATATAGTAGCAGAAAACATTTTAATGCCTGCTGTCTTTGTCTGCAGTAACGCATACGCCCAATGACCCAAGTGGAAATGAGAAGGGCAAGAAGAAGGATCTGCCCCCTCACAGACTTGAGTAAGTCAGCACAAGGTTCATGTTAGCTCTATAAGAACCAACCAGAACTCTAAAGGCATACCATAGAAAAAATTAAATACATCCCTTTTCCGTTTTAATTCTTCAACAAAATGAAAAATAATGTTCTATTAAGAGTCAATACTAGTGGACACTACTTGACTGTGTCATCATTAATTCAATAAAAAGAGCCAGAATGCAGAGACAACAAAACCAATCCCACTCTGATTCAGCAGCTTGTGTAGCCATGTTTATTTATCTTCAGGATGAACTGAGTACTCTACACCCACTTTTCTTTGCTTAGTTTTCTGACCCAGGCTTCACATTTGACTCCACAATGGACTCTGCATCACTCCTTATCCTCTCGAATTATACATGTGCTCTCCACACAACTGACCATAATATCCTCCCCCACCGTCTTCACCTTTAAACTAGACTTTCTCGATATGCTCTGATATGGAAGTAAAAGTCTCATTAGAATCAGACATTTTTTAGACATTGAATTTATGACACTGAATTTTTATCCTGTGCAATTATGTATGTGAATTTTTTTTTTTGTACTTAAAATTCACCTGCAAAAATTCGCCTGCAAATGTGTTGCCGCTTCTTCCGGTCACTTCAAAACAAGATCATCTGCAGGACAGGGTTGGGGCGCTAGCTGTCATCAGGTCAGTAAAACATTTCATTCAGTTCCATTAGATGGAAAAAAAATACCAAATCTCAAATGGTTGTTAAACAGTGTTAACAGTGTACATGAGTATTTGAGGCGTTCAGGGCAAGTAGCTTAATGAAGATCAGTGATGAGATTTTACTGCCAAAAATATATTATTACAAAACGCCAGGTAATTAACACCCATTTGAGATTCGGTATTTTTTTTCATCTAATGGAACTGAATGAAATGCTTTACTGACCTGATGACAGCTAGCGCCCCAACCCTGTCCGCAGATGCTCTTGTTTTGAAGTGACCGGAAGAAGCGGCAACACATTTGCAGGCGAATTTCTGCAGGTGAATTTCTGCAGGTGAATTTCTGCAGGTGAATTTTTGCAGGCGAATTTCTGCAGGTGAATTTCTGCAGGTGATTTTTTTCAGGTGAATTCGTGCAGGTGAATTTTTGCAGGCAAATTTTAAGTAAAAAAAAATTCACATACATAATTGCACAGGATAAAAATTCAGTGTTATAAATTAAAGGTCTAAAACATGTCTGATTCTTATGAGACTATTTTACTTCCATACTCTGAATTGGTCTGTGTTGTACTGCAAAGATAGAGCCCATTTTGTGGGCTCACACTGACACCTGTGGGGTCCCGCAGGGATCAATTCTTGGACCAACACTCTTCATCTTGCGGTCATATTCAATAAATTAGTACAGGCATTCTGATGAGGCTCGTTTGACAGATTAAAAGTGCCTTTTGAAGTAACAACATTTAAGTTATACCTAAGTTATACTTTTCAATAAGCCCACATTTCTGTATTCATTTTTTTATTAGTCTGATTGTGAAAAAAGCTTGTGAAAAGTTAAATGTGTTTTCATTAACTGTAAGTGGAAAATCATCATAATTAAAAGAAATCAAGACTTGAAAATATCAGTCTTTGTGCAATTAATTTTACAATGTGTTTGACTTAGTGAATTAAATTACTGAACCAATTGAACCTTTCAATAATAATCTCATGTATGGAATATGACTGTATATGCTACCCTTGGGCATCCTGGTACCACTGGTACACCGATGATATTTAGCTTTAGGTTAAATTGGACCCAATTTCTCTGACTGGAAGCTTAAAATTGAAATTTTTTTTTTAAACATTGCTGTGTAGAATTTACAGTGATGATCCGGTCTTAAACGGTTTAACTGCTTTCTTTTGCATTCAAACAACAAGAAGAAAACTGAAAAAAGGTATAATTTGGTGACCCAGTCAATCGTGGCAGATGGCCGCTCACACTGAGCCTGGTTCTGGTTCTGCTGGAGGTTTCTTCCTGTTAAAAGGGAGTTTTTCCTCTCCACTGTCGCTACATGCATGCTCAGTATGAGGGATTGCTGCAAAGTCAACGCCAGTGACTGTCCACTGTCTCTACATGCTCATCCGGGAGGAGGGAATGCTGCAAGTCACTGACTGGATGCAATCTGCTGGGTTTCCTTAGATAGAAAAACTTTTTAACCAATTTATAATAAAAAACTAAATCTGACTGCACTGTTCGATAGTTAGAATTAATTGGAATGTATGTACCTGACTTGAAATCTGTATGATTCGATTGAATTGACTTTGCGATATATTAAAATGTTATTCTTCCCTGTCAGAATGGAAATTGTGCCGAAGCCGTGGAATCGATCATTTGTCCAAGCGAGAAAGAGGATGAACCTAAATCTTCACTGTATCAGCCGCCCTCTGCTGCAAGTGATGATTCTGTGGCATAACTGTTACAAGTACGTATAACATCCACTTCTCTAACAAAAGCTTTGTGATGGAAAGTATGGATATATTCATTTAAAGTATTTTCTCATAAACAGTTATCTATATTTTAGAATGCTTTGTGATAACAGTATTTTCAACACTGAGTAGTTTGCACACAGAAGTATTTTTCTGTAAATGAACCACAGTTTTCATGAAAACTATACTCAGCTGTACAAGATCTGAAACATTCAAGAGATTTTCCAGACTACAGCCCCACCAGCCCCTTGCCTGCCACATCCTCCACTGATCATGGTGGATCTGGTGAAGTAGACTCTGTGTAATCTCCCCTTCCCAATTAACCTGCTTTCAGAGACGTCCGTCTGATTGATGTGGCAGAGTTGTGCAGCAGAGAGAAGTTCATGGAGCTCTCTGAGTTTCAGCAGATTGTCACCCAGCATCTTGATCTCACCAAAAGATTCCTCCTTGAAAAGCAAGTATCAGGTCCTACTGACACGATGTTTAATAACTGCAAGAAAATAAAAGGCTGTGAGGATTTGTTACTCTGACAAAATAAATCCTACCAATGATTTCAAACACAAAGAACCATAACATATTGAAAGGACACAGCCAATCCTGGAATCCATGTTTATTCCTGTAAAATCACTTGTAGCACAATACAGTTGCAGCTTAAGTTGTTACATGTGCTACATGACTAAATGTTTCTTTTGAAATTAAAGCTCTTGACTGATATTAAAGTTCTCGTCACCATTTCAAATGGTTTCTTTAATGTAAATGTGAGGAAATTGTGCTTGCTTGTTGATTCTGTGTGGATCCCCAACCATCACACAGAGTTTACTTTGCCTCAGCCAAAAGTTTGCATGCTTGATCCATCCTTTAAACGATTAACGTGTTTTCTGTTTTAGTTGGCTTTCTGACGTGCACAACATGTTCTGCGTGGATAATATGCACAACCTGCTGCTTTCACTCAGCAAGAAGGGCAAACTTGAGTCTTTTTTCAACTCTGCAGCAGCTCTGATGACCCTGCAGCTGCAGAAACTTACTCTCAACTCACTGAGTGACTACACAAGACTCATTTCTAAGGAAATGGTAGGAGAACACTACGATGCTAGGCAAATTTAATCTAAAAAAATGAAACTAATTGGACTGTTAAATATTGTTTACATTTTTGTGTTATTCCCCTCCATCATTCAGCATTCAGACAGAGCTAGAAGGACATCAGGCTTTGTTCTGCATCTAATCTTAGAGGACACTGACATCAAGTTTGAGCCAGACTTCAGAGCTTATGAGAAGGTCCTGGTTAGCATGTTTGAGCTCATGCTGAGGTCCACCAGAAGTATACCACGGATAGAGACCACACTGTTCCCTGATTGGGTAAGAATAACTGTGTGACCAGGTCATTGACACTGATGGGATCTGATATGATGACTTTTTAATGGTTAGTTTTTACATAAGATTTCTCTGTTGTTTTTAATATCAAAGAACCTCTCTAATTCAAATAGTCTAAAACAAACCTATTGGTAAAATGGTTGTTGATGTCTCAGGGACACAGTTTCAGTCAAGCCTGAGTTCATCCCTAATGTCACATCCTCTCAGGAAGAATCCCATCTTGGAAAAACCTTAAAGCCCATCATCCTCCCAGAGATCATTCAGGCCCAGCAGGAGGAGGTGTGCAGAGCATTCTGGGCTGAGACAGACAGGCCCAAAGAATACATCCACCAGTATGACCAGTATGCCATGCTGATGTCCAGGCAGGCAGAGGAGAAGGTGGAGCAGTTCCTCAGTCAACGGAGATCCTTCCAAGACATCATGGAAGAGGCCATCCGCTATCAGCAGCTTGCTGATGAGATTCTGTACACGCCCTGCAAAGTAAGATCTGTAACATGAGCTGCTTCGGACTCTGTAGATAATAGGTATCTGTTGTCCTGTTAACAGCAATGTGTAAGGCCTTTCAAGCTTTAAATCCTACCTAATCCTATCTTGTTGAAGGTTTTCAGTCCAGTTGGGTGATTTCTCCTCAGTGATGGCTCCCCTCACCTTTAGTGTCCCCCAAGGTTCAATCTTATGCCCAATTCTCTGTTTGTTATATTTATTATCACTGGGGTTGATTAAAAAAAGACGTTTTGACAATTTTATTCTCTTGACTTTGTGGGAGCAATCTGGGGATTGTCCTTCCTGTTCCAACACGACTGCAGTCATGAATGAGCAGGGGAGTCTGGGTGGAAGAACTAGACTCACCTGTCCTGATCCCAACTTAATAAAACACCTTCGGAGAATTCAGAGAGTTGACTGTGAGTCTTGCCTCCTCCCCCAAAATCAGAGTCTGATCTCACAAATGATCTAAAAGAATGGTCAGACATTCCTATAAACACACATTTACACCTTGTAGATGGACCTCTTAGAAGGATTGAAGCTGCAATGGTGGGCCAACGCCATATTAAAGCCTTTCTATTAAAATGTGATGACAGTGAAGTTCATGTGTGTGTAATAGGAAATGACCAAACTCTTTTGGCAATAGACTGTATTTTATTTATAGACCTGTTTTTAGTCAGTTTGCTGCTTCGCAAACTGACATCATTGCTCTGTTAATAATTATAATTTTGCTTTTATTGATCGGTTTAGAATCTTTTTACACCTATGCTATTTTCTGCTCTGCAGAAAAACTTTGAGCTTTAATAATTTTCCATTAAATCATTTCTGGTGAAGATTGAGAACATGTAAAAGCTGCATGATTAGAATATTCCAAGCACAGAGACTTGTTTTAAACGCCCTGAAATATTTCTAGTCTGATCGATGTGTGTTAATGAATAATATTTTGGACTTTAGGTGGTACAACTCGGCATGTTTGAGGTCCGGTCCCACAAGCTCCTCCGCTCTCTGGTCAAGCGTGCTCAGGAGCTCAATCATAAACTGGCTATGCAGATGTTACAGGACCATCAGGAAATCAGCAGAAAGTTAGTTGGATTTACTGTTTTCCTGCCGCATCTATTCTGTAGCTGTAAAATTCTGACAATAAGACCAAGGAGGCTTTGAACAAAATAAAACATTCAGACAGCCAATAACAGCACTTTATGTGTGATGATCCTTCAGACGTCTTCACAAAGAGGAAGTCTTCTTAGGGATATTCAGAATTTGAAGCAGTGATATTTCTGGTTTCAGACACACTGAGGTCCTTCGTACATTTCACCACAATAACCATCCTTTCCGTTTCCGACAGCCTCTGCACAGAGTTTGAGAAGATTTCAGTGAAGGCTCTGAGCACGCCAGCTGATACTCTGACACTGATGGAGCTAAAGGTGACTTCTTTATTTCCAGTTACAGTTGCACTACTTAAACAGCTGCATGTTCTAAAAGCTGTGGTCATGAGCTGTTTCTGATTCAGATTCAGATTCAGATAGCTAATAAGAAATATCAAGTTTGATCCCAGAGATTTTAAATGGAATGAAAGATTTATATCTTTGAGTTCTGTTTTTAGGAAGCATGTATTTCCTTGCTGAAAGAAGAAGAATAAATTCTCATAAATAGGCCAATCCAAACTGAAAGATCTTGACAAAGTTTTCTGTAAAACTCATCTGTCATTAGTTTGTTTTAAAAAACCAAAGTGAGAGTGTGGGTTGTGGGACACAAATGATCTGATGATTAGTGCTAGGTAAAGAGGCTGAGTTTTTCTAATGTCCTGGCCCATGGCTCCCCTGTTTCCTCAAAGATATAAAATTTCTAATTGACTGGGGTCTGTGTTGGAAAACACATCAGATATTTCACCATGCCAATATCAAAATTAAAATTCCTCATGGGTTTTTAAGCCATCTGTATGCTTATATAAACAGCTGAATAATGGTTGCATCTTCCAGTGTTTTCTAGTGAAATGTCAGACAGGTCTAGTTGCTTCGGTCAAAGGAAATTATAACATCATCATAAGTCTGCAGCACAGACACCATCCTCATAACTAGCCTGCAAGGTGAAGATGAGTCCAAATTACTGTGAAATTTGTCCGTCATACACAGTCTCTGACCCGAACTGTAGATGGAAATGTCTTGAAATCGGGACCCTGGATGTGTGGCAAACAGTACCCTTCAGATCTTAGAGGCTGAGAAAATGACCTTTGAGGTCCAGAAGAGAGAATGGGTTTTATTTCCACTGTGTCTTCTGGACCTCAAAGGTCATTTGAGGTCCAGAAGAGAGAATGGGTTTTATTTCCACTGTGTCTTTAAGTTATTAGTGATCTCTCACATCTATATATTTACTTTTGAGATCATAAAATTAAATCTTTTTGTATGTCCCACCTGTTTTTTCATGTAGATTTTGGGGCTTATTTTTGTGGTGTCTGACCAAAAGTCATGATTGCAGTAAAACATTTATTTCAGTTAATTTAACTGATTTAATTTCAGACCCGCTAACCACCTCAAAACAGTAACTGGGCACTGTCAGAGGTTCCTCAGTTTATTTTTTATATCTATAGCTTTATAGGTAATGATGCACTAAAGAAGTGTTCCCATGGTTACCCTGCATCTCTCTGCAGGCCTACATTCAGAAGGTTTTGACCACAGAGATGCCTCGCCTGGAGCAGCAACTGGCTGATTCCAACAGACAGCTGTGTTCCCTAATGGACTTTGTCACCCTTTCGCCAGAAGATCTGGAGCTCAACGCTCAAACCGTTCACTGGTTTCAGCGTATGCCGTCCATATTTGAGGAACACCAGCAAATGATTATTGTGAAGACAGAACTTTACCAGTCTGGACTCAAGGTCTGTGATTCTGCTTTAATCCCTCACTGTTTAACTACTCAGTGTGATAATATGATTTACTGGAGGTAAAATGATAAAAAGCTTCTCTTTGATGGAAAACAAAAACATATGTTTGTACTGGAATCATTCCAGTTGCACCGGGAGTGTTTTATGGAGGAACTGGTGAACTACAGCATGCAGATGAAGGAGTTTCTTGGTTTTGGTGAGCTGTCAGATCTCAGCAAGTATCTGAAGAAAGCACAGGCCCTCAATGCCAGGCTGGACTTAGCCAGTAAGAAGGTAAAGTCGGAGTTCATTACCTCTGCTGGTTAAGCTCTGTGCAGAATGATGCAGACCAACGGTGGAAGTTTTAGGTTTAAAGGTGCTCTCTCAGTGCAGTTTCAACTTATAAAGGTGCATAAAACTGCACAGTGCCTCCAAGTGGATTCATATACTTACATTTTTTTTACCCCTAGAGGGCAGCATTGGATGTAAAATAGAGTTTTCATCAACCTTTCAATTTATATCCCAGTTATCCTAGAATCCTTTAATTACTGTTTGTAATTTTTTTCTGAATTCACTCATTCCTGGTTTGTCCATTTCCTTCATCCAAACCGTGTCCTGTTCTAAAAAGATAAACGAGCTTAATCTGGAAGAGGAGGCCTTCGGCTGGCCTGTGTCGCAGTATCCACTTCGGAAACAGATCCAGGACAGGCTTACACCATTTCTGCGCCTGTATGAGACAGCCTCTGACTTCCTGAGGCACCATGAGCAGTGGCTCCGCGGGCCACTCTCTGCCGTCAGTCCAGATAAGGTACCAGATGTACAAATCAGTCAAAAATGAATTTATATCAGGTTTCACTGGGAACAAACATGATTCTCCAACCATGTAAAGATGACGATAACAACCCCAGAGCTGCTGATGGAGCAGTAATATGTGTTCTGCATTTTAAAGTTAATTTAGCACTGATTAAATGCTGCGGGGGAGACAAATATGAACAACACCCGTACATGTATTACAACCTTTATACTAATGATGATAATATTTAAGGAGCTATCTGTTTTAAAAAGGTTTTTATTTCTAAAAAGTTCTGAAAAAGTACTGAGTTAAATTGGATCATTTTCAAATCTGGATAAGAATGGATGATAGAAACTTTTCCAGACTTTATTTCTTATTCCATCACCAAAGATATATGTGAATTTGTGAAACTTGTTACAATATGTTTCACAAATCATTGTAATATTTGCAATGATTTACTTTTTGTCGGCCTCCTTATATACTGCATTCAGTATATAATCAAAACAATGCAATAATATAGGCAAATTCAAATTCAATTGCATTTTTTCCAGTTCGATACTAGTTACATTACAATGCAGTCAAATTCCATTTATAATGGCAAATGGTAAAAATGTTTTCCTACTAAGGGATACAATCTGGTTCTGATGAGTCATCGAGTATAGCAATCCCTCCTCCTGAGCAAGCACGTTGTGACAGTGGAAAGGAACGGCTCCCTTTTAACAGGAATAAAGGCACTGGTATTAGTATTGAATGTAAACTTAGATCCTCATCCAGCCCTTCGTTTACGACTGTTTAATAATTGCTCAGACTGTAGATACAGGCACATTTAGGCCAGGAACTTTTGTCTTTTGCTGTTTCCTGACTGATGAAGCTGAAACAGGAAGTGATGTCCAATAAAAGCACAACATAAAACAGGAAACAGGGTCCAGCTGGACATTCAGGGAAAAATACAAACCTGGGACTTAAATCCATCAAAAAACATCACATCAAATTTGTTTTCTTTGTGTTATTTGAGGTATGAAAACTGAATGGCGGGATGGATGGATGGATTAATGGATAGAGAGATGATAAATGTGAATGGTTCCTCTGAGAGCTGTGCCACGGGCTCTAACAGAATTGTCACATTCAGGAGCACTGTTTCCGTAGTCTTTTGTTTGCAAACTGCTCACCTTGGCAACCATGCCTCATTCGTCCCAGCAGCAGCACCATAGCAACCATTAGAGACAGCAAAGCAGGCAACATCGTTACTGAGTATAAAAAACCAGCGGGGTTATACACCAGGATCCTGTTTGTGGACTTCAGCTTGGCCTTCAACATCATCAACCCAGACATCCTCCACCAGAAGCTCAACCAGCTCACACTGCCGGCCTCCACCTGTCAGTGGGTCACAAGCGTCCTGACTGACTGGGAGCAGCAGGTGAGGCTGAAGAGCATGTTCTCTGCACAAGAACCATCAGCACCAATGCCCTCCAGGGGTGTGTTCTCTCCCCACTGCTCTTTTCTCTGTACATCAATGACTGCACCTCAGCGGAGTCGTCTATGAAACTCAAATACAGATGACACCACTGTTATTAGACTGATCCAGGACAGTGATGAGTCTGTATACAGACAGGAGGTGGATCGGCTGGTCCACTGGTGTGGTCAGCTCCACCTGGAGCTTAACCTGCTCAATACTGTGGAGATGACAGTGGACCTTCGGAGAACTCCCCCCACACTGCCTCCCTTCACCATCCTCAACAACACTGTGTCTATAGTGGATCACTTACAATTCTTAGGAACCTACCATTCTCAGGACTTGAGATGGTCCTCACACATGGACACTGTTCGGAAAAAGGCCTTGCAGAGACTCTACTTCCTGTGGCAGCTCAAGAAGTACAACCTTCCACAGGAGCTGCTTGTAATATTCTACGCTGCCGTTATTCAGTTTGTCCTGTGTTCATCCATCACTGTGTGGTGTGGCTCATCCACTAATAAGAACAGGTCCAGACTGCAATGAACAATTAGGTCTTCAGAAGGGATCATCAGGGCTGACCTTCCCTCCATCCAGGACTTGTACAGGAAAAGGGAAGATAACATTTCTGCAGACCCCACACATCTTAGACAAAAACTGTTTAGACTTTGACCTTCAGGTCAGTGCTGCAGAGCGCTGTTTGCAGAGACCAGCTGCTACAGAAACAGTTTCTTCCCCCAGGCTGTCTCTGATGAACACAATAAACACCTTACAGTCTGAGGAGTCTGCTAATCTGCTGCACTTCCACTGTTATGGAAATTCTTTTATTTAGTGCTCCAAAGTATTCCAAAGTGCTGTGAACTTTCATTTACCTCTCTCCTCTGACCTCTGTGTTTTTATTAGTGTTCTGGTCTAGAGGACCATGTCTCCAAACTCTTTTAAGTTGAGGTAACACCCACATACTGTTTAAATATTGTCTGTAAACTGTGCTCTGGGCTCTGTTTCACTGACTCGTCAGTGACAGGGTCTTCAAACGCAGAAATGCCTTTGAATAAAACTTATAAAGACAAAGTCAGTATTTTCTCTTATTGTGAGTTAATTTCTCTCCCACTTTGATAAGAAAAATTCTATTATACCACAACCTGCCTTTGCGTTTTCTTTTCTTTATTTCAAAAAAATAAAAATTAAATGGCTGTACATACATGTACATAATTTTCTTTTTATCCTTTATCTTTTTTTATTTTATTTCATCATGTTTATATGTTTCTATTTAATTTCTGTATGCTGTGAGCACTTAAAACCAAAGTCAAATTCATTGTTTGATAGATTGCACACAATATTGGCTTATAGAGCTGATTCTGATTCTGAAACATTGTGGAAACCAGTCAGAGCTGCCAGTGTAACCAGTGTCACCACCGGAGCACCCAGAGCGGACTCACAGCATCACTCAACAGCTCATGTCTGCTTTGGTTCTTTTATTAGATCTTCTTTATGTTATTCTCTGTCGACTTAGTTCTTTTTATAACTTCAGATATTTTCTATTTTCACTTCTACTTTTCACAGTATTCAGCGAATTTGTTTGTCATGCATTTTACATATATTACCTTACGAGTAGCCAAACCAGCCTCAGACCTTCTCAAATATCTGATATGGCCTGAATTGTGCATTTTTTAAATCATTTTTTTGTTTCCATAAAAGCTTAATGTAAACTGTTTAAAGAGCAGTTTTTTCATTAGTAATACTGAGCCATGATTAACTAATATCTAATAAATATTTTTATTGCTTTAGATGTAAATTATAATTGATTGTAATGAAATAAAAACTGCCCTCCTGTAGGTGGAAGAAGATGTTGGAAACTATTGGCGCACGTTATACAAGCTGGAGAAAGGCTTCAGTGAGGTTCCCAATGCACTGAAAATAGCCAGAACTATAAAGGCTAAGGTGGAGGATTTCAAGGAGCACATTCCCATGGTTCAGGTAAAGACCCGGAGGCTAAGAACCTTGTCCTGTTATACTTGCTGTCTAGAAATTTAAATTTCTCTTGGGAATATTTGGGGTTTGTAGGTATTGTGCAACCCAGGCCTGCGCACACGCCACTGGGACGCCATGTCAGAGCTGGCCGGCTTTTCCCTGCACCCTGTTGACGAGCAGGTATGCGTGGCTCAGTACCTGGTCATGCGGCTGGAGCAACATCTGAGCAGCTTCGACGGCATCAGCGAGGCGGCTAGCAAGGAGTACTCTCTGGAGAAGGCCCTGGAGAAGATGGGCAGCGAGTGGTGTTTCATGGAGTTTACTCTGTTGGCTTATCGAGAAACAGGCACCTTCATCCTGTCGTCTGTGGACGAGATCCAGCTGCTGCTGGATGATCACATTGTGAAGACACAAACCATGAGGGGCTCACCCTTCATTAAGCCTTTTACGAAAGAGATACGGTAAGAAGCTAAATGGCTGCTCCAGAGTTTTCTTCAAAGGCCCAATAAAGAAAATCCCTGTTGGTCTATGATCTGCCAATCCAGCTTCTGATTGGATCTTTTCTTAGTCCCAGACAATAAATGAAAGATGAAACTGAGGCAGAGCTATGCTTTCATGTAGCTGCTGTTTTTCTGTTTCATTTCAGGGAGTGGGAGGCCAAGCTGCTGCTTCTGCAGGAGATCCTGGATGAGTGGTTAAAGGTGCAGTTCACCTGGCTCTACCTGGAGCCCATCTTTAGCTCCCCAGACATCATGGTGCAGATGCCTGAGGAGGGACGGCGTTTCACAGCCGTGGATAAAACATGGAGGGAGACCATGATGCAGGTTTCCTTGGTAAGGTCTTTCTTTCCATTATCTCAATCCTTACAGCTCTATAGAACACAAGCTGAGCATGACTTCCTACTAAGACAGATCAGCGCCCAGAACTAAAATAAAAATCTGGACCAAGATCCATCTTTTCATGTCTTTTACCAAACTAAGAAAATTGTGCTAATAAAAAAACCAAATAAGACCACCTGACATCTATATAGGAATAGCTGATATAGCTGAATGCTTGATATCATCAAATGATGAGAAATGAAAAGCTGAGAAAAGGTTAAAGGTTGACAGAAAGTAGAGCATCAGCATCAGATAAACTCAGACTTTTGAACTAAAAGATTGATAATAACTGCAGAATTTATCATGTCTGATACATCTTGGACATCTATTTGGAGATGTTTCTAGCTTGTCTCATTGGGAGGTGTCACCGAGGCAGACCCAGAACTCCTTATCAACTGGAAACACACTGGGATCCTCCTGGGGGAGCTGAAGAGTGAGGCTGTTACTGCAATGACCTTACCTCAGAAAAGAGGTAGACGGCTGATGGACCATAATGTCCATTTTCTTCAAAGAGAAGCCTGTGCAGATGGTGCTACATGCATGTGTGTATCCTGAGAGACACAACAGTGAGAGAGCCAACAGGTAGTAAAAGCAGAGGGTTGATAAATGGAAGAATGGAAAACATTGAGCACAGAGGAAATAAAAGCAGAACGTAGAAGAATTAAAAAGAGAAGTGCGACCCGCTGGAAAGGGAAAAACAAAGAGTCAGAGGTGTTGCACAGAACTCCTCAAACAGTTTCCAGAGGGTAATTGGTATCGTCAGTAGACCGGAAATGAGACAAGTCAGTTTAAAGGCTCTGTCCTCCAGAAAGCCCAGGCTGACTGCACTGTCTGATAGAAATTATGGATTCTGTCTGAATGGGGTAGAGGTGCTTCAGAGCCACAAAGAAAATGAGGTCACAGAAGAACAGAGAGCCTACACCGAGACGTGCATACATGCTTTCAGCCCTGCTGTGAACTGTGTTCATTCTTATTTCAGCCTGGAGGCACAAACACTGCAGCACAACGCCCTACTCCTCAGTGTGTGGTCACCTTGTTTCTGAAAAATAAGACATTGTTTTAAACCTCTAAATATAATAAATGTTTACTGTAAAGGACAGAGTGTATCTGAATATTTTTTACAGCGTAGGACAGGGAAAATCAGATTTTTTTTAACACATCACAGTCTTATTGTATAACTTAATAATTTGTTTCAGTTTGTTTTATTATCAAACAAATAACATGATTAACAGAGTGCACCTAATCTTATAGTCTCAAATTTCTGTATTTTTTAGTTTTTTAGGCTGATTTTTCTAATTCTGATATTTTAGATCATGCAGGGAAGGTCAGCTATCAAACACCTCCCTTTATATGAGAAGTTGAGACAAAATGTCCCTCAGCATGTCCTCCATGCAACTAGCCTGTCCTCCAGACAGCATGTCCTTCTTAAACCCAGCATGCCCTGCTGACAGAATCATGTCCCTCTGACAGCATGTTCCTCTGACATTCAGCATGTCCTTCTGACATCCAGCATGTCCTTCTGACATCCAGCATGTCCCTCTGACATCCAGCATGTCCTTCTGACATCCAGCATGTCCTTCAGACATCCAGCATGTTCCTCTGACATCCAGAATGTTCCCTCTGACATCCAGCATGTCCTTCTGACATCCAGCATGTCCTTCTGACATCCAGCATGTTACTCTGACAGGATGTCTCTTTGACATCCAGCATGTCCTTCTGACATCCAGCATGTTACTCTGACAGGATGTCTCTTTGACATCCAGCATGTCCTTCTTACATCCAGCATGTTCTTCTGACATCCAGCATGTCCTTCGGACATCCAGCATGTTACTCTGACAGGATGTCTTTTTGACACCCAGCATGTCCTTTCTGACATCCAGCATGTTTTAAAATCTGACAGGATGTCTCTTTGACATCCAGCATGTCCCTCTGACATCCAGCATGTTCTTCTTACATCCAGCTTTGCCCTTCTGCCCTTTCCCTTTGGTCCCCTGCCCATAAAGCGTGCCTGCTCTGACATCCAGCGTGTCCCTCTAACATCCAGCGTGTCCCTCTGACATCCAGCATGGTCCTCTGACGTTCAGCATGTCCTTCTGATATCCAGCATGTCCCTCTGACATCCAGCATGTTCTTCTGACATCCAGCATGTCCTTCTGACATCCAGCATGTTACTCTGACAGGAAGTGTCTCTTTGACATCCAGCATGTCCCCCTCTGACATCCAGCATGTTCTTCTGACATCCAGCATGTCCTTTTTAGACATCCAGCATGTTACTTCTGACAAAAGGGCTCTTTGACATCCAGCATGTCCTTCTGACATCCCGCATTTTTACTCTGACATGTTTTCCCTTTTCTTGACATCCAGCGTGTCCCCTGACATCCAGCGTGTCCCTCTGACATCCACTTTCCCCTCTGACAGCAGCATGTCCCTTTTAAACAGAGCTTTGTCCCCTCTGACATCCAGCGTGTCCCTCTGACAGCAGCATGTCCCCTCTGCCAGCATGTTCCCTCTAAACATTCGCATGCCCTTTCTACATCCAGCCTGTCCCTTTCTGATCCAGGAGTGTCCCTCTGCCCCCCCAGCATTTTCCTTCTGACATCCAGCTTTTCCTTCAGACATCCAGCATGTTTCTCTGACATCCAGCATGTCCCTCTGACACCAGCGTGTCCCTCTGACATCCAGCATGTCCCTCTGACATCCAGCGTGTCCCTCTGACAGCAGCGTGTCCCTCTGACATCCAGCGTGTCCCTCTGACAGCAGCGTGTCCCTCTGACATCCAGCGTGTCCCTCTGAAAAACAGCATGTCCCTCTGACAGCAGCGTGTCCCTCTGACATCCAGCGTGTCCCTGAAGGGGGGGCGCCCTTCCCTCCTGACAGCAGCGTGTCCCTCTAAACAGGGGTCCAAACCCGTGTCCCCTCTGACAGCAGCGGGGCCCCTTCTAAACAGCAGCGTGTCCCTCTGACAGCGAGCGTGTCCCTCTGATATCCAGCGTGTCCCTCTGACATCCAGCGTGCCCTTTTCTAAACCCAGCGTGTCCCCTCTGACAACAGCATGTCCCTTGACAGCACCCGTGTCCCTCTGACATCCAGCAGGGTCCCTCTGACAGCTGCGTTTTCCCCTCTGACGGGTGAAATGCCCCCTGTGACATCCGCATGCCCCTCCTGACAGAATCATGTCCCTCTGACAGCATGGTCCTCTGACATTCTCAATGTCCTTCTGACATCCAGCATGTCCCTTCTGACATTCCGCATGTCCCCTCTGAAAATCCAGCATGTCCTTCTGACATCCAGCCATGCCTTTTCAGCACCCGCATGTTCCTCTGACATCAAGGGCTGTCCCTTTTTCCCATCCAGCAGCCCTTTCTGACATCCAGCGGGTTTTTACCCTGACCAGAAGCCCCCTTCTGTGCCCATCCAGCATGTCCTTTTTTGGACATCCAGCATGTCCCTTTTTGACATCCAGCATGTCCCTCTGACACGAGCATGTCCCTTTCTGACATCCACATGTTACTCTGACAGGATGTCCTTTGACATCCAGCATGTCCTTCTGGGCACCACAGGGTTTTCTTCTGACATCCAGGCAGTTTTTGGGACCCCCAGCATTTTTACTCTGACAGGATGTTCTCTTTGACATCCAGCATGTCCCTCTGACATCCAGCATGTCCTTCTGACATCCAGCGTGTCCCTCTGACATCGAGCGGGTCCCTCTGACATCCAGCATGTTCCTCTGACGTTCAGGTGTCCTTCTGATATCAAGCATGTCCTTCTGACATCCAGCATGCCTCCCTCTGACAGCAGCATGTCCCTTTTCCAGCCTTTTTCCTCTGACATTCAGCCTGTCCTTTTTGACCCCAGCATGTCCCTTCTGACATCCAGGATGTCCCTCTCGACATCCAGCATGTCCTTCTGACATCCAGGATGTCCCTCTGACATCCCCCCCAAAGTTCCCTCTGACAGCAGCATGTCCCTCTGCCCAGCATGTTTCCCCTCTGACATTCAGCATTTTCCTTCAGACCCCCAGCTTTTTTTCCCTCTGACACCCCATTTTCCTTTGACATCCAGCGTGTCCCTCTGACATCCACTTTCCCCTCTGACATCCAGTGTGTCCCTCTGACAGCAGCTTGTCCCCTCTGACATCCAGCGTGTCCCTCTGACAGCAGCGTGTCCCCGTGACATCCAGCGTGTCCCCTCTGACGGGCAGCATGTCCCTCTGAGGGGCAGCGTGTCCCTTTTGACATCCAGCGTGTCCCTCTGACAGGCCGTGTCCCTCTGACAGGGGGGCCATGTCCCTCTGACATCCAGCATGTCCGCCCTAGACGGCAGCGGTCCCCCCTCTGACATCCGCGTATCCCTCTGACAGGCAGCATGTCCCTTCTGACAGCAAGGCGTGTCCCTCTGACCGCAGCGTGTCCCTCGTATCCACTTTGTCCCTCTGACATCCAGCGGGGCCCCTTCCGACACCAGCGTGTCCCCTCTGAAAAGCAGCTTGTCCCTTTGACAGCAGCGGGGCCCCCTTCTGACATCCAGCGTGCCCCCTCGACGGGGGGTTGCGTGTCCCTCTGACAGCAAGCATGTCCCTGTGACACCAGAAATTCCCCCCTTGACAGAATCATGTCCCTCTGGACGGGGCCATGGTCCCTGACTTCAGCATTCCTTCTGACATCCAGCATGTCCCTTCTGACACCCCAGCAAAAAATTTTCCCCTCTGACATCCAGCATGTCCTTCTGACACCAGCATGAAATTTCAGACATCCACATGTTCCTCTGACATCCAGCATGTCCCTCTGACCAGCATGCCCCTTCGACATCCAGCAATGTTACTCTGACAAATGCCCCCTGACATCCAGCTTTTCCCTTCTGACATCCAGCATGTCCTTCTGACATCCAGCATGTCCCTCTGACATCCAGCATGTCCTTCTGACATCCAGCATGTTACTCTGACAGGATGTCTCTTTGACATCCAGCATGTCCTTCTGACATCCAGCATGTTCCTCTGACATCCAGCATGTCCCTCTGACATCCAGCATGTCCCTCTGACATCCAGCATGTCCTTCTGACATCCAGCATGTCCCTCTGACATCCAGCGTGTCCTCTGACATCCAGCATGTTCTTTTGACATCCAGCATGTCCTTCTGACATCCAGCATGTCCCTCTGACATCGAGCGTGTCCCTCTGACATCCAGCATGTTCTTCTGACATCCAGCGTGTCCCTCTGACATCCAGCGTGTCCCTCTGACGTCCAGCGTGTCCCTCTGACATCCAGCGTGTCCTCTGACATCCAGCGTGTCCCTCTGACGGCAGCCTGTTCTTCCGACATCCAGCGTGTCCCTCTGACATCCAGCATGTCCCTCTGACAGCAGCGTGTCCCTCTGACATCAGCATGTCCCTCTGACATCCAGCGTGTCCCTCTGACAGCAGCGTGTCCCTCTGACATCCAGCGTGTCCCTCTGACAGCAGCGTGTCCCTCTGACATCCAGCTTGTCCCTCTGACAGCAGCGTGTCCCTCTGAAAAAACAGCGTGTCCCTTGACAGCAGCGGTCCCTCTGACATCCAGCATGTCCCTCTGAGGGGCAGCGTCCCCCCTCGGGACATCCAGCAATTTCCCCCTTCTGACAGCAGCGTGTCCCTCTGACTCCAGCGTGTCCCTCTGACATCCAGCGTGTCCCTCTGACAGCAGCGTGTCCCTCTGACAGCAGCGTGTCCCTCTGACATCCAGCATGTCAGTCTGACTGCAGCGTGTCCCTCTGACAGCAGCGTGTCCCTCTGACATCCAGTGTGTCCCTCTGACAGCAGCGTGTCCCTCTGACAGCAGCGTGTCCCTCTGACATCCAGCGTGTCCCTCTGACATCCAGCGTGTCCTTCTGACATCCAGCGTGTCCCTCTGACAGTATCATGCAGCTCCATACAATACCAGAGCAGTGAGAGCAGAAACAGACTGTTATAATCAGCTCCGCCACTAGGAGGGGCTCAAGATTCACTGATTTCGAGTTGATGAGTACTTTGAGTTATTCTTTATTTTTTAAAATCATGTTTTATTAAATTATCAGCTGGTTGTTTTATTGTTCAACTTATCATCTCCTGTGTGCACAGTTTATCATAGAAACAGGTTTATTTTGATCCATGTTTCATGTAATCTCTGCTGCATACCTTCTTTCTGTCTCGTTCGGATTTCTTTCTTATTTCACCTCTCAGCTCGTAGAAAATAAACAGTATTTTCTCCACTAACAAACTCATGCATAGAAACAATATTAACATAGTCATATATGGTTAAAGAGTTTCTCTGCAAAGCTCTCTGCAGGATATATCCTGAATTAATAAGATATGTTTGTCCTATATGTGGTTTTCATATCTGCTCAGATGTTTTTACCTACGAGCTTTTCTCTGCTCTATCAACTGCACACTCTCAGTCCTCCACCAAAGCCATCTGTTCTGCGCATAAAAACTACATTATCACACATAATACCATGTTATCCATTCAGTGTGCTCCTGAATAGCTCCCGCTGGCTCAGTGAATACAAAATTAGACCTATTATTACATTGTCCTCTCAGAGAATAGGCCAGAATTATAAGCATGATGAGATTTAAGAAAAGATGGAATCATACTTTATCAATCAGACACACTTTGTTTGAATAATCGTCTGGCCTTTGAAACCCAATCAAATCAGACTTTTTGTCTGTGTATCATCTGCTGTGTGTTTGCGACTACTTTATTAAAACATCCCTCTTACACTGATTATTGTCTGATTAAAGAGAAAACTTCCTCCTCAGTGGTTTTAATCTTTCTTTTTTTAGTCATTTGTGTTGTTGTATTTTGTGCTAATCCCCCAGTCAGTTTAGAATGAAACAGTCTTCAGACACTGTAAGGAATCAAAGTCAACCATACTGTAATTATGATCAAACTGCTGCAGAGGGGCATAAGATCATTTCAATGAGTTGTGGCCAAAAAAAGGAAACAGTACTGAAAGTCTGCAAGGAGACAGAATTACTTCATCTGTTTTCTGCTGAGGCAACATCAGCTTTACATTTGGCTCACTTTTATTTCACTCCATCTATTAATAGAACGCCCAACCTTTCCATCTAATCAGGTTACTTATTTTCTGCACAATCTTTAAAATTTGATTCAATTTTTAATGGATTATTTACAGAATGTGGCATTTTGGCTATAGATGTGATATTAGTGCAGTGAATTTTATTTCATCCGGTTAAATCTTTGAACTTTTTGGTGAAACATGGACTACATCATTCAGCATGGTGGAGAAAATGCAGTTTCCTTAAGTTAAGCTCTAAAGCCACAATGTGAAGCACCACTTTAAAGAATACATTGAAAGATAATTGATGGCATTTTTTTCTTTAAATAATAAATAAAACGTTTATGACAAGCACACACTTCTCTGTTACCGGTTTCCCACTTTCTGGGAGAAAGGCATTAAAGTTTTTCTGCAGTGTAAGCAGGGATGCTGCTCCTCCCATCTAACTTTGGGTGAGAGGTGGGCAACACACAGCACTGCTCATTAGTGCTTCACACAAGCACAAACAGGCCAGACACACCGCTTTGTTAACAAGACATGCATGTGTTCTGAATGTGGAAGGGAACTAAAGTCTGTGGAGGAAAGGGATGGAGACATTTTCACAAGATGGGGCATTCACACCCTAAAGCTGATCCTACATGCCCCCTCCAGCAGGGATGCACTGAGAGGGAGATCACCCTTCCTTTTATAAAAGGATGACCCTTATACAACGACCCAGGTGGGACTTGAACCCACAATCCCCAGCTCCGGAGGCTGATGCCTTATCCATTAGGCCACTGGGCCTTACAGTGGGTTGTCCAGTGCATCCATACTTACTCCTGAAACGTTAATGAAGGATATAAAGTCTCTGGTTGTCTAGAGCCATGATTATTGTTCTATATGTTGTAGGACAGACATGTTTTATCTGTGGTGGCACTCGACAACATGCTGGGGAGGCTAAAACAGTCAAACGAATTCCTGGAAAGTATCCTTAAAGGTCTGAATAACTACTTGGAGAAGAAACGTCTCTATTTTCCTCGATTTTTCTTCCTGTCCAATGAAGAACTTCTGGAGATCCTCTCAGAGACCAAAGACCCCAAAAGGTAATCTGCTGTAACATGAATTCATTTAATGTCATCAGTTTTGTTGTGTAGGTGGACAAATCCTGTTTAAGGCTGTAGGAGTATATTAAAATTAAACTGGGACTTTAACTATGCCCGTAAGCGTATGAATGGCAGTGTCTGAAAGCCAGAAGCAGTATATGTAACAGCTCATTTATATTTATAGATACCCTTTTACTCCCATAAACAATTTCATTCACACAGATTTATTTATTTTTTACTTTTTTGTCCAGCTTAAAGGTTTCAGATCATTAAATATACTTTATTATCTCACAAAAATATACTAATTAAATACAAAAACCTGTTTTTAAATGATGATTTAATTTTTGTGGGAACAAACAATAAAAGCCAAGCTGGCCACATGTGGAAAAATAACTGCCCTCATGACCTCATTTGTCACCATTGGCGACCACAACTGAGCTTTTTTGATAACTGGCATTAGGCCCTTTACATTTATATGTGCATTACTTTTAATTTGGAGTGTTTTATAGCATAAGGTAATGTTCCAGTATTTGAATCATATTTAAGTACAGACTTTGACTAGACTACGCCGAAATGTAATTTTGGTTTTGTTAAGCCATTTAGAGGTGGACTTATTCATGTGTTTTGGATCAATGTCCTGCTGCATAACCCAAGGGCACTAGAGTCCCAACTGATGGCCGGACATTTAACTTTCAGGATTTCTCGCTAGAGAGCAAAATTCGTGGTTTTATCAATTACAAGAGGTTTAGAGGTCCTGAAACAACCCAGCAGCCATAGATCATCACACTAAAACCACCAAGTTTGATTGTTAGCGTGATGTTCTGAACCTCTCTGTTAGACCTGTTTACACCAGAAATAACAGGACACAAACCCTGTAAAAAGTTCCAGTCCACAAAATATTTTTCCAAAAGTCTGGAAGATCATCAGAATGTTTTTAGCAAATATCAGATGTATCTTTGTGGTTTTTATTGGTCAGCAGTGGTTTTCTCCTTGAGACTCTCCCGTGGAGAGTCCCAGTCTCTCTCTGATTGGTAAATCATGAACTCTGACCTTAACTGAGGCCAGCTAGGGCTGCAATGCTTTAGAGCTTGACTTGATGTGTTGTTTTTTGTTATTTTAGCCTACTTCCACTTGTCAAACAGGTTCTATGTGAGACATTACCAATTCCACAGCTCTGGCAGTGATGAGGACATGGCATGGTTAGTGAAACTAAACCAAACAAATGCAATTAATCACAGGGCAATTACACTCTGTCATAGTACCAGATTTGTCTGAATAACGTTTTGGCCTTAATAAATAAAAATGTGAATTTAAAAAACAGGCTTTTCACAAGTACTCCAGTTATTTTTTGTTGAATGAAACTTTTTTGATGATCTAAAGTGTGACAATAAAAGCAAGAGGGGGAATGGAAATCTGTTTTCACAGCACTGTATAAAACCTGCTCTATCTCCATAATGGTTCTCCAAAGGTTATTTACAGTAATCCACGCTTATCTAATTTCACAGGGGCATTCCATTTAGTAGATTGTGATTCCAAACAAAAGATGTTTAACCTTTCATACTCTCCATGCTCTTTCAATTTTCACTTCTTTATCACCCAGCAGTCCCTCAATCTCTCTGTGACTGCTTGGAATTTTTCATTATATCTGTTCAGACACACCGGCAGCAGCCCTGCCATCCGTTCTATAACAAACAGATTTCTGCAGCACTGCCATCGGAGTTTGTGTCGGCCACAGATGGTGGTTTATATTAAAGAGACTGTTATTTTTTGGGGTGCATGTAATATCGCTCATAGGCCTTAGTTTTCTACCATTAGGGTTTAAAAGAAGGAGGGAAAGGTGATAAATTAGAAATGTTTTGTCCTCATTATACAAGCTAACAGAATTACCTAAAGGCCTTTGTGAAATATCTGTGATGTTCTCTTTTTCATACTCTTTTTCATGATTACAGTACCAATGTACTTTTCTCTGAGGTGTCTTCAGAGCTCAACAAATGAAAAAAATCTGGATTTCCTTTTAGCTGAGTGAACATTATATCCCATTACAGGTTTTTTGCGGCTTGTTCTTGATGCATATTTTGGGAAGAACATTTTTCTTGTTTAGTGTCTGCAGTGGGAGAAACCTATGAAACCTTTCCAGGTGTTTTGTACTTAAGTTCTACTGAAGTATGAAATGTTCTGGAAGAAATTATCTCTTGTTCTTGCAGCCCTGACAGAGAGAATGAATTTCCCTGTTTGTGTTGAGAATGTATCAGATGCGGTGTTTGCATATTCTCATATTCAAGTGTAGGTTCTCTCTGGGTACTCCATCTCGGTCTCACAGTCCAAAAAGATGTATGTTATGTTGGTCTCTAAAGAAAATGTCCTTAGTTATAGCTGTGTGTGCATGGTTGTGTGTCTCTGTGATGGACTGGAGACCTGTTCAGGTTCTACTCTGCCTCTCACCCATTGACCTCTGGAGATAGATCAATCTTTTTATGTCTCTGGACCAGAGTGCAGCCCCATCTGAAGAAGTGCTTTGAAGGCATTGCCAATGTGGTGTTCACTGATGCGCTGGATATCAGCCATATGAAGAGCAGTGAAGGTGAAACGGTGCAGCTCCTGGACATCATTTCCACCTCCAAAACCAGGGGTCAGGTGGAGAAATGGCTTCTTGAACTGGAGAAAGGCATGGCTGTTTCCTTACAAAAGGTGCTGGGTGGACTGGTTTTATAGTTTTATCATGCACATGTGATTTGATAACACTGATCTTACATTGCTCTTACAGTATATATTATGTGGAAAACATATTTGATAGCGTTATTGACATTTTTTGGGTGAATCACCTTAGTCATACTCAGTCAGAAGTTAATGCTGCTGTTGTTCTCTGTTGTAGGTAATTGGAGATGCAATCAATGCCTACCCAAATGAGCAGAGGATAAACTGGGTCCTTGCCTGGCCAGGCCAGACTGTGCTGTGTGTCTCACAAGTCTACTGGACCAAGGATATCCATGAAGCTCTTGCTTCAGGACCGAAGGTGCTCAGTTCTGTTTTGTATCTATTCCCAAATTTGAGGTTTGCTGCCATGTAGTTTACTCAGCTGATATATTCATATCATCATGAAGCAGGTCTGCATCTTCTCTTGTGGTCCATGTGCTTGTGGAGTTTTAATGTCTGTGCATCAGAGCTGCCACCAAAGCAACTTAGGGTCTGAAATACAAAGGACTTTTAAATGGTAAAATTATCTAGATTATCAAGATTCATTTTACTGTTGAAAGTCCTTCGTTATTTTTCAGAGTTATTCATCCAGGCTGAATGTTTTTGAAAATGACAACAGGAACTTACCATGTGTCTCCATAGTTTCCATGGCCACCAGCTGATGTCTCCCTACATATCATTAGACTGGATTTTTGTCTTGCAGGGTAAATGAGACAATGAGATATAGCACAGAGAAAAACATGGTGCTGAAGTGTAGGTGAAGATGTGTTTAGAAGTGGTTTCTCAAATCAAGCTTGTCTCCTTAACGCTATGGTAAATAGACTGAATTTATGTAGCATCTTTCCCAGTCATACTGACCACTGAAAGCACTTTGCACTAGAGCCTCTTTTACTCAATCATCCACTGATGCCCAGATCAGCAGGCAATGTGGGGTTAAGTGCCTTGCCCAGGGGAACATTGAAATGTGACAGGGCGAAGCTGAAATTGGACCCACAACCTTCCATTTGCAAGATAACTACTCTACCCCTTGAGCCACAGTCACCCATTATTGGCTTTTTTGCCTATTATTATACTAATGATAAAATCCTGACCAATTTCTTGTGGGTAACTTGAGCTTTAGATGGAGCTGCAAACTCAGACTTGCACACATTTAACATTCATTAACATGCTCTGTGTGATTTTTAATGGTGCTTCTCTGTCTCAGGCCATGGATGCCTACCTGGCACAGAACAATAGACAGATTGATGACATTGTGGCTCTGGTTCGTGGAAAGCTGTCCAAGCAGAACCGAGTGACCCTTGGAGCCCTGGTTGTCCTGGACGTCCATGCCAGGGATGTTTTAGCAACCCTTGTGCATAAAGGAATATGTGACGAAAATGACTTTGAGTGGCTGAGCCAGCTGCGGTACTACTGGGAGGTATGTTAAAGGACAGTTAGCATTAGAGGCTTTATGATCAGTTTATTGTTGAAACTCAGACTTCCTCTCTGTGCAGGACGGTCATCTTCAGACCAAGATGATCAATGCTGGTTTACCTTACGGCTATGAATACCTGGGCAACACACCAAGGCTGGTTATTACTCCACTAACTGACCGCTGTTACCGGTAAAACCACCAGTTGAAAAGAGTTTTGCTGATTTTCTTTGCTGTATTTGACTATTTTTATGTCTATTAAAATCTAGGTTTTATTAAAACATCCCTTTTAAGAGTTAAAAAATAACATCAGTGACTTTAAATATTGTCAGTTTACTCATTCTGTACGTCTCTGCTTATATTCAGTACTTTGTTTGGTGCCCTCCACCTCCATTTGGGTGGGGCCCCTGAGGGCCCTGCAGGCACAGGGAAAACAGAGACCACCAAAGACTTGGCCAAAGCTGTTGCTAAGCAGTGTGTGGTTTTTAACTGCTCAGATGGACTGGACTACATCGCACTGGGCAAATTCTTCAAAGTAAGTACATTCTCTTCCCATCTCCTAAAAAAAAAAGCTTCAGAGACATTTAAACCAAACATTTCAAATGTTTTGAGATATTCACATGCTGTTGCATTGTTGGATGTATATTCATTGAACAGATAACTATATTTGATAATATCAACTATCACAGTTAGAGTATTATCACCACCCACACAAATGGGTTTAGTAATATACTCAACAATGTCATGCAACAACAGTTGTGTGTAGAACCTGAAGACATAACAACAACAACAACAACCATAAATGACTCCAACAGATACAATAAGTTCAGTTTTTCTATTCCAATAAACTTTTGTAAATGATTAAATCAATAAATAGATGGAACATTTGGATTATGATGATTCGCAGTAATTACTACCTGGATTTAGTGTAAACTGGAATGGTGTGGGTCACCCATCCATACAGATCTAGACATTCAAAATGGCCTGGGGAAGGTAAAACCGCAGCTTTACACCTTATAATCCTCTACCTCATGCAGCTATGTTGGGAAATTTTCCCAAACAGGGTTTCTGTACATTCATTTCTATATTTAGAAGTGTTCATTTTCTCTGTGTGACTCTTTACAGTCACTGCATATAAGGGGAAACGTGATAATATATTCCCTACATGTTTTTTATTTCTCTTAATATGCCTCACCCCTCAGACTGAATGCTGCATAATTAACCTAAAGGCAATAAAGTAAACAGGACAATTTGCTGACTGAAAGAATGCTGGCATGACAACAGTGACAGATGTACAGCTGGTTCTTTTTCCTCTTACCTCAACAGGATGTCTCATTCCACCACAGATAATCCTGGCTTGAGATTTTAAATTTAAGAATCAAATAACTCATAAATAACAAAATGCCCAATCCATCGATCCGTGCTACATTGAAGTGCTGTGCGAGGGTTCTGCCCGCAGCTCTCATCAGTTTAATAAATAAGGAGAAAAAATTGCTTTGAACAATTGAGACCTCATTTTTTGATGTCGGGTTAAGTCCTTTTAAATATAGTGTGTGTGTGTGTGTGTGTGTGTGCACATGCTCAGGGCCTTTTGTCCTGTGGAGCCTGGGCCTGCTTTGACGAATTTAACCGCATCGACCTGGAGGTGCTGTCCGTGGTGGCCCAGCAGATTCTCACCATCCAGAGAGGTTTGTTCTTAACATTCTGCTTTACTTTCTCTCTGATGCTGAAGGAAACTGGCAATGGACCAGAAAACAAAGGATTGGCAAAGCTTCAGTAATAAAAAAGTAGGTTTTAAACTACAAAGAAGGGCAACTGTGAGAAGGCAGTTTGTGTAGTCTGGCCAGGAAAACTTCCTGCTAAGGTTTGTTTCTAGTTGCCCAGAACAGAGCTGAGAGTCCTTCCGGTTTTTAATGATTTTCTCAGAACATCTGAAAGATGCATTAAATATACCTCACCCAAAACTGAACTGCTGCTGCTCTTTAAGTATTTATGGATGTTTTTTCATAATTAGAATTCACTTACTATGAGTTCTCTGAGGTACAGTTCTGTGTAAAAGTCCTAAATCATTCCTCATTTCATTTTTGCATTGTATTTTGCATTCTAAGAGTCAAACTTGCAGGACACATCCTGATTTTTGGGTTTGACACAATGAGCAGATATGTTTTTAAGTTTTCTAAAGGTTCAAACATACAGTCATATATTTATTAGAATATTATTTAAGTTCATTTATGTTCAGTAACTCAATTAACTAAGTGAAACACATATAAATTAATTACACACAGAAAACACAACATATCATCATGATCATTCATTCACCTTCCATACCACTTATCCAATAGTGGGTCATGGGGGAGCTGGTTCCTATCTCCAGCAGTCTACACCCTGGACAGGTTGCCAGTCCATCGCAGAGCAACACAGACAGGACAAACAACCATGCACACACTCATTCAGACCTAAGGGAAATTTAGATAGACCAATTAACCTAACAGTTATGTCTTTGGACTGTGGGAGGAAGCCAGAGTACCCGGGAGAACCCACGCGTGCATGGGGAGAACATACAAACTCCATGTAGAAAGACCCCCGGCTGGGACTCGAACCTAGGACCTTCCTGCTGCATGGCAACAGTGCTACCAACTGTGCCACTGTGCACCCCTCCTTTATAAAGTGCTTTCCAAAACAGATAAAACAAAAATAAAAACAACTATTTCATAAAATGCCATAAGCAATAAAGTAAATGATATCAGCAATAGAAACAGCAGTCAAAGGCAAAGAAGAAACAAAGACTACTGTTGGTGTTTTCTGAAATTAAAAACCAGTTTAAAAAGACGAGTATTTAAAAAAAAAGGCATTTTTATAACAGAAATGTGGGTTTATTGTAAATAATGTATAAGACCTGCTTAAAAGATTATTTTAAAGGGGTATTGTTAATCTGAAAAACAATCATCATTGGAACACATATTCCTACTTTTAAGACTGAATGTTTCAGATCATTAAACTGATTTTAATATCAGACAAAAATACCTGGGAACAGTCCTTGACCTAAAGGCACTTCGTCACAGGAAAAAAAAAAAAATGGTTCTTACAAAACAGTATTTTAATGGTTTTCTACCTGTTCCATTTTTGATTTATATTTTCAGAATCAAACAGTTTAGATGACTTACAGAGCCATACATGCAGTACAGACTACATCTTAACGAATGTGTTTGTCCAGGCATCGCTGCTCACACTGAAATGCTGGTTTTTGAGGGGACAGAGCTGAAACTGGATCCCTCGTGTGCTGTGTTCATCACCATGAATCCTGGCTACGCTGGACGCTCAGAGTTGCCAGACAACCTCAAGGTACTTCTCAGCTCCAGTCCAGATTCTTATTAAATCGAAGTTTAATTATTGATTCCCCCATGCTGAAGTTGTAGAGCTGTGCTTGCTTTTTGTTACTTAATGTTTCTGTAACGTAACTGCCTCTTCACACCAGGCTCTGTTCAGGACTGTAGCTATGATGGTGCCGGATTACGCCATGATTGCAGAGATCGTGCTTTACTCCTGTGGTTTCGTGACGGCGCGGCCTCTTTCAGTGAAAATCGTGGCCACTTACCGACTGTGTTCAGAGCAGCTGTCCTCCCAGAGTCACTACGACTATGGCATGAGAGCTGTCAAATCTGTGCTGACTGCTGCAGGAAACCTGAAGGTTTGTTCAACAGTTCTACTCAGACTTGTTTAGATTTTCCTTTTATCAGTCTAATTCTGCCCAGGTGAAAATTAGAAACAGGTTTGCATAAGCATAATATCTCCCAAGCATAATATGCATCATTTTGTTTTAGTTTTATTTCTTAAAAAACAGCTTAAACGGCGTAGAAGGGACAAACCCACCGATTTAACAACTAGAATGTTATGTCACTATTAATGTAACTATAGTAACAAGACAAAGTCACCTTCAGTCAAGTAGCCAGTCTTTTTCTGGAAATTCTGATGCAATTTCAGCCCAGTTGTTTTTAGCAGGTTCTGTATTAGATGAGTAAATAGACAAACTGATCCTAGTTTTTATGCTTTTTATCCACGATTCCCTAGCAACAACTGACAATATATCCTCTTTTGTGGAACATGGAATCCACCAGTCAGATGTGACACAAGAATAAACTCCTGTCTTTCTGAATGATTCTGCTTTTTCATATGAGACATGTAATGCTTCTCCTTCATGTCACGTCTCTTTTGTGCTACACATCTACTTCATTTTACATATCTACTCCACATAACCTGGTTCCTCCAGGTCACACATCTCCTCAATGTTACCTCCATATAACAAATATCCTTTCTGTCTCCTTCATGTAACTCTCCTCTCATTTCATATGTTCTTCATATTTCACCTTCCCTTCATGTCACATGCTTCCCTTTGTGTTACACATCTCCTCCATATCACATGGTTCCTTCATGTTACACATCTTCTTTGTGTTACACGACTCCTTTATTTGAAATGCTTCCTCAATGTTACATGTCTCCTCCATGTTGCATGGAGCCAGGGACTTAAAAAAGCTCAACAACCTTATAAAGAAGGCTTGCCCTGTTCTGGGGACTCCTCTGGAACCTCTGGAGATCATAGTGCAAAGAAGGATTCTTCATAAAATGAAGAACATTATGAAGAACCCTGAACATCCTCTTCATGAGACTGTTGTACAACAACAGAGTGTCTTCAGTCAGAGGCTTCTTCAGATCTGCTGTAAGACAGACCGCTACAGGAGATCCTTCCTCCCCAAAGCCATCAGCATCTACAACGGCTCTTTGAAGAAACCTGCATATGAGCTACAACAACATTTAATTACCCTTTGGGATTAATAAAGTCTTTTTGAATTTGAATTGGTTTTGAATGTCACCCCATGTTGCATGCCTCCCCTATGTTACATCATCTCCCATGTTAACTGCCTCCCCAATGTTACATGCCTCCCCCATGTTACATCCTCTCTATCATCCATGTTACACGACTCCTTCATGTTACATGTCTCCTCCATGTTACATCCTCTCCCATGTTACCTGCTTCCCCCATGTTATATCCTCTCCCATATAATATGACTCCCCCATGTTACATAATCCCTCATGTTACATGCCTCCTCCATGTTACATGTCTCCCCCATGTTACATCGTCTCTATCATCCATGTTACCTGCTTCCCCCATGTTACATCCTCTCCCATATAATATGACTCCCCCATGTTACATAATCCCTCATGTTACATGTCTCCTCCATGTTACATGTCTCCTCCATGTTACATCCTCTCCCATGTTACCTGCTTCCCCCATGTTACATCCTCTCCCATATAATATGCCTCCCCCATGTTACATAATCCCTCATGTTACCTGCCTCCCCCATGTTACATCCTCTCTACCATCCATGTTACATGTCTCCTCCATGTTACCTGCCTCCCCCATGTTACATCCTCTCTACCATCCATGTTACATGTCTCCTCCATGTTACATGTCTTCCCCATGTTACATCGTCTCTATCATTCATGTTACATGTCTCCTCCATGTTACATCTTCTCTATCATCCATTTTACATGTCTCCTCCATGTTACATCGTCTCTATCATCCATGTTACATGTTTCCCCCATGTTACATCCTCACCCATATAATATGCCTCCCCTATGTTACATAATCCCTCATGTTACCTGCCTCCCCCATGTTAAATCCTCTCTATCATCCATGTTACATTTTTCCTCCATGTTACATGTCTCCCCCATGTTACATCGTCTCTATCATTCATGTTACATGTCTCCTCCATGTTACATCGTCTCTATCATCCATGTTACATGTTTCCCTCATGTTACATCCTCACCCATATAATATGCCTCCCCATGTTACATAATCCCTCATGTTACCTGCCTCCCCCATGTTACATCCTCTCTATCATCCATGTTACATTTTTCCTCCATGTTACATGTCTCCCCCATGTTACATGTTTCCCCCATGTTACATCCTCTCCCATATTACCTGCCTCCCCCACGTTACATGCATCTTCCATGTTGTATGTATCCCCATGTTACATCCTCTCCCATGGTACCTGCCTCCCCCATGTTACATGGCTTTTCAATGTTACAAGCCTCCATTATGTTCCAACTCTCCTCTCATAAGCGTGATGTCCCTTCCTTTATGTTACACACCTTCTCCATATCACACACTTTCTCCATGTTTCACATCTCCATGTCACATGGCTCCTCCTTCTTACATGCCTCATCCATTTTAAATGTCTCCTCCATGTCACATGACTCCTCCATGTTAAATGTCTGCTCTTTTTTTACTTACATTTTTTTTGCCACATTTTTTAGTGGTCCTTTTATTTCTTTGCTTAGATCCTGTATCTCTGATTTCTCACTTTGGTTTTTTCCCCTTTCTCATCCTGACTTCCTCTTCCTCTGGATGTTTTTCCCACTGCAGCTGGCTTTTCCAGATGACAATGAGGACACCCTGTTGCTGAGATCCATCATCGATGTCAATCTGCCAAAGTTCCTGGCTCATGATCTGAAGCTTTTCGAGGTGTGTTGAGCTCACGTTCTCCTGATTAATGAAGCAGTTCACTGGAACTGATGTCAATCCATGTTAATTCCACCTATTTCATCTTTAATCTCCATGCACCAGGCCTATCTATCATGATTTGGATCAGAATTGCTCACTGGGATACATGACTAAATCCATGTGCAGTTTGCACATTCATCATTTGTCTTCATACACGCCCAACCCCTTCATCTCAACGTAAATGTGTTTATATGAATGCAGCATCCTCCATGCTCTCCATTTGCCTTTTTTGCAGCAGCGTAATCACTCAATTAAAGATTTTGAATTAGTTTTGGCTGGACTTGATCAGATTTTGTAGGAACTTTGTGATCTGTAATCCATAACCTTCTGTTTTGATGGGGCTTCTCTTCTGCTCTCGGTGGGGTGAGACGCTTTTCCACTCTCTCCTGGCTTATTGAAAGATTTGTAAAACATTGGCAGCTGTTCCAAGCACTCCAAAGCTGCCTGTGATGTTTGAAGGGATCTTTAGAGCTCTCAGCACTCAGACTGAAATATTAAGAGAGCAGAATCGCAAGCTGGACGCGATTCTTGAACAGAATCGCAGGCTGGCTACATTTCCCGGACTCAAAGGTGATATGATTTAATCTTGCAGAAATTTGTTTGCTCAAGATCTACGGAAAGTACCAGAAATTTGGCTATTTGAATTTGAAATTGAGAAATGCCAGTAAGACTTTGAAGGCAGGTGGAAAATCACAGCCGGCCTGAACCAAAACATTTCTTGTTTGTCTAATTCAGGCGCCCTGATATGGCCTTCACAGGCTTCTTATCAAAACATTTCTCCTGTATGTTCTGTAAATACGACGCTCTGCCCCAGCAACCCCCCTCATCTGTGAATTGAACTGTGTGGCCAATTGATAAAACTTCCATCTCTTTTCTTTCAAGAACAATGGCACCTTCGTCAGTGTTGACAGTCTAATTCTTTGCACACATGATCTCACTTAAATATTGGCACCCTCACGAGTCCACCATGCCCCTGCAAAATCTTTGCTTATGTGTGTTGCTTTCCCATGCTGAGGTTTTTTTTGTTTTTCTCAATGTCTCAAACTGTATCCTGCTAGGGATAAAGAGTGAAATCTGATTTTTTTTCTTTTTCCTTATTTTATTAACCTAAATGTGGAATTCATTCTTCTGCTTTACATAGATTTTCAGATTTCTCAGAAGGATTACCAGTGAAAGGAAAATATTACTAGTTTTTAAAAAATTTGAACAAAAGCTGTATTTACGCCAGTGACTCAGTTTCCTTAGTCAGAACTCAGTGATTGCCTAGTTAAATTTCAATGGATGCAAATGACTGTTATTATGGGACTACAACTGCATTATACCAGCGAACCCAAGGATCGTTCTCTCTTAGCACAAGATGCTTTCCCCTACATAGAGGACTTAATGATATAATTACCTCTTTAGAGAGATTGGTTTAGAACCAGCTCTTACCAGCAAAACCCAAAGGATTATTAATGTTATCTACCTTCTGTGTTTATTTTCTTTGTGATTGTATTGTAATTGTTCTTCCTCATGTACAGCGCTTTAAATGTCTTGTTGCTGAAAAGCGCTATATAAATAAACTTACCTTACCTTACCTATAAATATAATGTGGCACGGATGCCCATTTCTTTTTACCACTCTTTAAAATGGCAAAGAGAAGATAACATAACATGTCATTAGGTAAGTGAGATGCATGTTGATCTTCATAAGTGGGAAAATTGCTAAAGGAAAACAGCTGCTGGCCTAAATCTGGCCTAACTGAGTCAGAACATTAATTAGAAAGTTTATACCAAATGAAACTTTGATAAAGAGGGCTGCATGAGAACCCAGGTTTATCTGACCCCACACACAGTTAGATATGAAAGGCAGAACATCTCCAAAGCTCACTGTTAGTGAGCCTTGGGGTCCCAAAGTCCCGATAGCAACCATTTGCCTCTAGATTCATGCTAGCTGGTTGTTTGGGAGAGTTGACAGGAAAAAAAAAAAACATTTTCTGTCTTACTATCACAGAAGTAATCATTAGTAATCATTATCAACTTTGTGCCTTGGACAGATGAGACTAAAACTGAGCCTTCTAGCATTAAACACTCCAGGTATGGCCACTGTAAAACAGAAGATAAATATGTAAAAAAGAACCTCGTGCCCACTTTTAAGTATGGTGAAGGATGTGGTAGGCTGTGGGCTTGTTCCTCTGGGAACCTTTTTGAAGTGTAAAGCATCATGAACTCTTTGAAATACAGGACATCTTGATTAAACATCTGGTGGCATATTTTAGAAAACTAAAAATGCGTTGTCAGGGACCAAGCTGGTTAAGCATAAGCCATAAGCCATCAAACCATAACATAATACAACCTCAAACTAACTATTCAAACAAAATGAACTAACCTAACACACAGCAATCAAAGGGGGCTTAAATAGTGGTTGATCAGACCAGACTGACACACCTGGGAGGATGGAAGGGGAACATCTACTCACTAATTTAACAAAAAAGAACTTAATACTTAGAAAGTTTAAGAATCAACTTGAATGACTAATTACTAAACATAAAGTTAAGCAAATAAGCAAATCACAAAGCAAACGAACGTATGCAAGAATAAGTGACTCAATGGTCCTCCCCCATGGTGGAGCTCTGCATCGAATTGCCAAATCAACACTTCCGGGATCAGAGCTGGCCAGCCAGAGTCCATCTTTTTTGTTCTCCATAGTCCAAAGAACCCGACTATGTGGCCATCACATACGACATAACAGGGGTCTTTTGGCGGGATAATAATTTAAAACATAAAGCCAAATGAACACAGTAAAGAAACACTCAATTAACCTTCCCAGTCCCCGTGTCAGTTACTCATCTTTTCCGAGAATGCCAAAAACTGTCCAGAACGGCGTGTTACTGATGTAGTGGTATGTCTGTTTCTAAATGCTGAACATTCAGTGCCTATCACGTTTAATATTTAAATATATTACTCTTTTATTGCAGGGTATTACCTCTGATCTCTTCCCGGGTGTTAAGCTCCCAGAACGAGACTATCACATTCTCCTGGAGGCCATTAAGGAAAACTGCCAGCTCATGAACCTTCAAGTCACCAAGTTCTTTGCTGAGAAAATCTTGCAGATCTATGAGATGATGATTGTAAGGCATGGCTTCATGCTCGTAGGTGAACCATTTGGAGGAAAAACCAGTGCCTACCGTGTTTTGGCTGCAGCTCTTCAGGACATCTTTAAAAAGGTGATAATGCTGTTTGTGTAGAAGGTAAAGAAGGGCCGTCAGTCTTTTTAAAATAAAGGCAACATAATTAGTGAAAAGTTGCAAAAAGTTCTAAAAGCAAATGTTTTTCTCTGAGGTGTGAGCATGAATGGGTTTAAGGAAGATTTTAAAGAAGGTTCCTGAGTCTTTCAAGCATGAACTTGTTTATTCCCAAACCTTCATGTTGAGAAAAAGTGTGTGTTACAATTAGTTTCCAACGCTTTTCTGAGAAACAGGCTTTTCTCTCCAGAACATATCCATCCTGGTTGTCAGAGCTGCAGTCTTTGTTTAGCAGTTATTGATCTCACAGAGCGGGCCAGAACCGGCTCGTTGGATTTACATGGCGAGGAGACAGTTGAAGGCCTGCGGAGGAACGCTACATTAATCTTTATCATCATCCCTGTGGCCGTGTCCAGCTCCGCCCCCTCCATCTCTCATTGTTTAGAAGCAGTTTGCTCCATCTTTCTGTTCTAGTCAGGGTCCAGGTGTCAGTTTGAGTTTCTGCTTCTGTGACTCAGTAACATGGTTCTGTCACAGCAGGCGTTTACAGAGTAACTTGAGAATTAACAGGTTGATGTTTGTATAGTGTCTGTAGTATGTGTTCCAGTTGTTTCTCCTTTTTCAGTCTTTTTGTTTTCTGGTCAGGATGCTCTATATCTGTAAAAATATATGTTATCACCTTAGGGTCTGATGGATGAGAACCAGGTCCAGATCACAATAATCAACCCCAAATCTATTACCATGGGCCAGCTGTACGGCCAGTTTGACCCCGTGTCTCATGAGTGGACCGATGGCATCCTGGCTGTCAGCTACAGAGGCTTCGCCTCCTCCAAGGTAAAGCCATCATCTCGTCATAATAGCAAATACCTGAAGCCAGAGACACAAGGTCAGTTTGTGTTAATAAAGTCAATGTCACAAATATTCTGTAGAATCAAAAACTATATTTCATCAATTTGACTGTGGCCCAGTTAATTCACTCACCAGTTATGTTCCACATTCTGCATTCCCTTTTTCATGACAGCTGGTTCTACAGAACAGCCTCAACCTTTGGCTCCAAAATGGGCTAATTGTGTTAATAACACTACTGTAATGTTCTGACAATATGTCACCTAAAGTTAGCCCAGGCCAATTATTTGGTTCTGAAGATTTCAGGACACATCCAGCTCCAGACTCCTGTCCTCATCCATAGCTGTTAGCTGAATGGCTAAGCTAAAGTTATCGTGTTTACTCTCAGTTTTGATATAACTCATTGATAATTTATTCCTATAAATACATTGATCAGTCATAACATTATGACTGCTGACAGAAGAATACTATAACACATTGTAGTACCTGTTAATGGGTGGGATGATTAGGTGGCAAGTGAGCATTTCGTCGTCAAAGCTGATGTGGAAAAATTGACTCTGTAAGGATTTGAGTTAGTTTGACAACAAGGCCCAAACTGTGTTGGTTAAATGACTGGGCCAGAACTCCTGAACTGCAGCTCTGTTGGGTGCTCCTGGCGGCCGGTGGTCAGCATCTCTAAAAGGGATCCAAGGAGCAGTGCTGAACCGGCTACAGGAACATGGGAGGCCAAGGCTTATTGATGCAGGTGGGAAGTAAAGACTTCTGAAGAGATTCTTGCTGGTTAAGGCTGGTTCTAATAGAAAGATGTCAGATGCACAGAACATTACTGTTTGTTGTTTATGAATCTGAGTGCCAAAAATGGGAAGGTGAGCATCAGAATTGGATCAGAGAGTATTGGAAGAAGGTGACCTGGTCTGGCCTCATGTTCTCTTTTACGTCATGCCGACCCAGTTTGCGTTGCTTAACTGGGGAATACCTGGCACCATGAAAGAGCAGGAAAATGCTCCCTGCCACAAAAAATGTTCAGGAATTGTTGAACAACCAGTCAGATTCCTCAGATCTCAATCCAACCCATTATCGATAGGATGTGGTGGACAAAAAAGTCAGATCCATGGAGGCACCCCTTAGTATCTGCTTCCAATATCTTGATATGAGTCATCACAGCACAACTTCAGTCTAGTGAAGCCTTAAAAGGTCGGGACTGTTTTGATTGCAAAGAGGTGACCAGCACACTAATAGGCAGGTGGTCATAATGTTATGTTTGATCTTACAATATATCCTAAAATTGTTTACTCTGAAAAAATGTAAGTAAAGTTTATTTATGTAGCAACGTTCCCTGATAAAAATCACTGAAATGTTTCAGAAAGACAGCCCATTTGGACTCTGTATAAGTTACAGTTAGACTCTTGAGTGCTCATCGTCACAGAGCTTTATTATTTATTATTAAATAAATAATAGTTATATTATTATTATAGTTTACATTTAAATCAGAGAATGATTTACATCTGGTCTCTGTAGATCTCCACACAGATGGATTCAGAAAACATTTTTCCTGTTTTTGTGTTCAGTTGATGCCTGAAGGCTGTTCAACACTGCATGGAAATGCTTGCTGATGGTAAACGTTCAGGCAACGATTCTGTCTGGCAGAGTTCAGCAGCGATGAAGAATCAGTCGATGCAGCACACAGTATGATTCCTTTATAATGAGCAATTCAGAACTGAATCACACAGAGCCTCAACACTGCTGCTGCATGCTCACTGCTTCCACCAAAGCCTGCTGCTGTATCAACTACAGCCACACATGGACGAGAGGCTGAAATGCAGCATCCCTGCCTCCACGTCAGAGCAGTACCTCTGGACGGATTATTGTTTAAAAGAGTTGACATTTCAATTTAAAAATAGCTGGCTGAAAGCTGGCTGAATGCTGGCTGAACGGTGGCTGAACGGTGGCCGTGACGGCTGAACAATAGAAACATTTGTTTGTCTTGTTAAAATGTGATCTTTAAGAGCTCTCTTTCATTTGCCAGATCTGCAGTGTACAGGCAGGCAGTTTGCAGATTGTGGTGCAGATGTGCTGAAGGAAAATCATTTCCTTATCCTGTTCTGGAATCGTTTTCAAATGAACTTGTCAGTTCAAAAGAAACTTCTTTTATGAAATTGTCATTTTTGCAAATTGTTTTTTGTTTTTGGCAGCTTGAGGAGTGATGGTTCATACTGATAAAAAGATAAAGCGAGATCCACTTATTTACTGCAGCATCTTTTCCATAACTCTTTATGACTGTTTATCTGGAGTCAGAAGCAGCTTTTTGGATTCCTTCTATATGCTTTTGGTAGATTACTCCATTACAAGATAATCATGTATCTCTCAAGGCCAGATGGCCCCAGTGCCGCCATGCCCATTTGTTTGTATTAGAACCCATTAATTTAAAGTGCCGTTCTTTTCGGGCAGAAAATCAACCACTTCTGTCAGCGTCTATTATATCACATTAGATTTGTTTCTTTCATCACAAAACCCCCTTTGTTGTTTGGGGATTTAAAAATGTGTGTTGTAGCGTACAGCTTCCACTGTTTGAGAAAAAGAAAGAGAAGTGAAGGTTTCTGGGTAATGAAGGACTCAGGCGCCACATTGTTGGATAGGCATCGTTCACTTGGGCCTTTAAAGTTAACTGATACCGATAACTGCTGTTAAAGTTTACTTTAAACTGGAAAATTGGGCTTTTATCAGAAAAAAAACACTGTGGTACAAATACTTAGTCCTTTTCATTAATAAAAACTAATTTTTTTACATGTAAAACCACATGGGCTTAATTCATGTCAGGGTTTGTTTTTAGTGATTCTTTGCCGTTCTGGTTTCTTTTTAAAAAATTTTTGGGATTTTCTCTGATTCACACAGAGTCAGAAGTAAACATACAGGTTCAAATGTATATCCACACTAATATTTAAAATATTGAAGCAAGTTGCACCTCAACCACACATTTTGTGGCCATCAACAAGCTTATTGCATCATACTGGCTGGATATTTGACCACTCTTCCTGGCAGAGTTGAAAGACTTGATTTAAATTGGTCAATTTCAATGCAACAGTACTTCTGGCAGGAAACGTGTCCCACAGCATGCTGCTACCATCACTGTGCTTGACACCTGGTATAGTTTTCCAAGGATTGAAAGCCTCCCCTTGACTCTGTCAAGCATGCTTCCTTTCAATGTCAATAAAAAGCTTAATCTTGTCTGATCATCAAGGTTGATGGCCTCGTTAAGTGAAATGATTGAACAAATCTTCAGAAGCACTTATTAAAACATTTAGGTGAATGTAAGAAATATATCTGAGCTTGTATGTATAATTTTGACTCTATGTGGTCAACATAAAATTCAGGAACCATTGATAACTCTGTGGTTGACTCTGATCCATAACTATGCTTTTGACCTGTCACTGTTGTGTAACTTGTGTCACAAGCTGTAGTTGTCAAATGTTGTCAAATCCTCGTACTTCCTGTTCTTCAGAGCCCTGACAGGAAGTGGCTGATCTTTGATGGTCCAGTCGATGCCGTGTGGATTGAAAACATGAACACTGTGCTGGATGACAACAAGAAGTTGTGTCTGATGAGTGGGGAAATTATCCAGATGTCGCCACAGATGAGTCTAATTTTTGAGCCCATGGACCTGGAGGTGGCATCCCCAGCCACGGTGAGGATCATGTTCACTGGGAATACAGCTTTGTTTTTTGTTAGTTTCAATGAGAGGGCATAATGTTAGGGAGAGTCATGCAAACAGCTGCTCAGCTGTACAAAAAGGAATTAATAAATGTCAAAAAATCTGAGAGAAACATCCAGCAATTACAAGAGCTGAAGGACTTTGTGGTTATAGGTTCTTCAGATGTTAAGATTCCCATTGGAGTTGAAGTGTTTTGTTACTGTGTAGACCTCAGTAGTTCTAGTTTTATTATAGTGATCTGTCTTCATCTAAGCTCTGTGTTCTAATAACTTCCTGTTACTCCTGTTTTTGGACGTCTTTGTCGCCTTTTGGTTTGTTTTTCTGCTAAGTGACTGGTTGTTTCTCTGCTTCTGCGTGTCTCTGGTCAGATTCCTCTCAAAATTTCCTCTAACTTCAGCTTATTGCCTTCCTTCTTCTTGTGTCCTCTGATACCTATAAGTTTTTTATCTTTTTTCAAGGAATCACCTCCAATATGATCCTGCTATGCTCCTGTCTGTGTTTTGATCCTCCTATAACTCTGCAAATTATCACAAGCAAAGGCTTTATAAACTGCCTCCAGCTGCCAGAGACACAGAGCACCGGGGTGAAGCAGCCCTGCATTTCTCTGAAATCCAGGCATTTCCAATACAGTTTGCATAGCTGTGCTCTTCAGTCTGTTTCTTTGTGGTGAGGCAGGAGCTGAGGCTTTTGGTTGTGATGCAGATTCCTTCAAAGGATGCCTCTGCGTTTTTATTAGAAATACCTGTTTGTGATTCTTTAAAGTCTGGAATTTGTTCATTTATTCAGGGTGACTGCAGAGGCAGCAGAATGTTTTTAATCCATAAACTATCTCCAGTTAGTGCAGCAGCTTTTCTGCCCTCTTGATCTCTTTTTTTCTTCTTACTTCTTTTTCTGCTTCTCTAACTTTATCTTAAATATTCATGTTATTCTTCTCCTTTGTTCTGCTGCCATATCTGCATAACACCTTTTAAGAATAGAAAGAATAGAAAGTTTCTATTTCCTTTTTATCTAAATGTCTTCACCCATCTCTCCACATGACTATTTATTATAAGTTATGTCTGAAGCTGTGTAGTATGTATGCATGCAATTCACTTTGTTTTACTGTCATCGTTAATTAATGGTTATTACACTGAATGTAAGCTGAACTGTACTGCACATCAGTGCAGCACATCTATATTCAAGATCTGCATCCAGACATGTTTACTTGTTACTGACAGGTGTCTCGCTGTGGTATGATCTACCTGGAGCCCCACATGCTTGGCTGGAGACCCCTCATGCTGTCTTGGCTCAACACTCTGCCAGCTACAATCAATGAGACACACAAAACTCTCATCACTGCCCTCTTTGACCGCATTCTGCCTGCCTGCCTACAGCTCATTCGAAAGGCGACGAAGGTGCTCCAATTACAACCCTCTGATGAATTTAGTAGAGCTGACACTGACTTACCAAACAAAAATTAGCTTAGGAATAATTTGGAATGAGCAGATTTGTCTCCATCTGGATGAAAAGTTTTACTCAGTTACTTTTCACCTTTTTTCTGATGTTTTGTGGGAAACTGAACGTTCCCTTCAGTTACAGTCGGTACTCAGTGTTCAGTCACAGTTTCTGAGTTTAGTCAAATATCCAAACTTTATAATGAGCTCTGGGTCTGACAGGATGTTCAGACAGGGAGCACGTTGGAGGTTTTTAATTGTGTTGTCTCTCCTTGTCTGGCTGCAGGAGCTGTCCCCGACCTCTGACACCAATCTGGTCAAGTCCCTGATGAATCTGATGGACTGCATGATGGATGAGTTTCACGACCAAGAAGCAATTAAGAGCCTGAGTGAAAACAATATTTGCTCCTGGTTGGAGGTTTGTGTCCACAGCACCACACTTAATAGTAATAAGAAAAAAACTGTGATTCATCAAATCTTCTTGAACATTTGGCAATGCAGCCTAATATCCTAAAAAGAATTGGCTTGCTGTTTTTATCCAAACTGCTAGAATGACAGTTTTTTGTGATTATTTAAGGAAGGGAGCGGGATGAATAATTTCAAACCTGTCCTCCTTAATGTGATTCATCCCCTTTGTTGATGTACCTTATCATTCAGTTTAAGCATTTAACACCTATGCCTGACAAACTTCTCCAAATCTCTCAAATTGTGACAGCATCTCTTGTTCACAGCCTTTTTCAGGTGACCAATGTAATCTAAAATTTCCTTTGGGTGAAGCAATGCTTAGTTTATTTGATTGATCACTGTGATGATAAAAAATTTGTTTTCCTCCCCCCTTTGCTTTCTACCAGACACCTCAGAGTGATGGGTCAAATCTGACCGGCATTTGGAAGTATTCATAATAAAATCAGTCAGTCATTTTCTACTGCTTATTCTATAGTGGGTCGCGGGGGAGCTGGTGCCTATCTCCGGCAGTCTATGGGCGAGAGGCGGGGTACACCCTGGACAGGTCGCCAGTCCATCGCAGGGCAACACACAAACAACCATGCACACACTCATTCATACACCTAAGGGCAATTTGGAGTGACCAATTAACCTAACAGCCATGTCTTTGGACTGTGGGAGGAAGCCGGAGTACCCGGTGAGAACCCATGCATGCAAAAATAATAGTTTAGAAGAATTTAAAAAAAACAAATGTAAACAGTGCTACGTAGATTTAAACAAGAAAACACGACTCTATTAATTATCTAAAGCTTGACTTATTGTTACAGTTATTTAGGACCTAATCACAGAGCAATCCAGGATTTAAACATACTAGTGTTCACTATATCACTGGAAAAGGGCTCATTCTAATATAGATTTTCACCCAAACATCATCTAAATATTAGATTGCTTTCATTATTAACATGTTCTCCTCTCTTTAGACCTGCTTCCTCACTGAAGCAAATAGCGTTTTAGGAAACCTGTTCTTTGCCTCCTGCAAGGACTCTTTTGGAACGCTGCTATTATCTTCCTGTGGCACACGGCACTGATGAATGCCTTTCAACCTTTTCTGCTATGTTTCTCAGCCAGTCATTATCAAAGTGTTGAATTAATCAGCTTTTTAACAGCAGGAGCCATCATAAGGCTGCTAAGCCTAATTTACAATCTCTACAGAATCCCTACTGTTTCTTGTTGTTTTAGTTTTCCATTTTGGATCTCAAAACAGACATGTCTTGTGGATTTTGTTTCATGTCTAATGCAATAATTTGCACACTGGCTAAGGCTTTTTTATTTGTGCAGATTTAGCTCCAACTATATTTTGCACAGTGAGATGTTTGACAATATAACCTTTTTTTGCAGGAATGTACATATTCTTCTGCTCATTAAGGAGACATACGCTGCCTTTTCTTTAGAGGTTGAATCAATCTGCAGCTCCTAATAAAATGTCTGTCTCTCTCTCTCTCTCTCCATCTGTCCGTCCGTCCGTCCAATCCAATATGAATACACATAATTATTTTATCCATCCATTGTCTACACACGCTCGTCCTTGCAGGGTCAATGTGGGGCTGGTGCCTATCTCCAGCAGTCACTGGGCGAGAGGTGAGGTAGACCCTGGACAGGTCATCAGTTTACATAGACACACAGTACAAACAGTCATGCGCACACACACTCATACCTAAGGGGAATTTTTATTATAACCTATTAACAGTTATGGGTTTTGACTGTTGGAAGAACCTGGAGTACCCTGAGAAAATCCACATGCACAGGGAGAACATGCAAACTCCATTCTGGCCAGGATTTGAACCCAGGACCTTCTTGCAAACTTAAGGCACCAACTTTGTGGCACAGTTGGTGTTACCAATTGTGCCATGGTGCAGCACTATAGTTGTTCATCATCTTTCATAATTTTCATAGTTCTTGTGTTGCAGTGTGATGTGACTAATTTTTAGCTGTTAGTGGTGTCAACAAGTAGACCCTGTCATTTGAGTGGTTAACCTGTAGAGAAAGTCAGTGTTAGACCAATTATCTTCAACCACAGCATTTTTAGCACAATGCTTGAAGCGCCTCACCTTAAGGGACAAATGTGCCATAATTTAAAAAGTACCGTAGGCCTAAATAAATTTTTCCTAATATGTATTATTACATAATTCAATGTATACAGATGAAAATGTATACATAAATAATGAATTAAATATATACCTTATTACATATTTCATTGAGAAAGATATTTATTTTAGTTGCATTTTTAATCATTTTACAGTTTATAAAGTTTTTAATGTCCCTGTGCAACAGCACATCATAAATTAACTTTACCCATCAGAGTCACCAGGTGGGGGCAACACTGCTGTAGTGAAGGCGACTTAATGTGCAGATTAACTAATCAGTCTGTGTGATGAGCCACAAGGACAGTTTCAGTCATTTCACAATGTACTGCAGGAACTATATGTCCACATTTCATTTATCTGATAAATTATTGACACATTTAAATAGTGATTAACTGATTCAATTATTTAATGTATTTATTTGTAACTTTATTTAAATTGTATAGTTAATTGTTTAATGATTTAAATTGTAATAGAACTGTGGCTCTGATGACGTAAAACTGATTTCTGACATTTGTCAAAAGACTGGCTCACCAATAAACCTGCAGTCTTGCATTTGTTAGTTTTACTTTTAATGGAAAAGTAAAGACTGCTCATTCTAGGCATTTTTCTTTCTTGCATGAGACTGTGTAACAATAAGCAATAAATTCAGAATAAAACCTCAGATACATTTGAATTATTTTCCTTTGAACAAAAGTTAAAGATTATCCATATCACTGAGATATCAGTTTTTGAGTGAAACCCATAAAAGCAGCAGGTCTTTGACCTAAAACCTCAGAGGACTGATGTCATAGTAAAGGTCATCATAGGTATGGGTTTTAATGGTTCAGCTGGCTGTTACATTCACTGAGTTTCTCTGTTCAGTCACCTGGCCGTGTTCAGAGTATGATTCACATCACAACAGAGCAACTGCTGGGGTAGCCTGGGTTTGGCTGAGGGCCTATGCGGAGTCAGAAGGCTGTGTATCTTCCAGCTCCTAAAACACACAGCCTGAATGTTGAATTTAAATAATCTTAGACCAGATAGATTAATATGATCAACAGAGCATGCACAGTCTTTTTTACCACAATTTTGTGAACTGTTACTGTAATTCTTGTTGGCTTTTACCAGCATATTTTATTAGAACCTCAGAAAAGTTAACATCTAAAAAAAGGGAACAGTATACCGACTGCTGCAGCTTTGTTGGCCACACTATAAATGCCTGCTCTAACATGATTTAACCACCGGAAGCATTAGTGCTCTATGGTGATTAAGATGCTCTTTATAAAAGTAAATCCGGTTTGGTTTAACCTCCCACACAGGTGTAGCTTCAGCAGAAAGAAAACTCCTTAACCCTGTCTTTACGGCTCTGGTACATATTAGGTTATAACAGGAAGTTATTTAAGTATGTGTTATAGTTTAAAATAACTTTTTAGGAAGAAATCAGTGTTGAATAGGCCCATAAAAAAAGCTACAGTGAGGAAAATAAGCATTTGAACACCCTGCGACTTTGCAAGTTCTCCCTCTTAGAAATCATGGAGGGGTGTGAAATTTTCTGGAAATCTGGAAATCACAATGTATAATTTTTTAATAATTTATGTGTGTGTTACTGCTGCATATAAGTATTAGAACACCTGTGAAAATCAATCTTAATATTTGGTACAGCAGCCTTTGTTTGCAATTACAGAGGTCAGACGTTTCCTGTAGTTTTTCACCAGGTTTCCGCAAACTGCAGCAGGGATTTTGGCCCATTCCTCCACACAGATCTTCTCCAGATCAGCCAGGTTTCTGGGCTGTCGCTGAGTTTGAGCTCCCTCCAAAGATTGTCTATAGGGTTTAGGTCTGGAGACTGGCTAGGCCACTCCAGAACCTTGACATGGTTCTTACGGAGCTCCCCCTTGGTTATCCTGGCTGTGTGCTTCGGACCATTGTCATGTTGGAAGACCCAGCCTCGACCCATCTTCAACGGTGTAGCTGAGGGAAGGAGGTTGTTCCCCAAAATCTCGCAATACATGGCCCCGGTCATCTTCTCCTTAATACAGTGCAGTCGTCCTGTCCCATGTGCAAAAAAACACCCCCAAAGCATGATGCTTCCACCCCGATGCTTCACAGTAGGGATGGTGTTTTTGGGATGGTCCTCATCATTCTTCGTCCTCCAAACACAGCGAGTGGAATTAAGACCAAAAAGTTCTATTCGGGTCCCATCTGACCACAGAACTTTCTCCCATGACTCCTCTGGATCATCCAAATGGTCATGGGCAAACTTCAGATGGGCCTGAACGTGTGCTGATTTAAGCAGGGGAACCTTCCGTGCCATGCATGACTTTAAACTATGACGTCTTAGTGTATTACCGACAGTAACCTTGGAAACAGTGGTGCCAGCTCTCTTCAGGGCATTGACCAGCTCCTCCCGTGTAGTTCTGGGCTGATTCCTCACCTTTCTTAGGATTATTGATACGCCACGAGGTGAGATCTTGCATGAAGCCCCAGTCTGAGGGAGATTGACAGTCATGTTCAGCTTCTTCCATTTTCTAATAATTGCTCCAACAGATCTTTTTTCACCAAGCTGCTTGCCAATTGCTCCGTAGCTCTTTCCAGCCTTGTGGAGGTCTACAATTTTGTCTCTGGTGTCTTTGGACAGCTCTTTGGTCTTATCCATGTTAGAAGTTAGAGTCTTACTGATTGTGTGAGGTGGACAGGTGTCTTTATGCAGCTAACGACCTTGGTGTGGATTTTCTTATCAAGGTGGGAGAGAAGACAACTCATTAACAAGAGAAAGACCGGCCTTTGTCTTTATAAGTTTATTCAAAGTCATACAGCATTTGAAGACCCTGTCATTGAGCTTAGTCAGTGAAGCAGAGCCCCGAACAAAATTTACAAACAGTATTTATACCAGAATGTGGGTGTTATCTCAACTTAAAAGAGTTTGGAAATATTGCCCCTAGACCCTCCCCAGGTCAGAGGTAACAAGGTTATTTATGAGGACACCCATCTACCATCCCTTGAGATATAACACTTCAGGGAGTGTTAAGCGTAAAACTCCTGATAATGAATTTAGAGCCCGTCTCCTCTTAAGTAACAAAACACAGAGGTCAGAGAGGTAAAGGGAAGGTCAAAGCATTAAAAAGAATTTTCCACAATAACCTCAAACAGGTGCTTCTAATTTAGAATAATAAGTGGAGTGGAGGTGGACTTTTTAGAGGCGGACTAACAGGTCTTTGAGGACCAGAATTTCTGCTGATTGGCAGGTGTTCAAATAGTTATTTGCAGCAGTAATACACAAATAAATTATAAAAAAAATCATACATTGTGATTTCCGGATTTTTCTTTTTAGATTATGTCTCTCACAGTGGACATGCACCTAAGATGAAAATTTCACACCCCTCCATGATTTCTAAGTGGGAGAACTTGCAAAGTCGCAGGGTGTTCAAATGCTTATTTTCCTCACTATATGGATCGTGTTTCATCAGCGCTGACAGTGGTGCTTTCCTTGTACGAAGGGCATCTTTGTGTTCTGCCTGGTGTGGTCAGTGGGTGGCAGCTGTGACGATTCAGGCCGAGAGAAGTTCGATTCTGTGGTGAGAGAGATGCTTAGCGGCCCTTTAAGCAAAGAGAGGATGACCCGTCATGGCATTCTGGACAGTCCTGAAGCTTCACCAGAACCTCTGACAGTTCCTCTACCGACTGACGGTACAGTCTACCAGTACCGCTTCATTAAAGAGGTACGACTGATTTTAATACTAGAAGTTCTCAGAGATTTATGATTCACCTCTTTGTGAGTTCTTTAGAACAATGTTGTTAAAAGTTGTTTTGCTAGTCGGAAATATTTAGAGATAGAAATTAAACAAAGTCATTTTTTAAATTAAAAACATTAGAAGTACCTACTGCTGATGTTGGCCTGCACCTTATGAAAAAACACATTTTTTCTCCCTAATGTTAAATCAGAATAATGTTTCCTGTTTTAGGTCAGTTAAAATTATTATTTTATTAAAATAATTTTCATTATCTAAATGGCAGTATATAGGAGTAAAACGTTTACGTACTTTTCTGTAGTATTTAGTAGAATTGCCAGAATTGTTTGCCTGGTGCAAACATTCCGGATGTCTTTCCAGAAGCGTCTTTCAATAGTTTACTGGAATTTCGACTCCTAAATAATAATCAAAAAAATCATCTCTCTCTTATTATTCTGCCATATAGGAAATAGAAATAATTTTGGTCATTTTAACTGACCCAAAACAGTAAAAGTTTAGGAGTTTCTGTTTTAAAATACATCCCTGGATTGTTTATAATGGATGTTTTAATGAATCTGAAAGAAAGAAGTTCCGCTCCATATGGAGGAGAACTTAATGACTTAACGGTACACCTGATGTGGACTTCTCAATTTAATAAAATAAGCAAACTGGATTAAAGATAGAACTTATTTGTTAGTATCTGCATCTGTTTCCATTCTGAAGAGGTAACAGATGGTTGATTCTGCTTCACTTTAGAGACGATACAAACTTTAAAACTAATCAGGTGAAACAACATAAAGCCTAATAAACACGTCCTGTTTGGATGATTAAATCAGCAGATCAGTGTGTTTTTTGGGCTTCTTCTCATTAACATTCTCCATGTTTAATGTAGATTAGATCTAACATATGCATGTAGAACAACGTGATCCTAAAACCTTACCATCTGATGATTGGTTCTTCAGGGCCCAGGCAGGTGGGAGCTCTGGACAGACCAATTAAAGACTGCACCCCCCATAAGCAGAGACATGCAGTTCAATGAGATTATCGTGCCCACTGAGAACACTGTACGCTACATGGCGCTCATGGAGCTCCTTGTTACTCACCAGAAGCCGACTATTTTCATTGGCCCCACTGGCACTGGGAAGAGTGTCTACATAACTGTGAGTCTTCCAAACTTTGTTGTTTTATCCGTGAGCAGCTTGAAAAGCATGAGATTATTTTTGTTAAATGAAATATGAACATGCAGTTAAAGTGACCTACGTTGTTGAAAGTTCGTCTACAGCAAGAACTCTCAGCAGTGGTTTTCTGTGTGACTTTGTGAATTTCTCACATCGCTGCGGAGGAATTTTGGCCCACTCTTCTTTCCAGCAGGGCTTTGGTTCGTTGACATTTCTGCATGGCTCTCTAAAGGTCCAAGGACAGCATTTTAACAGGCTGAGGTCTCGACTTTGACTGGGCCATTGAAACTGTTTAAATCTTTTCTTTTTTCTGCTGTTGTGGATCTGACATTGAAATTGGGATCATTGTCCTGATGCTGAGCCAGTTTGGACCAGCCTTTAGCTGTCGGACATTCAAGAATGAAATACTTTGGTATACAGATGAGTTCATGGTCCTTTCAATGACTGCAAAACGCCGAATCCTATTTTCTGCAAAACAGGGCTAAATCATCAGCCCCCTATCACCATGGTTGACAGTAGGTATGAGGTTTTTCAAAACTTATGTGCTTTTCTCAGATGCAGCTTGTGCTGCCAAATTACGTTTAGAGAGAAGAGCCTTTCTCATTCACATCTTCCAAACAATTCTGCTTGTTCAGTCTTTGTCCTGTTATGAGCTTTAACATTTAACAGTCTAACTGAGGTCAGCAGAGTTTGACATGGAGCTCTTGTATTTTCAGTAATTTCTTTAAGCTGCACGCTGGCTGAATTTTTGGGTCGTCCACCCCTGGGAAGATTGGCAGCTGTCTAAAATGTTTTTCACTTGAGAATAATCTTTCAGTCTGCAGAATGATAGACTTCAGTTGGTCTAACCATCCCCAGATTGATGAGGAACAACAGCTGGTTCTCTAAGGTAATTGCTGATGCCTTTCCATCTTGGCGTTGTGTTAACACACACCAGTATGATCCAGAGTAGTAAACTGCCCAAACCTTGTTTATAGAGGTGCTCATGATGATGATCAGATAATCAATGCATCTGATCTGCAGTTCCTGGCTGCTACTTTCTATCTTGAATTCTTTAGAAGCAGAAAGGGCGTCATTATAGTTTTCATTAGTGCATCCTGGAAACATCTTTTTTCCCATATTCCTGCTAATACATGCCTGTGCCTGTTTAGGATCTTAAAATCTTATGGCATTTGAGCTACATGTGGCTAAAAACTCTGCAGGGCACCAGTTATCTAATAATATCTGATCAGAATACTGTTTAGTTGTTCCTCCCTCAGACAAATCACTCTTCTCCTTCCAGATAATTGGGAAGTGACAGAGTTAACAATCACTAGGTGTGACATGACTTTCTTGAAAGAAAGCTGAGTATTTGACAGCGGAGCTCTTTGTATTTGTACAGAGGACTAATCCCCCTCCCTTCTTGCTTCATCTATTAGTTTGCTCAAACTTTGGACTCGGGGGTAAATGGAGATCATCTCACCGGGGAGCCTGCTTGGCTCTCAGCTTCCTGCCTGTCTGCATGGTGGAGCGCCTCCATCCCATGCCGCAGGCAGTAGACCGTGGCAGAATCCCAAATCTGGCAGGAGTGATAAAGTAGGACCAGCACCCAGACCATGTGAAAATGAAAGGCATGATGCCCTTACTGTTACCTTCACACAGTGCTCCTTAACTTTCTCTGCACAAATCCAGAGTGAGACAGGGACGAGCTGAACTGTGGGTTTGTCTTTTCTACAACAGGATGTGATCACTGCTTTATCATAGCTTCTTTATTTATGTTGCTCTGATCACCGGATCGGACATGAATGAATATATATATAAGTGGTTGAAATGCATGAATCGAGCGCAGGTCTGTGGTCTGACCGCACGTGGTCTGTGATTATTACCAGAATCAGTTCTTTAGACCAGGTTGGTACATGACGTTTTACATGAGGCGTCTCTATATATTTAACATGCAGAAGCTTAATAGAAACAAACAACTAAATAGAACACAGTTTGTTTTATGTCTTTAATTATAATAAATAAATCATTCTGTAGTAAAAAGTTATATATAATACACAAATTCTTTTTAAAGCTGTTATTGTTGTGTTTGGTAAGACATTAATGATATTTAATGTTATTCATGTGTAAAACATTTTATATAGAGATCCATGAGTAGACACTGTTTATGTACTCTCCACAGGTCACGTCAACCTTCTAAAATCTGATGAGGATCTGTGTTTCTGTTTAATATATGTGTTCTGAAGGACTTCCTGTTGAATAAGCTGCAGAAGGAAGAGTACAGCCCGTTATTTATCAGCTTCTCAGCCCAGACCACAGCAGCCCAGACCCAAAACCTCATAATATCTAAGTTAGATAAGCGACGCAAAGGAGTGTTTGGCCCTCCGCTGGGAAAGAAAATGGTACGACTCATCTGTAGCTTACTATCAGAACCTCTTGTCTCTGTGCCTTTGCTCTGCTCTGTGGGCCCCCAACTCTTTGAAGTGTTCAATATTCTCATATGTTGGGTTCCCCTCAGGTGGTTTTTGTAGATGATGTTAACATGCCAGCCAAGGAAGTTTATGGTGCTCAGCCCCCAGTGGAGCTCCTGCGTCAGTGGCTGGACCACTGGAACTGGTACGACATGAAGGACTGCTCCAATATAAGCCTGCTGGATATCCAAATCATGTGTGCCATGGGGCCACCAGGTGAGCAGTAGCTTTGAAGACAGAGTGACACTACTTTAAAATGTTTTAGTCATTAAAACAGAAAGCTCAGTTTCAGAGGACGCAGTTTTTTGGGGATGAGAGTAATGTGGGCTTCTTTGCTGCCGTCCAGTTCTTACAGAGATCTACCTCCTCTATATCTCCAGGATGTTAAGAGAAATGCAGTCCTTATATATTGCAACAGCTGGCAGCGACAGTGAAGGTGTTGGAGGCTGCTCTCAGGTGGCCACTCTACCTCTCTGTTTGCTTCCGGGCTCTGAGCTGGCTGTTGTTAGATTATCTGAGCTCTGAATGATTGTGGGGAACCCTTCAACTAACGCAGGGAGTTTAAAGTAATAGACATGGAGTTTCATCAAATTTCCAGCTGCTGGTAGCTGGTCAGATAAACTGTTAATGTTCCAGACTAGATGTGTGTCTCCAGCTAAGACTGCTGTTCCTCATTGTTCCGATCCAGTTTGGTAACAAGTATAACTCAGCAGTGGAACTATGTTCAGTTCATTCATTAATGCAAAGAGCTGAAAAGCATCCATGTTTCATCAACCAATCAATGAAGTCATGCAGTAATCTGTAGACCCCCTCCCCAAACAGATCTACACAATATTTACATGGTTAGATTAACCGAATTAACTTAGCAACTCTGACTAACTGTGAAAAAGTTTGAACATCTGTCAGAAAAGATTAAATTAGATTATTTTTTGGGTTTTCTTCAGGTGGTGGAAGGAATCCTGTCACACCTCGTTTCCTGCGGCATTTTAACATGATCACCATAAATGAATTTGATGAGAAGACCATGTTTACAATCTTCTCCAGGATCACAGAGTGGCATTTCTCCACACGGTAACAGTAATGAAGATACACCACCTTCTTAAAGTTGAACCGTTTAACAGGCTGCAATTGGGTGACATGACACATGTTTTTGTTTTATAAATGAAAATCTGAAAAATGCAGTGTGCATTTGCATTTAGCCTCCTCGGTCACTGCTTCAAAAAAATCATGTTTTATTGAAAGCTATATATATATACATACTATATTGGTCTGTAACATTACATTCCAGTAAAATACCTTGAGGTTTGTAGTTTGAACATACAAAATGTTCTCAAACTTAAGGGTTTGAACTCTTTGCAAAGCCACTGTTTGCAGCCTGTACCGGGCTTTGTTTAAATTTCCATATGTGTTCATATCTAGGAATGTTCATAACTAAGAGATTTTTTAAAGCATGTATTTGGATCATAAGAATATTCTAAGAGCCAATCCTGTTAATTTAAAAACTGCAGAACAAGGTGTTAAAGGAGGCCAAGTCTAACAGCCTTAATGTATTGCAGGTATGAAATTCTCTATCTATAGTTGTTTCTTAATCCCTTCTTTTTTTCACTGCTTCATTGTTTAATTTTAAGGCCCTGAGATTCTGAACCAATAAAATGTTTGGAAAAGATTTTAATTCCATCCAAGCACAGAATGAGATCCGCATATTAGATTTGGTTTCTTACAAAACACTAATCTGGATTGTTTCCATGTGGCTGCGGGAAGATGTTAAGATTAAGCTCTAAAGAATGACTCATTCTATCTCCAGGTTTTCCTTCCCAAAGCCATTTGCAACTCTGACCTCTGAGATAGTCAGCAGCACTTTATCTGTGTACCAAGAGGCAAGCAAGAACCTACTACCAACACCCACAAAGTCCCATTATTTGTTCAATCTGCGTGATGTCTCCCGGGTCATTCAGGGCATCTGCCTGTCAAGGCCAGAAACTGCAGAAGAACCGTCTGTCATCAGAAGACTCTGGGTCCATGAGGTAACACTGCACCCAGCAGACAGAAGGATCTGCATTAATAGTAATGTGTCTCAGGCTGCTTCTTCATCACTCTCACTCTTCCTGTGGACCATTATTCCTCAGGTTCTCAGGGTGTACTGTGATCGGTTGGTCCACGACTCTGATCGATCCTGGCTTGTTAGCCATTTGCAGGTCGTGTTTCAGGATCACATGAAGGAAAACTTTCACCAGCTCTTCCAGCATCTGGACCAGGATCAGGATGGAGTGGTGACTGAGGACGACCTGCGCAGCCTTATGTTCTGTGATTTCCATGACCCCAAGGGGGAGGACCGGAACTACCGTGAGGTACAGGACCTGGAGCAGCTGCGTCCGGTGGTGGAGTCGTACCTGGAAGAGTACAACAACATCAGTAAAGCACCCATGAAGCTGGTGTTGTTCCGCTTCGCTATCGAGCACGTCTGCCGCATTTCCCGCATTATCAAGCAGCCAAGTGGGCATGCCCTACTGGTGGGAGTGGGTGGCAGCGGGCGGCAGTCACTCACCCGGTTAGCAGCCTACATGGCAGAGGCTGAGCTGTTTCAGGTGGAAATCACCAAGACCTATGGGAGCAATGAATGGCATGATGACCTCAAACTAATCCTGAGGAAGTCCACCCAGGGAGAAGCTCATGGCGTGTTCCTCTTTACTGACACACAAATTAAAATGGAATCCTTTCTGGAAGACATTGGCAACCTGCTCAACACCGGGGAGGTGAGCTTAAAAAGGAAAATGATAAAAGGGTAATAATAATAACAGTAAAAAGTGAATTGATCAGTTTAAAAGTTTTAGATTCGCTGTTAAAAAGACTAAAGTTTGGCTGAAGGGCAGACATGTTAATGTAGACAGACCTGTGGGGACATTGAGAGCAGAAGCAACATTTATGATCACTGTGTGGTTTCCAGGTACCCAACCTGTTTGCTGTGGACGAGAAGCAGGAAATCTGTGAAAGAATGCGTGTGCTGGACCGCCAGCGTGATCGAGACAAACAGACAGATGGCAGCCCCTTATCCCTGTTCAACATGTTCTTAGAGCGCTGCCGCACACAGCTGCACGTGGTGCTGGCCATGAGCCCCATCGGAGATGCCTTCAGGGACCGCTTAAGACGATTCCCCGCCCTCATTAACTGCTGCACCATTAACTGGTTTCAGGTGGGTGGATTAACAGCGATCTGCTGCAGCAGATAAATCATCTGTAAGCTTTTATTGTCCTCTAGTGTCCTCTAGTGTCCTCTAGTGTTGGGCTTTAGGACATTGGCAGCAGATTCTTTGGACCTTTCAGGAGTGGGTGGAGTTAGATGGGAGAAGCAAGTTCTGATGGATACTGTGATTGTTTAGTTGCAATGGGATCTGGGAGTGTTGAGGTATGGTCAGTGCTTCAGGCCTTGTTCCCTTAAAGTGCTGCTGTGTGTTTTTGTTTTTCTGAAGCATTAGATTGATGATTTAATACTGCATAGGTGGGCCAAAGCATTTCCTAGCAGAACATTTACATTTTCCAATAATAATAGACCACAATAATATATTGTGGTGGATAGCTGGATCTTGCATGTAAACTTCATTAGTCATCAAGCCAAGACAGCATACATATATTTTGTGATTTGCTTCCATTCTGATGATGTTAATTATACCTGGTTTAAAAAGAACTTTTCTTGATAATAAAGTGGAAAATAGATAAATTCCTGCCTCTAACAGACTTGGCCTGAGGATGCCCTGCAAGCGGTGGCTGATCGCTTCCTGGAGGATGTTGACATGACGAATCAGACCCGAGAAGGTTGCATCCACATGTGCAAGAGCTTTCATACATCTACTATTGAGCTGTCGGCTCGCTTTCTGCTTGAACTGCAGCGCCACAACTATGTCACTCCAACTTCATACCTGGAGCTCATTTCCACCTACAAAGCTCTGCTGAGGACAAAAAGGGCGTAAGATTATCACATTGACAGATCCAATATTATAGTTGATTTTTAGCTATTAGGTCACATTTCTCAGTCACATGTCAATCCTTCAAGGAGCTTAGTTATTTTTCTTCCTTCTCTGTCCAGTGAGGTGATGAAACTAAAACATCGCTACGAAGTTGGTCTTGAAAAGCTGCAGTCAGCTGCAGACCAGGTGGCGACCATGCAGACTGAACTGGAAGCTTTGCAGCCACAGCTGCTTGTGGCCAGCAAACAGGTAGATGACATGATGGTGGTGATTAAACGTGAATCCAAGGAGGTAGCTGAGACTGAGAAGGTGGTGAAGGAGGATGAGGCTGTCTCCAACCAGCAAGCCATGGCTGCCAAGGCCATAAAGGATGAGTGTGATGCCGACCTGGCCGAGGCCACACCTATCCTGGAATCGGCTCTGGATGCGTTGAATACTCTCACCCCTCAGGTACAAGAAGAGAGAAAATCTTAATGCGAGGCGGTGCCTTTGCATTTAGAAAGGCTTGTAAAAGTAGGAATGAATACCACTGAAATTTTCCATATTTTGTGCTGTTTCAACCGCAAACTTTGATGTATTTTATAGGGCCCAACCCAAAGTTGTGCAAACTTGTGAAGTAGAAGGAAAATGTAGATGGTTTTCAACATTTTTATGTACAAGAATCTGAAAAGTCATTTTTGCATATTTACAAATGTTCTGATGGATTCTCTAAATTAAGTCTTTGGGGTATATCTCTATCAGCTTTGCACGTCAACAGACATTGCCCATTTTTCTTTGCAGAATAGCCAAAGATTTTCAGTAAGATTTAGGTCTGGACTTGGACTGGGCCATTCTTACACCATTGGATTGTAGCTCTGGCTGTATGGTTACATCTTATGGGTTTTTTGCAGCGTCCTACAGGTTTTCTTCCAGCATTGTTTCTTATTTAGCTTAATCTTCCCATCAAGTCTGACTAGCTTCCTTGTCCCTGCTGAAGAAAGGCATTCTGAGAGCATAATGCTGCCACCACCATGTTTCAATATGGGGGTGGTGTTTTCAAGGTGATGTGCAGTGTTAGTTGTCCCCACACATAGTGTGTTAAATGTAGGCCAACAAGTTTAGTTTTATCTGCCCAGACCACTATTCATTGTGTCCCCTACATGGTTTGTGGCAAACTGCAAACAGAATTTCTTATGTTTTTCTTCTTCTTTTGAACTCTTTCAGAGAGGTCATATTTGTGTAGTGCAAAACTAAGAGCTGTGATGTCATCAGATTCTTCTTCATAAGTTGAGGATCTCAACAGCTCCTCCAGAGTGACCATGGGCCTCTTGGCTGCTTCTCTGAGTGATGCCTTTTTTTGCCCAGCCTGTCAGTTTAGGTAGGGGGTCATGTGTTGGTAGGTTTGCCATCGTCTTTCAGTATTCAGGATATAGATTAAATAGAGCTCTATCAGTTATTAAAAACTTGGAAATTTTGATGAATAACCTAACCCTGCTTTAAACGTCTCCACAACTTTCTCCCTGAACTGTCTGCTGTTTTCCTTGGTTTTCAAGACGTTGTTTGTTCTCTAAAGTTCTCTAACAGACCTGTGAGGCCACCAAACAACTGGATTTTTTTCAGATTAAATTGCACTCAGACTCCATTACAATACTTCTGAAGACCATGCATTTTATTACAACAAACCTCTGACACCTACACAGGATTTATACTGTGATTAAAATAACTTAGTTAAACTCTGTTTTCTAATTAGGGGATCTACGGAGGTTTTTGCTTGACTAGAATGTCCTAGGGATAAACCCAAATCCTCACCACACCACTTTTTTAGACTATTATTTGGTAAAAATGTTGAACACGTGTTTTGTCTTTCTTCCAACTCACAATTATGGAATATTTCGTGTTGGTCTATCCAATAAAATGTTACAAAAGGAGGAATGTTCAAAGGGCAATCATGCTTATGCGAAGCACTTTATGCAAAAAGCCAACTTTACTGGAACATAGTAGTGATTAGTGTGGTTACATCTGCAGGATATCACACTGGTGAAGTCCATGAAAAACCCACCCCCAGCTGTCAAGCTGGTTATGGAGGCAATTTGCATTCTTAAAGGTGTCAAGCCAGACCGAGTGCCAGATCCCTCTGGTTCGGGTAAAAAGGTAGAGGACTACTGGGCTCCAGCCAAAAAGCTTTTGGGAGACATAAAGTTTCTGCAGAGCCTCCACGAGTACAATAAGGACAACATTCCAGTAAACCTAATGGCCGTCATTCGCCAAAGGTACATCACCAACCCAGACTTTGTACCAGAGAAGATCAGAACTGCCTCTACTGCAGCTGAGGGCATGTGTAAGTGGGTCTGTGCCATGGACAAGTACGATAAGTAAGTGTTTTTCCTCAACTCCTTTCTTCTCAGTTTGGAATATAACAACATATAAAGAATGCTGGCAACTTTAACTTTAAATAATCATTGTCAGCATTCACACTCCAGGGCACAAATGATGCATTCTACAGGCCACATTCAAAGAGAGATTTAAAGGGAAATACATTATTATTTTCCTGACACAGTTAATCGCTACCTTTATTTATCACAAATTCATTTACCTGTATTTTTGCACTTTTACTCTTTCAAGCATTTCCCACTGCTTGAAAGAGTTGCAATTTCCCAAGGAAACAGCCCTCAAATGCACTTCCACTTATCATGTTATGATAATCATTAGTATTACTAAAAGGAGCTAAGAAATGTAAATGCTATAAAGTGCTGCTTCTACATTCAGCCAGCAGTGTTGTATTTTTAGGGCTAAATGCTGTTGCTTATTCCCAACTTAGCCTAAATTCTGTGGAAATAATTTTTTGTCTTGTAAATATCCAGAGTGGCCAAGGTGGTTGCTCCGAAGAAAGCCAAACTTAAAGAAGCTGAAGGGGAGCTGAAGGTGGCCATGGATGCCCTTCACATTAAGCAGGCTGCCCTCAAAGGAGTCCAAGATAAGCTTGCAAAGCTTCAAGAGACTTTGGAGGCAAATATGAACAAAAAAGCTGATCTGGAGGACCAGGTTTGTAATATCTCTGACTTTAAAGTATTAAATTAACTGATGGTGAAAAAGTTGCTTTAAGTGCGATGTTTAGTTACAAAAAGACATTTGATGGAATGAGAGCATGCTGCAGTTCCTGTAAACTGGAAATAGTCCTGAAATAATTGTTCTTGTTGCGTTAAATACTAAAGAGTCAAACTAAGGCTGTAACAGTAAGACCCTTTATGTGAAATGTTTTCTGAGCTTACAAACTTTTATTTTGTATCGTCCTTTGATGGCCTTAAGGTGGATCTATGCAGCAAGAAACTAGAGCGAGCTGAGCAGCTGATTGGAGGCCTGGGTGGAGAGAAGACTCGCTGGAGTGAAATGGCCTTCAGTCTGGGAAAGCTCTATAATAATCTGACTGGGGACATCCTCATCTCAGCAGGCATCGTGGCTTACCTAGGAGCCTTCACCTCCAACTACAGACAGGTAGAGGCAGCTAAGGGGTTCGTATGCTGGATATAAACTCTAAAGCTAAATATTTTAAAGAAGGAAGTGCTTTAGAACAGTCATGGATCTTAGTTTTCCTGTTGCTGAGTCTGCAGGTCTGAACTCGTGTTTTAAAGGTCTTTTTTAATCAGGTCACATTCTAAATGTTCTCATGGCATTCTGGGTTCAGCTAAAATCGTGAATGATGTTGTTCCTGAGTATTTGTTACTGTGCATGTCGGAATGTTGTTGTCTCCAGGATCAGATGGAGAAGTGGATTAAGCTGTGTAGGAGCATAGACATCCCATGTTCCACCAACATGTCCCTCATGAACTCACTGGGTGACCCAGTAAAGATCCGAGCATGGACCATTGCTGGCCTCCCTTCAGACAGCTTCTCCATAGACAACGGGATCATGATATCGTTAGTACAGGAGACAGTTCACACAGTTCACACATACAGTGGAGTGAAAAACTTTTCCAACCCTTCAAAGGTTTTGAGATTTTATCGGATTCCAACTACAAACTTCAATGTATTTTATTTGAATTAATGTCAAAGACCAACACAGCACAGAAATGTGAAGTGTAAGAAAATTATACACAAAATTCAACAAGTTTCACAAATAAAAATGACCGACTGGGGGTTCTCTCTAACCCCCAGTCGGTCGTGGCAGATGGCCGCTCACACTGAGCCTGGTTCTGGTTCTGCTGGAGGTTTCTTCCTGTTAAAAGGGAGTTTTTCCTCTCCATTGTTGCTACATGCATGCTCAGTATGAGGGATTGCTGCAAAGTCAATGCAAGCGACTGTCCACTGTCGCTACATGCTCGTCCAGGAGGAGTGAATGCTGCAAGTCACTGACTGGATGCAATCTGCTGGGTTTCCTTAGATAGAAAAACTTTTTAACCAATTTGAATAATTAACTGAATCCAACTGCACTCTTTGATAGTTAGGATGAATTGGAATTTATGTACCAGACTTGAAATCTGTAAGGTGCCTTTGTAAAGGCATCATACGTGTTTGAATTGGCGCTAAATGAATAAAACTGAATTGAATTAAATTGAAATTAATTGAATTGAAAAATGTAAAATTGTGATGGATGGATGGATGGATGGATGGATGGATGGATGGGTGGATGGATAGATGGATGGATGCATGGATGGATGGGTGGGTGGATAGATGGATGGATGAATATACAGATCTTTTACTCTTACTAAGCTGCACCCCTCTCTCGCTCTCTTGCTCTTTCTATCTTTTTTATCTATCTGTGACTTGCAGCAATGCCAGGCGATGGCCCCTGATGATTGATCCCCAAGGCCAGGCCAACAAGTGGGTGAAAAACATGGAGAAAGCCAACAGCCTGCATATCATCAAACTTAGTGACTCCGACTTTGTGCGAACTCTGGAAAACTGCATCCAGTTCGGAACTCCAGGTACAATCTTTTTCTGCTTTTCTTCCAGCTTTTTGCTGCCTAAGCAGCCACATGGTGCAGTTCAAGGTAATGCCTAATGGTGTCAGCCTTTACCACAGAGACCACTCAGATATTGATGGCCTCTTTTGCTCTGTTTTCTGCAGTGGAAGACTAAAATATGTAAAATTACAGAGAGAGGTGTTTAGATGAGCTTTGTTTCAGTCCTCATGCACCACCAGAATGTTTACAACTGCAGAGAATCACCTAAAAGCTGAAGAAAAGTCAGCATGCCCTGAACAGTAATGGAATCAGATTGAAATGTGTAGGCAGACTTTTGAAGTTTACTCACACTGAAGCACTGAAGTAGAACAGCTTTCAATCCACAGTCCTTCTTAGTAGATGTGGCCTAATGACCCACCAGCTGGTTGTACAATAAATTCTAACAGTTTCTGGACCAAAGTGCAGCAGAAGAAGCTGCTCTGAGAAAAACAAAATCCATCGATTGGATTCTGAGGGTGCATGAGACGCAACATATTTAAAGTTAGAAACAAAGAGAGTTATAGAGTCATTAAAAAGACATCTAAATAATGACCTGACTCAGCCAGACACCGTCTCTTTGCTCACCAGCAGACTGTTAGAGCAACATCTCAGATAGTTGCTTGTCCTTGCAGAGTGTAAAATTGTCCCTGGAGGGTACAGTTCCTTCCCTGATGGTCTGTTTTCTTATTTCACACTTTTACACTTTCTTGCTGTTTGGGTTGCAGTCTGTAATGATGTACTTTTGTTCATTCTTTTAGCATGACTGAATTGTTGTTTCTCTTACGTAATCATTAGGTTCGTCATGCAATGCAAAGTGATTTGTATTTGCTCCGATGCATTCAGGAAAGAGTAAAACCATCTTGTGAGGAAAAAGGTCATCAGCTCCTGTTGCCTCTGGGAGCCAAGTTACCTCCTTACAGAACAACATCAATTATAAATGGGCCAGTGTTGTGAACATGAGAACAGCATTATCATACTTAATGTGAAATCACATTACCAGTGAAGTTAGGGGAGTCAGGCACGTGTAACTTGTACTGTTTTATGTGCCTCAGTGATTTCTTGGTCATGCACGTGTGTGCTCCACAAAGACAGGGTTTCTGTTGGTTGTTGTTCTCTGCAAGAACAGAGTTGGTTTGATTCTTCCAGATAGATATAATAAGGTACTGGTGGAGTTTTACCAACCATTAAATCTATAGCTGCTTAAAAACATCTCGAACATCCTTCTGGATTATCTAGCTATGACCTGTTGTGCAGTAAATTAAAATTTTCTCCATTTTAAATACAACTGGAATACTTCAGAATTTCTTGAAAGCAGAGTTCTAGAAATCAAGTTTCTAATAGGCGATGATGTGTACTAAAACCAGTTTATTAGCTCAAATATTGTACCTCTTGTGATGTCATCGACCAAAACACAGGAAAAGCTGAATTTGTCTACAGTGCACATCTTAAAACATTGTGTTTTGTGAAATCCTAAACTTCATCACCCAGCAGTGTTTTGTTGTCAGTATATCATATTAAAAACCCACCCCTGGATGTTTTTTTTAGCTCAGTGTCAACAAGGAGACCCAAGGTGCTGATACTTCTGGGAAAATCTTCAGGGATTTATCGAGCAGAAGTTCCAGAGGCAAACTGGGGTGCTTTCAAGAAGTTTTCAAACAGATCAAATGAGGGTGGGAATGGGAATAAGGCACACGAAAACCCAAAGCCACAACTGTTGTTCAGGAGTTTTGTTATAATGATGTCATATAAAGGTTTTTAAAAGATCTACATAATGTTTTTTTAATCTGTTACAGGTGTGGATCATTACTTTTAACTTTTTAATTTCCTGCTTTATGGCTCTCATTGTTTACTTGTCCTGTTGGGGTTAGAGAAGGACCTTAGTGCAGAGACAGACTGTGGCAAACAGAGTTCTTTATTGATGAACGATGGAGAACGTACTGGGGGCAGTGGCATTGAGAGCAGGTCATGGACCACAGGCAGAATAACAGAAAGTCTAACGGAACAATCCAACAATGGACAATGAAAAACAAGGGCTTCAATACTAAGAAAGGCATGGAAAATGATGCGTGCAGATGTGTTAATCAGGGAATAGGGAACAGCTGTGGCAGAATGAAGGCAGGGAGGCTAAGGGAAAGAGACTAATCAACACAAAGGGAGCTGAACTAAGGCACAGAGAAACTACTAACTAAGGGAACAAGACTAACACTGATCTACGACATTAAAACCCAAGAATGAAATAAGAAACTAAACACAAAGGAATGAACTAGTATGAAAACACCATGATAACAATAATGAAAACAGAGAAATTAACTAAAAATGACAAGATCTACTGAACATAAATAAACATCAAGGAGATGACCAAAACACAAACAGAAATGAAAACCAAAAACCCAAACACCCAAGGATTGTAATATTATTTGTTTGCTTCTTTAGTTTGTTTTTAGAAATATTTCCAGAATATTTATATATTTATTTTTGCATTATTTTTGCATTATCTAGTTATAGATTGCCTGACATATTTCCAGTTCAATGTTTAGTTTAAATTGTTTTTATCCTGGTTATTTTTATATAAGTGCAGTGGAAGGAGTGATTCAGGATGCATTTCATCGTATATTTGTATAACAGGTCATGTTGCAAATACACTCTTGAATACCTGAAACATATTTTAGGTCCAAATAACATTTATTTCTGATAGCAATGCTTACTGTCCAAAAAAACAACAATCACATTTATTCCATCATTTGATCTAAGAAGTCAACAGAAGGACTTTATGCTTGATGATTAGGTTGAGCCATGTTAGAATCCAGATATTTCTTACCCTGTTAGGGCTCTGATATTCAGTACAACTAATACCATCAAAGGACTAACATGAGTTCACCTTTTGAAATGAGTGACTTAAAATATTGAACTTTTTAACGATATTCTAATGTTTTTAGATGTACCTGTAGGCCTAACAGCATCTGAAAGGCTGTGGCAGAGACAGGAATGCTGGACCCATACTGTCTGGAAATCATTTTTGGAAACCAGCGCAATGATAACGTTGAGATGTTGCGGGAAAACAATTTGCTTCAACTTGCTGTCTGGCTGCACAGACTGGAACAATTTAAAATTGTGCAGTGGCACAGTTGTTGGGGTTGCAGTCCCTGTCAGGAGCTGACAGTCTGATAGCTCCCAGATAAAACTGTTTTTGAAGATGAGGCGGCTGTCTGGGTAGAATATGATCGGATCGTTGTCTTTCAGTGCTGCTGGAGAACGTTGGTGAGGAGCTGGACCCCATCCTGGAGCCTCTTCTGCTCAGACAGACCTTCAAACAGGGCGGGGCATTGTGCATCCGGCTGGGAGACACAACTATCGAATATGCTCCCGATTTCCGCTTCTATATCACCACAAAACTACGCAACCCTCACTACCTACCTGAAACCTCTGTGAAGGTAGGATTCCCCGATTTTAAAATATTTACTTTTCTATTTTTTGACACAAATAAGAAATCACCTGACGTTCGATTTGACTTTAAAGTTCTGCTGCAACACATCCACCCAAACATGCTCAGTGAGACAGATACGAGCCATAACCATAAAAGCACACTGCAGCGTTCCCTGACGGCCGCTGCACATGGGTGCTGTTTGCAGCAGGTGTGAGTGCTGCAGTAATGAGCCCTGTGCAACCCTTTATGCTTGCACTTACCTCCCCTTTGACACTCAGACTTCCAGCTATAGTCATGCAGGAACCCTGGATGGATGTTCCGCCACAAAACCTTTATCTGACACAGAGGGAGGAGTGAAAAATAGATGCTGAAAGGTTCCAATGCAGACCACTGTATTCATCTATATTTAAAATGTCATTTTCATCTTTAACGCGACCAACTATGCAAACAAAAATTCTGTTTTAATATTTTATTGTTATATTATAAACCTCATGTTAACAGGTATTTTTGGTGACAAAAATACTGGTCTGTTCTGTCTGAACATTCAGTTTGAGTGTTAAATTTAACAGCAACTGTTGTTGCTTAAATTAATTTTTTCCTCTTTGTTGGGTGTCTGTTTTTCGATTGCACTAATCAAAAGACAGCTCATTTTTACCCCAATCACACAGTGAATCATTGCTCCCCACCCTCTATAATCTAAAAAAAGCAATCCAAGAAAAGGAGCATTAAATAAAATTGCATTACAGAGAAAGAGGAGGTTGGAAAGCATCACAGAAGATCACATTTCAAGCATCTATTTGTGAGAGCTCGCCTCTTTATGGCCAGCTATTAGATTGATTCAGCTCATTTTTCACAACTGTCTCAATTCCTTTCTTTTCTATTTTTGTCTAAATCTTTTTTTGGGCCACATTATTTTACAGTTTGCGGGTTTCCATTACTCCCATTAAACACTCTTTGAAATGCAATACTTCCAAACACATGAGAGCTGAGCCACCAGAAAAACATCTTCTAAGATGCAGCAGGGATGCAGGAAAGTAAAGAAAGAGGATGCATGTGTGAAAAGGTCAAACTGAAGATTTATCTTAGATCCAAGTTGTTACCAACAGCAGAGAGGTTCTCACTGCATCAATAGAAATGGAATTAAACCCCAGAGAAGCGCACTTATTTAGGTTAGAGAGAAGATATAAGCTTTTAACCTTCAGCTAAGAAGCACTGCTTCACTTTCAGCTGCAACACCTTTCCACACTTTTCACTAAACAGTGGATGCATAATACTTCTTGAAGTAAAACACCAAACATTGTTCATCACAGAGAAAAACGTCATGTCAAGATATGCTTTACAAAAAGATTAATAACCCTTGACCTTGTTTACATCTCATCACATTACAAGGTTGGGATTTTGTTTAATAAACCAATGAAAAGCAGTGCAGCTCAAGTAGAAGGAAAATGATACATGACATCTGAAATATAATATTCCTTTAGTTTAGATCAAAGTATATTCATCTAAATATCTCAGTTTAGGTTCCGGGTAACTAATCATTCACTGGTCCAACACAGAGACATACAACCATACAGACACACTAAAACATGGATAGAACACACTAAATCAATGCACAAATGCATGTTTATCACTTTTATATTATGACTCTAAATATCTTCTTCCTAGATATAGTAATGTTTGCATTTTCAGTCACACTTTGGCCAGTTTCCTGCCTCTAGGGACCAACCATATTTTCTCTGAATTTGCAGGCCGGAAGACGGCCCATTAGGAGAATAACTGTCGTTTTAATCTACTTTCTTTTTCCATTTTACAGTTAGGGTTTTTTTAGTTATTTTTCAGCTCTAATGGCCTTTATTATTTTTCCAGAGTATTTTTAGACGGTGAGTAGACAAGAAATGGTGTGGAAAGAGTGGGGTAAGGGAGTGCAGAAAGTGTCAACGGGGATTCAAGCCAGCGACAGCCTGCGTCGAGGACTGAGGCCGCCTTACATGGGTCGCGCGCTTAACCCCGTACGCCACCAGCACCGCGCTGTTAGGTTGACAATCTTTGACCATGTTTTGCATCTTACTCAGTGTAATGATTATGTTGGGCACAAAGGCAACTACTCTTTGAATGACGCTCCTTTGGTAATAAAGGTCCACAGAGTGCCAAAGGAAATTTCCAGACACCATAACACCACCAGCTCTATGAACTGTTGATACAGGGCAAGATGAATCCAGGCTTTCATGTCATTTAGACCAAATTCTGACTTTAGTGTCTGAATATTTCAGCTGAAATCAAGACCCCTCAGGCCAGGAAACATTTTTTCCAGTCTTTTATTATCAGTTTGCTGAGTCATTTAGAGTTGTGGGTCCATTTTCCTGTTACTAGCTGGTTGGAGTGACACTTGGTGTTGTCTTCTGCTTCTGTAACCCATCTGCTTAGGTTCTTTTTGTTGAGCCTTTAGAGATGGCATACCTTGGATGTAACCAGTTGTTATTTAAGCTACTATTGCCCATTCATCATTTTAAACTAGTCTGAGTGCACTCCTCAATGCAATGTGTTGTTGCCATGTGATTGGCTGATTTGCTGTTTTTTAACAAGCAATTGAACAGAAGTACCTAATAAAGGGGCTGACCAGTGTAGCTGCAGTCTACCATAAATACTAGCTGGAATGTTGGATCGTTTGGCCTTAACCAAAATAATACAATCAGAAAAACTGGTTCTCATCAGTCAGTGCATGTTTAATCTCCCACGTGTCTAATTTCTACATTGTGTTGTTTCCTAAACTTAGACATGTTGCTTTGCTTATATTAAAAATGTCTGATAAACAATTACTCAGCCCAGGAGAAAGAAAATATTATTTAAAGTCTACATAAAACTGCAGTCAGAGCAGAACCTACTTGTTATGGCCTATAAGAACTGTGGGAAATGGTTTATATCCTGCCTGTGATGTAGGTGACCCTGTTGAACTTCATGATCACCCCTGAGGGCATCCAGGATCAGCTGCTAGGGATTGTGGTGGCTCGGGAAAGGCCAGATCTGGAGGAAGAGAAGCAAGCCCTAATCCTCCAGGGTGCAGAAAACAAAAGGTACTGTTTCCCTCCATGGTGCATGGTCCATGTTCAACCAGCTAAACTGTCCAATGACAGGATTCCCTGAAAACACCAGAGCTAAATTAAACTGTGATTTTTGTCAGGCAACTGAAGGAGATAGAGGATAAAATCTTGGAAGTGCTCTCATCCTCTAAGGGCAACATTCTGGAGGATGAAACAGCCATTAAGATCCTGTCCTGCTCCAAGGTGTTAGCCAATGAAATCACAGAAAAACAGGCTGTGGCTGAGCAGACCGAGCAGAAGATTGACAAGACCCGCATGGGCTACAAACCCATTGCAGTTCATTCTGCCATCCTTTTCTTCTCTATTGCTGACCTGGCAAACATTGAGCCGATGTACCAGTACTCCCTGACCTGGTTTATTAACCTCTTCATTAGCTCCATCGACAGCTCAGAGAAGACCGAAGACCTGGAGCAGAGGTAAGCAGGTCCAACTGATGGGCTAGTGACATCACTTCGGTCTCTCAAATACAAACGCTGCTTTTGTTAAAAAGGCTTGTAATACAGGAGGATGTCTTATAAATCTGCCTGGTTTGGTATCTTCTAGAATAAACATGATGATTAAAACTCCCACACGTTCCTTCCACAGATTAGAGATCCTGAGAGACCATTTTACCTACGCACTGTATGTCAATGTTTGCCGCTCCCTGTTTGAGAAGGACAAGCTGCTTTTTTCCTTCTGCCTCAGTGTCAGTCTGCTCATGCACAACAAGCTGGTGGGTAGATGTTCACGTGTGCATACGTCTGTGAGCACATCTGTGATGGTTTTTTCTATCATGTTTTCCACTTAGTGATTAGGTAACCAGTCATTTTATGGACGATATAATCTCATTTAAAGCTCGCATTAAAACATGATCCCCAACATTTTCAACCTTTAAATTCCTCAATCCCAGATTATTCTGGTTCTGCTGAAACGTCCTTGATGTTAATGTTTCAGATGGATGAGGCAGAGTGGCGCTTCCTTCTTACAGGCGGCATAGGCCTGGACAACCCTCACGTCAATCCTTGCAACTGGCTTCCTAAGAAGTCTTGGGATGAAATCTGTCGTCTGGATGAGATGGAACGTTTCAGAAACTTCCGTCAGGATTTGATGGAACTCCTCAGTGACTGGAAACAGGTTTACGACAGCCCGGTGGGTTCCAGCGAGCCGACAGCTTGATCTCAGTTGGGGTTTTGTTGTAGTTTGTCTGTATTCAGGATGCAGTGGTGATGATCTCAGAGCAGGTGTATGAAAGGAAAGCGTTGAAGTCAGCAGTACAGGAAAAAAAAAAAAAAATTATTGGTTACATGCACAGTTATATACAGTACAGTGTACAATGTCTCTTATCCTGCTGCAGATTTTACTTTTTTCATTCTTGTTAATAAAAAAAAAAACAAATGTAGTCAATCCAAATCCATCAGCAGCCCGTCATAGCTGTTCTAGACCTGAGACATACAATGTTTTCATTTTCTTCATTTTCTGAAAAAAAGAAATGATTAAAGCAGAACACGGGTTTGTTTATTAAGAAAATTATATAACGCACAGCATTTCTAAATAAAATGTTTTTACTTTTTATGAGTAGAAAATTAAGTGATTAATTTTATTATTATACTTTAAATGTATTTATTAAATTGTGTTATATTTAAATATTTATTTTATAATTATCTATGTTCCTTATAAACTCTTAAATGTGTGGGCATTGAACTCTTACAGAATAATAGGGCTGTTTGTTAATGTGCAGTGGAATATGTACAGAGTTTGTCCTTTCCAGTAATTATTCTTTTATTTTAGTAAACTAAATATAAGATCATATTCCATCACCAAGTTTAACTTAAACAAATACACTTTAGGTGTACTATCTGATATCAGAAATATTGTTGAAAAAATAAAGAGAACATTTCACAAGCAAACTAATATTATAGCATATCAGATTTCTTATCTTTTTAAACTTATTTAGCTCTGCTAGAGAAAATGAAGGAGGTCATCTTTCTTTGTGGTCCTCTGCAGCTGGACTATAACCCTGAACAGAGATCAGACATGTAATAAATTCCATTAACATGATGTAAACATCATAGATTAATGGATAGATATTTACATAAATGCATAGTGTTTCTAACAAAACTCTTAAAATTGCATTTGTATTAGCATTGTTTACTAAAAGGTTCTTTTCCAGTTTCTAGGGTCCAATCTGTACTGTCCAGTGTCTGGTCTCGAGTGTCCAATCTCTAGCCTTCCTTTCTCGTGTGTTGCGGCGTTCTTTGCTTCCTGTGAGACCATGCTTCACATCCTGTTTCTTTCACCTGATCTCATCAGAATTGCTCTGATTAGTCTTAAGCTCTTCTGTGTATCAAATTTCTATTTATCAGCCGCTTTCTGTCAGATCTTCTGTTTTCTCACATCTTTGCTGTCTTGTCCTATTCTGGAGTGTTTTGCCTGGTTTGTCTTTCAGTTATTCTGTGACCTGCCTGCTGCTTCCTGGGTGTCAGCTTCACAGTTTCAGCCATATTTATTTTTTACAGTGTTTGTTTTAGTTATGACTAAATCAAATTGTGTCTGTTGTGTTTGATTACTACTTCTTTTACTAAGTTGTTTTTTCATCGTGTTTCTTTTTAAATGGCTGAGTTCAGTCAGAAAAATGAAACATGGGTGAAAAACAGTAGAAGGAGAATGATCTACCTTTCTGTTTCAGAGGACATGGTGCTCATAGACATTTCTTTAATTTACAAAGAAGCTGAAATTGAAGTTTTGTCTCATTAAATGTTCTCCGCTCGGTTGTGCCAGTCACATCTATGCAGTTTAGATGGAGGAGCAGCTGGTAAATCAATGTGTGGTGCAGACAAACATGTGCACACTAAGTTATCTTTCTGTTGCTTAACCGCTGCATGCACACACCCTTTACACACACCAAGTTTGATGTATAATCAACACAATCAGCCACAACACTTCTGTCTAATTAGTTCTAGTTTGTTCCAGTTGTAAAATTCACATTTATTCAATCTGGATGTGAGAGCAGCTGTTCAATCAAACACAAACACACACACACACACACACACACTCTTGTTTTGCTATATGTAGTGAGGACCATGTGTTGACTCCCATTGACTTCCATTGATTTTCAGTCATTTTCAACCCTTTCTATGCCCTAACCCTGACAATAACCCTAAACCTAACCATTACCAGTGCATGCCTAACCCTAACCTTAACCTAAACTCAATTCACACCTTAGTCCTAAACCTAACCATTAGCAAAATAGGTTGTGAGGACCAGCAAAATATCCTCACTTTGGTACAAACGGTCCTCAATTTGATGGTGAAATCGGGAAAATGGTTCTCACTGTGATGCCAAGACTGGAACACACAGACACACACACTCACACGGGGCACACCCTATCACACACACTAGAACACAACCACACACGTTTCTATTTCTACCCATATTAGAACTTTGTGTTGACTTCATTTTTGTAACATTTTTGCCTCACCCTAACCCTAAAAATGGGGGTCCACAGCATTGGGGCCAAACTTTGGTCCCCATAAGCCCCATCGGTCTTCAAGTTAGTGAATATACTACCAAAGACTCTAAATAGGTGACATAAACGAGTACACACACACACAGATGTTTTTACAGAAATCCTATGAGATTAAAAACAAGTATGTTCTTCACAGACCTGCAGGTACATGGAGTCTTTTCTCACTTCCTTTGCTGTTTCACAATATAATCAAACATATCTTAAGACTAGTAACCCCCCATAAAACCATGTGTACCCTTAATCCCATGGTACACTCCAAATAATTTCAGTTTTCTACATGTTATACTCTGATACTTCTGTATTCTATTTGACATGTACACATGTTAAACTTGTTACTGAATCTCTCTTCTCCAAGAAACTTAAATGTATCAATGTGTAAAAAAAGTCACTTCTGTCAAAGACAACGTATGTTGGTGACAGGAGAAACTGTTGAGACATCCAGTGTAAATGATATTTGTGTTACATTCTCCCCAGCCTTTCGGTGTGAAATGTGTGATGTTTAGAGGCATGCTCTAAATATCAGAAATGAGTGGTTTGTGCTGTGAATGTTTGCAGAACCCCCATCAGACTCCCTTCCCAGGCGCGTGGCAGGAGAGGCTGAACCAGTTTCAGAAAATGATGGTGATCCGTTGTCTCAGACCCGACAAGGTCTGTTTCTCTGGTGAACAATGTGAGTTTACACTGTATGGTTCACATTAAGGAATACTGAAGATGTTCTGCACGTTTCTCCCCAGATTGTCCCCATGGTGCAGGAGTTTGTTTCAAGCAGCTTGGGCCAACCCTTCATCGAACCTCCACCCTTCAACCTGAGCACAGCCTTCACAGACAGCAACTGCTGTGCTCCACTCATCTTCGTCCTGTCCCCCGGCTCAGACCCCATGGCAGCTCTGCTTAAATTCGGAGATGAAAAGGTATGGACACACAGGAAAAGGTCGGGTGCTTTGGAGCCTTCAACAACATGAGCAACGAACACTGTTTGTATTGATGAATGGACCTGTTTCCGTTCAACAAAGCAATGAAATGTGTTGTTTGATCTCACAGGGCTTTTCTGGTAACAAGCTCACCTCCCTGTCTTTGGGCCAAGGACAGGGTCCTATAGCCATGAAAATGATTCAGACAGGCATTAATGAGGGCACATGGGTGGTTCTGCAGAACTGCCACTTAGCCACTTCCTGGATGTCAACACTGGAGAGAGTTTGTGAGGTAAAGGCAACCAAATATGCCCTCATCTCTAACCTCTGTGCATTCATTAACTGATTCATGTTTGGTGACTCTGAGCAGGGACTGGGCCCAGATACCACCCACCCAGACTTCAGACTGTGGCTGACCAGCTACCCCTCACCCACGTTTCCTGTAACTGTGCTCCAAAATGGAGTCAAGATGACCAATGAAGCTCCAAAGGGTCTCCGCTCCAACATCGCCCGCTCTTTTTTGATGGACCCTATCTCTGACCCTGAGTTCTTCAACAGCTCCAACAAGCCGGTCCGTTTGTGTGCAAGTTTGCTTCCACCCTCAGTATGATATTTCTCTTAGAAGAGGCCTTACGTTTGTTTGTTCAACTTACAGGCTGTGTTCAAGAAACTGCTGTATGGCTTGTGTTTCTTCCACGCTCTGACCCAGGAAAGAAGGAAGTTTGGACCATTAGGCTGGAACATCCCTTATGAGTTCAATGAGACGGACCTGCGGATCTCTGTGCAGCAGCTGCACATGTTCCTGGAACAGTATCAGGTATCTTCACTTAAAGATATGTGAGGGGTATTTTATTAAATAAGCCCTTAGTTAAAGCTAAAGAGGCGGGTCCTGCTCCACTCAAGTATTCCATTTCATGAACCATTTTTCGAGCCCCTCTTGACATTTTTCCACAAACATTCCAGCACTCATGGTTCTGCTGCTGCAGACGTGAAGTGCTGAGGAGCTCTTTTTTGTGGGTAGTGACATTTTCAGCATGTAAGTGAATGCTCCTCAGTGAATCTGTAAGTGAAATCCTCCTCTAGGAAATGCCACATTGGTCACAGCCTCACCCTTCATTGGGATGTTACACCACTCTGAATAAAACATTCAGTCGGGTGATTGGTCTTCAGAACAGACTCAAAAGGAGGGAGATTAAAACCTAGACTGAAGGCCTAGAGAGTGATGTTTGCATGTGTTGAAGTCCACTATGCTTGTTGTTTCCCTGTTGGACTTACTGAATGTAGCTGCTGTCCTGTGTCTGCAGGAAGTCCCATTCGATGCCCTGCGCTATATGACTGGGGAGTGTAACTACGGAGGACGGGTCACTGATGACTGGGACAGACGAACCCTGCGCACAATCCTCTCTGTCTTCTACACTTCACATATGATCGAGGACCCTGACTATAAGTTTGATGCCAGCGGGCTTTACTGTGCACCACCAGAGGGCGATGTAAGTCAGAAAAATCAGCTGAAATCAGAATGGGTCCCTGCATGACCCACTCCCCTCTCCTGCAGGGCTGAACTGGTTAGACAAGCTGGTCCATGTCTGTTAAAGGCATAGCTTTGCAACAAATTGTTTGTAGCTGAAATTTAAACAGGGGGTGCTGAAATGAGAGAGAAGTTACAGTCAGACTTTACAGCCATTACTGACTCGGGTATATGGGGTACAGGTTTCAGAATTTCAGGATTCAGACTTATTTGCTAAGAGTCTATCAGCATCCCACATCTTGACCTGGTGACATTTGGCCGCTCTGCCGGCAAACATTCTCTAAATCAATCATATTTTGAGGACATTACTTGTCCACAGCCCTGTTTAGGTTCTGTCAAATGTAGTTCTGGATCTGGGTCCCAAAAGTAACATTTTGTGCTGATGAAGTCATTGTTTTACTGATCTAGATGAATACTAGATGAATCCTTCAACTCCCAGTGGTGCTGAAAAGAAAAGGCTTCCTATCAGACCCTTGAAGGTTTTGGTTTAAAACTGACTGGTATTTGGAAGTATTCATATTTCCATCCACTATTGTAAAAACCTCAGACTATCTGAAGAATAGTAACCCCAGAAAATGATGCGTCCTTCATAGTGTTACACTGTTAGTGCGTTGTTCCTTTAGGTGAGATTCAGTGTTCGAGTGTTGTTTTTGTGTCCGTTTTGGTGTTACCTACCGGCCCAAAGTTCAAGTTTGGCGTCATCAGCAAATAACACGTTCTTCAACAGGGTTCTTTCAGACATACAGAGAATACAACAGACTGTTATCACATGTGGAACTCAACCAGCGCTTGGTGGTTGTGCCTGCAGCTCCTTCAGTGTTGCCGTTGGCCTCTTCACACCCTCCCTGTCAAGATTTAGTCTCATTTATTAATCAGTTTTGTAAAAAAGCTGCTTTAACAAAGTTAAGCTAAAAACGACTTTTTATCTTGTTCTGTTCTTCCCTCGTAACACATTTGCTTGTTTTTTCTGTTAAATGGTACAGGTTAAATGGCACATTACAGGTAGGAAACAGTTTTAGATAATTTCTCAACGTGTCATTTTTTTTACAAAAATAAAACCTGGCATTTGAGCAGACGTGCAGAATCTTTAGAGCCGCTCTAGTTTCAAGACTGAGCTGAGGTTTAACCATTTTGCCAGATGTAAGAGTACAGCATACACATGTTAGGAAATCATTTAATGACCATCAGGTAAACAATGCTGCAGGCTGCGTCAGAGCTTTAAAAGCTCAATAAAACTTTTCAAGCAGCCGTAGTTCCTGACCCAGAGTTCACGCAAACTGTTGATGAGCTACCTTTAAAAAGTCATCAGCAGATAAAATGTATGTAATAAGGCACAGCAGGCAGCCTCCGTCACTGAGGGCTGATGGATCTGTTAACACAGCGCAGTCTACAGCGAAGCACCATTTTATTTGGCATTTTGTTCTGCGGTACTTCACCCCCCTCCAATCACATCTTTTATTCATGAAGTAACATTTACATATTCATTAAAACAAATGTCAGCAATCTTAGGAGCACAGTTGTTTTTCAGTGAGGGTTATTACTGCATATGTTTTCTGTTACGTTAAAATGCCTTCTCGTAGTTAACCCCCGCTCCGCTCCTCTCTGCTCCCATCTCTGTTGCAGTACAACAGCTACTTAGAGTTTACAAAGTCGCTTCCTCTCAACCCGTCGCCAGAGATTTTTGGCATGAACGCGAACGCGGACATCACCAAGGATCAGGCAGAGACGCAGCTTCTGTTTGACAGCATCCTGCTCACACAGGTAGCTCCACACCCAAAGGTTAACCATCAGGGCCCTCCAGACCTCTCTGATGGCTTAAGGTTTAAATTAAATTTTGACTTTACCTAATACACCCACCTTTGATACCACACGGCATTGTTTACTCCAATGAGTTTGACACCTGAGCACAGGCAGGCAATCTCAAGCAGTTTATTTAGATTTGTGATCATATTATTCAGGTATAAATCTATAGTTCATCTTTGAGTTTACTTCTATTCTATTTTAGGTTTATTGTTGTAAAATTGTTTCATCTGAATCTTTGTGTCCCCTCCTGATCAGCATCTTGGCTTGCTACCACTTTTAAAGAGACGCTAACTGAAAACGATGACATCCATCCACTCATCATAGTCAAATATATTCAAACATCCCCACTAATATCTGGGCAAATGTCTCTTTGGAAGTTGCACCTTGACCACATCCTTCTGGTAGCAATAAACAGGCTTCTGGCGTCATTCTGGCTGGATTTTTGACCATTCTTCTTGGTAGTATTGGTGGAGTTGTGTGCAGGACACAGCCAGTTTAGATTTTAATCATAGGTCCTACATTTTAATAGGGTTGAGGTTAAAGCTTTTGGAAAGCGATTCCAGAAGCTTAATACTAACCTGCTTGAATCTTTCCAAAACTAGTTTTATTGTGTGAATCATTGTCCATCTACTTAAAAAAAAATGGGAAGAATTTGGAGGTTAGTCCTCCTTCTTCATTTTTCCATCCACCTTAAAGCAATGCAGCAGTACGTCTGGCAGTGAAACAGACCCACAGCACTATGCTATCACCGCCGTGCTTGGCAGTTGGTACAGTGTTCTTAGGTTTAAAAGCCTCAACTTGATTTTTTCTTGTCATTTTGGTCAATTTCAATGTGTTGATGTTGGAGCATCTTTCTTGGTCTTCACTCTTTCATTTCATGTTGATGTTAAGCTGGTTTCACAATGGACATTGATACTTGTTTCATCAGTTTCCATTTCATGAGAGTCTCGATCCTTGCTGGTTCCTGGGGTTGTTCCTCAACATCCAAACAAATTTCCTTTCATCTGAGAGGGGCGGTTTGGGTCAGATAGTGGGACCTAAAAAGATTCCCTCCCTTTCAGTGACCAATATAATAGCATTTTTGGAAGCATAGCAATAAGGAAAGATTTACAGATGGAGAATCCAAAACAAATTCCTCTTCTGCTGATGGTGTCAGAGACAGGATGTCACCCAGGATGCCAAAGAGGTGGGCAGTTTTCTCTGCTCTTCTCTTGTCTTCTTATAGATGGCCTGAAGAAAGGCAAGAAGTGAACATATTAATATTTCCAAACATGTTCAGACTGGTTTTGGAGTGGTTAGAGCACACTATCATTAGGCTTCTGGATTCGCCATCCCAAACTCTGGTGTAAACCTCATTATAAATTTATTATAATTTGATTGGAGCTGCTTAGTTTATTAAATTACAGTTGTCATTATTGTCCATAATATACGTGGCCTGTTAGCTAGTTACTTCCACCTCTTGATGTATACCTTTAGTGACTCAGATGCTAAAGCTCCTAAATGGTGGTTACATCTTGATGAAGGAAAAGACAGAAATGAGTCCATATACCATCATCATTGTTATCTCAATATTCAGCCATAATATCTGTTATGTTTTCCTGATATCATGCAGCCATAAATGCTTAAAGTAGTGTGTGTGCCACAAAAAAACAATCAGTTTAAATGAGCTTTACCAATTCAGTCAAGAACAGTGGTCAAATATCCACCCAGAATGGTGCCAAAAGCTTCAGTTAAAATAATCATTTTACTCTGAAAAGCATCACATTAGATGAATCATGAGTGGATGGAAACTTCTGGCTGGAACTGAATTACATTATATTAAAATATACCACATACCACACACCACAGATTAAACAGACGATCCGACTCCCAGTGACTCTGGTTGGATCCGTGTGATCCTGCATCATGATATCACAGCTCAGTTCAACAGTTACTCTGGGTTAGGTTGTTGTGGATCACACCTTCCAGTGCTGTAAAGGATTTTACATCAACACCTACTTGAAGATGAAATAGATGCTGCTCCTTCTGCACAGTTCAAACCGATTTATTTCTGCATTCATGTATTTTCAGACACAGAGCTGTGTGTGTGTGTGTGTGTGTGTGTGTGTGTGTGTTTCTCTCAGCTCTGTACATTCAGTAGCAGTTTATTTCCAAAGATTCAAACTTTGGGGGGCGACAGATAAATAGACAATTATCTCGACACGCATCATGACTCCTACATTTAAAGTTAAATTTAGAGCTCCACAGAGTCTGGAATTTATTCATTTTAATTCCATTCAACAAGATTAATATTAGCGTCAGTCATGTGTGGACTTCATTAGCATCTAATATGCTCTCATCAGTCTCAATGATCGATAAACAGGGACACACTTAAACTGGAATGAGGCAGCTATTTATCATTCTCCTACTGTAAACCCAGCACCATTATCCAATGATTATCCATTACTACTGACTGAACATCATGTAGGTGCATGGTGCAAGTTGGAGTGAGAGGAAAGCGGAAGAATCACAGATTAGAGTGAATAATTATCGGCATGAATGAGCTTCAGAATCGTTGATGAGAGTGTGTCAAATTGGGGTGTGGGAGAAATTGGACGGAAAATGTGAAGCCTTTCAGCTGCTGCTGTATGATTAGATCCTAACATTATATTTCTGCTGGAGCTGCAGCTCCAGCTGCAGTCTGCAAATAAAGAAGATAAAGTTAGAATTAAAGAGGAGCTGATAAGATATCTACTGTCACTCTGCTTACTTTGAGATGCCTAATTATAAATCAGTCATCATCAACATGATGAAATAAGAGTTAGACCTTCGTAACATCAATGCAGAAGAGCCTCTGAAAAGGAATGCATGATGTGACACAGGAGAGGCTGCAAATGATAATTTTCCCAAAAAACGATGAGCTGTCATTTTAATAAGAAGCCTCAATCTTCTGATCGCTGCTCTGTGTGTCTGATCAGTCCCGCTCTGCAGGCGGAGACGCCAAATCCTCTGACGACATGGTGTTTGAAGTGGCAGCTGATATCCTGAGCAAGCTGCCTGCAGACTTTGACTTGGAGGCCGTGCTGAGGCGCTTTCCCACCAGCTACAAGCAGAGCATGAACACTGTGCTGGTGCAGGAGATGGGCCGCTTCAACAACCTGCTCCGCACCATCCGAGAATCCTGCATCAACATTCAGAAGGCCATAAAGGTAGATGCACACAGGGAATCCTACAAAGTAAGAACCTGTGATGTTTGATGTTCTGGAGACATCTGTAATGCTTCATCTTTTCAGTCAGGGCTTGGTTTCAGGTTGTTAAACTTGGTGCTGCTGCAGTCATCTGTATTCTTTATTGCTTAGAAATTTACAACAGCATATAAGACCAAATATTTCTTAATTCCATCAAAGGCGCTTTATATAAACAGTGAATCTGAATCATTAAATCTTATTGATTTTACATTTGTGAACCTCAAAACCAATGTTTTCTCATTATTTCCCCACTTCTGCTGACTGATTACAGACTTAATACTGGGAATAGCTTCAAAAATCAGATACTGTAAACACATTCACTCATCTACAATCAATTTCCTGTCAGTTAAACAATGGCAGCAGTGAAGGTTAGAGAAGGAGAAAGCATTACTTAGGTAAAAACTTCATCTTCCTGGGATTTTACAGGGCCTGGTGCTGGGAGATTATCTGTGTAAATGAACTTATGAGAAAACTAAGTTTTTAACCTATTAAAAAATTAACTGAGATGAAACATTCAATGAAAAATGTGACTTAAATGTGTTTCCTCCTGAAAACTGGTTCAACCATTTTGTCTCTGTGGTGGTAAAACAGTTGTCAGCAGGAACTTCAACCACACTGTGACTTTTAGGCTCCTAGAACATACTAAGTTTAAAAAACAAAATCTTTGCTGCAGTTTGAGTCATCATAAATCATGTTTTGATGTCTAACAAGCTATTCAGGAGTCAGTGAAGAAGTGCAGATGGACAATGTTGGTAAAGGACCTTCTAGGTTGATGTCGTGGCAACAGCTTCTAAGACCTCCTTCACACTGGACTAAGACCACACCACAACATTAATAATCAGACTGAATGTGGACGGTCTCTGCAACGTCTTACACAAAACCTCTGTTGTGAGGTTGAGGTGATTCATCGTGATGGTGGCAACTTATCCAAGACATGTTTTCCACACTTGTGGAATAGGGCTCCTAGCTGAGGAGAAGCCACAATACCTCCAGATGGTGCATAGGGCTGCAGATTTGGAAACGTAGGGAAGTTGACCCTAAGCATTCACACAGAACCGTGTAGAACCAGGTCAGTTTGGATTGCTTTTTTCGCTTGATAAATGGAAACATCATTTGAAAACTGCTTTCTATTTACTTAGCATATTTGCCTAATATTTAATTTAGTTTAATGATCTGAAACATTTGTGCCAAAAATGTAGAATAAACAATAAGGGGCAAATACTTTTTCCCAGCTCTGTATGGAGCTGGGTTATTGTGGCTTCTTAAATTTGAATATTTTTCCTTTAAACAGATTTGCTTGTTTTCCCGTTAGAAATGCTACATATAAGGTAGAAACATTTAGAAATGAATTATCATGGTCTAATGCACTGCCTGGCCAAAAAAAACGTCACCACCTGGATTTAACTTAGCAGATAGGTACGAGCCTCCCCTGAATAATGAGGGCATGGGCGATTATGTTTCAGCTGGCAACAAGTTATTTAACCACAACTGGTGCAATGAGTTGCTTCTCAGTTCTTAAGCAACCATGGCTAAAGACACATCCCATGGTCGTGGAAAAGATGTCAGTCTGTTTCAGAAGGGTCAAATCATTGGCATGCATCAAGCAGAGAAAATATCTGAGGAGACTGCAGAAACTACCAAAATTGGGCTGAGAACTGTCCAACGCATTATTAAAAACTGGAAGGATAGTGGGGACCCATCGTCTTCGAGGAAGAAATGTGGCTGGAAAAAAATTGTGATCAGCGATCACTTAAACGTTTGGTGAAATCAAATCAAAGAAACACAACAGTAGAACTCCGGGCTATGTTTGATAGTGAAAGTAAAAGCATTTCCACACGCATAATGCGAAGGGAACTCAAGGGATTGGGACTGAACAGCTGTGTAGCCTTAAGAAAACCACTAATCAGTGAGGCTAACCGGAAAAAAAGGCTTCAGTTTGATAGGGAGCATAAAGATTGGACTCTGGAGCAATGGAGGAAGGTCATATGGTCTGATGAGTCCAGATTTACCCTGTTTCTTACACATCAGGGTAACAAGAGATGCAGGTGAAGTGATGCCCCCATCATGCCTAGTGCTCTGCCCCACAGTNACTTTTTAGTATTATTCACAGTATCTATTTAGAGTAATGGAGGGTGTGTAACCTTGATGACGCAGGTCAGTGGAATTGCAGAAATGAGCATTTTGAGTATACTGTGGCTGCTGCAAGTTTAATGCATTACTCAATTAAATACAGTACAATGTCATGGCCTTGCATCAATACTGCAGAATGTAATTACTAATAAAACATGTCTCAACATAACATTTAATGGATTTGTTGAATAGGTAATGTGCCTGGAGGGGAAAACTCCATAAATGAAAGCACATGTATGTGTAATATGAAAGTTACTCATGTTCTCGCAGTTTGTGGTTGATACAGTGACACAGGTGCACTTACAAAGAAGTAATAAGATATTACTTTTGTTGTTTTTATTTAAAATTCTTTATTACATTTTTCTATATTATATTTTAAGCTTCTTTCACTATACAGCTTCTTTTTCAAGCTTCTCAGGGAGTTATTATTTTCATAGACCTGCTCTTCCCATTTCTTTTGTATTTGTTCCATTTTTCCAGCATTTATTTTACTTCCAAACACTGGGAGTAAATGGATGGGAAGTCTAATTTGCATGGATTTGCAAAGCAACCAGAACCCTATCAAACTTAGTTGTGTTACAACCACAAATATTAATGTATTTAATTGGGATTTTATATGATAGACCAGCACAAAGCAGTGGATAGTTGTGAAATGGATGGAAAATGATACAAGGTTTAAATTTTGTGAATGAATATTACTGTAAAAAATAATGGTGCATCAGTCTTTTGGAGTATGTCTCTACCAGGTTTGAACATGTAGAGATTGAAATATGCTGTTCGTTCTGTGCTACTGTGAACATAAATTTTTAAGTTCACAGATGCTTTTTTTGGTGTGGACTTTGACTGTGCCAGTCAAACATAAATATGCTTTGATCTAAACTATCCCATTGTAGCTCTGGTTGTATGTTTAGAGCCATTGCTGGAAGAACACTCCCTGCCAAAGTCTTAGGTCTATTGCAGCCTCTGAAAAGGTTTTCTTCCAACATGGGCCTGTATTTGCCTCACTTGCAACTGGAATAGACAAAACATGTCAGGCTCTTGATGTGCAAATCTGATAGAAACATACTCCAGAAGACCGAATCAAAAAACTTTTTTAGATTCTGATTTGTAAAAATAATAATAAATAGAAACTATGCATCCTTTTCCATGCACTTCACAATTATGAACTGCTTTGTGTTGGTCTATCCCATAAAATCCAAATAAAATATGTTAATCTTCATGGTTGGTTCAAGGAATATAGTACATACTTTGGCAAGGCATTATATGCTTAAAATAAATTTGATGCTCAATACTTTGAATAGAAGATTGAGAGAGCAGCCAAGATAGATATGTTAGCTGCATGTTTAGGATCTAGTTGAGTTTAGGGTGTGTAAAGTAAAATGTTGAGTTTTAAATCTGACTCATGTGTTTACGGTGGGGAGAGCAGAGCACAAAATGTCTGGATGGAAAAAGACTGTGATGGGATGAATTATTGAGGCTTTGATATGGCTGAGAGCCTGCGAGAGAGGGAGATGGCCTGAACTGTGCTCCTTAGACAGGGTGTAACACATCCAATGTACACAGAATCATGGAGAACACACATTCAAACACACACACACCTAAATGATGGCCGCCTTGTGTGAGGACATGTTCAAGGGAGACACCCAGTCAGACAAACAGGCTGTTGGATGGGGCCACACAGGGTCGGCTCTGACCAGATTCTCACCATGAAAATACACCAAGCCCAGAAGAATGAACGCCCTGGGACAAAACCGATTACGTTTCTATTCTTACGAAAAACACATTAACGCCGCAAAGTGATGCTACTTCTCTTCATTACTTTCCAGTAAGCAAGGGGATTCCAGGGTCAGAAAATAACAAGTCCTCCAATCACTCATTGGAGCAAAGCGTTTTAGTCCTCTGTGTGTAGAGCTGTTTTTTGGAGGGGAAGCTTCTTCTGCTCTGAGCTGCAGACTGTTCCCCTGTGCTCTGTACTGTCTGACTGGAAACGGCCCAGACAGTACAGGGGAACAATCTTTTTCTGGTGTTGAAGCTGACTCTGTGGGCTTGTCACTCTAGGCTGTTGTTTACAAGACAAATCAATAGTTAACTTGCTGCTGGATACGCTAAGCTGTAGATGTGTTCAGCTTGATAACAGACATCTGGCACTTTTCATGGTCTTCCGCTCTCCGTTACAACCTGTGATGAGAGCAGGGCTAGAAAAGCTATCAGGGTTACATACGATTAGCCCATCACTTTTCTCTAAGGTATAAAAGGGTGTCAGTAGGAACAAGCCTTGTTAAAAGTGGGGTCATTTGTGCAGGTTGAGACTGTTGCAGGTGAGACATTCAGACTACTAGTCTGTGCCAGTCAACCCAGATGCAGCAGTAAATTACTAGTTTTATTCTACAGTTTCATCTCAGTAAGTTATTTGGTAACTTAATAATCCGGTGACTTAATTATCCAGTAATTCAGTTCAAAAGTGGACATCATTATATATATTAGCATTCATTTCTGTTAATTGTGATGATTATAGTTTACAACTAAAGAAGACCCAAAGGTCAGTATCTCAGAAAATTTCAATATTACACTGAACAATATGAACGAAAAAAAAAGTTTTATATATAAATGTTACACAAAGTGATCTAAAATTTCCTGGTAGGCACCTCCACTGACTTTGGACTTGACAGACTAAAGTGGACCAACTCCAGCAGTTTTGGTGGCTGCCCAAAGTATTCCTTACTGTGAAAACTTCACACTCTACCTCAAGCAACTTGGATTCTTACCTCAACACTCTTCCTCTAGTTTCGTGGACCTGGATTTTCCAATTAAATGCCCAATTTCACCTGAAAAGAGGACCACTGAGCACGGCTGTTCACAGAACATAAGCATACTATTCGAAAGTTGGGTGAAAGGAGAAAGTCTGGTAGAACAATGGTGCATAAGCAGCAGGGATTTATTACTGTATCCTGTAGAAGACTGTGAAGCAATAAAAGACTTATTAAAATAGATTTTTAAGACAGAAATATCAGCATACTAAAAAAGTATATCCATTGACTGTGTGCTATTTGATCTCCATACCTGGTCCAGGTTTCATTTGCATGAATTACCTCAACAATACAACATAGCATTGAGACTATCAGGCCAAGGCAATTCTGAGATTATACGAAAGCACAGACTGCTCTTACAACTGAGAACCAATCCTATCCTGTCCTTTTTTTATTAACGTACCTTGTCCAGCACTCAAAATTGTTGTCTGAGTCTGAGAAGATTGTGGAATTTCCTGTAACATGTTCTGCCACACCTGCACAATCTCTACACTTCCTGCAATGTGTTTTGTGTTTATATAGTCCACTTTATATGGGCTGTGATTGTTGTGGTAATTAGTAACACAATCATATTATGCTCTGATCTGCATAAACAGCTAGACTTACTGTTGATGTTCATGTGCACATCACATTGACTAATTAGCTGCATAGCTGGTAAATGAGGCGTAAATGTGTGGCGTCTAAAACTTAATCAACAGTTTACCTCTTTGTCCTTCTATGAGGTATCGAGGTGTGTTAATTACAAATGGACTGTTTAAAATATATTTAATTATTTACCATAAAAATCTTCTTCCTTTCTGTCTCCTCAGTCACCATCTCTACCAGTGTGCCCTTTGACGGTCTGTTGGTGACTGGCCTCTACACATCCACGCCAGTCCAGTCTGCTCCCATTCCTGCCCCAGCTGCTTTTGGCTTTGGTAAGTTGCATACACATTCATGGAAGAAGGCTCTTGCTGCTTATGGGAGAAAATAAAAATATAACACTTTAAATACAGAGAAAGACGTTTCAAAATGAGGATGGTCCACATGCTTATTTTTTTCCTAGAATGGGCATTAAACCATATCCCCACTTCCTTAATGGCAGTCAGTGATCACTAGCGAGTGGGGATGATGTAACCAAAAGATTTGCCAAATGTGTTTTTTGTGCATGTTTTGAAGGAAATACACAAACTGAATGTGGGATAAATGTAAATGGAACATTAACAAGGGAGCAGAATAGAAAAGTCTCTCAGGGACAATTTAAAAGAAATTATGGTTATGTGTACTTGTCAGAAAATGTTCGCCGGCCAGTTGGGACTGCAATTGGTTTTCCACAAAAGAAAAGCATAACACCTGTTTTCAAAAAACTATTTAGAGGATATAAAGTGTTTTTAAAGTATTGTCTCTGTGCAAACAATTTCCTGCATCCATTATTTCCTTCTTCTTCTATCAGTGGGTGAACCAATTCCTTTGGTCTTAGTTGTGCTTTTTTACCTTTTATTCTCATGGCAAAAAGAAAAGAAGGATTTCTCTTTAGATTATTCTTGTAAATTCAGTCTAATTACATCAGGAAGGAGATGCGTAAAATGTAATTTATTTCTAGGAACACATAAGCCTCTGTTGGAACAGTTTGGTCAAAAAGCTGCAAAGACAAGACACTTTTTTCATCACATGGTCCCTGAGCTTAACAAGGGCTGGTGGTAGTTCTACTTCTCTACAGGTAATATCAAAATCAATAGTGGCAAAATTGCAGTGAGCTAGTCTTACTCTGATGCCAATCTAGCCTTTTATCAGTGCTGTAGCCTTCTGTTTGTACAGTTTAACTTAGGGAGATTAAAAAACAAAACTAATTCAGGACTTTTAAACATAATACCCACAATCTTTTGACTGATTCCTGCTCTTGACAAAAGTAGTTATTTCCTTTAGTCCTTGTCAGAGTTTTTGGTATGAAAGTTTCAGCATGTCAGAGCCAGACCTTGTAGTGGTGAAGAGACTAGAAATGGTGAAAAGCACAGTAACACTGACTGGAGATTAAATCCACAAATGGTTTGGTGGAAAAAAAAAACATACGCTGTTCATAAATCACCAATCAGGTTGGCAATGACCTGCACACATGTGAGCTTTGAAAAGTCAAGCTGGCATCACAGAGATAAAGGAGGTATGAAGTTGAATCAACAGGGTTGATATATAAAGATGAGTGTCAGATATTTCCTAAAGTGTAAAATACCTAGGTGGTATGTGAGACATTCTTGACTCAGAAACATTCTTGATTGTTTTATTTTCAAGACTCACTACTAAATAAACTACCCTAGGCTAAAGGCCAGGAATCTGCACTGTATCTGCACACTTCAGAACAACCTGTCCGATGTGTGTTAATGGTAAGAAATGATTTGTGTCACACCAAACCTTGGCTGCCCTGATGCTTTTTGCATTAGAATTGTTAAATGCATTATTAAATAACCGATTCGGTGCTGTGACTCCCTCTCTTCATGGCTCCGAAACATAACAGTGGAGGGTTGACTTCAGCCCTCCTCACCATAACTGCCCTTTTAGAAAACACAGAAACAGCAAGCGGCACCTAAGTCTTGCTTGTAATGTTTTGTAAAAGAAGCTACTTAAGATGGAGCGTGTCAGGATAGAGCTGCTTAGTGCAAGGCTGGGGTTTTACTTGTGGAACTTAGATATCTATACAGTACTCTTCAGAGAGCATTGGTTCAGAGCTGGTACCCAGTGTGTTCACTCATCCTGACTAACTCCAGTGTTCCTTAGACGCTGACTTCACCCTGGCCCAGGCAGCCCTCCCTTCTTGGCAGTTCTGCTTACTGGGCTGGCATCCAAGCATAATTTGCATTGCCTTTGCTTTACTTTAATAACTTAAAGTTTTAAGAGTGCAACTGCACAACCTTACGCATTGAAACTTATCGAAGGGAGTTTTATTTTTACTTTTTACTTTTATTAGTATTTGATCAAGGCCTGAAAAACGTCTGTTTAGAGCCTCTGCAATCTATTAAACTGTGCAGTCAGTTTGCTACAGTTTGTTCATTTTCAAATTTTCTACCAGTTAAAAGTTTGCATTTGGCAATCAAAGACTCTTCAGTCATGGGATTCCTTAAGAGGATGCTCACAAATTACACATACCCCATCAATGAGCTCATAAAATCCAATGATAATACTCTGCAGAACAAACTATGTATCAGATCAAAGCACTATGAGAATAATAAAGTAGAACAATTTTAAAATAAGATGTAGCTTGGCATTCAATGTTGAACTCACCATGAAAGGGCCCCATGAGGGTGTTTTTTGGGAGGAGATTTGGATAAAAGGAATTAAGACGGGGTGTGCCTTTAATCTGTCTGAATGGAGCCAGTTAACACATGAACAGCAACAGAAATACTAATTCACTCCTTCTCAAAACACACACACATCTAATGTGTGTAGTTATTGAAGTAGTTTAGAACGCATGTGGTTAACAGATGTATCAAAGCAAGATTTGATGCACTCAAAACAGCTAAAATGAAACCTCATTTCACTACCATCACAGGGGAAAAAATAAAATTAGCATTTATTCGATGTGCAAGAATGTTTTTGTTTTTTACACCACATTACCTTCACCTTTACCTTTTGAACAGATCCAAACCCTGGTGAGATCCACTCATGGACTACTACAGTTGTTGGTTATTTTGCAGTATAAATAACCAAATGACAATACACCTCTTAAGCAAATTAAAAGGTTTTGAAAACAGCATTTACATGAATTTCTAGGATTTTTGATTTGATTCAAAATGATAGAAATCAACTTGTGTTTCTGCTCTGAATAGCTTTGCATCTAAAACCAATATCTCTTACCATTGTAAAGACACTAAGACAGTTGACTACTAGAGGGAAATTAGTGGCGGGTCATGACCTCCTAACAGAACATCACTTGTTTAATGAAAAGCAAGAGCAAAATAAAGGGAAATATGAGGAGAAAGTGGAGCACTAAGAAGGATATATGTTCTTTTACAAATATAAATTTGGTGTACTGAGGAATGTATTTGCATTTAGCCCCCTTTAACCTTTGTCCTGTTTAATATTCCCTCAAGCCATGTAGGGGACACGGCCATAATGTGGAGTAGTGTTTTGATCAGATGTAACGTTCTAAATACCACATGTGGCTATAAAACTAACACTGCACACACTTTGATCACACTGTCTCCATTCTGAAACATGGTGGTACCATCATGCAGTGGGGGTGCTTTTTACTTGCAGGTTGAGGGAAGCCAGTTAGAGTTGATAGGAAGATGGATGGAGCTAAAGACAAAAGATCCTAGAAAAAAAAAACCTGTTGGAGGCAGCAAAATATTTGAGATTAGGACAAATGTTCACATTTAAGCAGGATAATTTTAACAAACATTTAGCCAGAGCCACTATGCAATGGTTTAGATCAATGCATATACATGTGTTAGAATGGCCCAGTCAAAAGTCAAACCTAAATTCAATCAGGAAACTGTAGCAAGCTTTGAAAAGTGCTCTTTACAGTCACTCTCGATGCAATTTAATTTACCTTTCAGAATAATGTGCAAAACATTCAGACTCTGGATTTGCTAAAAGTTTATTGAAGACATACCTCAAAATACCTGCAGCTGTAACAGCAGTGAATAGGTGTATGAAGTCTTTGCACTGCAATGTAAGAAGGCTGCACATAACCTCTAAAGGGAGAACTGCCATCATCTTGCTGTATTACCCTCCACCACTTATTGAAACAACATATGGCCAGTTGTGTTTTCTGTGCTTAGATTTGTTTTGTATAATCTTTGTTTTTGCTGTTTTTCTCTTTGGTGTGTCACTTTTAAAAATGTAAACCCACTAATGTTTATTCTCAAAAAAACAATAACATGGAGACAGGGGACATCTGCTTAGTCTTTTTCCTTGTCCCTAAATATCCATGCATGTCTCAAGACCAGAAATAAAAATGCTTTGGTTTGACTTTTACTACATTGTCAGAACTGAACGCCCACTTTTTATTTATTAATTGATCTGTGACACCAAAACTGCTACAGTCAATAAGGTATCCAAAGGAATGCCATTTCTGCAGGCTTTGGTCTGAACTGTGGCTGCAGCTCATTCCTCCTCTGCCCACAGTCACACACTTGCTGGTGGGTGGCTAACCTCGAGACCTTTATGATACTTTAATTGCTCTGTTGTGGCTAGTGGAGACAAACTGGAGCTAAAAACAATGTTCTTTTTTGGAGACATGCCTACTTAAAGGAGGCACAGCACAGGAGTATAAATTGACTGTGGTTTTTATTGGGATGGAGTAAGCAGTCAGGCTGAGGCGTTCTGCAGTCTTCTGTCTGTGTCACGGTGCCAGGGGTTGAGTTTTATTTTAAAATGTATGTGATTATAACACACAGCTTTCAGCTAAAGTATGTTATGTGGTTACATTTGAGCCTTTTGGGTGGTAGATTTTGACATTTTGATTATTCAGTATGGACCTGTGCAAAATTCTTTTGACATGAAAGTTGTAAACTTCAGAGGTATGCATGGTCTGCTACATGCTTAAAAGGGATGTCTATATACGCTGCCAGAAAAGCAATATGAGTCTGAACTGATTCAGCAGCTGGAAAACTGCTCCGTGTTCTTGTTATTCCTCCAAAAACTTATTCCACTTAGAGAACTTTCTTTCCAGTTCCTCTAGGCTTTGGGGAACTTAAACAGCCCTCAAACTGAGATCTGGAAATATTTCAGACTGAAAGCAATGTCTTCTTTTCGGTTCGGTTCGGGATATTAAAACAAAAGGGTTGCTTTCATCTGCCACATGCAAATAATGAAGTGATGCACTAGGACTCACAGGCCAAAGTCTAAATGGAAAGAATTGTCACATGTGGCCTGATTTGTATTGCTCCCATAATGGCTAAATGTTTCCCTTCACATTATTATCCATTCAAACACAAAAACATAACTTCAGCTTAGTTATAATTACTTAATGATGTATAGGCACTTAAAGGAAGGAGGGAGCTCTGAAGAAAATATGGGATGAAAATAGATAAGCCATAATGCCAACACAGAATTGACAAAGTGCGTGGGAGTAGAGAAATAAGTGCAGGATCAGAAAGAGAGGGGAATAACCCAAAGCACGCATGGAAAAATGGCAAACGGACAAATGAAAGAAGTACGTGGATGATATAGAGAAGAGGAGAAAGATGAAAGGATGGCATTCCATCACTCCCTCTGACAGAGTGGCTGATTACTGTTGCCTTGCCAGTGCTGAGCTGCTGAGAAACTAGTCATTGATGGATAACTCGTTTGCAGGGTGATGTTTATTTTGTCGTTAATTTGCATATTTGTATGTATTTGTTGAGCTGTTGGCTTCTGCAAGCGAGGTTCAGTCCCCCATCTCGTTAGGATGAATTTGGCCATCTGACAAAATGGACAGCTTACCGACAAGAACATTTAGCTGACACTCCGCTCCCATGACGGATGGGCTCATTCTAACACACAGCCCCGATTAGAGATGAAATCCTGCTGCACTTTGACCTTCCAAGGGTGGGGCTAGGGGATGTGCTGCCAAGAGCAGAATTATACACATTTAATTCCCAAAGGAAGACCTTTATATGTTGACAGCATCTATAATGCATTAAGAAGGTATTCACACCCTTTGAACCACAAACTTTAATGTATTTTACTGGAAGCTTATGTCATAGACAAAAACAAAGAAGATGACATTTTCAAGTAGAAGGAATAGGAGATATTTTTTTTTTACCAACCTGAAAAGTGTACATGCATTTATGTCCAACCCACCTATTCAATATAGGAGGGTGTAGGACAATTTGTGCTGCAATCACAGCTTAACATCTTTTGGGTTTGTTTTTATGAGTTTTGCACATCTAGAGACTGAAATGTTTTCCCTTTCTTCTTTGCAAAATACCTTAAGCTCAGTCAGATAGGTTGAGAGCATCTTCTTTTGTTCCATTACATAAAATCCCAATAAAAATACATTGAAGTTTGCGTTGCAAGGTGTTTGAAAACATTTGCAAGAGCGTATTGGTTCTTTTTTCAAACAAGAAACATGTTTAACAAAGGTTTTAATAAGCAAAGTTTACAGTAAACTCATAACTTACTATGACCATAGATATAAGTTATACCGTATTCTGTTGCCCTGAATCTTTTTCCTCATTTATTTTGACAGCTATAATGTCATCGGCTCGGCAAACAGTGATGTACTTGAGGCTGCTCAGTGGACAAATTTTTTTTTTCTGCCAATCAAATCAGTTTAGTTTGAAGCAGAACTGGAGCATGAACATGGACATTTTATTTAGTAACCTTAACAGCCTTAACCTGCCACTCCTAAAGCTGCCCAGATTTTTTGCCACCTCGAGGACTGAACTTGGGAAGCAACAATCTCTTAGAAACATGCTTTGTCATGAAGACGTTAGCATTTAGAAGCTGTGAAAATTGATAGAGAAAAAAAAGTGATACATTGATTTCCGAAACCTGTCATATGCTGTTCTAATCCAAAAACTGGGAAAATACCTTAAAATGGTCGTTCCATTATGTGCAATTATGCATTCCAAATACCTACACAATCATCCATCTCAAAGCTGAAGGTTAGCTGTCGTCACCTCCCCACCACCAGGCTAGATTTAGTTTTTGATAAATGTCAGTATATGAGAAATGTCAGCTCATCATGTCAGTATTTACAGACAAGCTCTCAGGTGTGTTTCTTGCTGAACGAAGCCTTGTTTTGAAATTCGACATGTTTCCTCAAACAGTCCCAGGGGAGCACGAGTGTGCTTCTGCGCAGCCCTCCTCCTTCTCAGCTTGATGAGGACACAGAGTGAGGAGATGTATTGTGTATGGAACGAGGGGAGAATAAGAAAGAATGATACAGAGAAACAGGTATTGCATGGAGCAAAGAAGGGGTGAGGAAAAATGGGCTCCCATGGGGAGAGAAGCTGTCAGTCCCTAGGAGACATCAAACACAGTGTAGCCCTGTGATCAACTTGCACCCTGGCTCTCCTCTGACAGCTCCCTGACTGTGCCGCTTATACTCCTTCATACTACCGCAAAGATACACACTCTTTCCTGCAGCCACGAGAGCTCTCACTCTTTCCGACTTATCCATTCATACACCAGTACATTTGTATTCTGCACTCTCACTCACTTTAATTCATGGGATGCACATTTGTGAAGCCTTTACCTTGTCACAACATCATGAAGGACACCTGAGAGTCACAAACTGTTGCTGCAAAACTTTCGGCTCAGTGGCAGCCACAGTGATGTTGAAGATGAGGATGATAATTTATCTGATCCATCAGTCCTTCTCTGCTAGGGGTGCAGGCACCAAAGGCAGATCCTTCCCTATGATAAATTCATTAGTACCTAAGATGAAATGGGTTGTCAGGCCCAGGGTTATGTATGGGAGGTGATTTGTGTGCTCTGCGGCACGGTATTAGATCAGACTCTGAGATCTGTTGGGTCGACTTGTTGTAAATAACGGTTCTTTGCTGGCAGAGGACTTCCCCAGCCCTCTCGTCCAGATGAGCTGCCGTTCTGTCCTTCTTGTTGCTTAGCACCCTCGTCCCCGAGGCCTGTAGGCTGCTAACAGGTGGCTAAACATTTGTGCTCTCTCAGAGTCCAGAGGACTGCTCAGATAATTATGCACCACTAATCAACTGTAGATTTTCTAAATGTGCAAAGCCTCATTAGAAGCAAAAAACAAGTCCAAACTCAAGTAATTAAAATAGCTTTTTTTAAAAATTATTTTTAGGTCAAGCTGCAGTTTTTGATCAGACATCCAACTGCTTGAGTTTTCTCTGTTATGTGATATTAAAGTGGACCTGCCTGAATCTGTTATTGGGCCTAATTTTTTTCTGCAAAGAATTCCCTTGCTTAAACTCCTTTTCCTTCAATAAATGTACTTCTATTCATATTTGTCAGTGACTTACCAAAGCATTCATACCTTTAAACATTTTCAGATTTTGTTACATTACAACCAAAATTTCAAGTATTTTAATTTAGATTTTATATCATGAAGCAAACAAAGTGGTGCATAATTGCGAAAAAAATATATAGAATTGTAGAAAAAAATATATAATTTTGAACCTGTTTTATTAATAAAAATCTGCAATGTGTGATGTGCCTTTATATCCAGTCCTGTTTACTTTAGTCCACCCAGTTGGTCAAAGAACAAAGGATGATTACTGAAGCTAATATGAATGCCTGTCATAGGCTGCAAACCTACCAAGACATGGCCGACCACCTAAACTGACATGCTGAGAAGCCAAGAGGCCTATGATAACTCTGAAAAAGCTGCAAAGATCCACAGCTTAAGCGGGAGCATCTGTTGACAGAACAACTGATAGTCATGTAGAAGGTGCTCTGGTCAGATGAGGCCAAAATTACAAGTTTTTGGCCTGCATTCAGTCCACAAAAATCTGTGGCAGAACACTAACACTGCACATCAACCTGAAACACTAACCCCACAGTGAAGCATGGTGGTGGCAACATCGTGATGTGGGGATGTGTTTCCATGGCAGTCACAAGGAAGCTACTCAGAGTTGGGAAGATAGATGTAGTTAAATAAAAGGCAGTAGAGAAAGAAAAACTTCCAGCAGGCCAACAACTGCTACAGCCAAAGCTACTATAAAATAGTTTAGTTCAATAATTGCCTGAGCCCTAACTTAAATAAAAATATGTGACAAAACTTAAAAACTGCTATTCACAGATGCTCTATTTCAGTATGGCTGAGCCTGAGCTATTTTCCAACGCAGAATGGGAGACAATATCAGTCCTAAAATTTGCAAAGTTGGTAGAGACTTACCCCAAATGATTTGCAGTTGTTATTACAGAGATTGGTGGTTCAACAAAGTACTGACTCCAGTGGGCTTAATAGAAATCCATGCCACACTTCTTCATTTTGTTTCATTTACAAAAGCTATATGTCATTTTCCTTCAGTATCGCAAGTATGGTTATAAAGTGACTAGAGGTTAAAAAAAAATGCAATGTATGAGCTGCTCATCTTGTAGTAACTCGTAGCATCATAGCGTGTGTGTATGTTTTTTTATGTGTGTGTTTTATGCTTTTTTAAAGGTTTGACCCCACATGAATTTATATGCTCATACTGGGCTTTGTCCTTTCCTTGCTGTATTTTTTTGCATCTAAATATATGATAAAGAGGTTCAGGGTAACTGAGAAAGCAGAAACAAGAAGGTGGGAGCCACACTCACTGTGATAGAGATTTCAAAGCAGCATGTGAGCTGTTGGGCACTTTTTATTTTTATTTTTTATGCTGCAGGAGAGAGCATCAGGCGTAGGCTGTTTCTCCCATGTGTGGTCTCTTTTGGGCAGAGCTATGTTATTTTCTAACCATGCAGAGAGGCTGGTTATATGTCAGAGAGAACGGGAGAGAAATATGGATGGAGGAAAGACGGTGAGAGCATCAAGTTAAAACGCCGCCCGCTTCGACACATTTCTGTGAACACCAGTGGGTTTGCATCATTTCAACACTGAGGGAAGCTGACTTTGAAATGGATCTTTGTTGTTTGGTGATGTAAAACATTTTTAAATTCAGTGCTTCCCAGGCACCTTGCAAGTGTGTGGGTTCTTAGGTGCAAACTTAACGTGTGATTTTACAAATTCGTGCTTGCCAACGGAGCTGCACTCTTGGGTCTATTTATTTTTAAACTTTTATCTCATAGTGCATTAGAAATAGTTTAAGTGCTCCCTGATTCTGTAAGCGGGATAATTTCTTCCTTTATAACCTTGGCTGTAACTCTTTCTAAAAGTCTGTGATGAATCTATTCTATTATTTAGTTTCATTGCAAGAAAGTGCATATAAATAAATTGGAATGTCATCAAAAAGCTAATTTTACTACTTACGTGAAATGCTTTCAAATTCATACAGTTTATAGATTTATTATACACAGAGTGACATATTTTAAGGATTTTGGTGATTTTTGATGACTATTGCTTACAGCTAATGGAAATGACGGTGAAGACTGCGGACTTAGTTGTCTAGACAGTCATTTTTATGGACACAGTGAGGGTAAGCGACATAAAGTCATTGCTAAAGATGCTCACTGTCCATATGGGGCTAAAATTTAAGCATATTAATGGTAAGTTGTGTGGAAGGAAAAAGTGGGACAGAAAAACGTGGTAAGGCAACAGGGGTAACCTACAGCATTTACCGGTATCCCGAAGCCAAGCCCATTCAAGAGTATGGGGAGAGTCACACACGTTGGAGTGTGGCCTAATGCATTTCTTCCATTAAGCTACCCTTGAACCAGATACAGCAGAAACATCTTAACTGGACTAAGAAGAAAAAAGACAAAGCATTGTTGAGTTATTAAAGCAACTTCAGCAACAGGCTGATCAGCTCATGCCATGCAGCACTGATGCAGTAATTCATGCAAATGGAATCCTGGCCCTCCTTGAACTGCCACCTTAACGTGGTGGAGGGGTTTGAGTGCTCAAATGATCCTAGAGGCTATGTTGTCTGGGGCTTAAATGCCCCTGGTAGGGTATCCCATGGCAAACAGGCTCTTGGTGATGGGTCAGACAAAGAGCAGATCAAGAATCCTTCATGAGGACTAGAATATCGAGGCACGTGATGTCGCCTGGTACGGCGGAGCCGGGGTCCCACCCTGGAGCCAAGCCTGGGGTCGGGACTCGCCGGAGAGCGCCTGGTGGCCGGGTTGCTCCTCGCGGGACCCGGCCGGGCCAAGCCCGAACGAGAGACGCGAGGCCATCCCCCAGTGGGCCCACCACCTGCAGGGGGAACCGTGAGGGACCGGTGCAAAGAGGATTGGGTGGCGGACGAAGGTGGAGACCTCAGCGGCCCGATCCCCGGATGCTTAGGCTGGCTCTAGGGATGTGGAATGTTACCTCGCTGGGGGGGAAGGAGCCTGAGCTTGTGCGGGAGGTCGAGAGATATCGACTAGAAATGGTCAGGCTCACCTCCACGCACAGCGTGGGCTCTGGAACCCATCTCCTGGAGAGGGGCTGGACTCTCTTCTACTCTGGAGTGGCCCACGGGGAGAGGCGGCGGGCTGGTGTGGGTTTGCTTGTTGTCCCCCTGCTCAGCCATCTCGTGTTGGGGTTTACCCCAGTGGATGAGAGGGTCGCATCCCTGCGCCTTCGGGGTTAGGTCTCTGTCGTTTCAGCCTACAGGCCGAGCGGTAGTGCGGAGTACCTGGCCTTCTTGGTGTCCCTGTTGGAGGTGCTGGATAGTGCCCCTCCCGGGGACTCCATTATTCTGCTGGGGGACTTCAACGCCCACATGGGAAACGACAGTGACACCTGGAGAGGTGTGATCGGGAGGAATGGCCTCCCCGATCTGAATCCGAGTGGTGTTTTGTTATTGGACTTCTGTGCTAGTCACGGATTGTCCATATTGAACACCATGTTCAAGCATAAGGGTGTCTATTAGTGCACTTGGCACCAGGACACCCTAGGCAGGAGGTCAATGATCAACTTTGTTGTCGGCCGCATGTTTTGGACACTCGGTTGAAGAGAGGGGCTGAGCTGTCCACTGATCACCACCTGGTAGTGAGTTGGATCCGCTGGAGGAGGAGAAAACCGGACAGACTTGGCAGGCCCAAGCGCATAGTGAGGGTCTGCTGGGAATGCCTGGCGGAGCCCTCAGCCAGGGATGTGTTCAACTCCCACCTCCGGGAGAGCTTCGGCCAGATTCCGGGGGATGTTGGAGACATAGAGTCAGAGTGGACCATGTTCTCCGCATCTGTTGTCGAGGCTGCTGCCCGTAGCTGCGGCCGTAAGGTCTGCGGTGCCTGTCGCAGCGCAATCCCAGAACCCGGTGGTGGACACCGGCAGTAAGGGATGCTGTCAAGCTGAAGAAGGAGTCCTATCGGCTGTGGTTGGCTTGTGGGACTCCTGAGGCGACTGACGGGTACCGTGAGGCCAAGCGTGTTGCGGCCCGGGCTGTGGCAGAGGCAAAAACTCGGGCCTGGGAGGAGTTCGGTGAGGCCATGGAGAAGGACTACCGGTTGGCCTCGAAGCGATTCTGGCAAACCGTCCGGCGCCTCAGGAGGGAGAAGCAGTGCTTCGCCAACACTGTTTATAGTGGGGGTGGGAGGCTGCTGACCTCGACTGGGGACATTATCGGGTGGTGGAAGGAGTACTTCGAGGATCTCCTCAATCCTGCCATCACGCATTCCCTGGTGGAAACAGAGGCTGGGGACTCGGGGTTGGACTCTTTCATCACCCAGGCTGACGTCACCGAGGTGGTTAAAAAGCTCCGCGGTGGCAAGGCTTCGGGGGTGGATGAGATGCGCCCTGAGTACCTCAAATCTCTGGATGTTGTGGGGTTGTCATGGTTGACAGGCATCTTCAACATTGCATGGCGGTCGGGGACAGTACCTCTGGACTGGCAGACCGGGGTGGTGGTCCCCCTTCATAAGAAGGGGGACCGGAGAGTGTGTTCCAACTACAGGGGGATCACACTCCTCAGCCTCCCTGGTAAGGCCTACGCCAGGGTATTGGAGAGGAGAGTCCGGCTGATAGTCGAACCTCGGCTTCAAGAGGAACAGTGTGGTTTTCGTCCCGGCAGTGGAACACTGGACCAGCTCTATACCCTCTACAGGGCACTCGAGGGTTCATGGGAGTTTGCCCAACCGGTTCACATGTGTTTTGTGGACCTGGAGAAAGCATTCGACTATGTCCCTCGTGATGCCTTGTGGGGGGTGCTCCAGGAGTATGGAATCGGGGGCCCTTTATTAGGGGCCATCCGGTCCCTGTACGAGCGGAGCTGGAGTTTGGTCCACATTGCCGGCACTAAGTCGGACCTGTTCCCGGTGCATGTTGGACTCCGGCAGGGCTGCCTTTTATCACCGGTCCTGTTCCTAACTTTTATGGACAGGATTTCTAGATGCAGCCAAGGGCCGGAGGGGGTCTGGTTTGGGGACCAGTGGATTTCGTCTCTTCTTTTTGCAGATGACGTGGTCCTGCTGGCCCCCTCTAGCCAAGACCTACAGCATGAGCTGGGGCGGTTCGCAGCCGAGTGTGAAGCGGCTGGGATGAAGATCAGCTCCTCCAAGTCAGAGGCCATGGTACTCGACCGGAAAAGGGTGGCTTCTCCTCTTCAGGTTGGAGGGGAGTTCCTACCTCAAGTGGAGGAGTTCAAGTATCTCGGGGTCTTGTTCACGAGTGAGGGAAGAATGGAGCGGGAGATCGACAGACGGATCGGTGCGGCTGCCGCAGTAATGAGGGCACTGTGCCGGTCCATTGTGGTGAAGAGAGAGTTGAGCCGAAAAGCGAAGCTCTCGATTTACCGGTCGGTCTACGTTCCTACCCTCACCTATGGGCATGAACTTTGGGTCATGACCGAAAGAACGAGATCCCGGATACAAGCGGCTGAAATGAGCTTCCTCCGTAGGGTGGCCGGGCACTCCCTTAGAGATAGGGTGAGGAGCTCAGCCATTCGGGAGGGGCTCGGAGTAGAGCCGCTGCTCCTCCACATCGAGAGGAGCCAGTTGAGGTGGCTCGGGCATCTATACTGGATGCCTCCTGGACGCCTTCCTCAGGAGGTGTTCCAGGCACGTCCCACAGGGAGGAGGCCCAGGGGACGGCCCAGGACACGCTGGAAGGACTACGTCTCTCGGCTGGCCTGGGAACGCCTTGGGCTCCCCCCGGAGGAGCTGGAGGAGGTGTCTGGGGAGAGGGACCTCTGGGTGTCTCTGCTGAGTCTGCTGCCCCCGCGACCCGGTCCCGGATAAAGCGGAAGATGACGAGGACGAGGAATCCTGACCAAGTATTAGGTACATATAATGTAGAGAACATGGACAAACTTTTCAGTTGGAGATCCTTTATGTATTATCTTTTAGTTTTTTGTTGTCTCACGTTTCTTTTAAGGTAGTGGTCATCAGGGATTGCTAATATACCCTTTTTATCACACTTTTTCCTTCCTTTCAACTTTCCATTTTACTGGTTTGATACAGCTCTGGGTGAACAGTCAGCTGCCGTTGCACAAAGTTTTTGTGGCCTACACTTCTTGTGAAGAATGTTAATAACTGGACAACTGTCAAGTAAGCAGTCCTCGTTGCAGTTGTGTAGAACATAGCATGTCAGTTCTGTGTTAAAAATATTTTTCATTATTACGTAATATTCTCAGAAACTAAATTTTTAATTTGCATTTGCTGTAAGCAATATTCTTCAAAAGTAACATTATAATTATTTTACAGGTTTATAATTAATAAACCCGTAAAATAAATCCCTATGTGAATTTAAATGATACCTGTGTTTCACCTTTTCAATTGAACTGTAATATATACAATTTTGGATGATATTCTAATATTTGAAGTTGCTCCTGTACAGCTCACAGAGTCAGAAACTCACCCAGATCCTCTCTGACCCATATTTTGGCAGAGGAAAGTTACTGACCTTCTCCTTGTTTTTCCCTCCTTATGAGAGCCGGTCTGTCACTGTGATTATTCTACTGCCTCCCAGCGTCTCTCGGTCAGACCAGGCTGAACTCCAAGCTCCATCATGAACACATTCAGATAGGTGCACGATGTGTGTACACACCCTTCACAGGCATTGTATGATGCTTTCCCAGGGCTTTCCACTGAGTCCTCACCTGTCGCCCCAGGTCTCTATCTTTCATAGTCAACATGTGGGTCAGGATAGGGCCTGCGAGACCATCCCTTCCACAGTTTGTTTGTTTGTTGGATTGACAGGTGGAGAGCAGGGTCGCGGGTGGAGGAAATTAGCACAAGTCATATCAGATTAACTAATCCCCAACTCAAACTATTAGCCAAGGAGTCATGTTGAATTAAAAATCAAATTAGCCAAGGCGCTGTGGCTGTGTGCCTGCCAAGCTACAATGACAGACACCCACAGGATGCAGCTGCTCATGGGCCTGCTCTCGGATGGATGTATGGATGAAGAATAAGAGGAAGAAACTGTTGCTCGAGCACTAGAGGATGTCCAAGCATGGGAAAGGTTTTTTTTTTTCTCTTTGACTTTGCCGCCCAATTTAGGAGGCTTTTCTTACGGCTCCAAGCTGACCATCCTCCCATGGGCCCTGCCTCACATCACTATCACTCAGCAGTTTTAGAGATGCAATGCTTCAACTTGAGGATTTACATAGTAAGAGCACTTTACTTGATCTCTTGGCTAATTCTTGTTTTCTGACGACCTAAAACAAAAATGAACTTTTTAGTTTGTATGTCAAGGCTCTGACCACTGTGCCTCATCGTATTTATACCCTGGGGTAACAGATGCTTGTGAATCACAATCTAAAATGTCCTTTTTTTTAAATAGGAATTCACCATCCAGTAAACATTACTGAGTCCTTTAATGCCAGTTCTTTAATATGCCCCTTCCATTCATGTGGCAAACAACCTTTCATTTTCCCACATAGTCTCCCACTCCACTCCTTTTGGACCACTGGCATCTTTTGCCACCCATATTAACACACAGCTTCCTCCTGGCAGCACTGTGCCAGACCCCTGCCATTAGCGCAAGGTTTCCAACCCGTCTCCATGGTAGTGTGATTGGCAACTCCTGAGATGGATCCCCTTTTTTGGCCAATGGTAGATCGGACCAGGGTTGTCATGTGCTCTGAGACCTCCGCAGTAGTCCAGCTGACCAGCTGCAGACGGTGCTGGAAGGAAAGGATGAATGCAACGCTGATGTGGGGCACACAGCAACACACCATCGCATGGGATCATTCAGCTGCACAAAGCGTATGGGGGTCCCTACTCAGGCTGTCAGTACTATTGTGATGGGTCATTTATGTCCCCATTGTGTGGCTTCTCTTGAAACATGCTGACGGAGTCATTATTCTTGCCTTGACAGATTCCCATACATTCACTGGCTTTTAATAACACATGTTAATGCTCCAGTTGGTTTATGACAGGTATTAAGAATTGCTGCATGAAATATGACCCGATAATGGGCTTGTATTCCAAATTATTTAGAGTATTGTACAATGTACTTCTTATGTCTGAGCTGAAAATTATGAATTGGGGCTGGTTATACAGCTATTATCTGACTGGGTGTGAAAATGTGCACAAACACAACACCCTTAGAGGAAAAAAGATCCTCTCCCTAAACATAAATCCCTTTTTTTTTAAATAAGATCTATCTTTTTTCTGTTAAATCCAATATGAATATTGCAATATTCTTATCTTCTTAGACCAGATTACACTGTATTGTAGCGTTTTGCTTCAAGTAAACTGCCTTGGTAGCATACGCATTCTGATTGTGCTCCTTTCTGTGTTTGTGGCAGCTTACCAGGATGTGAGTTTACAGTATTATTCTTGAGGAATGATGCCATTGCATTAAACTTGTATAATATCATCAATTACTTTAGCAGAGTAAAGCCAAATAAGGTCAATAAAGACAGATATTATCACATGCTTTTCTGTCACACAGAGTTTTAACAATGAAGATATATTTTACAACGATCTTGGAAGCATTTTAAAACCATTTAGCAGGCATTGATAGAGTCCAGCCAAACACAGATGGTTCTCTCAGACTGATGGCTTCCCATTGCCCATCAAGCCAGACAAAGTTAAAGGACATTTGTGGATTCAGAGGAAAATAAAGCAGCTATTTGCTGCTCACCAGATGTCAAATGGTGTGCATGGATTTGGTAAACGTGTGCATAAATTTAAATAAGTTGCCTTTTGAATTCTCACACCATTGCCATAGAGGAGAAATGTTAGCTGTGATGCCAGTTAGAGGTGTCCATGCTGGTCGTACAGTGCTAAGTTGCTGCCAGGCTGAGCCACCAAGTGCCCATCTGCTCCACTGAGGAGATTTCTCGCTCCATCTATTTGACTTGTTTTTAAGCAATTCTCTACAAAGTCTATTAGATTGCAAATTGTTAAAGAAAGTGTTTTTTCTTTTTGTTGTTGATTTTTTATTTTACAAAGACTGCATACTTTTGTAAAGTTTGAATTAAAAATATCCTGCAATAATATTAACTGTCTGCTTCTAGTAGGGTTGTCTTAGACAACAATGCTTAATATTTTGAGTCATACTTAGAAACAATTGTCAATTCAACAACAGTTATTTTTTATGGATACATAGTCAGAGTGCATATAAATAAAAATAGGCAGTCAACTTCCCACTCTTAATTAGTAAGAATGACACTACTACATTCACTGTTGGACTCTTAATAATTGAACACACCCATTTCCTGTGATTTTGAATGGGTTTGTTTGTGGGCATTCTTAGAAATGCTTGTGCATGTGGATATGTATGTGTGTGGGGGGGTTCATAATAATAAGACAAGCTTGGCTGAGATATATCGTGGGAGTTAGCAGGCCATCTTCCCTTGTCATTAATCACTGCCGACAGCTCATAAGTGCCCAATCTGCATGTGAAAGATTTGCATGTGTTTACATGTGTGAGTGTGCATGTATTTGCATGTGCATATTTGAGTGAGGCTAGATGCTCTGATTAAAGTAGAGGTGGTGGCATTTTTACTATGACTACAGGGTCTGCTGTTGACAATTCATTGGGGGAAATTTGGATGCACTTAAATGTTCAACAGCAGCTCCCAATTCAGGCTACAAAATGTCAATTTGATGAAGTAAAGAAAGCACAAGACTATTAATTTGTTCTCTCTCCCTTAGTGTGGGATCTCTAAGTCTCTTTGTTCTATGTTTTGGCAACTAGGCTGCTAAGTTATTATTAGTGCTTCCTTTGGAGTCTGTAATGGAAAGGATTACAAATTTAGACACTAAAATAATGTTTTTAAATGTAAACACTTTCATAAATGTTAAATGCTTTGCAATTATATAGTGCTTCATCAAGTCCGAGGACTCCAAAGCGCTTTACACTACAATCAGCCATCCTCCCATTCATACACATATTCCCACACTGATAGTGGTAGGCTACATTGTAGCCACAGCTGCCCTGGGGCACACTGACACAACTGCCATAAAATTGATGCCACTACGCTATTGTATGCCACCTTGCCCGGCTGATGGTGTTTCTTGTCCAAGCACACAACGACTGAGTCTTTCCTCTGGGGTTCAGCAAAAAGATACACAAAACATGTATGCTTTGGGATCCCAGTAAATTAGGACAGAACTTTGATTAGTACTCACACCCCCAAACTGTGCAAAGGCTGGTTCACCTAAGGAAGTTGGACATTTTTTATACTTCCGTTCACATGCAGATCATCTTGTCTAGTTGTCAAAGAGAGGCTTTGTCATTGTATTTAGCAATGAGGAGAATGAAAATGCAGAGGAAAAATGCAAGCTGTAGATCATTTAGGTTATAAAGCAGTTTAATTTATAATAGTCACAGTGAAACTAATGAAAAACTACTTTAGCCTTCGAACCCTTTGTGTGATCAACTCACAGTGATGAGTGAAAAAAGGATTTTGTATCCCTAATTCTGGGCTGGAGCTCTGGGTAACGTCACTTCCTGTTTTCACTGTTGCACTCGGTGAATTGTTTGGTGTGTGAAGGCTCTCTTGTTTGATCTGATTTCTCACTACTGTGATATCTCTTACTTGTTCTAATACATAAGCACGTTAAAACACATACTTTCTGTTGCTGCATTCAATGTTTGGGGACTCTCTGTGTCTTACACGGTTTTCTAGTAGTGGTAAGGGGTCGCTAGCTTAGCGTTACCTCCACCACGGCTACCCGTTCTGTTGTTTCTCTCTTGGAGTCTCCTCTCTCCTGCTCTCTCTGTCAGATGTTCAGTTACATTGATAACTGGCGAACATTTTGGGGAAAACCTGGTCTGATCCGGAGAGACGGCGTCTATCCCACTTTGGATGGAGCAGCTCTTCTTTCTAGGAATCTGGCCGAATTTATTAGTTCTCCAAAACTCTGACAACCCAGGGTTCAGACCAGGAAGCAGGGTCGTAGTTTAACACTCCTCTCTGCAGCTTCTGTACTGCTACCCACCCATTACCCTATTAAGACAGTGTCTCGCCCACGGCCAAAATTGAATAGATTAAAAAATAATCTAAAAGGAGGAAATCAGGAAAATCTCATAAAAATAAACACAACTCAGACTAAAAAGAAAAATAAAACAGTTAAATGTGGCCTACTGAACATAAGATCTCTCTCTTCAAAGACATTGCTAGTTAGTGACCTGATTTGTGACAATCAGATTGATTTATTTTGCCTCAGAATCCTGGCTGCAGCAAGAGGATTATGTTACTATAAATGAGTCAACTCCTACTATTATTTAAATTTTCACATTCCTCGAAATACTGGGCGAGGAGGAGGAGTAGCAACCATCTTTCAGTCCGATTTATTGAGACCAATCAAATTGCTACAACTCTTTTGAATATTTAATCGTTAGTTTTCCTCATCCAAATTGTAAAGCACTAAAACCACTACTGTTTGATGTTTTGTACCGTCCATCAGGCCCTTACTCTCAGTTTTTAGATCAGTTTTCAGACCTTTTATCTGATTTAGTGTTAAATACAGATAAAGTTATTATAGTGGGGGATTTTAACATTCATGTTGACACTGAAAGTGATAGCCTAAATATAGCATTTAATGCTATCTTAGACTCAATTGGCTTTGCTCAAAACATTAACAAACCTACCCACCTTTGTCTTCATTCTCTGGACCTTGTGCTGACATATGGCATTGAGTGTAAAGACATAACAATATTTTCTAATAACCTTGTCCTGTCTGACCATTTCTTAATAACCTTTGAGTTTAATTTAACCGAGTACTCCACACCTGAAAGAAAATTTCATTATAGTAGATCATTATCAGACGATGCTGTAACAACCTTTAAAGAATCTGTTCCACTTTTAATTTCCTCATTATCACTGAAAAGCACAGAGGAGGGCAATAATTCTGTTTCTGCCCCTTCACAAATTGATTCTTTTGTTCATAGTATTTCTTCATCATTGCGTGATGCATTAGACAATGCAGCCCCCTTGAAAAAGAAGGTAATTATTCATAATTACCTCCTTGGTTTAATTTAGATCTGCGTACTTTAAAGCACAATGTTAGAAAATTGGAGAGAAAATGGCGCTCTACACACCTAAAGGATTCCTACTTGATCTGGAAAAATAGCCTACTGTTGTATAAAAAGACACTTCACCAAGCCAGAACAGCTTATTTCTCATCATTAATAGAAGAGAACAAGAATAATCCTATGTTTCTCTTTAGTACAGTTGCTAAACTTACACAGTCATAGCTCTGTTGAGCCATCCATTCCCTTAGCTCTCAGCAGTCATGACTTTATGGGATTCTTCTTAAATAAAATTGATTCTATTAAAAAGAAAATCTTTGACATACTCCCGAAGATAATTACTTGGTCCTCAGCATGTGAAACAACATTGGAAGTAACTGTAGAACCCGATCTGTGTTTGGACTGTTTTGATCCTGTGGAGCTTCCTGAGTTATCAGAAATATTAGCTTCATCTAAACCTTCAACTTGTATGTTAGACCCAATCCCAACCAAATTATTTAAGGAAGTGTTCCCTCTGATTACCAGCCCCATTTTAGATATGATTAAATTTATCCTTATAAATGGATATGTACCACGGCTTTTAAGGTAGCTGTAATTTAAAAACCTTTACTTAAAAACCTTCGCTTGATCGAGATGACTTGAAAATTACAGACCTATATCCAATCTTCCTTTTTTATCAAAATTTTCTTGAGAAAATAGTTCCTTTATCAAAAAGGAAAGTTTTAAGGGCCTAGCCTAAAAAGTAGACGGGGGTTCCGCCTCACGGACTAAAAACTGGGAGCTGGTTCCACAGGAGAGGAGCCTGATAATAAAAGGTGCCTCCCATTCTACTTCTATAGACTCTAGGGAACCACCAGTAAACCTGCAGTCTGAGAACGAAGTGCTCTGTTAGGAACGTATGGAAAAATCAGATCTCTGTGATAGGAGCTAGATCATTAAGGGCTTTATATGTGAGGAGGGAATTTTAAATTCTATTCTGGATTTAAAGGGAGCCAAAAAGGGAAAGCTAAGAGGGGGAAAAAGATTCCCCTTTTAATTTTCATCAGAACTCTTGCTGCAGCATTTTGAATCAGCTGAAGCTGTTAACTGCATTTTGTGGACATCCTGATAGTAAAGAATTCCAAATAGTCCGCCTTGAAGTAACAAATGCATGGACTAGTTTTTCAGCATCAATCCTGGACAGGATATTTCTAATTTTGGCAATGTTCCGGAGATGAAAAAAGGAAATCCTAGAACCTGTTTAATATGGGTTTCAATGACATGTCCTGGTCAAAAATAACACCAAGGTTTTTTACTTTATTATCGGAGGTCAATTTAATGCCATCCGGTTAAGTGATTGACTAAGCAGTTTCTTTTTTAAAGACTCTGGTCCAAAGACGAAAACTTCTGTCTTGTCTGAAATTTTAAAAGCAGAAAATTTAAAGTCATCCAAGTTTTTTATGTCTTCAAGACATGCTTGTAGTCTATCTAACTGGTTGGGCTCATCAGGATTTATGGATAAGTAAAGCTGAGTGTCCTCAGCGTAACAGTGAAAATTTATTCTATGCTGCCTGATAATTTTACCTATTGGAAGCATATATATAGTAAAGAGAATTGGCCCAAGTACTGAACCCTGTGGTACTCCACAATTAACCCTGGAGTTTAAAGATGATTTATCAATTTACATGAACAAACTGGAATCTGTCAGACAAATAAGATTTAAACCAGCCTAGTGCTGTTCCCTGATCCCTACAGCATATTCCAGCCTTTCTAAGAGAATATTATGATCGACTGTATCAAATGCAGCACTGAGATCTAACAGAACCAGTACAGACACAAGTCCATTATCTGAGGCAATAAGAATATCATTAGTGATTAGTGACAGAGAGAGGTATCCCAATCCTTGTGGTTTTTAGTATAACAATGACCATCAGTGGGATCTAGAAGGATAAACTTTATCAGTTTATTATTTTACCTAGTTCCCTTACACGTGGCCCGTTTTGGGGTGGCCGGGTTCTGCCACTCGGTGGTTTGGTTTGGCCTCCCCGGCGGCCCCGTGCCGTTCCGGACCCTTTGTGGGGTGCCTTGAGACAACATTGTTGTAAACAAGTGCCGTTTAACTAAACAATCTGAACTGAAACTATCTGTGTAGTTATGCTGCTATAGGCTTAGGCTGCTGGAGGACATAATGACCACTTTCACCCTCTTCGCTACATTCTCACACTACTCTCCAATTTTGCATTATTTGCTGTTATTTTAGTTTTTAACTTCTTGTTCTCTCTCTTTTCTCTTCCTAGAAGCTAACCCTGGCCTGACTCTGTGTTTTACCTGTGACACCTTTCTGGAGAGGGGCATCTTCCAAGCTTCTGCTGGCAACAAACTTAATGCTCACCCTCTACCAATGATCCAGATGGCCATGCCCTTTTAGTTTTAAACCCTTTCTCTCCCCCCTAGATATAGCAATTTTGACTGAGCTTTTACTGTAACTATTATATGTTCCCTCTTTTCAGAGTCTATCCTTGAAAAAACTGGCTCAAAGTTTATATGGTTCTTTTTTTTCTAGATGAAACGGACTAAAAGGGCTACATTCACTAAAATTACTTTTCCTTCCCATAAAAAGTACTCCTGGATCAGTGCTTTTTGGGGTTTTTTTTGGTCTCTGCTCTTTTCCCTCTAAAAAACCCCCAGTGGGTTTTCGGGGGGGAAAGGGGCCGCTCCCCACGGAGCCGGGTTTTCTGTGGAGATTTCTTTCCTTTTTAAAAGGGGGTTTTTTTTCCCTCTCCATGGCGCTACTTTGCTGCTAGTTAGGGGGTTTGGGCCCCAAAGTCAACGCCAGTGACTGTCCACTGTCTCTAATGAAAAATGGGGGAGGAGGAATGCTGCAATTTCAATGACCGAGGCAATCAAACGGGGTTTCCTTAGATAATAAATTTTTTACCCAAAATTTGAACAAAAACTGAATCAAAACTGCACTTTTTCAATGGTTAGGTTTAATTGTAATGTATGTACCTGATTTTTTGTGAAGTGCCTGGGAAAAAATTTTGGGGGTTTTAAAAAAATAAATTTAATTAATTTTTTCCCTTTTAAAACCCCCCCTTTTGGGGAAAAAACCCCAATTTCTGTAAAAAAAATTCCTTTTTTTTTCCCCAAAAACCAAAAAATGGGGGAGGAAAAAAAGGGGGGGGGGGGGGAAAAAAAAAAAAGGGGGGGGGGGGGGGGGAAAAAAAGGAAAAAAAAGGGGGAAAAAGGGGGGGAAAAAAAAAAGGGGGGGGAAAGGGGGAAAAAAAAAAAAAAAAAAAAAGGGGAAAAAAAAAAGGAAAAAAAAGGGAAAAAAAGGGGGGGGGGAAAAAAAAGGGGGGGGGGAAAAGGAAAAAAATTTTTTTTTTTTTAAAAAAAAAAAAAAAAAAAAAACCCAAAAAAAAAAATTTAAAAAAAAAAAAAAAAAAAAAAGAAAAAATTTTTTTTAAAAAAAAAAAAAATTAAAAAAGGGGGAAAAAAAGGGGGGGGGTGGGGGGGGGGAAAAGGGGGGGGGAAAAAAAAGGGAAAAGGGGGGAAAAAAAAAATTTTTTTTTAAAAAATTTTTTTAATTATTGAAAATTTTTTGGGGGAAAAAAAAGGGCAAAAAAAACCCCAAAAAGGGGGGAAAAAAAAATTTTTAAAAAAAATTCCCAAAAAAAAAAAAAAAAAGGGAAAAAAGGGGTTTTTTTTTTAAAAAAAAAAAAAATTTTTGGGGCCCCCTTTGGTTTCCTTTTTTTAACCCCCAAAAAAACCCTTTTTTTCTTTTTTTTTAAAAAAAATTTTTTTTTGGGAAAAAAATTTTTTTTTAAAAAAAATTTTTTTTTGGTTTTTTTTTGGTTTAAAAAAAATTTAAAAAAGGGGGGTTTTTTAAATTTTTTTTGGAAAATTTTTTTTAAAAAAAAAAAAAAATTTTTTTTTTTTTTTTTTTTTAAAAAAAAAAAAAATTTTTTTTTTCCCCCCCAAAAAAATTTTTTTTCCTTTTTAAAAAAAAACCCCAAAAAAAAACCCCCAAAATTTTTTTTTAAAAAATTTAAAAATTTTTGGTTTAAAAAAAAAATTTTTCCCAATTTGGTTTTTTTTTAAAAGGGGATTCCAAAAAATTTTTTTTCCCCCCCCTTTTTTTTTTTGGGAAAAAAAAGGGGGGTTTGGGGTTTTTTTTTTTTTTAAAATTTTTTTGGGGGGGTTTTTTTAAATTTTTAAAAAAAAATTTACCCTTTTTTCCCCCTTTTTTTTTTTAAAAAAAAAAATTTTTTTTTTTTTGGTTTTTTTTAAAAAAAAAATAAAATTTTTTTAAAAAAAATTTTAATTCGGTTTTTTTTGGGGGAAAAAATTTTTTTCCCCCCCGGGGGGCCCCGGTTTTTTTTTTTTTTTGGGGGGGGGGAATTTAAAAAAAATTTTTTTTTTTTTTTTTTGGGGTTTTAAAAAATTTTTAATTTTTTACCCTTTTTTAACCAAAAATTTTTTAAGGGCAATTTTTTTTTTTTAAAAAAAAATTTTTTTCCCCTTTTTTTTTGGGAAAAATTTTTTTTTAAAAAAAAAAAAAATTTTTTTTTTTTTTGGGGAAAAAAACAAAAAAAATTTTTTTTTCCCCCGGGGGGGAAAAAAAAAACCCCCCTTTTTTTTTTTTTTTTATTTTAAAAAAAAAAATTTTTTTTGGGGTTTTAAATTTAAACCCCCCCAAAAAAAAAAAAAAATTTTTTTTCCCTTTTTTTTTTTGGTTTTTTTTTTTTTCCCCCCCAAAAAAAAAAAATTTTTTTTTAAAGGGGGTTTAAAAAAAAAAAAGGCTTTTTTTTCCCCCAAAACCCCCCCTTTTCCCCAAACCCCCCTTTAAAAAAACCCAAAAAAAACCCCTTTTTTTTTTTTTTGGGGGGGAAAAAAAAACTTAAAAAAAAAAGGGGGGGGGCCAAAAAATTTTTTTTAAAAAACAAAAAGGGGAAAAAAAAAAAAAGGGTTTTTTTTGGGGCCCCAAACCCCCCAAAAAATTTAAAAAGGCCCAAAAAAACAATTAAAAAAACCCCCCAATTTAAAAAAGGGGGGAAAAAGGGTTTTTAAATTTTAAAAAGGTTTATTTTTTTTTAAAAACCCCGAAAAACCCCCCCCTTTTCCCCCAAAATTTCCCAAAAAAAAATTTTTGGGTTTTTTTTTTTTGGGGGGTTTTCCCCCGGGTTTAAATTTTGGGAGTCTGGACTGCCCCGTTTTGTGGAGATTTTTATCATCTATGTACAGTATAACAGCCAAATTCAATACATTCAATACATTGTTAAACAAAGGTATTGTGAGATACCTTAAATTCAAAACTAAAACACAGCTTAATTTCATTCAAATAATGCAGGCATGTTAACATTGGCCACATGACATGTTTTGAGCAGTACTTCTGTGTAGTTCATTCATAAGGCCTATGATTGTCTGTGTGGCATAAATGGAAAAGCCAGCACTTTCAGTTCAGTTTCTGAAACTGACATCACTATAATAAAGTTGGTTCCTTTAACCCTTGTTTGAATGTTTATGTGTTGGGTTATGCTGCTTTCGATAAATTGTATCCATTATGCCTAGAGGTTGAAGGCAAGGTGAATGGAGAACACCATCACTATTAGTGGGTGATTACATTGTGTTCTGCCATTACACGCCAGCACCTCGTTAGCATGCTTAAAGGCAGATTTTCCCACCACCTCATAAATCTGACACATTAGGACCACACACTGCATGTACACATGTCATGTGAAAAGGTTGCAATTCATTTTTTTTTTTTTACAGAGTGAAAGAAAAAAAAACATTACAATTCAGTGCTTAAAGTAATTCAATGGAAATCCCAATTAATGCATGGCGCTCAACGTACACACGTTTGTTTCGCCAACAGCAATGATAACGAGGTTTGTTTGTATCATGGCTGACAACCACAGGAACATACATTTACAGCAACAAAATAACAAGCACATACACAAACAAGCACACAGCTAGTATAGTTGGATAAGGCCAAGTACAGAAACATTAGGAGCGTTTATAAATGTAAACTGAGAGGTCAGATGGAAAAAATTCTTTTTCTAGTTTTCAGAAACACACACTCACACAATCCCTGCATACAACGATTCCTGCATACAACAATCCATACAACGATTCTAAGGATATTAAAGCTTCAGTGTTATTAGTCACAGCTGATTATATCTTCAGTGAAGTGATTAAGGAGACGGGAAAGCTCTGCAGCTTTCAGCATACAATGCCTTGCAAAAGTATTGCCACTGTTTGACCTTCTTTATATGTTTTCAAGTTAAAACCATTAAATTTAATGTGGCCTATTAGGATTTTATGTGAAAAAAAGCTACAATAAATCTAATTTGCAGTTTGCTACTTGAATTTTAGGGTGCACAGCAAACATGTTGAAGAAGGTGTTTTCTGGTTGACAATGTGTGTAGTAGTAATACTAACACTACACATCAGAAATAATAATCCTAACGGTAACATGGAAAGTTAATCAAATAATGATTAATGAACAACTGGAAAATGAGGAATAATTAACGCTTTAGATCAAATGAGAGTGAGAAACCGTGATGAACATCGTTACCAAAAATAACAATTTAGCCTAACTAAGCTTGAAATATATTGCAAAAAAGAATCACCTAAAATTTCTAGATGTGCAAAGCTGATAGCAACATTCATCAAAATACTTGTGGCTATAATTGCAGTAAAATGTTCGCTTACAAAGTATTGTCTCAAGTGGACTGAATATAAATGCATGTCACACTATTCAGATTTGTATTTGTTGAAATGGTTTAAAAACTCTGTATTCTGCTCCTTATACTTAACAATTAGGCTCCACTTTGTTAAGCTGTATCACATAAAATCCCAATAACACGCATTGATGTTTGTGGTTGTAACCTAAAGAAAATAGTTCAAGGGGTTTAGATATTTTTGCAAAGTACCGTATCTTCCTGCAGAGGTGGAGCATCAGACACTGACGGACTGTTAAACTAAAGAAAGAAAAGCTTTTCTGTTTGAGAAATGCATACCTTGGTTGTTTTCACATTTGTTATTGCTGCTGCACACCTCGGGTATCTCATTTAGTTACAGTAAATTATTCAACTATTCAGGATGTCTGCAGATTGATTGATGAGTTTGCTGGTGTCCTGGCCTTGCCCTTTGCAATATAAAGGAAAGATTGTGTGACATGATGTCTTTCAAACGACGCAATTATAGCCGAACATGGACGCACATTAAGAAGAGCAGTGATACAGAGTGTCAGCTCACGGGGGAGTGTGTAAAGATGAAGAGTTTTGTGGAAAAAAGGAAGGGTGAATGTGAAAAAAAGAAAGATGAAAAAGCAAACAGATGAATACTTTTGGAGTGAAAAATAACAGAGTAGTATTATCTCTGAGGGGTGGGGAAAAGTGAAAGTAAATACAAAGAAACTAAAACTGGGCTCACAAGTTATTTAAACTTACCCAAATATTATTGAAGCACTTAAATTTCATTCAAGTGTTTTTTGTTTAGCTTGTGCAATCATTTAACTTTTTGTGTCTTCCAAATCTCTTTGTTGCTCTTTTTCTTAATCTGTCTTCTTCTTCTCCAGGTGTGATACCAGATCGCCAGTTTGCTGGAACCCAATTTGTCTGCAGTGTTGTGGCTTCTCATGTCAGCCATCAGCCCTCCACCAGCTTCAGTTTTGTCTGGATTGCCCCACCACCTAGCACTGGCTGTGTCAATTTCCTGTAAGTCTCCAGTTAGATGCACGTGAAGGAAAGTACATAACACAGAGAGAACCTGGCAGATCGGTGGCCTTTTTCATCTTGCTGGTCCAGACATGGAAGTCATAAACTTATCTGTTAATGAGTTGTAGCTCCGTGCTGAACTAGAAAGGCTGAGAGAGGTTCATGAGCTACGTTGATATGTGGCGTTTCCCCTATCTGAGCTGCAGAAAGGATGTTCAGTGGTTATCCTGTCTTCTACAAGTGTGTGTGTGTGTCTCTGTGTGTGTGTGTGTGTGTGTGTGTGTTTAACCTGCTGAGAATAACTATATCCTCTCATTCTGCACATCCCCATTTCACTGTAAAATGTGTGAGTGGTTAGTCAGATCCACTCATGCCCAATGGATCTCTGCAATACAAATAAACCTACAAAATTTTCACAAACACTAAACCCGATGATCTTTTTCTGAAGTGCCTTGCAGATCTAACTATACCCTTCACACTTTCTCACTTTTTGTTACATTTCAACTTTAACGTATTTATTTGGAAAGACCAACACAAAGTAGTGTACATATATATTTACAAAAAAAGGTCTTAAAAGTATGGGATGCATTTGTATTCTGCCCCTTTGAGTCAGTATTTTGTATAACCACATTTAGCTGCCATTGTTGCTGCAAGTCTTTTGGGAAAGGTGTAGTATCTACCAGCTTTGCAAACCAAGAGACGTTTGCTGTATCTTCTCAACAAAATAGCTCAAACTCAGTCAGATAGGATAGAGAGCATCTGTGAACAGCAGTTTTCAAGTCCTGTCGCAGTTTCTCAATGGGATTTAAATGTGGGCTTTTACTGGGCAATTCTAATGCATGGATTTGCTTTGATGCAAATAATTCCGTATTATGTGCAAGGTTTATTCTCTATAGATATCTAGTCAACTGCCTATCATCTCTGAACTGCTTCCTTGTCCTTCTTAAGTAAAGCTCCCCACAGCATAATGCTGCCACCACCATATTTGTTTTACAGTGGGGATTTTGTGTTCAGGGTGTTAGTTTTCCTCTAGTCATGATGTTTTTATATGTAGGCCAGAAAGGTCAGCTTTGGTTTCATCTGACCAGAAGACCTTCTTCTAAGTGTCCGTTACATTGCTTGTGGTAAACTGCAGAGCGTAACTCTTATGGCTTTCTTTAAACAGTGCCATTACCATTTTTCCTTAAACTGTAGAACTGTTGAGTCCAAAACTCTGTTTTTCCCTTGCATTAGTCCTTTTTGGTCTTCATCATTATCTCAATCCTAGTCCACTGAAAACACAATGTAATTATCATTCCCTGTTATCTCAGCTGTAGATTTACAGCCACCTCCTGACAGTCTGCCAAAATGCAATTGGCCACTGTTGTATTAGTTGTGTAATGGGAAAGTGAGGATTGCAATAGCTCTGCTCCACCACAATACAAAAGATTTAAAGCAACTTTAAACATCAGTATTATGAAATGTGTAAATGTGACTAAAATATATTCACAAGAGGAATAACTAGTGTTTTAAATGAAAATTAAGAAAAATACCCATCTCTATAGTGTTTTTTAAAATCAGTGCATGAAATTAAAACTAATCCCTAATTTATTATTTTGATCAGCGATATTGCAAATTGTAAGTCACTATTTCCCTGATACCATCACTGAATTAAACTTTTTTGCAATACTCAAAAAAACTTTTGGCCAAATTCTTGGAATGTCTCAGCAGTCTTTCAGACTGAGAATCTTATAGATGGACAGACCAAAAACAATTCAACACAACTCTGCTGAACCAAAGCTGTCATTTAGACGATATCTGCCACAATAAACAGATTTTCTTGCTTTTTCGTCGCCCAGCTAACACTGTTGAGTGTGTGTGTCATCTTACATAGGATAGGGCACACAACTGTATGACAATAAGAGCCCCTGAGATTGACCTTGTCAAAGTCAGTCCTTCACACTTCAGCTGGCTGACGACCACTCCTCCCAAAGATATATACAGTCAAATATGCAAACATGCTTACTGGATTCTGTTCACAGCTGTCGTCTTCATCAAACTTCCCAGAGTACCCCTCCTGTGTCTAACAGGGGAATTCATCAGGCATGTGGCTGTCTAACCAAAGCTGGGGCCATGTTTGGTGCTATATATGATTTTCCAAGACTGAACTGCCAGGCTACTTGAGAGGTTAGGATTTGGTCAGAGAAGTTTGACTCTGTCAGTCATAGTTAATTTATGCGTCTTGGTTTACATGATTTGAAATTTTCTGGGAAACTTTTTGTTAAATCATTTTGCTGTATGTAATACTAAAAAAGTAATCAGTTCCAGCATCACTGCCTTTTCTGATACAAAGAGTGTTTTCTGTAAGCCTTGCCCAGGAGTGTTTAAATTAAAGACACAGACATCCAATGTCCTTCAGGGGGCTGGAACCGGTCCACTGCTGCATTAATAGGGCCCTGTGAGCAGTTTTATGGCCGATATTCTGGGAGTGTCCCTGGTAACACATCACTTGCAGCCGAGTGATAGAGTGCAGTGATGTGGGCATCCAAAAGAATTAATTTCCTGGATGGCTGTAAATTGCCACCAAAAGAGAAGGCAAGGCCTTGGAGAAGTGGGGGAGATGAGAAGAAGAGGAGGAGATGGAGGAAGGTAGGGAACATACATATATAGACACAGCCAAAAGTTATTACTATGCTAAAAAGTGTTGACTTTTGTTTGTACTGCCACTGCTGAGGCAGGCAATGAAACAAACCAAAACATGTTTTCACAAGCAGCTTCTGTGGTAGTTATATGATGTCAAAAATCAACACCATGTCTGAGCACAAGGTGATCAATGTACTTGATGCCAGGGCACCTTAAAGAAAAGGCTGATGGTCATTTTTGTATTTCCATCATTGGACCTGTGGTGTCTTGAATACTGGATGGGAGAGGCAAAGCTGTAAAATGATCACTTCTTTTTCTTTCGCCTGTCAGGGGTCTCCACAGTGAGTTATCTGTCTCCAACTAACCCTATCGTCTGCATCTTCTTCTCTCAAGCCCTCTACCTTCATGTCCTCTTTCACTCAATCCATAAATCTACTCTTTGGTCTTCCTTTGGGCTTCCTGCCTGGGTGTTATAACCTCAGCATCCTTCTACCAATGTACTCAATATTGCTCCTCTTTACATGTCCAAACAATCTCGGTCTGGCCTCTATGGCTTTATCTCCAACACATCAAACATGAACTGTATTTCTATTGTACTCTTTCCTGATCTTATCCATACTTGTTACTACCCACGAGAACCTCAACATCTTCATCTCTGCTACCTCCAGCTCTGCCTCCTGTCTCTTCCTCAGTGCCTCTGTCTCTAAACCATACATCTCTGGACCCACCACCGTTTTGTACGCCTTTCCTTAGATTCTCGCTGATATTCTTTTATCACACAACACACCTGGCACTTTTCTCCTCTACATCATCTATTCAAGATGGAATCCTCCTGTGTGCTCCTACCTCTGCTCTTGTAAGTCACCCAGTGTTCCTGCCTCTTCTTGAAGAAAGTATTCACTACAGCCATGTCCATGCTCTCTGCAAAGTCTACCACCATCTGTCCTCCTGCATTCCTGTTCTGGATGCCAAACCTGCCCATAACTTTCTCATCGCCTCTGTTCGCTGCTCCAACATGTCCATTGAGATCTGCACCAATCACCACTCTCTCACCTCTGAGGATATTCTGCATCACTTCACCTAACTCGCTCCAGTTAGATAAAGTGTGTTGGGGTCAGATAGGGACTTTCAGTTTGCCTGGGGGAAGTTCTTACAAAAACCAAATGAAAACAGGTACCATCCCAGTGTGCAATGGGATGTAGCTGCAGACTAAAACTATTGTTGAGTGATGGAAGAGCCACAGTCTGAAGATAGTGAGTCAATCACCATGGCAGAGCTTGTTGAAGTAGTTAAAAGACTCCCTACCGATAGGCTGCCAGGAGTTTGCGTTCACTGTGAGTCTGTTATGGTTGACACACCACCTGTGAAAAGGCCACTTTCTGAAAAAATGGGTTAGTTAGGGATCACAGGTTAGTTCATGTTTACAAATCTCAATTCACAAATTTTGTAATAGCATTTTCTTGATTCTACATCCTTACAACATCGACAGATGGCTTATCTGCTCTTAGTAAAGATGAAAATGGAAAATCTCTTCATCTGGTTAAATAAAGAATCAGTAATGTGTTTGTTCTTTTTTTGCTTTTCTTTTAGCTGCTTCTGCGTGTCTCTGTTTTATGTCTCATCACCCACCTGCAGTTGCTGGGTTGGACATTACTTTAATGACAGCATGTAATTGTAGAAAGGTTTCTGCAGATCTAATGTTTTTTGTTTTTTTCCTGTCAAAGCACACTGCTACATTGTATATGTCAGTTTATAAAATGCATTTCTATGCAATCACGATAGTAAGTTGTTCTCTATCTTTGCTACATAATTTTCCTGTAAGGACTTTTGGCACTGAGAAACCTAGGATCCTATTTTCTTCTAAACTGTATATTTTGTGGCTATTTTTTTAAAGTGAATATTGTGTGTGTGTTTTTAATATAGTGTGTTGTGTGCTGATATTGTATTGTTAAAAAAGATGCCTTTGCATAAACATGATGTTTCTGAAGCATTTGTAGCCTTTGCTCTTCAATGTATTTTTCCCTGGAATTTGTTGCTGCTTAAACAACTCATCTTTGTGTACTTTGATAACAATGGCTGCCCTTTTTCTTATACCGAGCTGCAACTGAATTTCTGCCTTTAAGGCTGCTACCAAACATTTAATCTTTGTAAAAAGGTTTTCTGGCATTGATGGTTTGACAAATTCAACAAATCATTCACATAATAAAGTTGTCAAATGTTCTTTCACCCAGTTGAGTGATACCGACTAAATATTGGAGAGCTTTTTACATAGGCCAGGTTCACATTTCAGGCATGAGACTGAGACCTGACCTATTTTTCCCAGGGCTCCTAATTTACCCAGGTATTAGTCCGCTCCATTGATTTGTTTGCATTCAAGTCAATCAGTCGACTCATTGACTTAATGACCTTTTATCCTTAATAAAGATTCTCATAAGCCTCTGGCCTCAGTGTGGATAAAAATGTACTGAAAATTTTAAGCCAGGAAACATAAATAACTGGTTGAAAATAATAAAATATTTGTCATGGAGACAGACTTATGGGGAAGAAATATGAAAGATAAAACATAAATATGAAACACTGATGTTTCTTGAAAAAGCGAATGTCCAATTTTTTATTATATCTCGGGTATAAATTTATTAACTTAGGATTATTTTTCTTACCAAATTTACATCAGTTGTTTGTTTGAGAATGTATTACTTAATAATGCACTCTTGTATTCAAAGCCAGACCTAGTCTTTAATACATATTGGCAAATTTCTGAAATTTGAAGTATTTTGCAAGTCTGGAAAATTATGGAAAAGGATTTGTATTATCAGATTTTATTAGTAGTCCTGTTTTCAAAATGTTGTACCTAACTGCCGTCCGGATGGACAGACAACCAAACAAACAAACAAAGAAACGGACAAAACGTTGTATTTAACTGTTGTCTATCTCTCCGTCCACGTGTTTGTTTGTTTGTTTGTCTGTTTATCTGTCCTTCCGTTCGTCCAACCGTCCGTCTGTCCATCCATTATGCTTTTGCAATTTGGTATTCAAAGCTTTATCGCTGTATAAATGTCAGCAGTAAAGTTACAGCATACTTTTATATTCATAGTGGTATAAAAGTGACCTGAAAGAATGACAGCTCTGGGAATTTATTCTGGAAAATGGTTGAATTTTGCCATGGAAAATGAGTCAAAACCCAAAAGTTTTCTGCTGTATTCATATTAGGTTATTTCCCAAAGGAAAGCCCATGACCCCTGTAATTATGTGCATACCCCTGTGTGCACAAAGACCCAGGTGCACATAGTTAGCTGTCTAGGAAACGCCAGTGCTCAAATCAATAATGCTACATATTGTCCACATCACCAGCATCCCACATCCTCATTATCAGAAGGTCACTGTCCCACCCCCTGGGTTGATGATCATTTTAACAGTCTGAGATCAAATAGAGCGTTAAGGTAAAAACAAAATCGAAGTCTGCTTGAATTTAAATGTAGCATAATAAATCGCTGTTAAGGGAGCTGCTCCAGATGTACCGTTGTTTGGTTTCACATTATTCATCCGTGATCAAGCCCTGCTCAGTTTTGATGAAAACTAGACATGACCACTTGCTTGGAGTCATCTCTCTGTTGTTAAGATAAATGCAATTAATTCTCCCCTCTCTCCTTCCTGATACCCCAGTCCAACCCCTATGCTCTGTGACATACAGAGAAGAGTTAAAAAAAAAAATCAAGATTCCTTGGATTTTTGTGTATCAGAGCTGCTCTTTTCGGTTTTAAAATAAAATAAGTATTTCTTTTCAGCACATCAAACCACTGACAGCCCCAATTCTTGTCTTAATCACATACTGTATTTACTCCAGCCTAAGTAGCTACAGTTGTTTTCTTAATCTGTCTCATTATTACCTACTAACAGTAGTTAAGGTCAATTGCCCTCATCTTTAAGCTCCATACTGAGAGCAGTAACTGCATTTCTTCTGGCTGTATTTGGAGCAATAACTATCTATGACCCTGTGCTAACAAGCAGGTAATTTGCGAAACAACTCCCAAATCCCTCTTTTGTGCAGCTTCATTAAATTTGCATGTTCTCTAAGAGCCCGTTTTCAATTAATTAATTAATTCAAGGGTTGAGGGAGTGTTTGGGGAAGTAGCACAAATCAGTGATAGTAACACCTTTGCACATAAGGATCAGGAAAACCTTTCTCCAACTATATTGCATGAGAGCTGAAAATAACAAAGTTTTCCAGCTAAAATTTCCCTGTCTTTATTTCTGCCCCTGTTTACCTCTCTATTGTCCAGGTCGAGAGGTTCAAAAACACAGCTGGAGTCCTCAACATTGCAGATAAATCAACCAATTAGGGCGTGTTATTTTAAAGCGAGAGGTCCAAATGCTCCAAACCAGCGCTGGCAACAGCAACCGCACACCTCTGAATCTCTTCATATTTGTCATGATTACTAAACAGGTTTAGTGGGATGGAAAAGAAGATGAGCTTTCAATTGGGGTTTCAAGGGAAAAGTAGGTGCTTTCTCTAGTTAGGAAAGTGTGTGTTCTCTATTCTCAGATGTTATACACTGATCATTATTTTTCTTAGTTATTGCTTGATAGTACAGGGTTAGAATCCATTTTTCCTTCAGAACTGCTTTTATTCAATTATGTTTGAAAAAATTCCCCAAAGACTTTGGTCCATGTTGACATAAACTTGGGCAGGTTCTGCTGCTGATTGAGATCTGGTGACTATGAAGGCCTTTGGAATACAGTGCACTCATTAGATGATTTCAGCTTCTGTGACATGGTGCGATATTCTGCTGAAAGTAGCCATCAAGAGATGTGATAATAGAGGAATAGACATGATCAGCAGCAATACTAAGTAAGAATGTGATGTTTTAAGGATCCATAATTAGTACTAAGGGCCCAGTCTGAACCATTGATGCAAGTTTTGCCTTGTTAGCTTGCATTGTGTGTAATTTATTTATTTTCTCTTGGCTTTAAGGATCAATTTATTTACATGTATTTGTGGTTTAGGGTAAATCAGCAGTCTATATGTGCATATGTGTGTGTGTGCCTCTCTGTATGTATGGTTAGCAGGGAGCTGTCAAGCCGGTTTCTGGGGGATACTCATGGCCAACAGCAACATGTAATTTAAAATGGATGACATGGCTGGTAATTACCCACTCCCGTCCCTTTTGGGAGCTCTGTGAATGACAGCCTGTCCATCTGCATACATGTTACAGCTCCTATATAGCTTAGAGAGTCTTTGTGTGTCTGTTTTTACTGGCTTGCCTCACCACTTGACAGCAGATTGTGGTATTTGACTGACAAGGCCATGAACCACCCCCTTAAATGTATTTCCTCTGACCAAATCCAGACCCTGCTGCCTTCTCGTCCTATTTATTTGCCATTCTCTCTCAGCTTTCTTTATAGTCCTGAGTTTTTTGCTTATTCCAAATTTAAATTTTCTCCTCTAAACTAATGAAAGGGGCAAGCAATGACTCTTATTTTCATAGGATAATTGAATTCCATTTGGAATCCATTGAGGTAGAGATGAGGAAAAGAAAAAACACATATTACTGCCCCTAAAAGGACTAGCCAATGAACACCTAAAAAAAATAAAACGTCAAATTATTATTTAGCTGCTCTTTGTATGTTTGTGTGGGTTCCAGAGAGTGGATAGACTAATGAGAGAAACACGCTGAGGACCCACTGGTGTGTGACGGCAGACAGACACTGGTGTCATGCTGTGCAGATCAAACACTCTTTGCCTTAGATTAAATGCTCTCTTCTGGCTACTGTTTTAATAATAAACATCCTAGCAGAAGCCTGAAAGACCACTCCTGCACTCAACATGTCAAATTAAGCAGCATATCCTTTCTCTCAAATTTAATTTGTATTTTTATCCTTTACAAAACAAGGCTTTACTGTTTGATCTGCGTGCTATTTGTCATTATTTCTTTCTGCAAGCTTCATACTGGGATTTAGTGTTTAACTTTGTGCAAGAAGTATGCTTTCTGAAGAGAATCTATCTTTCCTGGCCACCAAGCAAAATCCAGTTGGTGAGCTTGAGCTGTTTAGTAAATATTTAAGGGCCTTGTTCCTACATCCCCACCCGCTGTTCGTTACGCATCATCTTTTATTCATAAATACCAAACCTTAAATTAGTTTTCACCAATTCTGAAATATGAGTGTAATTAAGTATGTTTTCTCCCCAGCTATGCCCAGGCACAAGAGGTCTTTATCAATTAATGAAGGTCCATTCATTATTTATAGGATGAGACGACTGTGTAAATGCCTTGGCACCCGTAAAAAGGCATGAGTCGGCAGGGTAGGTAGAGTTTGGAAGCTGAGACTGGATTCATGTGGGCTGAGAAAGAAAAAAAAAGGAAGAATGAATAAGGAAACGCAAAGACTGTCTTTTGGCCACACCGACACAAGCTGGAGGTATATTGTCTACACCTACTAAACTTCTTCGAGGCATATAAGCTGTCAGACTGTGGCTAAACGTGTGCACTCAGAGACAGTTAATCTACAGAGTTTAGGTACACCTAAACTATGTAGCCATATACCCCGCAAATATGCTATCTTACCTTGTCATTTCTTGTGTGTAATTCCAGTGTGCGGTCAAAAATTGGGCGGTTTACATAAATTGTGCCCACTAAGGCTAAAAGGGTCGCTTCTGTTGCAGTGTGTTGTCTGGTTCAGCTGCTATGTGAGAAAGAGACAGAGGCTTTAGTACTGTAAGTAAATTGGTATGATTTGTGGCAACAACTTCATAAGCAATGATTATGCCACAGCAATTATACATTAGAACTTATGCAAAGTCCACTCCATTTAATGGAACTTTTAAGGGATTTAAAGGGACACATGTCTGTGTTTAGTTGCTAAGACCAAAAAGACAGTGGGTTTACAACTACATGTTCTCCAAGCATAACTTGTGATTATTTTACATTGGTTACACTCAGAAATATAGGTAAAATCATTAAATTGTAAATTCACATATTTTTAATGAATTACGCCTTTGTAGCATGTACATGTTTGCACACACACATCAATTACAGCAGTATGTATCCTTTCTTTAAAACTTGAAATGTGTTACTGATCCTCACAACCCAATTACTGTAAAACATTGTAACATTACAGAGATGTTAAAAGTGAAAAATTTTCTGAAACATAAAGCTGGGAATATTAAACCAGTAAGATACATTTTGCACCCTCTCACCACAAAACTCTTTGATCCCAAAAGTTCTACTTTCCTAGTTCTTAGAAAAACCTACTGCTCAGGAAACATGCTTTTTAATACTAATTTGATGACAGCAAGAGAGTTTTAACAAGGTTTTACCTATAAAGTTTCATTTACAGAGCATGTATTTAACTTGCTCTATAAAAAAGTTTAAGACGTTAAGAACTAGTTTGTTTTTCTGTAGCCAGAGTTACATTGGGACCACTAAAACATCTGTTCTTCTAAATGTGAATATGTCCTTATGGTGATCATAGTGGAGGGGGACAATTTATGTAAATTTGCACAGGGTGCAAATAGCCCTGAAAAAACACAAGTCATAAACCGTTTTAAACCCCAATTGATAAACTCCAACAGTGTTTATAAACAAGATTGCCAATGGGGTTTATGAATTAAGTTATGCATTTACTGTGCCAGTTACAGGAAGGGGCAAGACAATGGGCCTGTTATAGTGCCATTGCAAATTTGACTTATCAGAGTTGAAGCTCAATGTTTTGAATGTTCAGTATTGAATTTTAACGGATAAAGTCACACACATTTTGAAAATGGCTCTCTCAAAACAATGGATAATTTTTGGTTCCAATTAGCCCGTCACCAACACCTGATAAAATATTTGGTAATAGTATCATTTTTCAGTCAAAGAGCCGGGGCATTGTTGGTTAATTGTGCAAATTTCTAATATTAGCAAGGCCTTGATGTTAACTAGCCCTTACATCTGTATAGAATGCATCCACAAACTTCCCCAACAGAACATTAATTTAGGATTCAGATCCCGACTCAAAACCAGAGGGGAATGAGCCTTCTTGTTGGTGGTACCAATCTGTGGAACAGCCAGTTAGACCGTCAGTCATTTTTAATCCCTGCCTTAAAATAATATGGTATTCAACCATGTGGTGTTCATTTTAGTTGAGAAGAGCATTTTGACCTTTATTGTATAATTCTTTTTTTTTATTTGATTTGTTTTCTATGATATTATTTATGATTATTTTGCTTCTGTATTTCTATAGTTTTACATTTTAATCTTTGAAAGACGGTCATTTAAAAATATTTTGTGAAAATGCTACATGAATAGACTTTGAAGATCTAAGTTCCCTTTGATGTATGCAAGCAGCCTCTGGACATTACTTTGATTTCATGCCACAAAATGATCCATTTTTCAAACCAACATTTGAACACGCCTGTACACCTCTGCAAACTGGTCGGAACCAACTAAATGTGATCATCTTCATTTTAAGTTCAGCTAATTTTGGCACAGTATAAATTAACCAAATAGGGAACTATGTCACAGAACATGTTCACAGTCACCATCTTGAAGAAAAGCCCTGATGCATTCCAGACCACCTACACTTGGTCTGAACTATCTAATCTCAATTAGCATCTGATTAGCATCTGTATTGTCTGCTGTTCATTTGTGATAACATCAGTTTCAGTATCTTAAACATGTGTGTAATGTCTGGTGATTGATAGGCAATCGTCATCTTGGAAGAGCTCTTCACTCTCTTTGTGGGTGGCACACATACTGCAGTTGTGTGTCTGTTTGCTTTTTACTGGGAGGTTGCTCAGATTTAGAAGCCAAAAATGATTTAAATATTGAATGTGTAACCCTAATTGTTACATGTGAAAAATGCTTGCCTGTGTGCCAAATGATACAACTGCTCTATACTCCCCTTGATGGATGAGCAGTAAGCATGCACGTGGTCTGTGAGAAATATATCACAGCTGTTGTGTTGCTCTTCTTTATGCCTTTGACCTCAACTCCACTGCAGTCATTTTCTCTCAGTCTCTTATGTTAGAAAAATGTCTTAGAAGTAGGGTATTGTAGTTTTTACAAGCCATCTAAAACTAGTGTTGTTACACAAAGCTTATATTCTGGTGTCCCTTAACTGATTTTTTGTGCTGCCACTGAGATTAGCACCAAAATATACTCTTTTTCTGTAAGATATGTGAAGGCTGCTATACAGGAAACTTTGTGTCCATCCATCCATCCATCCATCCAATGAACTTTTCTGTGCAGGGTCACAGTGAGCTGGTGGTTATCTCCAGTAGTCACTGGACAAGAAGCAACGTACACCTTGCATGTCTTTATCGGTCTAGTTATCTATATTTTCTTTCTTATTTTTTCCCTGTCAGTTACTTTGCATTTTTATTTAACCTATTGACAACAGCTATGGCAAGCACAACAGCTGTTTTCATTATCACTACTGGAACATACAGTCACCGGCCACTTTATTAGGTACACCTTGCTAGTACCGGTTTGGACCCCTTTTTGCCTTCAGAACTGCCTTAATCCTTCGTGGCATAGATTCAACAAGGTACTGGAAACATTCCTCAGAGACCTTGGTCTATATTGACATGATAGCATCACACAGATGCTGCAGATTTGTCAGCTGCACATCCATGATACAAATCTCCTGTTCCACCACATCCCAAAGGTGTTCTACTGGATTGAGATCTGGTGACTGTGGAGGCCATTTGAGTACAGTGAACTCATTGTCATGTTCAAGAAACCAGTCTGAGATGATTCGTGCTTTATGACATGGCGCATTATCCTGCTGGAAGTAACCATCAGAAGATGGGTACACTGTGGTCATAAAGGGATGGACATGATCAGCAACAATACTCTTGTAGGCTGTGGCGTTGCCACGAAGCTCAATTGGTACTAAGGGGCCCGAAGTGAGCCAAGAAAATATCCCCTACACCTTTACACCACCACCACCAGCCTGAACCGTTGATGCAAGGCAGGATGGATCCATGCTTTCATCTTGTTGACGCCAAATTCTGACCCTACCATCCGAATGTCGCAGCAGAAATCGAGACTCATCAGACCGGGCAACGTTTTTCCAATCTTCTATTGTCCAATTTTTTGTGAGCCTGTGCGAATTGTAGCCTCAGTTTCCTGTTCTTAGCTGACAGGAGTGGCACCCGGTGTGGTCTTCTGCTGCTGTAGCCCATCGGCCTCAAGGTTCGACGTGTTGTGCGTTCAGAGATGCTCTTCTGCATGCCTTGGTTGTAACGAGTGGTTATTTGAGTTACTGTTGCCTTTCTATCAGCTCGAACCAGTCTGGCCATTCTCCTCTGACCTCTGGCATCAACAAGGCCCACAGAACTGCTGCTCACTGGATATTTTCTCTTTTTCAGACCATTCTCTGTAAACCCTAGAGATGGTAGTGCGTGAAAATCCCAGTAGATCAGCAGTTTCTGAAATACTCAGACCAGCCCGTCTGGCACCAACAACCATGCCAAGTTCAAAGTCACTTAAATCACCTTTCTTCCCCATTCTGATGCTCGGTTAGAGCTCCAGCAGATTGTCTTGACCATGTCTACATGCCTAAATGCATTGAGTTGCTGCCATGTGATTGGCTGATTGAAATTTGCATTAATGAGCAGCTGGACAGGTGTACCTAATAAAGTGGCCAGTAAGTGAATTTTTTTGCTCAAGCAGCCTCTTCAGTTAGCATTTTTCTTTGCATCACTCTACTGTTGCAAATAATGAGAAATTGCTGTACCATAGTCAGTCTTTTCTTGGGATTCATGTAAAAGATCCTCCTGTTTTCCAAAGTCACCTACTCTCTTATGAAGGATCTCTCCACTTTCAATAAATAATGCATTTGTAATCACTAGAAGGATGTTCATATCACATTCACTGCATTAAGTACAAGACATACTGTTAGATTTGCTCTAGTATAAGTAAATGCAATGAACATTAGCGATACAAAAAGAATAACCCTAAAATAACCTAGCCTGTGTCAGACAAATCTATTGAATTTAAATGTTTTGTCAATTTCAACATTCATATGTAGTCATTAAGATTAACCAGCAGGATTGGCTGAGCATATAATTATTTTCTTTCTCTCTTTACAAGAGTATCTGAAAATACCACTTCCACATCACTGCTGTGGTTATTTTATATTATTACCTGACTGATGTTGGTAATAATTTTCTGTACACTTAGGGGAACTGATTGAGCGTTGAAGTTTAATTTGGCCAGTTGATTCCTCAGCCGCTTTTGGGGTTACAATGTTTGTCACCTGAAAAGGAAAAAATAACACGTGAAACAGAATAGGGTAATTTTAAGTAATTCTTCCAGATTTGTTTCACATTTGCCTATATTTTGTGTTTGGCCCCACTTAAATAGGAGTTCTGCTGCCCTGTGCAGTCAAAAATCTGGGCTGCTTGCAGATGTTTGAGACATGAATTTGCCCTTGTGTTGTTTTCAGGTAGAATATGACAAAAATGCTTAGTGCTGCACACACTATGGAAAACAGAGCAGAAGTAAACTTGCCTCAAAATTGTATGGAGCTTGCAGTCCATGGAAATCTAGTATGGTGGAATTCTAACATATCCTTTCTCTATTTGGATGTCACCAGCAAGCCTTAAGATCAAACCTTTACAACATTTCGTCTCATTCTATGAAGCGATAAAAAATATGGTTGTATGTTGCATCCTTAATGTTATAACTTAATGTTAAAACTTTATTAGAAGCAATTGTCTACGATGGTATTGATTAATAAAACAACATAGCATGGTAAAACCTTATACCTGGGTAAAACTGGCCTTGCCCAATACCTTACATGTGCAGTTTTAGACTCAGATGTGCTTGTTGAAATTGAAATTTTGCCTTTGTGAAGAAGTTTCTAGCTTTTAAGTCAAAGTCACATAATAAGGGTTTTATAAAAAGCCTTCTTTCACGTAGAACACTGAAATGCATTTTGGTAAAGTGGGAAATGATGCCATCTGTGCTAGATCGATCTTCAGACTGTATAATAAGGACAACCAGTTAACTTTCCCCATGGTGGTGTTTATTTTAATGAGCTTCCTCTCCTTCCTTTTCTTTTCTTTCTTTCTCCCTCCCAGAGCCACAGCAACACATCGAGGACAGATCATTTTTAAGGATGCACTGGCCCAGCAGCTCTGTGAGCAAGGAGGTAAGTAACAAGGACAACAAAGTGATATTTCGCTTTTCTGTCTGTGACATGACACGGGGATAATAAATCCTCATATTGCGCTCGTGGGTGTATTATATTCACATCTGTACAGTAACACAAACATGTGCACCAACAAATGCAGGCAAGATGTTGTATGGTTCCACCTCTTGTCAGTTTCCATCGTGTGTACCAGTATTTTGTCAGGATGTGGATGTCACAGAGCAGCTGATGTACTGGGATGTTAAGGACTGTGCATTTGCAGCACTTCCAGGCTTTCTTTCTTCTTAATGATGTAGCCAGAGTTAGAGATATTCGGATGCCCTATATTGCCAGCTTAATTTCAGCTTATGCTAAACTCAGCTTTTTCCCCCATTCTTATTCTCTCCCTCTCTGTCAGAGATTTATACTGTATTGCCAAGACTTCTTACATCCACTTTCTGTGACAGTCCTAAGTAGCTATTGACAGACTGTGCACTCCCACTCTGCATGCTGAGTGTGTATAATTGGTTGTTTACAGGCAAGAAGCCTCCCTCCTCCTTACTTAAGAACTCCCCCTTTAAGATTAAAATGTGCCTTTTTATGCTAAACGAAGACAAACATAGTCCGATGCTGCTGCTCGTTTTCTAGACGTTTAATGAGTAGAATACAGTTTAATGAATAGAATTTACTTACTTTTATGTATACTTATTGTGCATAGAAACTTGATTACAAAAAGGCGAATAAAGTTTGTCTCTACATGTATATCCTTCAGCAGGTCATCAGAAACATTTTACAATGAAGCAGATGCTGAGCATTGCGTGCTCAAATACCTACTTTCATGTCATTTGAAAGAGATAATGCTCAGAGCCCAGTTAGCCATTGACAAGCAACAGAAAGACAGAAAGATGAGGTTTTTCTCCTATCTCTCCTTGCCGGAGAGCTCATCCACTCACCACCCCTGACACACTGCCCCAGTCTACCCTCCTCTGACATATCTGCAGCCAACAACAGTCACTTAGCAGTAAAGTGCCAAGGCCCTAAAGTATCAACGCTAACACACAGCTGCTGGCCACAGACAAGCTGGAAAGTAGAGATTTAGTCCTTACAAGACCTTGGAGGAGGCAAATTGTAAAGAGGGCAAAAGAGGTAGCTGAGCAGTAATGTAATACATAGATATGATAAGTACAGAGTGAGGTGGGGTGGGATAAAAGTGGTGACGGGGATAAGGCATCAATAGAGGAAGATATCCGAGTGCTGCAGACTATGAATTACAGAACCGACTACAACAGGTCCGTCTCATTAAATAGAAAGGATAAAAGGACAAGAATTTTGGAAAAAAGAGATAGTGCTGATGAGCAGTTTGACGGTCATAAATGTTACATGATTTAAATTAGATATTTTCATTCATGTCAGCGAATGCAACTCACCACCAGGTGTTGATCGGTAGACAGCTCAGCCCCTCTCTTTACTCATGTGTCCAAGACATGCAGCCAAAGATCCAAAGACATGACTACAAAGTCAATTATCAACCTCCAACCTATGGTGTCCTGGTGCCAAATGCACTGATGAACACCCTCATGCCTGAACATGGTGTTTATTATGGACAATCAGCGACTGGCACAAAAGTCCATCAACAAAACACCACACATGCCTCCCAATCGACCCCTCCAGGTTCCACTGTTGTTTTCCGCGTCTGCATTACGGTCCCCCAGCAGAATGATGGATTTCTTCAGAGTGGTGCTTTCCAGCACACCCACCAGGGATGCCATGAAGGCTGGGTACTCTGCACCGGTGCTTGGCCTGTAGGCTGAAAAAATGGTCACATACCTTTTCCCCAACCTGAAGGCGCAGGGATGCGACCCTCTCATTCACTGGGGTAAACCCCAACAAGAGACGATTGAGCTCAGCGGTGACACGCAACCCACCCCAGTGCGCCGTCTCTCCCCACAGGCCACTCCAGAGTAGAAGAGAGTCCAATTTCTCTCAGGAGCTGGGTTCCAGAACCCAGGATGTGCATGGAGGTGAGCCCAACTATTTCTGGCTGGTATCTCTCAACCTCCACACAAGCTCAGGCTCCTTACCCCCAGCGAGGTGACATTCTACGTCCCTAAAGCCAGTTTGAGCATTGCTGAGGTCTCCGCCTTCAACCGCCACCCAATCCTCTTTGCACCGGTCCCTCATGGTTCCCCCTGCAGGTGGTAGACCCACAAGGGGATGCCTTCGCGTCTCTTGTTCTTGGCTTAGCCTGTCTGACGGTGCTCCAGATCCAGCATTGTAACAGAGAGTCTAATATAATCCGGGAGGATGAATTCTTCCGCACCACTGGTCACAGAATCATACTTTTCATGAATCCTGGAAAGCGCATCTGTTTTGACATTCTTGGTCCCAGGTCTTTAAGACAAGGAGAAGTTAAAACCTTCAAAAAAACAAAGCCCATGTGGCTTGTCCACACGATGAATAGTTCCTTGGATCCCTCCAACCAGTGCCTCCACTCCTCCAAGGTGAGCTTAACAACAAGCAGTTCTCGATCCCCTAAATCGTAATTGCAATTAGCCATGGACAGGGTCTTTAAAAAGAATGCACAGGGGTGAACACAACCATCAGCGGCTTTCTGACTGAGAATAGCACCTACCCCAGTGTTTAATGCTTCGACTTCTACTATGAATTGCTTTTCCGGGTTGAGTGTACGAAGAACAGGTGCAGTGGTGAAAAGAGACTTCAATCTGATGAATGCTTTTTCGGCCTGATCATTTCACTCAAAACGGGGCTTGGAAGAAGTGCGTGCATGGAGGGGAGAGGCAACCTGACTGTAGTTTCGGATGAATCGACGATAAAAGTTAGCGAAGCCCAGAAATCTTTGGAGTTGTTTTCGTTCAGATGGAGTGGGCCACTCTGAAACTGCTGTGGTCTTAGCGGGATCCATGGTGACCTGGTTAGGGGAGATCACAAATCCCAGAAAAGAGGCAGAGGTTGTGTGAAATTCACACTTCTCAGCCTTCACAAAAAGGTGTTTCTGGAGAAGGTGAAAGAGGACCGAACGGACATGGAGCTTATGGGACTCTAAAGTGTGTGAGAACATCAAAATCCTGTCAAGGTAAATATATACATAATGTCCCACCATGTCTCCAAGAACATCATTGAACAATGCTTGGAACACTGCTGGGGCGTAGGTCAGACCTCAGTGTGGTGGTTAGGTGACAGCAGGATAACGTCACACGGGCTCTCAGGTTTAAAATCCCAGTGAACACAAGGAGTGCTGTGGTCATTGGGCGAAAACTGGGTCAGAGCCGGGGAAACAGACTCAGGCGACAGGATCTGAGGGAGAGGCAGAGAGCTGTAGTCAGGAGGCAGAAGCAAGGTCAGTGTCCAGAATCCAGAAGCCAGTGAGGTATCCGATGTGGGCAAGGCAGAGCAGAGAAATTCGAGGCGCAAAAACGTGATCAAGATCAGGCAGGCAGACAAGGAAGGAATGCTGGACATTTACTCACACGGTGGCTTTCGATAATCTGGTGCTGTTTGTCTGTCAGCTTACTGCTTATAAAGCCAGGTGAACAGGTGGAGCGGCAGGGCAATTAGGGAGCTGGCTGGGAAGGAGCAGCTAAAAGCAGTCACGATTATGGCTTCAGTGCAGAGAGCAGTCATACAGAGACGTTGCAGACAATCAGCCCAGAATCATGACATTTAAAGGCCATGATGACCGCGTGTAAACTTCTGACAGGAACTGTAGCTGCTTTTTCACTTCCAAAACTATGACTATGTGCTTATAACTCATAACCTGAACAGACAAAACAATACTTCAATGTACAAAGGTTAAGAATATGCAGTAAACAGTGACAATCCTAAAAGTGTTTTAGGATTCTCAAACATTTGTTGGTGCAGCATAATTGTGTAAAACATCACGCTAAACCAAGTAAGAAAAAAACTTTTCAGCTATTGATAAATTGTCTCAATCCTCTCTCACTTACAAAGACTCACTTACCAGTCGATGATGCATGGAAATTCTTCCTGCTTTGTCAGATCTACCTTCATAAAATCGGCTGCCAAGTAGTAAAGAGGATTCAGGCAAATTTAGGAATTAGCTTTGAAAGTTAACCAAAAGATATGAAGGTTCAAGCCATTTGTTAAGTTTAAATGCTTAAGACTCAAGCTTTTAACAGCGAAAATAATGGGAGTTATGTAAATCTAGGTTATGACCCATGAAGGAGAGGGAGGGAAGGTTAAATAGGGAGCACAAAGGATTGAGACCTGGAAGGAGAGGGCAGTCAATCAGGACTGATCAACCCAAATTAAGAACAAATTGACAGATTAGCAAAGAGACTATGGCAAGGAGTTGAAGCTGATAATGTTACAGCCATGAAGCATGGCCAGTATGAATCCTAAAATTCTAATGCAAATGTAACATTTAAGTATAAAATAAGATATACAGTAGGACCTCAACTAACAGTGGATCAAGTGATGTGCAACATTTTGCTTCTCAGTAATATAAAGCCCCTCAAAACTTTGGGAGACATGAGCAGGGGTCTGGATGTGTGTGTGTGTGTGCGTGTACATGTCAGTCAGTCATTTTCTACCGCTTATTCCATAGTGGGTTGCAGGGGAACTGGTGCCTATCTCCAGCAGTCTATGGGCAAGAGGCGGGGTACACCCTGGACAGGTCGCCAGTCCATCGCAGGGCAACACACAAACAGCCATGCACACACTCATTCATACACCTAAGGGCAATTTAGAGTGACCAATTAACCTAACAGGCATGTCTTTGGACTGTGGGAGGAAGCCAGGACTGTGGGAGGAACCCAGGACCTTTTTGCTGCAAGGCAACAGTTCTACCAACTGCGCCACCGTGTGTGTGTGTGTGTGTGTGTGTGTGTGTGTGCGTGTGTGTGTGGGTGTGTGTGTGTGTGAAATATTCTGCAGAAGTTTTGGGGGCTGCCTGGTACCAGACATGCTCCTCCCCCCTTGCTCACAGCTTCTTTCTGCTGTGCTAGCACACTTCTTCACCTCTTCCCTTCAGTATGCCAGCAATACCTTTTGCCAACATCCCTTCTAGTGTGCACCCTAATAACCCACCCTTAAATTTCCATATTGTGGTTTTAAAAAAACAAAAGTACAGGTACTATTTCTGTTAAATCGTATTAGGAAATGCTCCCAGTAATTTTTGGGTTAAACTGTTTTACAGCATGACATTACAGTTTCAAATAAGTATGAATGAGAAAAGGTTTATTCTTAGTTATTAAGTTTCGGCAAAAACATAAATTCTGCCAAAAATCCTGCATAAAAACAAAAGTCTAGAGTGAACTAGTCAAGAGGATCAGGAAATATAGCATAGAGTTGGGAAAAAAGGGTGGAGCCATCGTGTTGAATTGCACTGTGTGCCGTCCATCACTTCTATCTCCTGACGGGGGGGCAACAATCCAAGCTTTCTGCCCAGCATTGCCAGGTTCTCTCATTTCCAGTGAGAGTATAAATCAGATCTTTATGGGCCCGGTTGAGTGGTCTGCGGCCCAGATGGATTATTAAAGGGAGATATAACTCAAAGTGGCCACCGCTCCCTGAGGGATGCCTGATCACAGTGCAACAGAGAGGGGACGGGTGGCCTACCCCTCTCCCACCTCTTCACTACACACCCACCCAGTCTGCCAGCCAGCCTGCTCTCCTGGCTGAATGCCATCCCTCACTGTTGCCTAGCAAGAAATCTTAAGACCTTGGTGTCTGAATGTCTTCCCCTCTAGCGTCCGGGAATATCTCTAGCAGTATTTAAACTTTTTCAGAATCTGTGATGCCAATAATTTTTCCTGACATTTGGCTTCTGATCTTTTGTTATTTTGGTGTTTATAGATTGTTTCCATCACTGCAATCATTTCTAAAGTATTTATATTTGATATAGAATTTTATTTGTATAATTTATTGCATGTCTGCCGAAACCGCTTTATTTCATTGCAGAAAGCCTTTAGATAACAATTAGGAGGTATTTCGTCTTGGTGTCACAATATACCTCATTAGCACTGTTAGCAAAACGCAATTATTCAAATGAATAAAAGGAAACAATGTCTCTGTGGAGTTGCCCAAAAAATCTCTTCCAAGGAGTATGAGCAAAGAAAAAAGTTTCAAGAATGTTTGCTGGATGACAAACACTTAATATGGACAAGAACAAGACGAAAGATTATCCAAACAGTCTTTCTAGGCTCATATGATCAGGCTGGACCTTATGCGTGGCACATCTCTTGGTTAAATTAAAGCTGCACACATCTCTGATGGGGCATTTAGGTGATCAGCATCAAATGTGTCTATCCATTCCGGACAAGGGAGGAGTTGCTCCAGTCAGGAAGAGACAGTAAAGTTGCTAGCCAGTAATATTAATTCATGCAATTCAGAAATGATGGGTTGGGAAAGCAAAAATCTTGAGTGCCTACCCTCAACTTTAACAAGGAAGAGAGGTTTACCAAACCAGCTTTTTAGGCCTTCAACCCTGCACACACTGAATGAAGACAGTACATTTCATTCACTCTAAAGTTGAAGAGTCTTTAGTCTTTTTGACTTTTTGACTTCACTTCTTAACTTACATATAAAATGTAATCTGTGACTTTGGGAGATACAGTAGCAGGGAGTCTTGCTCATTTCATTGCTATCACTCACTTCTGTTTGTTGTAATAATACCAGTTAAAGATCAGAGCCCTAATTTTCACTGTGGCAAAGCCTCGTTTCTGTTCAGTAGAATAAAGTATTTACTATGTGACCACAGGGCGCTATTCTTTTAAGTCGCTGTAGACCAACTTCCTGAACCCTGGTGATTTAATAATTGAAACCACCAGTTGGACGAGAGCAAGGCAAATTCAAATGCAGTTCACGTCTTCAAGAATGGGAGTCAGACGAAGGGGAAAAGAGCAAACGAGTCTGCAAGAAAGGGTGCAATTCACAGCGTGCATAGAGAAGTGGAGGGGGAAGCGATTAGAGTTGAATAAGGGGAGAAGATTTAAGTAGCCTTGTGGCCTGTGTTCTTTGTGCCAACATGTTTGAGTCTGTTAAAGCTTTTGCTCATTTGTCCCCAGTTGTCACACTCCAATCCTGCTCATCAGCACTCGTCTGATTTGAGCCATTGCATAGCTTAGTGAAGTGTCCCTTGTGTTTATTTAGCTGTTTTTTTATATGTGCATTAATAAGTGCTTGTACAGAGAGGACTAGTTCAGCTGTGTAACCCAATGCTTTCCATGAATGTGTGCTTTCCCCATGCACACTTGCATGTATAAGCCCTGGCCAGAAAGATACAGGCATTAGCAGAGATGAGCTGCTAATAGACGAGGCGGTAATTGAAGTCTTTAAGAAAGTGAGAGGGGATTAATCTAAGCGAAATGAGCACCACTGTCTCCTCTTGATGCGCAGAGGGTGAGGTGGAGAAAGGCGGAATGGGTGCGATAGTGAGACAGCATGTAGAGTGATGAGGCGTAGAAAAAGAAAACTGTAAATGAGGTCTTTTTGGAAGCGCGAAGGGATTACCCCCCCCCCCCAAAAAAAATCTTCTGGGCCACTTTCCAGCCAAATGGTCTAGCTAGAAAGACTGCAAGCGATTTAAAAAGGTTTGTTTAAAACCAAGCCAAAGAAGGCCATAGAGAGCAGAACTATCAAACAATTTGTACACTTACATTTTTTTTTACTGCTGAGTAATGTTTTTTATGAACAAGAAATATTTGAGGAATACACATACTGGGACTGATGGCTACTGTCAACATATTTTAAATCAGCACACACAGTTGGATTAGAGGGGTGAGGAATAAAGATGGTAACAAAGAACACTGGCTCTTTGATCTGCTTTTATTGGGCTTCATCGCTGAGCAGAGTTCCAGCAAGGGATCTGGGTTTATGGGCTGCTAGAGGAGCAGCCAGTGAACCAGCCAGTTCTGTCACAGAGCCGCTAAAACTTTAGCATCCACAGTCAGCATGAAAACTTTTCCACCTCTGCAGAAATTATAAATCCATCCTAAAAGCATTTGCAGTGATGAGAAATTGAGGGCAGCTGACAAAAGTAAAGCTTCAGCTCAAGTAAGGACATTTGCAGGACCATTATAAAAGGGGAGCAGCATTTTAAATAATCCCTCCTGACTTTATTCAGGTTCGGTTGTTTAAAAGGGGCTTTAGGTAGGCTTTCCTTAAAATTGTAATGGAGTCTTTAGTGACTGAGTTAAACTTTGAAATGAATACTTGCAGTGTTATCTGAGTGTGTCTAAGTAGTCAGGCTCGAACATCTGGGGAAGCGAGTATTGTGGCAGATTAATCGTTTCGTAAACTCAGTAACTAGAGCAAGGTGCAGAAACTCAAGTGAATGGGAGACCAAAAGTTCAGTAAGACTGAGCAGCTTGTTTTATGTTAGAAAATATCAGTGGAACTCATCTGGTCATAAACCAGGTAATTGGCATTACAAGAAGTCATATTATATAACTTCTAAAACCATTTTTACAGCAATAACTTCAAACAATTGTTCTATGTATTACACTCGAAAAGGAGCTCAGTTAAAAACATCCTAATTTGGATCACATTACTAACCATATGTTCTGAGTCATTCTTGTGATTTATGTTTTATTCTGTATTTTGCCCTCTTTGTTTTGTTAGTGCTCATTTGTATTTAGTTAAGTTCTGTTCTGATATTTTCCCTCAAGTTATGTGGCATTAGTGTTGCTCACTTGTTTCCTTTACACTTTTCACCTCTCCAGGATTTATACTCCCGGTTTCTCTTCAGTCTTTGCCAGATCTTCTGTTGTTCATATGTCTAGTTCCTGTTGCTCCCAATCTCTTATATTGGGTGTCATTACTTTATTAAAATGTATTTCTTACAATGATCCTGCTGGCCTCCTAATTCCATTTGGGTCATCCACCATATAAAGTGTTATATGTGTTATATATTGACTTTATGGCCAATTCTTTGGTCAAATTGTAAATGACGAATATAATCTAAATTGCTTTGAGAGGTGGGGATGACTGGAAGAGTGTTATAAATTCAGTCCATTTACTATTTATTACAGTATAATTAACTTATTTCACAGTAAAAGGCTACAGTATTAAGTTAAAAACCAAATTCTCCAGTATTAATTAAAGTAAAGAACAAACTGTTAACAACAACTTTCTAAAACATAGTTTTACCATCTTACCATTTCCAATTTCTTTCTGTGGAAGTTAGTGATGTCTGACCAGGTCATTGTAGATTACGTGGTCTGTGATGAATGAGGAAGCTTTTCAATATTTCTGACCCCATGGGTGGTTAAAATTATTATTTTTTGGGGAGCGCTGCGCTGGTTGTGTAGGGGTTAAGCGCGCAACCATGTGCAAAGGCTGTAGTCCTCGATGGGTCTGTCCCGGGTTTGAGTTCAGGCGACCTTCGCCGAATGTCTCCCCCTCTTTTTGCCCTCTTTCCTGTCTACTGTCGGAAAAATGAAAAATAAACGCCTCTAGTGCCACAGAAAAAAAACAAACTATTGAATCCCAATTATTTGGCTATGCACAACTCTTTGGGATTAGCATTGTTTAATTCAGACCATTCTGTTGGGATTTTGCTGTTGTTGGATCACCCCATTATATGAACCAGTTTTGGCCACATTTGAATTTAGAATATTTTGCTATGGAGATGAATTTCTGGTCAACTTTAATGACTGGAAGGTGCCCAGGTCCTGTGGCTGCTAAAAAATCCCAAATCATAGCTCATAAGGCTGAAAATCATAATTTTGATCAAAGGATATTTTCTTGTGTTTTTTAAATGCAACTTTACAAATCTGAACTGTGCTACCCTGCTCCTTTTCTCTTGCAGAGATGTAGAAAATTTGTTTATTTTATTCAATTCCTCTAAGCATGCAAGATATGTCTTAGTGTAGTGTAGTAGTGTCCAGTTTAGATAAGACTGGCTAATGTTGTTTTTTCCACTTGGTGAATAGGTCTTTTTACAAGATGGTTCTGGGATATGATCACAAAGATGTTTCTCTCTTTGTGGAGGGATTTATTTTTATTGAACCACCACCACTTTACACCTACTTGCCAACTTTGTGACTGCCTAATATGGCTATATTTTGCAGTTATCCCCAATTATTGGCACCTCAGAAAACTTTTTGGTGTGTTGTATTCTTGTTTTAGAATTAATTTTGTTTTTGTTTTTTGTTTTTTTTACCACATTTCCAGAGACTACATATGAGGTTAACCCTGCATGTCTACTCTGGCTGATTAATGTGCACCTGTAAAATATAAGATATTCTGCCAGTATTCTTCAGTTTGGTTTCTTAAATTTAAATCCTTTTTGTGGAGTACCCTATCCAAATTTTCAGCACAAAACACTTGTAAATTTTTATGTTTTGGGATTAAATCTGGAATTTGATTTTTTTTTCTACCGAGTTTTCTCTGTACTTGAGTTAGAATGATTATTGTAACTTACAGCTGATTCATTAAGATCTAACACTCAGAGCCCCCACCCCTTCATCAACTTCCCATTCACCTCCTGCGTCTTCTCAGAGCTGTCTGTCCCCTGGGAGAGATTGATGGCTGAGTGTTTGCTGGGCAGCGGCCACAGATCCCAGCACACAGTCGCCTCTGGGGAGGATGGTGGTTAATTGCCATTGAACCATTAATCATGGCAGCCAAGCCTTTCATTACTGAAATGAATTAACATCAGTAGCTAGGAGACTTTAGGGACACACAAAGAAACTTTGTTTTACTCAGATATGATGTAAGATAATGTAAGTGGCAACATTTTCTTCTTCTCACATCCTAAAAGAGTACAGTTAAACTTTCAAACTGTGCAAATATATATTGGCTGTATGTGCTGGGACAAATATTAGCATGGACACAAGTCTGTTTGTATATGTACTTTCCAGCTTTGTTTGTGTCCACATGCAACAACTATCTGCAAGTTATGCCTAGAAATGACATTTGGCTTTATTTGTTTGTGCATGGTGTTACGATGACCTACCTAACAGCTCTTATCTGTTTCAGCTCCAACCGAGTCCCCTCTGAGACCCAATCTCGGTGAGTCTGAATTTCACTACAGGATGTAATTTCAATTACAGCAATAATCCAGCAAATAATATTCTCTACAAAGTGTCATAGACAGTAGTTTTAACAGTGACCATATTGTGTATTGTATGTTTATAGTGGAGCTCCATGCGAAACATGCTGTGCTACGAGACGACTTTGACTCCAACATTCAAGGAGATTTAGACCCTAACATATGGTAGGTGGAAAGGTTTCAGTTCTTCTTGCAGTCTGAGAGCCACTTGAGTTTTCCAGGTGCACTCAGCCATGTGTGGCAATGGTTTAGTCATTTGTACCCTTTTTCAAGGGTCCTTAAGCTCATTTTTGTGACAAACTGTAAGCAGACCAGAATTGTGTGACTATATGAACTGAGCATACTGAGAATGCCTTGCAAAAGTCTCCATACATATTGGACTTGACTCACATTTTGTCAAGTTGCAAACACAAACTTTAATGTATTACAATGGGATTTTATGTGATATATTAATGCAAAGTAGCACACATTTGTGTAAGCAAAGAAAATATGATTTAATTTATTTTACCTTTAAAAATGTTAACACAATATATTGGGTCCAATCCAAACTTTATTTACAGAGCTATTTAAAAACAAACAGCTAGACCAAAGCGCTGTACAAAATAACAGCAAGTATACAAAGCCAAGATAATGACATTTTAGCTCTGCTCTTAATATGTTTCTGTTCCATCTTTTCTGAACCTTGATCTCTTCACAGGTCGAAGTGCAGTAACTGTGAGGTTGGAGAACAGTGTGGTGTGCTGATGCATGGTAGAGCAGTGACTTTCTGTGAGCACTTTGGAGAGCGAGAGCTGGTAACTACCATATTTGACCACAGTGCAACCACTGCATATTTTATGGCCCACTGACTATAGATCCAAACCAGCCACCAAGTGGCCACAACCACATCCGCACTAAGTTACAACATGATAGATGTAACAACAGTAGAATTTTAAATTTAAATGTCCTAGTGCTCTACTATTTCACTTAAAATCTCAAATTCAACATCAATTTTAAAAAAATTAAGATGAACAATAGATAAGAAGCGAAATTAATTAAATATGTAATTATTTATTAACTAAAAAATATGATAACATCATATAGTCATATGCTCTTTGCTAATATATTAACGTGCATTTGCATTTGGTCTGTCTGAGTATATTAGGCCATAGCAAGGGCAAATGAAAAGATCATCTGTCATCTGTAAAAACAACTAGTTCTGCCCTTATTTATGGTTTAAATCCTGGTTAGCAGTTTGAAATAAAAAAAATAAGTAGATGCATGACGTCAAATTGTTTTTCATTACTTTTTTGACATTTGACATTTTTATTATTTGAAGCAAAGCATTTTAATATCACAACTTTACCTTAGCCTCTCATTTCTTTCATTGAATTACCATTTTCGGATTCACTCTCAATGGAGATTTTGACATTTAGTTTCCAAGGTTACCCGTATGCTAAGGCCTAAAACTAAGGTTTTTAAATAGCATGTGCATTGTTCCATAAAACATGCATGATGGAGCTCAATGGCTGAAGATCATATGACAATATGAAAGTAAATTTATATCACACACAGAGTCATAAGTGTTTATCCATCCTTTCTTTTTCGCTTTGTCTCTGCAAAGTGGATTTTAAACAGTACGTTTTGCTGTGAGTGATTAAAGCTTCCCACTTCAGAGAAGAGTTTAGTGCCTCATGATTCTGTTTACTTCTATGATAAGCAGCTGCTTTGTCTGTCACTGTTCCAGACGTTTTGAGCAGCTCCCTGGCAGCTCTTCTATCAACTGCAACAAAAATATTAATCCAGAAATACAAGCATTTTTAAGCAAAGACAAATAAGCAGTTTCAAGGCAATCTAAAGCTAAAAGCACCACAACAGATTGAAAATTTTTTGCAATAAAAAAATAACAAATAAAACATTTCTGTGACTGAATCTTTAACATTTAAAATTTCACTAATTACCCCAGAATTCCGTTTTACATCATAGACCCCAAACTGACCAGATTTATTACATATATAAAAACAGCGATTTCATGATTGAAGCACCGCAATTACACTGACAGCTTATTTCATTTAATATACATCCTTAAAATATAATATAAATAGGTGCATGTTTAGAAATGTGACTTATATTGGGAGATGCTTCTTATTTAAAGATACATTGTGTTTGTCCTGCTTAGACCACAGTCCCTCTCAACACCAGCACAGCCTCAGTCCTGCAGTTTGCCTTGGGTGAGTATCAAATGTCAACAAGCTTACAAGACTGACTTACAGCACTGAATTGCTTTGGTAGAAGTCTTTCAGCATGTGGCACCTTGTCCTTGCATATTTGTCGGTTCTACTTTGAAAAAAGGACTTTTTCAGATTGCAAGATTATTTCTTGTCCACAGCCCTCTTCAGATCATCCCACAGGCTATATCTGGACTCTGGCTAGACTACTTCAGGATATACATTTTCTTCTGGTGATTTAGCTGAGTTTAAGTTATCCTTGGACTCACTGTAAGACTGAGGAATGCAACCTACCTTCAGCTTTCTTGCAGACACCTGGCATTTGAAACTATTTATAATTTCATTCTTTACAAAACCCCTGTTTATCTGAAGAAAAGAAACCCCTCAACATGATGCTGCCACCACCATGTTTGATTATGGGTATAGTATTTTTTTCTGTCAAAAATTCTAGTTCTCTCATAAGGTTTGGGGTAATTTTAGCCAGGCCTGGATGTTCTCTATGGAAGAAACACCTCCTCTCTTGCAGCCCTGCTCCTGAGGGCAGACATATGAAAAGTACAGGATTGTGTTTTCACATGAAGAATCCAGAACTAGCCAGAGATTCCTGCAACTCGTTCAGTTCCTGCAACCTCTCCAACTTGTTTAATTTTGTCTGTGATATTCTTGCCAAACACATTTTCTCCACTTCTGATGATTTTCTTTGCTTTGCTTCATGGTATCTTGTATGCTTGCTATAAGACTTAGCTTCATTTAATGAGCAGTTGAAACAGATAAATTAAATTTCATGATTTTATGGAAAATTTGCATGAATTACATGGACAACCAGCTGACTACCCTGGACTAACCTGTGCAGCATGAAGTCAAAACATCTGCAATATTTTGACTCACTTTCTCTTGTTTCCCAGATACCTGTTGCTCTAGGACCCCAAATTAAATATTCAGTTCTTTCAAAATAAATGTTATCAAATCAATGTCTGTTTTTTTTTAGAAAGTGATTAAATTACAGGTTAACACCAACATTAACCTCAATAAAAAATATGTTAAAAAGTAAGGACACCTTACCCCCTATTATTGTATCTCACCCTCCTAGGTTGAAATTACCACGTTGAGAAGTTTCTTGTAGGCATCAACCAGTCTCTGGTCTGAGGAATGCTTGTCCCACTACTTACTTTCAGACGTTAGATGTTTGAAGGTTTCTGGCATGGCTACTGGCTGGCTGCTACTGGCCCCATGTGAACAAGAGGAAAACCGTACAAAAGCTGTGGTGCTTGAAACATGCAGTTGCTGATGTTCTGTTCTGTTCTGCTCCTGCTTTTCTGGACTGTTACAGTTTGTTAAACTTTCTTGTCACTATTCACAGCAGCAGGTTTGTCATAGCAACCTCTGCCCTGACAAGTTTATTTCTCCTATTTTGCCATTTGCGCTGGGCACCTTTGAGTTCGTTATTATGCATGCAGAAGGCGGAGTTTGAAGTTGTTCTGTGAGTAGATGCTTTATGTGTGTGGTCTGAATGGACCCAGTGAGGCAAAGACTACATCCTGCTTCTCCTTTAATCAAAATATTGGATTATGGGCTATTTCGCAGGAGGGCAGAGCTGTGTCCAGAGTGACGCGTGCCCTCCGCCATCAGTGCGCACATGGAGCAGTTGGTCTAGGCTGACAGCACCATAGGAGCGCACACAGCTTCTTAACTGTGTTGCTCGACCTAACTTGCAGCAAATTCACCGATCAGTATTATCAATAAAAAGACAAATATGTCTGTCAATTAATTTTTTACAGGTTTGCCTCCCTTGATCTTATTTCTTTTCAGAGACACATCGTGTTCTTTTTTGTTTTTAGAGTATATGTCTAAAAAGTTCAGAGTCTATCATAAACAGCCACAATATTCAAGGCTGAACGTAAAAACAGCAACATAAAAATAGTTTGTTATAGGAGTTGGCTATCTGTATATTATAGCCTTGTTCATTTTAAAACATAACATCACATCATTGTCCTGCAAAGGATTTAAATTGAACATTTTGTTTTGTCACTATTTTAACGATATACAACATGTTTCATTGTTTAAATTGTTTTGTTTTTTTTGGTGACACAAAATCGTTTTTCACTGTATAAACCCTCCCCTGGCATATGTTCACATTCAAAGAACATAATCAAACTGATCCAGCTTCGATTGCTCTGTAATTATACAATGTTACTGTCAATAATGCAATTTGTTTTGTTTAGTGACAAGGTCTTTCTCACCACATGGAAAAGTCACCTTAAAATGGTGATTTTTCACCTGCTATGAAGTGATGTTAGCATCCATTTTCCAAATGAATGATTTAATATGCCTTATAATGACTTTATTTCTTCCCTAATAAATATGCTATCAACATCAAAGCACAGTGGGTCCATCACATGATGCGCAATTACAGCTGACAGGCTGTGCACACTTGATTAGTTATGTGCACACCTTTGCATGATCAGATTTGTGCGTGTTCAGCAACAGATGATCTCACTGACAGCGATGGTGCTGGAATGATCCAGACCCAAGAATAAAAGCATTGCCAGGAGTTTTATCATAGGATAAATTTCATGCTTTTGTTTGTTTTGGCTCGAAATCAGGCCTTAGATAGTCTTACATAAAATCCTCTATTCTCATCTATTTTTATTATTTTTATTTTTGACAACCCAAATCTGTTGACACATGTACAGATGATTCTCTCTCTCCATCATCCGTCATTCTATCTATGCCACCTTCTGGCCACAGTGACAGCAGACATTTTTGCATTCCAGTTAGTACCTGCATTTCAAACGTGCTAAATCTAGATGAAAAAATTGCACCCGCTGTCCGTTTCAGGTTTGATAAATCGCATTGCGGGTTATAAATGATTACATTTGCATATCCCCCTCCTATGAAATTGGGTTATGAGCAAATGTTTTGCATATTAATGAAGGTTTTACACATGCGATACGATTAGCACCTCGTTCATAGATCAGCTTTGCAGATGTAAACAGGTTTGGTGTGGTTTTGTACACGCAAACCTTTTGAAGATCAGGCTCTAAATGTTAAAATCCAAAGTCTTTTGATACTTTTTTTTTGCCCTTCACAGAGGTGTTTTTAAAGCTAGAGCATTTTAAATGATATATTTTGGTCTTCCTTTTACATCTCAAAATTTTAATAGGTTTGCAACTTTTTATATCCACTTTGTGAGACCTTTGTAATTCTTTGTGTGGAAACTATCCATCCAGCAGGACAAAGTACCTCTTTGTCTACTTCAGGGAGACAGTGTTCATTTACGTTGTTTCATGTCAGTAAATCTGCTGGTACAAACCATATTTCAGCATTTCTTTCTCCGTTTCACTGTCCTCGCTCCTGCTCCCCCCTGTAGCAGTAATGAATGATTTACAATATCTGGAAAGACATTGAGAAGGCCATGGAAGAATTTTAGAGGCGTTGTATTTTTCATGTCCATTACATCCATCCACCTGTTCTCAAAGGAGTATAGCAAGGAGAAAATAAAAGTACATAAAGGCTAGGCGTCAACCTCAACCCCATGTCTATCAGGCTGCTATGTTCTTTCAAGGTAAGTAATATGGGTTTGTGTTGTGTTACTATAGCTCTTTAAACTAAAATGTGTAGTGGAGTTCTGCCATAAAATGGAGCTTGGTTAATTTTACACATGTCACATAGTGTTGAACAAAAACGAGGATTAAAAGGAAGGATGGGAGGTAGGTGAGGACGTTGGGGTTTACTGTCTTAGTCCATTAGCAGCTTTTGACCCTTACTCCCAGGGCATGCAAAGGACTCCACATTTAAAAATAGTGCATGTGAAGTCTAGGTTTATACACAAATACACACACATAGAGAGTCCAACTGTCAAACAGGATTCAGTCGTTTGCCATCCTCATCACACATCATGTTCTCTAAATCCATATAAGCTGCTGACTGACTTTTTGTCATGACACCATTTACAGTTTAACCTCCCAATTTGATACTGGAGTAAAGAGTGGGCAAATTCACCATGCTACCTTTTAGGTTTTTCCTCGATAGTAAACAGTTTTTTTTATCCAACCTGAGTGCCCTTTTTCTGTGTTTATTCTCCCCAGGCTCAGGTACCTGTCGGTTCAGTTACTCAGATCCCAGCATCACGGTGTCATACTGCTTGAGTGGCAACGCAAACACTTCTGATGACTGGATCACACTGGAAAAGATCAGGTAGGTTTCTTTCTCTTCTCTCCATCCTCCTGCCTCATCCATCACACATAGTCCTTCCATCTGTTATAAACATTGCCCTCCCTTTTCCCTATTCACACCTCCCCCTCTTAATTTGTCATTTCTCTCCTGTTTGTGTCTTGATGATCCACCTGTTTTTAATCCCTCTCTCCTGGCCTCTGTGTTTTGTCAGCTTTCAAACATGCATCATAAAATTATTATGTTTTGACAGAGCACGATTTTAGGTTTCAATTTTTACTCATGGACTTGTTTAGAAGTCTGATATTTTATGGCATAAAAAAAATCTGTCTGTTATTCATAATTTTTTCACTCTATTTTAGAGCTCCTACCAATAGCAGCACTGTCATCCACCTGGTGCCACTCCCACATTCCTGCAGAAGCGAAGCCGTTCGTCTCCGCTGGTCTCAGGAGACTCCCCACGGGCCTGAAGGATATGAGTCCTGCTGGGGCCTAGACAATGTGTTGCTGGTAAATTCTGCTCACAGAGTACCTCTGATAGAGGACAACCTGGATCCCCTGGACACAGCAAACTGGCTCTTCTTCCCCGGAGCAACCATCAAGGTATGCTAATAAAAAAGTATGCTATTGTGCCTTAAAAATGTATTTTATTGGTATTTAATTGATAAGCCAACACAAAATAGTGCGGGAATTGTGTTGTGAAAGAGAAAAGTATTCCTGGTTTTTAAATTTTTTCCAAATAAATACAAATAAAGCATTCCCACAGCATGATGATTCCACCACCATGTTTGAAAGTGGAGAGGTTGTGTTGAGGTTGATGTGCAGTTTTGTGTTTTGCATAGGCCAGAAAATTCAATATTGATCTCATTGACCAGAGAACCTTCTTCCACATTTGCTGTGTCTCCTATATTACTTGTGGCAAACTGCAATCGAGGCTTACCATGCCTTTCTTCCAACAATAACTTTTGTCTTGCCGCTCTTCCATAAAGGCCAGATTTGTGACGTGCACAACTAATAGTTGTTTGATCAATAGATTCTGCCACCTAAGCCGTGGATTTCCGCAGCTCCTCAAGAATCACAGTGGGCCTTTTGACTGTTTCTCTGACCAGTGTTGTCCTTGTTTGGCTGGTCTTTTTTGGATGTTGAATCAAACAGAGTTCTTTGAGATGCTCAAACTAAGGAAATTATTTTAAAAACTAACTCTGCTTTAAACTTCTCCACAACTTTATGTCTGACCTGTCTGCTGTGTTCCTGTCTTCATGATTCTGTTTATTTACTAATGTTCTCTAACAAACCTCCCAGGCATTTACATAATAGTTGTATTTATGCTAAGATTAAACTACACACAAGTTTACTCTATTTACTATTTAAGTGATTTCTGATTTCTAAAAGCTATTGGTTCCGATGGATTTATTTATGGGTAACAAAATAAAGGGGTGGAATACAAAAAACCCTGGCTCTTTAGATTCCTATTTGTAAAACAAAGTGAAAGCCCTTTGTTATATTCTTTCCTCTATACAATTACATGTGTTGAGATATTACCTTAAATACTAATAAAATGCACTGCAGTGACTGTACTTTGGAAAAAATGCAAAAACGTGAATATCTTTGCTAGGCACTATAAACGTCTTTAGGTTCTGTTTATGTATTATTTGGAGGAAAATGAACTATAATGGTGCAAATGTTATTTTATGCATGTAATGTTATGCATTGCTATTGAGCAGCATGCCTGTCAGTCGGAGGGAAATGCTTTGTATTTCCACGGTGGTGAAGGAACCGCCCACAGTTTGGCCTCCACCAGAGACATCGATTTGCATCGAGAAGAGGGAAGAAGCTACTGGGAGGAAGACTTTGAGACTCCACCCTTAAAGTAGGTCTAAATAAAAGCAAGGGCCGCAGTTTTTTTCATATAGTATTTTCCATGTTTGCCATTTAAATAATAGGATATGTACAAGACTGATGTATGTAAAGAGAGGGAGCCGAAAAGACCTAGATAAGGTGTTAATTTCCAAAAAGTATGATCAATAATGAATTAGTGGTCTGCTTATAAGGTTACCTTGCTTTGTGGGTTATATTTAACTGCTTGCAAGTGAAAAAGGATTTTGTTGGCAGGATTACTCAGATATGCAAACATTCAAATGCTTCAACACCTGTCACTTGTCATATGTCGTGTGATGAAACCTGCAGGGCTGCATAAGTCAAGCGTGGGAACTCACACAGGTGATTGGCATACCTCTGACCGCTACAGTGATGGTAGTCCATCTGTTTAGAGTGCACAGCCATACAGGCAAACACACACTGGACAGCAGAGAGCAAGGAAGCACTGTCTGATGCACTGCATGAGTCACAGAGATAAAGAGAGGGGTGGTGGATAGTGTTACTGCCAGGGAGTAATTAACAGGCTTCATGCATCAGCTCTGTCAGTATGTGTTTCCATTAATGAGAAGGACCACGCCCTCACACCTACTTTCCAACATGCTGCCCTGCATGAAGCTCTCACCCATCAGGAACCGTGAGCTGAACAAATGTATAAAGAGCCAGGGAAGCCTTTTTGTTAATGGTACACTTCAACGCTTCAAGTGTTATTTAACCCAACAGTGACTGTGACAGAGACAGAAAACAGATAGTAACAGCAGGAATGAGAACGGGAGAAAAATAGACACTGTGAGGGTAGTCAGATGAACTCTAGATAGCTGGGCTGGTACACTGAGCAAACTTCTGTCAGGGCTAATGAGAATCTATAAAGTCTACAGTGCAGAAATAGGTCCCGGCACATGTGTGCATCCTGCATAGGTCGCTTTCCAGGTTTTTCATGCTGCAAACCCAGCATAGTCGGTTTGTTTAGCTAGTTTGTTTTAGCTTATATCCTTACTTTTTTAAAACTCCACAGTAGGGATGTCCAGATTAGCTGCTCTTAGTGTATCTCTCCTGACCAAAATTACCAGGCTGAAAGTTCTTGAAGAACATTAAACAACAACAAAAATGTATATAAAATGGAAAAAAAGCAAAAATTATTTAATCGTCAACTTTTCTGTTTTTACCTGCTCAATTAGATTTAACAGGTCAAGCACTTTTTACCTGTTAAACGAAAAGCCTAAAGTTTTTTGTTATTTGGAGGTTTGATTGTTTTCTATTCTGTTGGTTTAGAAAAGTGTGTGTCACTCTTTAATAAATGGATCTGACCAGGACTGCTTTTGTGTAAAACTTACTGGATGTTGGTGGTCCTACTTATGATGACCTTAAAGAAAAAGTAATAAATATGATGAATAAACAACAAATACCTAATTTTTATACCAAACATTAACTATTTGATTTCGCTTGAAAATATAATTTAGTTTAAAAGCTGTCCTTGTCCTCACTTTTTTACTCAGCTGGGACATAGAGGGAGCTATGTACGGGACCAAGTGTGGAGAGATTGAGTCAGGCGCAGCACTGGTGTTTGAGAAAGAGGGTCGGAGGAGAGTGTGCACTCCGTACCTGGACACCACATCCTATGGAAACCTACGCTTCCACTTTACCATGGGTATATATTTCCTCCAGTTACTCATCACCTTCTTTTGTTGTTTGCTGCCAGGAGTAGTCTCACAGAAAACCAAACATTTATGTGTGATGGCCATGTTTTTTTTAAACATTGACTGGTATTTTGTGCAGGTGGTGGTGACTGTGATCCAGGGGAGTCACATGACAATGATGTGGTTCTGTTTGGAAGGTCAGAGGGCAGAAGAGAACGTGTGGTTCTTGACACTCTTCCATACTCATCTTACAGGGTGAGACACAGCTCTCTACTATAGGAAAACTGAAAAAGAAACCACTGTCATTTTTTTCCATCACATTATTTTATGACCCTTTTCATAATATCTGAAAAAAATCTTCTTCACATCTTATTGAGGCAATGAAAATTAAGACCTAAACTAACAAAAAATAAAAACATTTAAATAGCTGTTCTCTTTCTTTAAAGTTAAGCAAAGCAGGACATTGAGAGTACATTGAATTTTTTATATTGAGCAGTGATTCTAAATCATGGTCCTCAAGACCCTCTGTGATCCATTCTTAGGTGTTTCCCTGCTGACACACCTGATTTAAATGAATTGGTCACTAAAAGGCTTCTTCAACACTTAATTGGCATGCTGACAAGGTAATGCCAATTAAGTGGTCATTCGAATCAGGAGCGTTGGAGCAGGGACACACCTCTAACATTAGGGACAATGGGCCAGGATTAAATCCCTCATAAAACACAACCTTAAAAAATGTAAACATAGCAGCTGGTATGACAACAAAACTCTGTATTTCTCATATTAGGCTGATGTTATGTAGCACCAATGTGTAAGGAGGAGCATGGGAGCCGCATAGTGACTTGAAAATTTAATAATAGAACTGAAATGGCTTAGAAAGGAAAATACAGAAGACGGAACATGGGCAATGAGACAGGCATGGCAACGGTGACATGGGGCAGGTATATGGGAAAATATGGGAAAATATCTATTTTTGCCTTGTACTACTCCTACATTGGCACAATCAATAAAGCCCTTATAACACAATGTTTTTCCAAATTATTTTTCTTTATATTCCCCACACTTCACAACTATGTAGTATAACAGTTGCTACTGTAGTGTTCTGTACTATATTTCTGAGTGCAAACATTACCTTATTTCTTTGTTTATATAGCATCCCTTTCATTTTTTTTTGCTGAACCGTTAAGGTTGAAATACTCAATATTTTAAACAACTGACTATCCTGATTCCTGTGAGCTGCAAGATAATAAATCTTACCATCTTTTTTTACCATCTAAATATTGTTACCTTAGTGTTACCACCATTAGATCAACTATTCACAAAATTTTGCATGGCAATCAATTTTTTTTTTGTAAATCTTTCTCTTTTAAGGCAGGTCATATTTCACTGTCTGCATACAATCACATTTTCAGCTGCATTCTGATCCTTTCCCTTATCCTCCTCAGACTCCTGCCGTAGTATCAGCTGCACTGCCATCTGAGCTGCAAACACCGGTCACACAGTTCTGCTTGGAGCAGCGATCCCATGGAGGCGCTAACCGTCATGTGTGGGCTGTGGATTTTATGCAACTGCTCCCTGTGTTGCCTGGCACGCACACACATGTTGCTCAGTTCTCCATCAACCTTGGCTGTGGCTCCTACCAGCCTGCCAACAGGTATGATACACTTTCATCTCATCAGTCCAATGAAATATGGTAACCATAGAGGAACTTGATAAAGACAAAGCTGATTCTCATCCTATTAGTGTGAGTCTGGAGTTTTCTACCAATCTTGGTCGTTCCTGGTCTCTGCTTCACACCGAGTGCCTGCCAGAGCTCTGTGCTGGGCCACATCTACCTCACAGCACCATCTATTCCTCAGACAACTACAGCGGGTATACATTTGTGTTAATATGTTCTGACTTTTCATACATTTGATGAGTGTTATTACCAGAGTGTGTTTTGTTTGTTTAGGTGGACCAGAATCTCTATTCCTCTGCCCAATGCTGCCTTGACAGAGACGACCCGGTTTCGCTGGAAGCAGTCTGGCACTGGAACAGGCAAAATGTGGGCCATAGACAACGGTTAGAACTCCACATACAATTCAAACAAATTCGGGGTTTGAAAGCAAGGATTTCTGCTCACTTCCTCTAATCAGAGAATAAAATACTTTTTTTTTACAAGCTCCATCTTAAAGCCCTCAAATATGCTCAAAATTAGTTGATGTGATTAGATAAACTGTAGATTTTTTGTGGCATGCTTAAACATATAAACATTTTGAATCTGCTGGGCAAAACTGAATTACAGTCAGAAGTTTAATTAATTATTGCAACATTATTTTGGGCTTTTATTGATGCATTTGAACAGTTCCTTTTCAGGATGTAGTAAAAAAGGCTCAAAGGTCAGAGGGTCATAATTATATTCAAAGGCTTAAAGATGTATGCATACACTCTCCGGCCACTTTATTAGGTACACCTTGTTAGTACCGGGTTGGACCCTTTTGTCTTCACAACTGCCTCCTTCGTGGCATAGATTCAACAAGGTACTGGAAACATTCTTCAGAGAGTTTGGTCCATATTGACATGATAGCATCACACAGATGCTGCAGATTTGTCGGCTGCACATCCATGATGCGAATCTCCCGTTCCACCACATCCCAAAGGTGCTCTATTGGATTGAGATCTGTGTCATACACAGGTGGGTACACTGTGGTCATAAAGGGATGGTCATGGTCAGCAACAATACTCTGGTAGGCATTGACATGATGCTCAATTGGTACTAAGCGGCCCAAAGTGTGCCAAGAAAATATCCCCCACACCAGTACACCACCACCACCAGCCTGAACCGTTGATACAAGGCAGAATGGATCCATGCTTTCATCTGGTTGATGCCAAATTCTGACCCTACCATCCGAATGTCGCAGCAGAAATCGAGACTCATCAGACCAGGCAACGTTTTTCCAATCTTCTATTGTCCAATTTTGGTGAGCCTGTGCGAATTGTAGCCTCAGTTTCCTGTTCTTAGCTGACAGGAGTGGCAACCGGTGTGGACTTCTGCTGCTGTAGCCCATCCGCCTCAAGGTTTGACGTGTTGTGCGTTCAGAGATGCTCTTCTGCATGACTTGGTTGTAACGAGTTGTTATTTGAGTTACTGTTGCCTTTCTATCAGCTCGAACCAGTCTGGCCATTCCCCTCTGACCTCTGGCATCAACAAGGCATTTGCGCCCACAGAACTGCCGTTCACTGGATATTTTCTCTTTTTCAGGACCATTCTCTGTAAACCCTAGAGATGGTAGTGCGTGAAAATTCCAGTAGATCAGCAGTTTCTGAAATACTCAGACCAGCCCGCCTGGCACCAACAACCATGCCACCTTTAAAGTCACTTAAATAACCTTTGTTCCCCATTCTGATGCTCGGTTTGACCTGCAGCAGATCGTCTTGACCATGTCTACATACCTAAATGCATTGAGTTTGTGCCATGTGATTGGTTGATTAGAAATTTGCATTAACGAGCAGTTGGATGTACCTAATAAAGTGGCCGGTGAGTGTATACCCCCCTAATATTTTGTTTTAATGTTTAGCAAGTAGAACCTCAACCACACGCTAGTGGCATGAACAGTGCAGAGCAACTAAGGGAGAGAGGCTGAACCAATAACCTAAATCTACAATAAATGAACTAAAATAACAGTAACTAAAGAACTTTATGTTCTTTAGTTGCTGTTATTTTAGTTCCTTATCAGGGAGGAAACAGATCCACAAAGAAACTCAAACACCTAACATAGATGAATCATGACAATAGTGTCTTTCTTCAGAAGAATAATTTCAGGACCTTGCTGTTGGTTACAGAAGGCTTGCAGTTGTTTTTCTTGGCGACTTGCTAAGGGACATTTTAACCAATATTAGAAGAATTGTATGTACATATATGAGAATCTATGTTTGATGTCGACCCTGCATGGATAAGATAAAATTCAGAGTAAATTCAAACCTGTGCACCCAGTAATTGTTTTTAAAAATTATCAAAGTCATAACTTGCGTATCAGTCCACTCTGAAAAAGAAACATTTCAATTAAATCATTAAAAGCCCCAAATTATTATAACATTTATGCAAAGTGCTTGACCAAATTCCTGACTTGACTTGTATCTGTTGAATTCAGGATAGCTACATTACCTCTCTTTCTTTTATTTGTATTTTCTTTTCTTTCAGCAACGCTTTCTTAATCTTCAGATATTTTGTAAGGTATTTAAGCACTTGAGTCTGAAGGTTCGTTGTTTCTTTTCAGTGTATATCGGGCCAGCTTGTCTTCGTTTCTGCTCCGGAAGAGGACATTGCTCCCGCACAGGCTGCAAGTAAGAATCTACTTTTTTATTAAACTAAATAAATCCAAAATGACTTTAACATCTAAAGCCTTTAGCTCTGTTAAAAATTAATCAGATTGTATTATCTTTATGTTTTATTAATGAATTTTCATTTTCTATCCTTTCTATTTCTCATTTCTGTCGTTAACTGCCTTTTTACTCGAATCTCTTTCTCTCTGGACAGATGTGACCCAGGCTTCAGTGGACCAGCTTGTGAGCTTGCATCCCAGACCTTTCCTGCTTTCCTGTCTGAAGGTTTCTCCAGTCCTCGTCTCTCCTCCTACCACAGCTTCTCATCGCTGCGTGGGGCTGAAGTCAGCTTTGGCTGCGGAGTGCTTGCCAGCGGAAAGGCTCTGGTCTTTAACAGGGACGGCAGGAGACACTTGGTCACTGCACCGCTTGACAGTTCCCAGGCCAGGTAGTGTTAGTGTGGATATAAAGTGAGCAGAAACTATGTAAAATGTTTATCATGAACAGAAGCAGAACTGGAGTCTTAAGATGAAGTGCTCCAAAAAGCTGCCTTGTTCCAGTGATCCATCACTTCTCTGTCCTGTTTTAATGTCACACTTGTAGATTTATTGGGTTTGTGGCAAAGCTTTAGCTGAGAGAAGATGTTAAAGTGCTAGATGAAAATGTTTATGAGAGAGAGAGAGAGAGACAAACATGAAGTTAAATATTGCATTATGTTAAACTGACTGCCTGTTGCAGATGTAGCTGTGCTCACTGACGGACATATTTAATGCCAGTTTCCTGGCTGATAAAGTAAACAGCTGCCTGGAAGAGGAAACTGTGCTGCTAGTGAAAGCACGGTTAACCCAAGGAAAGAGAGGTGGAGGTGGTGATAAAGCTGGGAGCCTGCTGTTTTAATCATTTTATCCATTGTAGTGCCTCCCAAACATTTTCTAATTTTGTCTTATTACAAGAAACTTTGATGTTTATTATTGGGATTTTATGACAAGCTAACCCTAAAGTAGGGCATACTTGTTAATTGAAAGGAAAATAAAACATGGTTTTCATTTGTTTTTGTTTTTTTTATATCTGTGAAGTATGCCATGCGTTAGTTTTCAGCCTCAATGAATCAATGCTTTGTTGAATCACCTTTTCTTGGAATTACGGCTGCAGTTCTTTTGGAGCATGTCTATACTAGCTTTGCACATGTAGAGATAAACCTTTTTGCTGGTTTATATATATTCACAAAATAGCTAAATTTTAGTCAGATTGGAATGGAGAGCATCTGTGAGCATCAATTTCCATGTAAAAGATTTAGGTCTGGACCCATTCTAACACATTAATATGCTTTGATCTTAGATATTCAGAATTTTAAGTGTTGCTGTCTCGCTGAATGGTGAGTCTTCACACCAGTCTAAAGGCTACCATGTAAAAAATATTTGTTCGAAGTTGGCCTTGTCTTTAACCTCATCCAATTCTTCCAACCAACTTTGAACGCCTTTCTTGTTGCTGCCGAAGAAAGCAATCCCCACAGCATGATGCTACCACCACCATGTCTCACTATATAGATGCTGCATTCAGAGTCCTCCCCACACAGCATTTTACAAGTAGTCCAAAAAATGTTTACACCAGAACACTTTTCAGATATTTAATACAAAAAAATCTATCCATGTATCCTTTTACTTCTACTTGCTGATTATGATCTACTTTGCTTTGTTCTGTCTTCTAAAATCCCAAAAAATACATTAAAACTTTTGGTAGTAACCTGGCAAAAGATAAAGAAAATCAAAAAGTATGAATGCTTTTGTTAAACAAAGTGCGCCTTACCTGCTTTACTTGAACTTCTACTTACAGTAATTTCTTTTCACGTAAAACCAGCTCCTTTCAGTCTATCTTTTATATCATCTGCGTTTTAACTACTGGTACTATCAACTGTTTCTTCCAATTTTCCCTCTTATCTTTTTGGTTTGATCTTCTGCAGATACCTCCAGTTCACTTTGCGCCTTGGTAGTCGTAGCATCCTGAGCTCATGCCCTGCTCCTGATCAGCCGGGTGAAGGTGTTCTGTTGCATTACTCTTCAGACAATGGCATCACCTGGACCCTGCTGCGACACTACGCATACCAAGGGTTCCATGAGCCAAGGTAACTTCTGCATTCAGATTAAAGGGTTCTTGTCACCAGTGTACATTTATCATTTGATAAGCCTTATGCAGACTTTAAAATGCCAGACACATTTGTTGACATTAAAAATCTTAATTTAACCTTTATCCCAGTAGCATAATCTCCTACTGAATATTTCAGAAAAAAATTACCCTTTAATTTGAGTTCATTTATTCAGGGGTGAGAGGGGTCGTGTTGAAATTATTGTTTTTAATGACCACAATTATTGATCCCCCTACCTTTTATTTTACATTGGAGCAGGTGCTGAATCTATTATTTATATTTAACTTTTTTAGTTGATCAGTTTTCAGGAACTTCTACTTGATTATCCGTCACTTTGTGCTTCTTTTGGGGTTTAAAGATGACATTTTTTTTAGCAACTGGCCAATAGGCTAATGAGTTTGGAGGATGTTAAAGGAGATTGAAAAACTCACTGTCAGAACTGCAACAAAGAGTGTGATATCTTCAGGGTCATCAAATCTCCATAAAAACCACGTTATCTACATGCCAACTGGTTATTTGCGAGTGATACCGAGTATGGAAAAGACAAACATATTACCAACCTATGCCTGATTTAGTAAAAAAAAAAAAGAAAAAAAGGGATGTCTATATTTGCTCAAAAACACCATGGAAAGAAGCAGAAACGTCTCTGGCATAATGTCAGCTATAAGAATGGTGACTTAAGCTGCTGTTGTGATTATGAATCTGAGAATATTATTTAATATTTAATATTAATACTTTAATATTTTATCAAATAATATTTCGGTCTGTTAAGGGTTGTCCTGAGAATACCAGCCCAGTAAGGCGATGGTATTAGGACAAAACAGAAAGGTGTGAGCCAAGCTCTGACATTATTGAACAGCATAAACTCTCCACACAGATGGAATGAATTCACACAATTTCTTAAAATACAAGAATTTATTAACAAAAATAAATCAACTCAAAGTCAAAAATATTTCAATCAACAAACTCTTTACGATGCTAAAACAATAAACTAAACTACCAAGCAGAATTAAAGTATAACGAAGACTAATGTGCTATGTACAATATAAACAAGTTGATTAAAGATGGTTGAAAACCATAACCGAAAGAGTGATGCAACATTACCATGCAATGTTTATGTTTGAGAACCAAGGATTATCTTGAAGAATCTGGAAATGAAGTTAAGTTAGTCTTGGAACCAACTTAGACAGGAATCAGCATACTTCAGACAACCATTCACAATGCAAGATCAGATAAGATATTATTTTAATAAAATAATGTTTTAAAGAATGATCTGCTGAATAAAACCAACCTTCTGGATGACTAATTCTCAACGGTGTCTCAGTAGCTGCCTTTATTTATTGAAATAATATTTAAAGAAATATTATTAAAGGAAATGGTAAAATATTTAAGGAAATATTTTGGAAAAGAGCCAAATCTTTCTGGAGAAATGGGGCTTAATGGTGTTGATTTAGTTATCAAGTTTAGTAAAATAATGTTTAGGGAACTATTATTTACTGGATTGAAAACTAACAACCTTTCTGGGTAAATATTCTTTAACAGGCAAGCACGTGTCCTAAGCTGTTAGCAGTTTAGGGCTAACAAGCGAAGCTGATAGCTTAGCACCAGAATCAAACACACACCTTTAAAAATACCGTCAATAAAAGGGTTAAAATGCATAAGCGCGGACGGCGCGTTATGAGCAATCTTCTGTGTTTAAAATCACCCTTCAAGTAAAGTTTGTCTTAACTTTAAAAACACACAAACACAGAACACAAAGCTGAGCAGGTGTGCTGCAGGTAGTCTGCTAGCCAGAAAGATAGCTGAGTTCAACACGTTTCAAACAAAACCAAACTTCATAAAATGAAAAACGTTTAGATCATTTCAATCGAAATCCTTCTCTATTACTCTGCCCAAACCTAACCTCTGAACCATGCTGAGGAGGAGTTGTTCGGGCGACGACGAAGTTTGAAGAAAGCTCTGTGAACAAAGGGTTAGCTTCAGCTAACCTCCGGAGCAGTGACTGGGCGGCCCGTTCTGTCCACTGACCACACTGCACGTTACCACGGGATGCGGCTCCTGTTGTCGTCCTTTCAGACCGGGAAAAACCGCTCCACTCTGTAGAGACAGCGTCTCTGCAAGGAATTCTCTGAAGCACAGTTTGCTTCTGCGGGCCTCAGAGAGAAAGTAAAGCATTGCTTATACCTTAATTACCCCTTTTTATGAATGAATACCGGATTCTTTCAACGGTAATTCATCAGTACTTAACTTGTTCATATGATCGCGTGATCTTATGACACCCTTGGATCCAGTTAAAGTGTTTGTCTGTTTGCCAGCAAAGAGACATTAGCGCGCTGTGCCTCCCCTATCTCGGTGATCACCGGTGTGGAAGAGATCGGACCATTGGAAAGGGGTGCTTTTATACAGCCAGTGGCATTACGGGAAGTCCGCTGCTACACCTCTACTCCCAGCCACACCAGTCTATAAGCGGAGCTCTGCTACTCCGAAAACTACGAAAAAACATTTCAAAGTAGGCTCATTCTTGATAATGTGACTGCACAGATGAGATTTTGAGGCACACTTTCTAGCCTAAAAACATCTTTAAATTAATTTTGGTGACAAATTAATGGGATAAAAACGATACATTTGCACACTCATCTCCACAATTACCGTGGCTAGTGGTGCAATGCAATTGCTGCACATAACCCTGCCCCTTTAACAATCCCAAGGAAATCTGAAAAAACCTACCTCAGACCAGGACCTCTTACCTGTGAAAGTAAGGCCCCGGGACAGTGGCAATACCTGGGTAAATTTGCATCAAAATGCACCCTGGGCTTTTAAAAGCCCATAAGCCCGTCACAAGATAACAGTTTTGTACTAAAAATCTATTTTTTATTGTTCATTCATGTAATGTAATTTTCTGAGCCACTGATTTTTTTGTTTTTATCAGCTGTAAGTCATCACACCTGGCAGAAATAAAAATTTTAGAAATATCTTTGTAAATGAATCTATATAATATACGAGCTGCACATTTAGAACTGAATTATTGAACCTAACTTTTCGCTAAAAGTCTACTGTTACAGATATGATTTTCCTCTCTGCTTCAGGATTGTGTCAGTTGAGCTTCCATCTGGCGCTCGTAAGTTTGGCGTGCAGTTCCGCTGGTGGCAGCCATATCACTCGGGACGCGGCCACGATGTTTGGGCTTTGGATGAAATCAGCATGACCTCAGTGCTATTCAACACCATAAGTCTTGACTTCAGCAACGTGCTCGATGTCACCCAGAGTCTTGGCTTTTATCTTGGCAATGTTCAGCCATACTGTCAGCATGACTGGACTCTCAGGTGTCTAAGAACCTCTTACCAATAATGGTTTTGTTAATATTTGGTAGTAGTGTTAAAATTTGTCTAAATGTTGACACACAGTGTAATGTTCTCTGTTTGTTTGTTATTTTCCAGTTTCTCTGGTGAGCCCAGTCCTGGCTTCAGTATCCGTTACGTGGAAACTCAGTCAATGCAAATCGGCGCCTCATACAGTCTACAGTTTTCCTTGGTCATGGGCTGTGGCCGCGAGCCCTCCCCTCACATCGACACCCAGGTTCGCCTGGAGTTCTCCACCAATCATGGCCTCACCTGGCACCTGGTTAAAGAGGTGAATGCATGTATTCCATCACAGCCTTCACTGTGGCAAAAACCTTTCACAGTCGTCCTGCAGAGAGACAAGGACACAAATCATGATCATGAATATTGATTTAGCCATTACAGCCCAGAGATAATATTTAAGTAATGAGCCTAAATGTGGCACTTTGTTTTAAATGACAAATCATCACAATTAGTTTTAATCACTTTGCTATCAGCAAATACATGGCTGTACTTGAATAGGCTGGCAGATTAGCTTCCCAGGATTCAACAAGGATTTTCTATAATCATAACGGGCTCATAAATATTCAGAAGGCACCAAAGTATCTGCTGTGATTTTTTTATTGCTTTTGGAACTTAATAGACCATAATGCCTCTCTCTTCTTCATCAGTGACTTTTCTCTAATTCTCCTGTGTGCATGAAAATCTAGTCATCTTGCAAGTATAGATTGTAACTCACTTTGTAGAGATAATCCATGCTGATCTTTCAGTGCTCAAGGTCAAATATACTGTAATTCAGCAGACTCCTTTTATGCATGTATAAAACAGGCAAAATGTTATCTGCAGGATGATATTTCTAAGAATATTTAATAAATTCTGAGTGAGCAATGTGCAATTATAACCCCTCTGGTAAATATATGAAAAAAATTTATCTTTAAAAGTTTCCTTTCTTCTCATAGGCCTGTCTACCTGGCATGCCAAGCTGTTCTGAGTTTACAGCTCCCAGTGTTTACCATCCGTCTGAGTTCAAAGACTGGAGACGCGTTACACTCTCATTGCCTCAGAAGACGTGGTAAGCACAATTCACAAAAAACAGAAGAAAAGACTAACCAAGTGCGCTTTGGGATTAAACGTTCTCTGATCTTGATTTTCCCTTGTTTTTTTTTGTTTGTTTTTATTATTGTGGCTAGCACAGTGGGCTTTGAAAGCAGTCAGGTCAATTACAGAAAGTGAAAAACAGAGAATAATACGAAAGATCTGCATTTTCTGCTATCAGTGGCTGCGGGCCTTAATAGAAATGCATAATCATCCCACACCTACCCCTAACACTAAATAGTCATATCCATTGAACTTTTTAAACATTAAAACCACAAACCTGTGTTTCCAAATTGTATTTTTGGGGATTTTAGGAATTTGAATCAACAATATACAAGAGGTGCATAACTGTGAACTGAAGGTAAAATAATACAGGGATTTCAAAAGTTTTTTACAGATGAAAAATTAAATGTGTGCCGTGCATGTAGTATCTCACAAAAGTGACTTCACTCCCTACAATAAAATGGTTTAGATCAAAACATATTCAGGTGTTAGAATGACCCAGTCAAAGTCCAGACAATAATACAGCTGAAAAAGTTGCTGTTCACAGATATTTTCTGTCCAGTCCGACTGAGCTTGAGCTATTTTGCAAAGAAAAATGGGCAAAAGTCACTAGATGTAAATGATTGTGGACACACACTGTTTAATACTTTCGCAAGACACTGTCCAAGATTTGGTCAGATAATGTATTATTGGGTTTTGGGCTAAATCGATCTTTAACTCTCATGCAGAGCCTGTCACTGAGCACCTAATGCTATAAATAATGTACTGTAACAGTCTCAGCTGGCACATACTGTATATCAACTCAAATATTCACATAAATCTTCCCCTCCGAACACCGTGACCTCAACCACCATTTCGTTCCCCCTCCCCAGCTCCTAAATAACGGTGGTCTAATCTCCTGCAGAACACAATGACAGGTCAGAGGGTCATGGCACTTAATGGTTATAAAACAGCTGTGTGCAGGTTGGATGACCATAAAACAATCTCATATTGATCTGTAAAACAGCAAAGCAGGAGGCCTCTGTGGTTTATTATCTCTAACACACCATATTTATACCATCAAATTTCCCATATCTCTTCCATTTAAAGATTTAAAAGCATGAAATATAACATATTATATGTGACTAGATAACTTTAAACTTTGAAGCAACCTTTGTACGTAAATTCTAATTTCAGGTCCAGTGCAACCCGGTTTAGATGGATTCAGAATTACTATGGAGAGCAGGATGAATGGGCCTTGGATGACATCTACATTGGCCAGCAGTGTCCTAACATGTGCCATGGACATGGCTGGTGCGACCATGGGCATTGCAGGCTAGTCCTCCCACATGAACTGTGACTGTATGTTAGATAGATTATAAATGGACAGCTGGATAAAAGTCACTCTTGTCTTGCACAGGTGTGATGACGGGTTCTCTGGACAGGACTGCCAGCCGTCGTCTCCACTCTCCTCTAGCGTCCTCTCAGACTTTGAGTCCCAAGATGCACTACTGGCCACGTGGCAGGAGGTGATTGGCGGAGAGGTGGTGGCACCTGACATGGGCTGTGGGGTGGTCTCATCTGGATCATCCCTCTACTTTAGCAAGGTAAAACAATGAGAAAGATTTTGTTTTATGATTTGTTTTGTTCTGTCAGAGTGTTAAATGTGATTTTATTCATGTAAAATCCAGACTGAGGGAGAGCAACGATCCTAACTCCAAGAAAAAATCTGGCACATGAACCTTGTTGCTGTCCTTGTGTGTTTTGGCATGTAGATCCAGACCACACGTGGTAAATTTGTGATATTAAAGAGAACAGATTAGAGGGTGGATCAAGCTGATGCAGGCATTGTCATATTATTGTCCAGCATTCATTGCCAAGACCATCCGCCCTCTGAACCCTTCCGTAAATGTGTCATAAAAATAACCCTCTACAGAGTTGATGAGTCTGATTGGATTTGGGATATCCACCGCTTTCAGCCCATTGCACAGCTGTGAACACATTCCTTAGCAGTTTTTAAATCAGTGTTCCCAGCTGCAGTTGCATTCTTTCAACAGTGTCTCTTTATTCAAGATATTTTTAATTACATTGCTGATCAGATGTTCACACTCATCATGGATTAGATGAATATCATATTAATTTAGGGCTTTCAGTCGTGCACTTGAACCGTTTTTTGTTGTTTTTTTTTCAGATTGGTATGATCATGAGACCAACAACGTCAAGGAATTTTGAAATGCAGGAGTTTAAACATATTGTAGATTTTTTCGATTTTGTTTGAAACAGGGTCAAATATATACATAAATCCCCAAGCAAGGATTAGTTTTTGGTCTACACCCTCTCAGCCTCTGGTGTTGCACAACTCACTTCACTGTGGTCAGTGTTACTGTTACTCCAACAGCCTACAGTTCATAGTTGACTAAGGCGTTGGTGGTTTCTGAGCTCTTCTTAAATATCGTAACCAATTTCATTTCATTGCAGGTGACGGTTCAGTAAAAATTGGAAACAGTTGGGTTTTACAACTGCTGTTGGCTACAAAAGCCTGTTGTTTCTTCACAATTTGCCTCAGGACATTTATTTCAGTATTAGTTGGGATGTATGTAAATATTTAAGCCTGTATTTATTTGAATTAAATTTTAATGGTGGCACCTAATTATTGTTTTTAAATTAATTGAATTCAATTTAAAAAGAAAGATGGTTAAACCCCATCATTAAAGCTCCAAATTAATATGGCATTCATGCCCATTATGATGTACGTGAACTTCTGACTGGCATTGTATGTTTGCAACCAGCAAGTTTTAAGTTACAGAGTTTCTTCAATGTGATCACAAGTGAACATAATGAAATCTTACCAAACCTGTTACTGAATATCTGCTCTGATTTGTGTGACTGTATGTGCACAGGCTGGGCTGAGGCAGCTTGTGAGCTGGGATCTGGACACAGAATGGGCAGAGTTTGTGCAGTTCTACCTACGAGTGGGAGGAGACTGGGGGGAGTGTAACCAGGCAGACAGCAGGGAGGAAGGAGTCCTGCTGCAGTACAGTAACGATGGAGGAATCAGCTGGGGTCTCATCGCTGAGATGTACTTCACAGACTTCACCAAGCCTCGGTGAGACAGAAATGGCCAAAGTATCTCTGCTCTTAAGTGTTAGATGTATATCCAAAATAATGAGGCTTCACTAACCACTCTTATTCCTTTCACAGCTTTGTCCATTATGAACTTCCTCTGGCTTCTAAAACTCCCTCCACACGGTTTCGTTGGTGGCAGCCTCTTCATTCTGGCGAAGGGTACGACCAGTGGGCGATTGATGATGTCATAATTTTGTCAGAGAGGGAGAAACACATCATCCCAATGGCCAATCCAACTCTGCCGCAGGTCAGATTCTATCATCCGATTGATCTATCTTGTTATTTGCGATCAAAGCTTGCAGGCAAGCTTTTACTTTTTCCCTAAACAGTTTAATATTCCCTTTTATACAGTTTTCTGTTGTTTATTTTAAACATATTTGATCAAAAAAATATATAGTCTTATCTTTCATTAACTATTGTAGTTATACATATTGTTATACATTTATTTTTTATCACATTCGTCTATAAAGAGACCTACAGACATGAATCCATATGTGCACCCATGAATATATTCATACATAAACTCACTTTTTTTTTAATTTAATAATTTTCGAGGGCTTTTTTAAATGTGGTGCCCAACATCTCAACACAATAACCCAGATGCTGTACAATGAGTAAGTAATGCAGTGCCTGAAGTCAGTAGAAATTCAAAGGGTTTGCTGATTTACTTTCTGTTAAATACTACTTACTCATGTAATTTAGTTTCCAGCTGGTATTGTGACATAATATCACACCTAACCAATTTTTATTTTCAAAACATCATTAACCTAAATATTTCTCTGTCAGTTTCTGAATAAAATAATGTTGTTTTGTTTCAGTTTTAATAAGTGAGCTTGTTTCTTTTGAACTTACCAATCTTACCAATTAATTTATGTCTTATATGTAATCATCTCCAAATGCTGTTTTAAGTCTTTCCCAGAATATACAATGTTTAAATAATGACACATTTAGTATATTCTTAATGCATTTTATTCACATTCATCATTAATACAATAGATCCCAACACTCATCTCTGAGGTACGCCATGTGTAATGTTCAAGATTTTTGCTTGACAGTCAACAATCTTAACAAATTTCTGCCCTTTTAGTTTATCTAGTTTACCACAGTCCTCTAACACCGTATAATTTTACGTTATAAAGAAAATTTTTTTTGGTTAACTGTATAAAAAGCCTTTTTTAGATCCAGGAAGATTTTGATATGTTTAGACTTCCAACAAACTGCTTTTTACTTCAAATGTGTCAATTTATTTAGGAAGAAATCCTTTCCTGACCCATGTAAATATTACCAGAAAACACAATGGTGAACAGCTGATTTTTATCTGCACAGAACTTTTACGAGAAGCCGGCTTTCGACTACCCTCTGAACCAAATGAGTGTTTGGCTGATGCTCGGCAATGAAGGCATGGAGAGGGACAACAACAATAGTTTCTGTGCTCCGACTCCCTCTGCGATGGTGTTTGGACGTTCTGATGGAGACAGGGTAGCTGTTACTAGGGACCTGGCCCTCCGCCCTGGGTACACTCTTCAGTTTAAGGTTTGGGAGATTTCTTTTTTTTTTTCAGATAATATAAAGCAAAATACACAAAATGTATTTAATTTGAATGAAAGTCTTTGACCTTTGTTTTTCTTTGTAGCTGAACATAGGCTGTGAGTCAGAGTTCAGTGCCTCTGCACCGGTCCTGCTGCAGTACTCCCACGATGCTGGCAGAACATGGGCCCTGGTCCGAGAGGGCTGTTACCCAGGAACCCCGGGAACAGGCGTCTGTGAAGGCAGCGGTCGTGAGCTCAGAGAACCTACCGTCTACAACACTGGGGATTATGAACAGTGGACCAGGATCACAGTGGTCATACCTCGTAATGTTGCAGCTAGGTAGTTCTGGCAACCGGCACACAGTATAATTACATTAGCTCAGATGCTGCAGTGTGTTTGCAATGTTTTCTAATCTAAGCGTTATTCAATGCTGAATACCTCATTTATTTTTATTGTCCATTTATATCTGACCCTTCCTCCTCTCAGTAAAACCAGGTTCCGCTGGTTCCAGGAGAGTAGCGTGTACCGAGATGCACCACCGTTTGCTTTGGATGGAGTCTACATTTCTGAACCCTGCCCCAACCACTGTGGGGGACACGGGGACTGCATCTCTGGCGTCTGCTTCTGCGATATGGGATACACAGGTACTGTAAGGGAGCAGCGGATGAAAGAAAGCTAATATAACCAAATGAAATTGTCGTATTGTAACCTGTGACTCTTCTTTATTTTTCGTAGTGGAGCAAGATAGTTGTGTCCCATCTGTAGCTAGTCCCTCAGAGCTGACAGAGGGCTTTGAAGGAAAGCTGAGTCCTCTTTGGCAGAGCATAAGCGGGGGACAAATCGGAGGCGGCTGCGGCATCATCAGCGAGGGCAAGGCTCTTTACTTCAGCAGTGCTGGACGGAGAGAGGCTCAAACAGCCACTCTAGACACTACCAACACACGGTGAGAGGAGCATATGACTAGATTTCTCTATTTTAAAGCATTATGTTGATATTGTTCAATATACAATTTAACTTTATTGTTATTTGTGCATAGGTTGGCTCAGTTCTACATCCGAATTGGCAGCAAAAGTTTAGGACCCACCTGCACCAGGCCACGCTCCCGCAATGAAGGTTGTTTTCAAATAATATATGTGTTGACATATGGTACCTGTTGTGTTGAGGCCCTCTGCTGGTTCTATGTGGGTGTTACCTTAGAGTTCAAGAACGAGAGGTTAACCTGACCATTAACAGCTGTTAAGCGATCAGATTAGCCTGTGCTGCCATAATCCTAATATTTATTGTGGGTTTTGTTTTCATTCAGTCACCAAATTGCTGACTTATAGCCAACTGCAGCGCTATAGCTTTAAAGAAAATGTTTTTAATTTTTGCTTTCGATAGGTTATACTGAATTACCTGAATTAGATAACTGTCTTGTTGTCTTCATTTAGTAGAAATCTAAATTAGTCAGCCTCAGAGGCTTTGCATGTTATGAATTTCACACACTTAAGATTATTGGTTACACAAGTGGAAGTTCTCATCTGGGCAGTTGCCCCAGTCTGCATTAGAAATGGGGATGTGCACGCACCAGATAATAATATATCTCTATAATAAAATAAATATTTCTTGTCTGTCAGTTGTGCAACAAGTTTTTATTGCTTGTATGCATGTGCAATCAATGCAAAGTTGGCATCCCTGTGTGATGAGTAAATATCACCTGCTTACTGCTGAGACATAGAGTAGGACTCGGCGTCTTGCTTTCTGCAGGACTGCCCTGCATTTTTCCCACCGAAGAATCTCAGATTATTTCTTGCATTTTGAATGGTTAGTGGGGTGGCAGCAGGAGCAGCTCCAACATCAATTTCCTGTCATCTTCTCTGCAAATAACTATCCAATGCAAAAGCGACAAGATTTAAAAGTACACAAAAAGTGTATGAATATACTGTTTTAAAGTTTCTGAGATCAGAGTCAGCAAAAGTCAGTTTGGTAGTGGCCCTTGGATTAGATGTTAGAGTCAGCCTGCTAGACCAACTTATCTGGATTTATACAAAATGATAAAGCTAAGAGTGTAATAAACTCAACCTAAGTTATTAATTTGTTATAGCCTATTATCTTATTTCTACAATTAGCACTTTAATGCAACACTTTCTGCAGTGTCGTTCAAAACTGCAAGCCTACCATTCAGTTTATCTGTTATTACATGTTGATGGAAAATATTTTCCCACAACTTCTAGAACAGTTTGTTTTTGTACTTTCAGGTGTGATTGTCCAATTTTCCACCAATAATGGCATTCAGTGGCAGTTCCTGAGAGAGCTGGACTTCAGCTCCTTCTTGGAGCCTCAGGTCGTCACTATTGAGCTTCCACCTCCTGCAAAAACTCCCTACACAGTGTTCCGGTGGTGGCAGCCACAGCAAGGTGAGTAAACTATGACTAAAAAACTCACTATGCAATAAAAGTTCCTTACTGTTGGCAAACAGTATGAACTTTTTTTTTCATTTTATCTTTTGTCCCTGTAGGTAAACACTCTGCCCAGTGGACTCTGGATGATGTTCTGATCGGTATGAACGACAGTTCCAGAACAAGTTTCCATGACAAATTCGATGGCACCACGCCTCTGAGGCACAACTGGTACCGTATTCAGGGTGGGGAGGTGACCGTGGACTGCTTGTCTTTGGACACTGCTCTCACTTTCAACTCTGAGGCCATTGATAGTAAGTGAGACAAGTATACACTGCTCAAAAAAATAAAGGGAACACTCAAATAACACATCCTACATCTGAATGAATGAAATATTCTCATTGAATACTTTGTTCTGTACAAAGTTGAATGTGCTGACAACAAAATCACACAAAAATCTGGATTTGGAGTCACACACAAAATTCAAGTGGAAAAACACACTACAGGCTGATCCAACTTTGATGTAATGTCCTTAAAACAAGTCAAAATGAGGCTCAGTATTGTGTGTGGCCTCCACGTGCCTGTATGACCTCCCTACAATGCCTGGGCATGCTCCTGATGAGACGGCGGATGGTCTCCTGAGAGATCTCCTCCCAGACCTGGACTAAAGTATCCGCCAACTCCTGGACAGTCTGTGGTGCAACGTGACGTTGGTGGATGGAGCGAGACATGATGTCCCAGATGTGCTCAATCGAATTCAGGTCTGGGGAACAGGCGGGCCAGTCCATAGCTTCAATGTCTTCATCTTGCAGGAACTGCTGACACACTCCAGCCACATGACGTCTAGCATTGTCCTGCATTAGGAGGAACCCAGGGCCAACCGCACCAGCATATGGTCTCACAAGGGGTCTGAGGATCTCATCTCGGTACCTAATGGTAGTCAGGCTACCTCTGGCGTCCTGCACGGTGTTGGGCTGTGAGCACAACCCCCATTTGTGGACGTCGGGCCCTCATACCATCCTCATGGAGTCGGTTTCTAACCGTTTGTGCAGACACATGCACATTTGTGGCAGCTGGAGGTCATTTTGCAGGGCTCTGGCAGTGCTCCTCCTGTTCCTCCTTGCACAAAGGTGGAGGTAGCGGTCCTGCTGCTGGGTTGTTGCCCTCCTACGGCCTCCTCCACGTCTCCTGGTGTACTGGCGTGTCTCCTGGTAGCGCCTCCAGGCTCTGGACACTACGCTGACAGACACAGCAAACCTTCTTGCCACAGCTCTCATTGATGTGCCATCCTGGATGAGCTGCACTACCTGAGCCACTTGTGTGGGTTGTATAGTCCGTCTCATGCTACCACGAGTGTGAAAGCACCACCAACATTCAAAAGTGACCAAAACATCAGCCAGAAAGCATAAGTACTGAGAAGTGGTCTGTGGTCCCCACCTGCAGAACCACTCCTTTATTGAGTGTGTCTTGCTAATCGCCAAAGATTTCCCCTTGTTGTCTATTCCATTTGCACAACAGCATGTGAAATCGATTGTCAATCAGTGTTGCTTCCTAAGTGGACAGTTTGATTTCACAGAAGTTTGATATACTTGGAGTTATATTGTATTGTTTAAGTGTTCCCTTTATTTTTTTGAGCAGTGTATTACAATTAAGGCACTATGAAGCACTATGAAGCATTAACATTAACATTTGAAGTAACATCTAGAGCCTGAAAAAACGTATTTGAGTCTTCTCGCCACACACAAACTGATGTTTATACTTGAGACGACATAAATAACAGAATTCCAGTGTATGTAAAGGTGATCTGTGTACATTTTTAAAAAAGGTAAGAGTTTAAATGGTTTTAGAAATATATCAGTACACTCCCTCTGCACAGATTTAGGACACAAGCACGCGAATATACCCAGACACTTAAAAAGCATTCAAACAAGTCACACATCGACCATCACAGCACTATACTATTAACAAGCAACTGAAACACAGCCTCAGATTAACTGTGGTGTCATCCATCCTGCATTATTAATGTGAGCAGACCTCATTGAACGTCCTGCCTGTTATTTATGCCTGCATCAAGCTGTGAGTGGATTAGGTTTGTGCAAATAGCACATCACAAAGGGGCCATTCATTAGGTGTGCACAGCATGACCAATTTGGCAGCACATCTGTAAACACAGGACTCCTATGTGAACAAATAAAACACTAATGGTCAGAGGGAAGATATATCTGAGCATGCATCACGACGTAAAACCCAAGATAAATTTTAAGTTTGAGTGTTCACTTCTTTTCTTACCGGTGTAGAGTTTCCAAAAAGATGTAAATTAAACATGGAGGAAGCTATTAGTTTCAGATTTTTTTGGGAATCTGATCAACTTTGTTGCAGCTATAAAATGGCATATAAATAAATTGCCTTATTGTGATTTGTTAGACTTTATTGCATAGAATGTAATGCCAACCTATTTTTTTTATCTCTAAAGCTATGCTTACACATTGGCTAAACTTTTTACTGTTATAATTTTTTACAGAATGTAATTGCAGATTATAATGGCAACTCACAGCAAGGGTTCAAAAACCAGTGTTACTTTCTGAAAGTTGCCTAGAGACCTAATCACATATCCAATGCTTTTGATTATTAGAGATAGTGCCTTGCAAAAGTATTCATAACCCTAAAACCTTCTCACATTTTGTCACCAACACAAAGTAGTGCATAATTGTGAAGTGGAAGGAAAAAGGATAAATTGTTTTTTCACAAATCTGTAAAATGTGCCACCGTTTACACAGCAACGTCCATACACAAGGCAATCCATAGTAATTTATAGGAAATCAAAGTTTCTGCGCATCTTAGAATTAGTAAATAGAGTTTACCTGTGAGTAATTTACCCTCACTAAATACAGTTGAGATTCGTTAGAGACATTCAGAGTACAAAGTACGTCATGCAGAAAACCTTTGAAAGAAAGGCACAAGAAGTCCTGCTTACAGGTTGCCACAAACCATGTTGTAGGGCAGTGATTCGCAACTTGTACTCCTAGTGGTACATGAGCACATTGCAGGGGGTATGTGGAAACATTTAATATTTATTTCCAAGATGGTGGGTAAATATCATCAGTTAGTAGGGATAATTCTTGGATGTGTGATGCTTTATTAGGACCCAGGTACAATACAGATAATAAATAATATTGATAATGCTTCATCAATTAAACAATAATTTAACACTAATTTAACAGCAGATTAAAAGGAACTAATAATGTTAGTACTAATAATAATATGTTGTCATTCACTGTGCTTGCAGAGAAGCCTAGATATGCAGAAAGTTGGGACTTTGAGGTGACAGGCTCATCATTCCTCCAGTTTGAGCTGAGTATGGGCTGCAGTAAGTCCACGTCCTTTTCCCACGGAGTCCGACTGGAGTACTCGACAGACTGCGGTCGTCACTGGACTCTCATCACCCCGGAGTGTGTGCCTCCAGCCATTGGCTGTGCTGGTTATACACAGAGCTCTGTTTATACATCAACCCAACATAAACACTGGAGGAGAATCACGGTTTACCTGCCCAGTGCTGCGAAGTATGTGTTTTTGGAGCAACACATGTAGAGCAAATCTTTGTTTTCTTAGAATTCATGCATAGTCATTAGTAAAAAGACAGTACATCTTCTGTAAATTTTTAGGATTTTGAAATGAAGTGATCTGGTCTTTGCCAGGTTGTAAAATTATGCAAATATAACATGAAATGTAGAAAACCATGCTCATAGATTACAATATGTCATTATTAATTAAACAAAGAATCTGTTTAATTATTTAATTGTGACTTTCTAAATACATTTTGTTGGATCGCTAAGTTCCCCCAGAACTCGCTTCCGTTGGATTCAGACCCATTTTACACCAGGGGCAGAAGGATGGGCGCTAGATAATGTGTTACTTGCCCCTGGTTGCCCATGGATGTGCTCTGGACATGGTCTTTGTGACAATGGACGCTGTGTGTACGTAAAACTGACTTTTTCTGCATTACTAATCAATTTCTGCCTTAACTCAGTTTAATTTCTAAATTTCTTATTTAATGTAAGTGGTTTCGCCTTTTGTTATTCCATTCAATCTCACACAGATGTGATAAAGGGTATGGAGGAGCCCACTGTGTACCTTTGGCCCCACTGCCATCGGTACTGAGGGAAGACTTTAATGAGAATCTGCAACAGGAGACCTGGCCCGAAGTGTACGGAGCAGAGAGGGGGACTCTTAGTGGAGAACCTCTTAAATCTGGCACTGCTCTTATTTTCAAAGGGGTAGGGAAGCTAAACATTTGCAGAAAGCATTCAGAGCAGCTTCTAAATTTAAATCACAATCACACTTTTTTCTGTTTGTTTTTAGGATGGACTGCGAATGATTGTGTCAAGGGATCTGGACTGCTCAAACACTCTCTACATCCAGTTCTCTTTCAAATTTATTACCAAAGGTACTTCTTCACTTATTGTTCTCTTTGGTTAAGTGACATTTAACATGTGGCATGCTTTTTTTTACTTAAATTTTGCTGTAATAGTTAATCCTTTGGGTCTTCCTAGGAGTCCCAGAGCGTTCCCACTCGGTGCTTTTGCAGTACTCTGTGAATGGTGGAATCAGCTGGCTCCTCTTGGATGAGTTTTACTTCCCAGCTTCCACAGACACTATTTTCCTCCACCTGCCTCTGCCAGCCAGTGCTCAGACCAATGCCACCCGTTTCAGACTATGGCAGCCTTACAACAGTGGTGAGCAGAAAGCACAGTCAATTTCATTTTAGTTCATTTATGTAGCGTCCATTCACAACGAATGTCAGCTCAAGGCGGTTAACAACAAAAAGGATTTAATTTCTATACAGAAATATACAGTCAAGTCAGTCCAGTCATACAGACAGATTAAAAGTCAATTACATGCACTCCAATTAGAACCTAGTTATTAAGCAATACAGTCAAGTTCAGTTTATTATTCAAATTGGTAAAATAAAAATTTGATCTAAGGAAATGTGGTCGATCGCATCATGTCACTAACTTTGTAGCAATACCTACTTCTGAATAAGCATGCAGCGACATTAGGCAGTGAATTGTATTGAGTCAGGGACTTTGCAGCAATCCCTTATATTGAGCATGCGTGTAGTGAGAACCGATAGATGAACTCCACTTTAAACAGGAAGCAACTTCCAGGCTCAGTGTGAGGCAGGTTCTCCCCTTGCCCCTTGACAACTGCAACAACCGACTGGGGGTTTGAGACGATGGAGCATACACACAAAAACACAGAAGAGCTGGTCTAGGAGTACTTTCTATGTCAAGAACAAGTAAAAATACTTAGGGGCGGCTAAGTGGCTTAGGAGAGATGCATTTTTCTCTTTCAGTTTAGTTTTTTGAGGTTTTTACTCAGCTAAAGCAATTTCAGACTAACCTCACTCTGTTATATAAAGTAGATGTTTTTTATATGAGTGATATGGCTTTCCACCCACTGCACCACTGTGTCAGAGAGTCACACAATCCACTTGGGTGCATGGGGTATTTGTCAGTTGCCCTTCGAACAAATTTTGTATTATTATTGGCATGTCAGTATAATGGGCAGTGGGTACCATAAACCATGTAGGTGGGTAGTGATGATGAAGTTGATGTCTGAATATTTCACTGTTTTTATGGAATCTGAGCTGTATTTGATCATGCAGATTTATGAAGTCTATGTTCTGTTTGTGAAGGAGGGGCTCACCCAAGGCACGTTCATATGAGAGCCACCACTGGTTAACTAAATGTGTAATTATTTTAACATGATTTTGCAATTTAGGTAAAAAGGAAGAGGTGTGGGTGATAGATGATCTCATCATTGATGGCAGCTCCCTACACAAACCACCGATGATAATCGACACTTTTGAGGAAGGCCCCAATGAGGAGAACTGGCTTTTCTACCCTGGTGGAAACACTGGTCTCTACTGCCCCTACCAGAAGGCTGGCCTGTGAGAAAAACTCAACTCAGTCTTAGAACCTGCCTTGTTCTCACTGTCACTGTCACACAAAGTAATCTGTGAGAAAACCTGTAAAAACATGTTCTTTCTTTGACCTCTGATTAATCTTGGTGTTTGCGTGTGTGGGATTAATGTAGGGAAGAGGATGAGTCAGCCATGGTATTCATCTCCAGTGAGCTTGGAGAACACTCCATCACCACCAGGGACATTGACGTCAATGAGAACACCATCATCCAGTTTGAGGTACACAGACTCCTAAGAAACAATCACAGCATTCTTTCAACATAAACGATGCTTTCTACAATCCATTTCTCTTGTGTATATTTTCTTTAGATCAATGTAGGCTGTACGACTGAGAGCTCCTCAGCACATCCAGTGCGGCTTGAGTTTTCACGGGACTTTGGAGCTACATGGCACCTTTTGGTGCCGCTTTGTGCCGGTGGACCTCAGCCCTCCTCGCTTTGCTCTACAGAACTTCATCCAGCTAGTATCTATTTCCCTGGTACTACACATGGCTGGAGGGGAGAGCTTATTCATGTTGGCAAGCTTCGCTTGTGTGGGTAAGGGCAAAAATAACAAAACCCTCATTCAGTTTTTAAAATTCTACCAATCATGATTTCATGAATTGTAAATTTCCTCTCCCTAAACATAGGTCGATAAGGTTCCGCTGGTTTCAAGGTTTCTTCTCAGCTGGTTCTGCTCCGCCAACATGGGCATTAGATAACGTGTATATCGGCCCACAGTGTCAGGACATGTGTAATGGTCACGGGGCATGCATGAGTGGCACCCACTGTCTGTGTGACCCCGGTTTCTCTGGGCCTGACTGCTCTCTGCCTGATACCCCCAATCCGGACTTCCTCAAGGAGGACTTTGAAGGTACAGTTTTTTGTTGCTATAGTTTAAGACTTCCTCTTAGCAGGAAAATGTCAGTGAGGTAAAATCCCAATACAATATTCTGAGCTTGCAAGTCAGTGCACGTATATAGTAAATTTTAAGGTTACAATTTTTATGCATTTGTGTATTTCTTCTGCCTCCTTTTGTATCAAGGAGGAGCTGTGGGTGCTGAGCATTTCGCACTTCTGAGTGGAGGTAAACCGTCCAGGAAATGTGGCATCATGTCCAGTGGAAACCATCTGTTCTTCAGCGAGGATGGTCTGCGCATGTTGGTCACCAATGATATGGATCTGTCAAATGCAAGGTATAGCCACTTTAAATCAGCATAAGAAAATGACTTGCTTTTTACTTACAAGATGTTTGTTATAGAGCAATTTGAATCTATGGTTCTGAGTAAAAACCCAACATGGTTTCTCCCTGCAGGTTTGTTCAGTTCTTCCTTCGTCTTGGCTGTGGCAAAGCAGCACCGGACCCTCGTTCTCAGCCTGTTTTGCTGCAGTTCTCTGTGAATGGAGGCCTAACCTGGGGGCTCCTGCAGGAGTTTCTTTTCAGTAATACAAGTAATCAGGCTCGGCTGGTGGCCCTGGAAATCCCACTGCGTGCCCGAACACCAGCTACTCGTCTGCGCTGGTGGCAGCCGTCAGAAAATGGGCACTTTTACAGTCCTTGGGTCATAGATCAGGTAGAATGAAGTAAATTTATCCATAACATGAAAATAATTATTCCCCCTTTTTCATCTTAATGACATATGTTATGGATCTTTAGAATTCACTCTCTCTGCAGTCTGCAATAACTTTTCCTTTATACCTTAGGTGGTTGTGGGTGGCAGTGCTAGTGGCTGGGGACCACTAGAAGATGATTTCTCCTCTATTGACGGACGCTCATGGCTCCTCCATCCTGGGGGGACCCGAATGCCTGTCTGTGGCTCTGACGGTCCTGCTTTCGCCTTCATTGAGAAGTCTAATACACGATATGCTGTTACTACTGACATCAGTTTGGGCCAAGATGCATTCATCCAGTTTGATTTTTCTGCATCCTGCTCTGTCACCAACTCTTGCTACTGTAAGCAAAAGGAACTCATAAGCAAATATGTTATTTGCATTAGTAAAAAACTTAAAATGTGTATGTTTTGATGGAAATGTAACCTGTTAGATAACTGAGAATTATACGATATAAGTAAACTATAAAACACAAACCGATTGTGGAGGAAGTCTTTAAGAGTCTATTCTTTTCTCTGCAGCTGTGGAGTTGGAATATTCATTGGATCTGGGTCTGACCTGGCAGCCTGTGGTCAGAGACTGTCTGCCTACAAGTCCTGACTGCTCTTCTTACACTTTGCAGCGGATTCTTGTTTCAGACACCTACAACAAATGGGGACGTGTCACTTTGTCTATCCCATCATATGCAAGGTTAGCAAAGCCCTGTCTTTTTTAGCTTTGTTGCTTTGTCAGCCTAAGCCGATTATTATAAAATGTTAAAGGATACGTCAGGATTTCCTTGCTGCATTGTTACATCTTTTCATTTTCAATTGTGTTTCGGCATTTACCTCACAATAGCCGTATTTATCCCCATGTACAAAATTAAGAAATATGCACCAAAAAAAAGCTGACTAACAGGTTTACTTGTTAAAAGTTATCATGTTACTGTGCAACAAGAACTTTAGAATATCTATGAATAACACAATGCCAACCCAGAACTAAAGTAAGGCAAAGCAAATTTATGTGTATAACAAATTTTAGCAAGAAGACAATTCAAGGTGCTTTACACGATGAAAACTTACAAAAATAAAACACAGGGAAAAGTGCATTGCAGTCGCATAATAAAGGAAAATAAAGAAAAGTTGGAATTTAGACTAAAATTTGTTAACATTTTAACATTAGTTAAAATTAATGTTTCAGATAATAGTTTAAATACAAAATGGAAAAGGAACTCTAAATAAATGGGTTTTTAACCTTTTATTTAAAGGGTCTCAGGGTTTTATAATTTTTGCAGCTTTCTGGAAGTTTTTTTCAGATTAGTGGAGCATAAGAACTGAATGTTGCTTCTTCGTGTTTGGTTCTTGTTCTGGAGATGTAAATAGACTTGAACCAGAAGACCTGACTGGTCTGGAAGGTTGATACAGCAGCAATAAATCTTTAATGTATTTTGGTGCTAAGCTATTCAGTCACTTATTAACTAACAAAAGTATTTGAAGGTCTATTCTCTGAGATACAAGGAGCCAGTTTAAGGACTTTAGCACTGGGGGGATGTGCTTTACTTTCTTAGTAATAGAAAGTATAAAGAAATGGTAATACTATTTTTAATTGACTTGTAAAGTTTTTCTTTTTTTATTGTTTTCAGGTCTCCTGCCACGAGGTTCCGCTGGTTCCAGCAGGCTCCATTTGATAAGCAGCAGACATGGGCTCTGGATAACCTCTACATTGGAGACGGCTGTCCTGATATGTGCTCTGGGCATGGACGCTGCCAACAGAGCTCCTGTGTGTAAGTGACATATCTACAACACATACGTATAACTATAAAATAAAATATTGGAAACATCTGAAATGTCAACATAGAAGTAAAATCTATCTATCTCTTTTTAAATTCACCATCCTTGATAGATGTGACCCTGAATGGGGAGGAGAGTACTGTGATGATCCAGTGCTTCCTTTGCCATCCCAGCTGAAAGACAGCTTCAGTCGAGCCCCTTCACTGAGTCACTGGCACATACTCACCGGTGGGAAGCTGAGCTCTGTGTGTGGAGCTGTGGCTTCTGGAGCTGCACTGCACTTCAGCGGGGTAGGTCTGCCAGTGGCTTTGAATCCATTGATTAAATTGGAATCAGATTCTGATATTGTTTTAATTTATCATTTTCTTCTCTACATAATATCACATTTATATCACAGTTTGTTTAGTACAGAATAGACTATGTGAAATACATCTTTTGTTGCACATTGTCAGAGTCACACTTTTCTGCTGTGGTTTTTAAAGAAATAAAAATTCTCCTTGCAAAGATGGAAATTTCTGCATTTAAACCTGCCACCAATCTAGTATTTATTTTACTGGAGAAAGAGCATGAGTCAAATGGTTTACCAAGTCAGTTCTTTGCAAAAGTATTTATACCTCATGATTTCAATGTATTGGTATATTATGGATATTATGCCATAGCCCAACAAAAAGTTGTGCATAATTTTAAAGTGGGAACAATAAAGTAATTCTGCAAAGATAAACATAAGAAGTCGTATTTAAAGTTTGCACCAAGCCAAATACGCGACACAGCAAACGTGGAAGATGCCGCTCAGGTCTGCTGAGACCACAAGTGAACCTTTTGGCCTATACCCAAAATATTGCGTATGGCAGAAAACTAACACTGCATACCACCATGGACACTTCATCCTTTTTATGAACATGGTGATGACAGCATCATGTTCATCATGTTTACAGGCGCTCTTCATTCAATCTGACTAAGTTTGAACTAATTTGCAGAGAAGAAGCCTTAGTCTCTAACTGTGTAAAGCTGGTAGACACAACCCAAAAGACTGCTTCAAAAGGTGATTCTGTAATACTATTTTCACTTCAGAATTATGTGCTTTGTTTTGCTTTGTTTTGATCTAACACATAAAATCCTAGTTAAATAAATTCAAGTTTGTAACTAAACAAAATGTGAAGAAGTTAAAGGGGTTTGAGGGACTACAAGGCAATGCCAGAAAAAGAATAATCTGCATTTATTCAAAAAACAAAAATTACATTTCTTTACATCCTTCAAATTGTGTCCTAAAACACTTTACGTTTTCGGGAATAAAAATTACTTTAGAACGTTGGAAGCTTATTTCAACAAGTATTTTCTAAAACTACTGTACGTTACTCCCTTTTTTCCTTGCAGTCTTGTACCCGTCAGCTGGTGACGGTGGACCTGAACCTGACTAATGCAGAGTTCATCCAGTTCTACTTTATGTACGGCTGCATGATCCCTCCCAGCAACCGCAACCAGGGTGTCCTTCTAGAGTACAGCTTGAATGGGGGAATTAACTGGCATTTACTGACAGAGATCTTCTACGATATGTACACCAAACCTGGGTGAGTTTTATTCCTCCATTATGCCAAACAAGGACATCACTCCATCCCACAAGATCCAACAGGTATGGCAAAACATCTGATGGTCTATTTGTCTTCATAGGTTTGTAAATGTGCTGCTGCCCCCTGCTGCACGTCAGGAAGGTGTGCGGGTGCGCTGGTGGCAGCCGCAGCATGAAGGCGCAGACCGAAGTGACTGGGCCCTGGATAACGTCCTCATCGCAGGCTCAGACCCACGGGCCCAGATCTCTGACACATTCGGAGGGGTGGCTCTGCCTAACCATGAGAGAGCTCCTGCGGATGAAACTTCAGGAAGGGTTGGTCAGCTGAATGAACAGGAAGAAACACCAATAGGTATTTCATAATCTAGTGACTCTCTTTGTGAAACACAGCCATTTTATTGTTTGGGTTTCTTATTTTTGCTATGTGTGTGTTCCCAGTCAGTGATCATTGGCTTTTCTCTGAGGACTGCTCTGTGCAGCGCTTCTGCAGCTCTCCTGATGGTGTGATGGTGTGTGGAAATGCTGATGGGAGAGAGGTATATGCTGTCACACATGATATTGTTCCAGACAAAGGCTGGGTCATGCAGTTCAAGGTAATTATGTGGCATTAAAATAATTTTTTTTATGTGAAAACGTAATTTGTTTTGCATTCCTCTTGATTTGAAGGAGCTCTCTACGAGTGTAAATTAACTTTGTGATTGCCTGTCTCTTTTAGATTGCTGTGGGCTGCAGTGTTCCAGACCGTCCAGCAGATCGACAAGTCCATGTTCAGTATTCGGTAGATTTTGGAGTCACATGGAAGTACCTGGTCCCTCAGTGTCTGCCTGCTGACCCCCGCTGTAGCGGTCAGGTCTCCCAGCCTTCAGTCTTCTTCCCTGCTGAGAGCTGGAAAAGGGCAGTCTATCCACTGCCAGACAGCCTAGCTGAAACGTGAGTTGTCCCACACCTACCTCTGCATGGTTTTAGCCAGAGGCAATACATAAGGACATTTTAAATGATAAATAATGATAATTCACAAAAACTTGTTCTTGTCCTTAGTGCCGTGCGATTCCGGTTTTACCAGCAGCACTCTGACATTCAGTGGGGTGTGGAGAACCTCTACATCGGACCGCCCTGTGACAGCCACTGTGGAGGACATGGAGACTGTTTGGATCAACGCTGCATCTGTGATCCAGGATTCACCGGACCAAACTGTTATGCCAGTACTGCTCTTAAGGTAGCTTTTAATCTAACTTTTATGGATTAAGTTTAGTTCAAGAATGAAGTTAAGAGATGATTTACATTGCCTTGCAAAAGTATTCATACCCTTGAGCTTTAAAACCTAAAACTTGATTAATTTGATAGATTTTATGAGATCACCAACACAAAGTAGTACATCATTGTGAAGGGGGAAGAAAATGATACATGGTCTTCAAAGGTATAACAATCTGAACATCTGGAGAGGTTTGATAGAGAACATTAGTATCCAAACCAAATAATAGAGGAACATAGATAGATAAGAGATAAAGTTGTAGAGACAAGAAGGACCATATAACAATATCCTAGGCTTTGAACATGTCACAGAGGACTGTTCAATCCAGCATCCGAAAATGGGAAAGAGTATGGCACTACTACAAACTAAAACTGACAGGCCAGGGAAGAGAAGCAGCCAAAAAAAACATTACTAGCAACAAGCCATATAGCAAATTGTGCGTCTCATGTAGATAAACAGTGCAAAACACTAACATCGCACTTCACCTTGAACAAACTAACCCACTATGAAAAATGATAGTGGCTGCATCAAGCTAAGGTGATCTTTTTCCTCAGCAGGGATAGGGAATCTGGTCAGATAATGGGAAGATGGATGGAGCTAAATACAGGGCAACCTGGGAATAAAAGCTTTTAGAGAGCAAATAGTTTGTAACTGAGATAAAGAATTAACAACGCACATTAATAACTAAAATGGCTTAGATCAAAATGTGTTCATGTGTTCAAATGCCCCTATTAAAATCTGAGGCACTACCTGAAAATTGAGGCTCACCAAATGCCCAAAGCATGTAAAGGCACACCCCAACAGTCCTCCAGATGTAATTGCAGTGTAGGTGGTTCTATTAAGTATTGACTCAGGATGGCTGAATACACTTTTTCAGTTTATTTTTAAACCATTTATCATTTTCTTTAACTTCACAAAAATGCTTTGTAAATTTGCTTTTTGTTGGCCTATCACAAAACAATACAAGGAAGTTTGTGGTTGTATCAGGACACAATGAGAAAAAGTTATTCATGATTTGGCTTTCTTTAATTTATTGTTTTTCTGTAGGCATCTTTGAAGGAGCGCTTTGATTGGGAAGGAGGGGCGGGACCTCAGTGGCAGGTGCTTGAGGGCGGGAAGCCCTGCACAGACTGTGGTGTGCTGGTAGAGGGCACCGCTCTGTACTTTGGAGGAGCTGATGCTAGGCAGGCCGTCACTGCTGATCTGGACCTCCGGGGGGCCAAGTTAGTGCTTCATTCCCATCACACGCAGAAAGATTTCTATTTAGTGTGACTCCTCAACTCCATTGCACGTTTTTTGCTTCTGCCCGTAGGTTTGTTGAGTACTGGGCCAGGATTGGAAGTGAAGACAACATGACCATGTGCCACCGTCCCACCTGCCGTAAAGAAGGGGTGCTGCTGGATTACTCCACTGATGGAGGTGAACAAACATGGACATAAGATTATAATTTTTTGTCTGTCTCTTTATTTTTCTTTAATGTTATTCTTTGAATAATCAGGTGTGTCCTGGATGCTGCTACATGAGATGGACTACCTGAAGTATGTGTCAGTGAGGAGAGACTATATTGTTCTCCCAGAGGGGGCTCTAACTAATGCTACACGCCTTCGATGGTGGCAGCCCTTTACTATCTCTTCAGGCTTGGCCACCCCGAGCCTTGAAAGAGCTCAGTGGGCCATAGACAACATTTTGGTTGGAGGATCAGACATCAACCCATCCACACTACTGGATACCTTTGATGATGGTGAGTTTGGATGTACTGATGTATTCGTGTCAGTGATGATAGTTCCTATTCCTGATAAATTATTTGTCTGGTTTCACTAGAGGGTGTTTCTCATGAAGAAAGCTGGAGTTTCTATCCTAATGCTGTGCGCACTGCTGGCTTCTGTGGAAATCCATCATTTCACCTCTACTGGCCGAACAAGAACCAAGACAGGACACACAACATTCTTGCTACTCGAGAGCTTATAGTGCAGCCCGGATATATTTTACAGTTCAAGGTAGAAAGCTAAAGCACGCCTACAGTAGCATCTGACTGTCTTATGATGTTTAGGTCCTAACATGTCTCATTTCTGCAGATTGTTGTTGGCTGTGAGGCAGACACATGTGGAGACCATCACTCTGTCCTGCTACAGTACAGAAAGGACGCACGGTAAGATAAACAAGGAGTAAGCCCAACATGGAACAGCCAATTGCAATGAACCCAGCATTAGAACATTTAATATTTGTTGACAGGATCTGCTTTACATTGGATGTTTTAAAGGGATAACTCAAGTGTTCTCAAGTGAAATAATGATTATCTCTTACCGAAGCAGTGAACTCTCTTGGTGTCTTGCTTAGTCTAAATACAGAATGGTTGGTCCCAGAGACTAAGCTAAAACTACAGACTACTCGGAGAGGGGTCAGGTCTAGTAAGTGTAATTTATTGTTTTCAAACAACTCAATCCTCAAAACCTTTATAGCGGTTTATGCCAACGTTCTTTAATGAACCTTTTTAATTGTCGTCAGAAAACAGACACACAGGTCAGATACATATAACATGCGATAACTTAGCCTACAACCAACATGTTGTGTGCAGGCCACATCTGACCTATTTGACCCTCGCTATGTCCAGAACTGAGCCAAATGTAGCATAGGTGGCCCAGATAAGGCCAAAATCTGTTTTTACCAAGGAAATAGAGGTTGGAGGCAGTGTCACACCACTGATCCTCATCAGTGAAACAAAGGAAAAGGAAGGAAAATGAGTACTCCGGAGTACTTGGAAGTACTTTATGAAAAAAGTTTAAAAGCATGAAAAACCAATATCAAGTTCAAACTTCTGTAAAATGTTAGCTTGTTGCACCGCATTACTTATATGAGACAGTTATTCTGACAGAAAATGTTTTACATGTTCTCAGTTTGTGTTTCACACAGATTATTGGTGGTGCAAATCTCTTTTTATTATGTAAATAATAATCAGCTTTTGTGGAAATAACCACCCAATGTAGCAAAATGCCCAAAAGGTTATATATAGATATAGATAGATATATAGATAGATAAATGATAGATAGATATATTTTATAGAATATTATCTATATATATATATAGATTTTATATTATAGTATCTATATCTATATATCTATATATATATTCTATATATATACTATATATCTAATATATATATATCTATATATAGAGATATATATCTAGATAGATATATAGATATATAGATATTATAGATATATAGATAGTAGATAGATATATATAGATATATAGGGTTCCCTTTAAGCTCATCATTTCTTCCCTCCAGGTCTGACTCATGGCAGCTGGTCCAATCAGAATGTCTTCCTTCTTCTGTAAACAATGTGGGCTGCTCCCCCTTCCAGTTTCATGAATCCACCATCTACAGTCCAGTTAACAGCTCAACATGGACAAGGGTTACTGTTCAGCTGCCAGACCACGTCTCCTCAGGGTAAGGAAATGGGACGTGTATTTCACGAGTTCACTGTTGAATTTACATTGCATCAGTGTAAAGCGTCTTTGGAAATTGTTTCATGTTGCAGAGCTACCCAGTTCCGCTGGATTCAAAAGGAGGGAACAGGAGAGCGGCTTAGCTGGGGAGTGGATAATGTTTACATTGGCGAGGCTTGCCCAGGGCTCTGCAGTGGCCATGGGTACTGTACAAGTGGAGCTGTCTGCATCTGTGATGAAGGATACCACGGTGAGTCAAAAACTGTTTATTAGAAGCACAACACATTGTTCAACAAAAGGGGGAGTTGGTTTTAGCAAAACCAGGCAAATATTTATTGCACTATTAGGAGCCCTGCTTCAAGTTTGGTATTATGAAATCTTGTTTTCCCTGTCCTTCTGTTCCATCAACAGGTGATGACTGCTCCCTCTCAAGCACAGACTTGCCTAGCTCCATCAAGGACAATTTCGAGTCCGGGGCAGTGTCTCCAGAGAGCTGGCAGGTGATCCACGGTGGTGGAGTTGGCAGCGGCTGCGGCCAGCTATCTCCACATGCTCACGGAGACTCGCTCTACTTCAGTGGCTGTAAGCTGAGGCAGGCAGTTACCAAACCGCTGGACCTCACTAGAGCCAGGTACAGGTACTACCAAAACATTCAATAAGCATTCATCAAAAAGATATAGGTATAGGATATGTCTCCCTATGTCATCCCTAAAACAGACCAGGTATCTTCACGCCAACATTTCCTTTCTCTAATCCACTATCTTTTTGTCTCCTTCCAGTAAGATCATGTTTGTGCTCCAGATCGGCAGCGTGGCACAGACAGACAGCTGTAACATAGCTCTGGATCAGGCTGACACAGTGGACCGGGCCGTGCTGCTACAGTACAGCGTCAATAATGGAGTCAGCTGGCACGTTATTGCCCAGCATCAGCCCAAAGACTTCATAAAGGCCCAGAGAGTTTCCTACAACATTCCACTGTGAGTAATTTACTAAGAACAGTATAAATGTAAATCTACAATAAAAGATGAAGGGTTATGTGCTTTGTACAGCCTTTAACCAATTAATATCATCATCTTTATTTATCAAAATCTGTTTTATTAATTTTATTCATCTGTATACAATGCCTTACAAATTATTCATACCTCTTGAACATTTCACATTACAACCACAAACTTCAATGTCTGCAAGTAGTGCATATTTGTTTAGCGGAAGGAAAAGTACCTATGATTTCAAAATGTTTTTTCTACATATAACAAACAAACAAACAGCACCATGAAGACCAAGGAACAGGGCAGACAGGTCAGAGGTTGTTGTGGAGAAATTGAAAGCAGGGTTATATTATAAAGCAATATCCCAGGCATTTCATTCCACTTCCAGATTATGTATTACTTTGTTTTGCTCTATCAAATAAAAGCCCTTTTGTGGATGTGATGTGACGAAATGCTATTGCAAGGCTTTGTATATGATACATTATGGTTCTTATATGGTATGTTTGAAATAATTTTGCAAATGTAATATACTGTGAAGTAGTTTTTTTGTTTTTTTACAATTAACTTGCACCTTTTTAATGGAATGTAATTAATTTAAATAATCTACTTCTGACTTAAAACTACATTTTTTTTCATTGTATCATTTAAAGGTTGTACAATGTTACACAGGTGGTTTATTCTGATTCAGTGACTCACTCAGTGTTTCTATAACTCCCCAGTGAAGCGAGGGTTAAAGGGGTAATGCTGCGATGGTGGCAGCCAAGACATGATGGTGCAGGACATGACCAGTGGGCATTGGACCATGTGGAAGTAGTTCTGTGAGTACCCAATTCCCAGTCCAGCTGATGGTAACCTCCTACCCACCCAAAAACCGGCCCTGACAGAACCCTGAGCCACCCTTGTCTCAACCTCTGCCGGACCTCAGTACAAATATTTCCTTCCACTCCACACAGTCTCAGGGATACAGATAGTTGCACATCCACACGTGTACTGATCAACACCAACGACAAACCTCTGAGCTGTCAAATATTTCTCATGACTTCTGGTGTCAGCACAGCAGAGCAGAATATTCACTCCAGGTTGTTTTACTGGAAAGGGTGTTGTTAGTTGATTGCTGTTTGGTATAGCAGATCAGGTCTTGCCGTTGGATCATGATATTTTCAGCTATGCATTTATCTATGCATTTTTTACACAAGCCGATTAATGAAAGGGATGTAATACTTTAATTGAGTTGTCTAAAAACAATCTTATTTATCCTGTAACTTCAGATGTGTTAGGTCATAACTGAATGAACACATCTTTTTCATGTTTACAGTGCTAACATTTATTTTTAGCAATTAACTGTCTACTTGATTTAAACAAACCAGTCAGATTATACAGTAGTCAGTACGTTTGTTAACTTACCTGCTTTTCGTGGTCAGTTTAAGTAGAGATGCACTGATCAGAGATTTTGTGACCCATGTAAAGCTCCAACCTGCCAATCCCTGTTTCCCTTTCAAGGACTGTAACAAAAAATGTTTACAGCTCAGGGAAAAGTGGAAGACTTAAATGGCTTCAAAATAAAACAAATTTGCTGTAAAATAAAACAAAGACTTTGTTAAAAACAAGATAATGTTATAGAGCTGTTTCACTCTGCATCATTGGAAATCTAATGATGTAGGTTTGCTCTACATTACAAGAAATTCTAATGCTTTTCTGTCAAATTCATTCACAATAACAAATTTAACATTTGTAAGGGAGAAAAGCTCTGATTTACTATCAGATGTGTTGAATTGTTAAAGTATTAGTTTGATGTAACACTACAGTGGCCTTAGAGAGCCTTTTCTGTGATCAACACATTTTCTTATAGTAGAAGCAGAGGTGTTTTCACACCATGAGTGTGCTGGAGTTACACAGCTCTGCTGTTAGGCTTTCACTATTGTTGGAAAAACAGACAAAATTATAACGGAGGTGACAATCCAAACCTTCAACATTTTATATTCATGAGTAGTGTCACTAGAACAGTCTCTTTGCAGAGTAAGCAGATTCTCACTTTAACTAGGAAGTTTCTAAACAATTCCTGTGTTGTTCATATGTTGAGTCTATGCTGGAACAATTAGGCAACTTAATCGACAATGTTGACAACAAATAATTTAAATTTAATTTTTCATTCATTGGACAGAACTACAGTCCATCAGTGTTATTTTTATAATTGCAATGCAAAGCTGCGGGGGACTGTTTCGTCTTCATTGTCCGCCTGGACTGTTGTCTGCTAGCAAGTTAAATGCCAACTGTTAAAAGCAGAGCTGTCCATTAACATCTACACAAGCAACGGGAGGCTGTGTGCAAACTCGAGTGAGTTCCATTGGGTTAAAATTCACTGGGATCACCGCGTGGTGCATAATTTTACACGAGTCAATACTTGGCATGGACACGTATCGCTCGTGCCGTGCATGAAGTGCAATAAGACACAGGAGATAAACTAACTTGAACTTTGGTTAGGCCAGTTTTATTTTCTGAATTGGCAAGCTTGCCATCTGATTCACTACTTGAGTAAAGGGCTCTTTCACTGCTTTTAACAACTATAAACAATGTTTGGTTAATTCTTCTCCAGAATCTGAAACACTTAAACTGGTGAAACCTGGACTGAATTGTTCTACAATATACTTACATTATTTAAAGCAGTTTGTAATTTCTGAAACCTTATGTTCGGTTTTAGCCTCAGTGTTTCTGCACCTTCCATGCTTTGACCATCTAAAGCACTGAAACCTCATTTTAACAACTAGAATAAATGCTTAACAAATCACAAACTGTGTTTTAAAATCTCTGTAATCTGTGAAAAATAATCCAGTTCAGGTTGGATTCAAGTGTTTCCTTTTTTGAATTGGAGCGTTTAAAAAAATTACTTCCATGGCGACATGCTCATCCAATCACGTGTTTTGCTTTACTTAGGTTACATCTTCCTTTGTACTAAATTGGGAGAATATTAATGGATGTGTCAACTACAGTTGAGTCCCTCTGTCGTGTGCTGAAAGTCTGACTCCATGCTGTAAGAGCCTAAATGAACAGCCGACGAGCCTATGTAGAAAATGGTTTCCTTTTTAAATAGTTTCTTACACCACTTGCTCTTCTGAAATTAATTAACTTTCAGTCTTCTTCCCTCGGTAACAACTTCCACATCAAAGAGTGTTGCTGTTAGCCCAACTTCTTAGTGCTTATGTATATAGTGTTCACTGATTCTAAAAAGATCAGCAATCAGGGTAAGACAAGTAAAAAGTCATCCAACTCCAGTCACCAGCCAATTTTTCAGTGCATCTCGAATTATAAGACTGGGTAGCTGAATTCATGAGAAAAGAGCCTCATTTGCCAAAATTGGTTCTTAGAAAATTACTTTTCTGTAATAAAGTTCAAAGGTTTCTTGGATTTTAAGGTTATCTGCTATGCTTTGGTAGCATTTTCAGCAGGCCAAATTTCAAACAGCCTAAAATACTGGAAATAGAGATTCTGCATAAAACTGAAGATATCATGATCATCTTATGCTGGTTCATTACTAACTTAGCACAAACATGAAGCATTTTAAATGCCTCATGTTGGTAGTGGATTTAGAGCAACATTTCATCATACAGATGTGTATTTCACATTCTGCATACCAGTCATCTCAGTTCAAATTATGCAGAGTTGCTAACAAAGACACTAAAATGCTGACTTTGCCTAACCTGAGCTGCCCCTGGCCGACATGGCCGTGACCTGTCCCACTCCTTCCCTCCGCATTTGCTGTGTGTCTGCTGAAAAGAGTTACCGTGACCCTCACACTTTGCTCTGTTGTTTGTTTCACTCCACCCACCACTCCTTCACACATTTTATTCCTCTAACTCCTTCTGCACAATCTTTTCTTTTCACCCAACCTGTCTTTGCCTCCTGCTGCCTAACATCACCGCTGATCACACATTTGTGCTTTCTCCTCCACTTGTGCCGAACTTTTCCTTATCGCCTTTTATCCTCCACCTCCTCCTCCCACTCCTTGTTGCACTTTCTTTCTTTTCTTCAATCTTCCTCTGTATCTTACCATTCTGGCATACAATGAATGGATTTCTTCTGTAAATCTTTCTCGCTCCTTATTTTCCTGAATTTTCGTTACACATGTCTCTGCTCTCTCTCGCCTCATATTATCTTCCATATTCTCACTCTCCTCCCTTTTCGCTCTTCTGACTATCTCTCTGCCTTCCTCTCTCCCCCACTTTGGGCCTCTGCCTCCCCAGGCTGGGGCTTCTACCCCCCCAGACCTTTCTACAAGACAGCAGTCCCCACCTCCTGCCCATCCCCTCTCGCGCTCTAACCTCTGCTCTCTTCTGTATTCTGCTCCCTCTGGCATGGCTGTAGTGTCAGGTAAGTTATGCACCTCTTCCTGAATGCACCCCCCTCCTCCTCACCTCAACTACCACCACACACAGACCCTCCGCCCACTCCTTTTTGTCCCTTTTATACTGCAGACACCCTTCCATAACTTTAAGCAGCTCTTCTCATCACTACCAAATTCATCTTCATGCGCCCACGTAAATTACCTCACCAGACAGGTCAAAGGCCAGACACAATGTTCAGGTGAAGGCTCAGCACACAGCTATAGATTTTCAGCACAGAAAGGGAAACAACATTCATCACAGCACAGTGGAAAAAGGGATAAATGATTACAGATTCATGAACAGAACATTGATCACAAAGATAATATCCTGGTTATTTGGTTTTTACTTGATCAGACAGACAGAAAGATCATCCAGACTTTTCTAATGGGATATTTTGTAATGTGATAAATTTGTGTAACGCATACACAAATTTTAGTGGAGCTGTGTGCTTTTTAGGAGTGTAACAAGATCTCAATCTTAAGATATAAAGACACCTCAATATTTCTCGTCAATGTGAAGTCTGTATCTAAAGCAATCTTTTTTTCAGTAAATATAAAATACGCCTTTTGTGTTGAAATCCACAACAGATGTCTGTAACAACCCAAGTAACCCATACAAATAAAGAAATCCATTGAAATTAGTCCATAAATTAAGATGTGTGTGATAAAACGGAATGGTAAATCTGTGTAATCTGTCAAGAATAATAAACAATCCTACCTCCCATCAGTGCAAATGAATATCAAGTGATTCAGTCCTTATTAATAATCTATAAAAAGATTTTTCATTCCCAAGGCATCACACAAGAAGAATGATGTGAAATCCAAAGACATTTGTCAAGGCTATTGCAACAGTATTGTTGCAAAAACACACTCATAGCGTTTTTCTGAGCTCATGAACGTTCCGGTGAGCACAACTTTAGGGTTCCTTACAGGATGTCTGACACAGGAGTCAAAAGAAAATCTGAAGGGTTTTCTAAGAGCCAATGTGCACATGAGAGCTTTAGAAAGACTTGGTATTAGCAGAAACAGTTTCTCTATGAAAATGAAAAGTAATGTACTCAACCACAATAGTCTTTATGGGCACTCACAAGAGTTCACTGCTAAAGAAAATGCTTGTTGGGGCTTGTTCAGCGTTTACAGCAGAACATTAAGAAAAGCCAATGAAATACTGGAGAATATAGTCTGATCAGATGAGACTAAAATTTAACTTTTTGATGAAAATGCACACACCATGTTTGGAGGAGCAAAGGCACAGCACATGTCAACAGTGAATACTGGAAGGGAGAACATCATGGTCTCCAATCAGCTGGCATTTTTCAGCATATGGTACTGGCAGACTTCATATAACTGAGGATGAATGGAGAAATGTACTAGGACTTTTTTAAATATAGAACTGAGGGTAAAACAAGGGCCTGTTTTTTAACAAGACAGAGATCCTAAACACACAGCCATGAAAACCCTCAGTTGGTTTCAGAAAACGAAAAGATATCTTCTAGGGAGGACAGTCACCTGAATTTAATAAGACTTTAAGAGTGCATGGAAGAGGCCCCCAGAACCCTAAAGATATGAAGATACTCTATATTGCCAAAAGTATTTGTCTGTCTACTTTTACACGTACATGAACTTTGATGACATCCTATTCCTAATCTTTGAGGTCCAATTTGCTGATGGAGCCTCTATTGCCAGCAATAGCAACTGGAACTGTAAACATCTTCCACAAGGTTTAGGAGTGTGTTCATAGTTAGATGAGAAAACCAGAATTGCAGCTTCAGCTTTAATTCATCCAAAAGGTGTTGAAGAAGGTTGAGGTCAGGACTCTGTGAAGGCCAGTCATGTTTCTCCACATCTGCAGCCATGGATGTGATTGGAACACCAGAATTTCCTGACTTGGTGGCATGACACAATGGTTTTGGCAATTAGTGCAGTTTAAGTGAAAATCTGGTTAAAAGATTACACTTCAGCAATAAATTTTATGGTGCGTGTTAAGGTAGGCCCCAAATGCAGAGCGTAGTGGATTTGATGAAAAGGATTTAATCAAGAGCAACTTACAGGTTGACCAGGTACAGGAGTTGAGGCAGGAGAACAACCAACAGAGGCATGACTTCAGGTGGCAATCCAGGTAGCAGACGAGGCGACGACAAGGTGACAGACAGAACAGATCAGGAGGAACAAGTAGCAAACAATTAAACATAGACAGTTTAAATACTGAGGGAAGTGGAGTGTGAACCAATGAACTGGGAGAGGAGCTAATCAGGAGAATGTGAGACAGCTGGAGACCAGGGAACCTAAACAATGCAGAGGGAGAGTGACTAATTCACATGAACATAGAGAGGATGCAGGAAGAAACAGGGACCTGTCTACTGAACTAAAGGACATAAACATGGGGGATACAAGATCTACGAGGAAAAATAAACTAAGAACCAGAGACAAAACCACAACCCAAACAGGGCGGGCGACGGGGGCCTCGGAAGGAGGGCAAGAACCAGGAAACAAAACAAAATAGAGTTCAGGTGGACGGCCGGGAGGTTGAAACCACAGTGGCCGTCAAAGACTGAGAAGGAGTCTAGGAGGCCTGCGACGAATGAGCAGGTGGTCTGGAGCCCGGCTGAGCAGTGTAGAGGACCCTCGGAGGAGCTCTGGAGAACGGCGTGGAAGTCGGTTGCACCCGTGGTGGGGCTCTTGAGAGCGGTGCAGGAACTGCTGGAGCCCTGAAGATCTGTGGCAGGGACCTTGAGGTTCTAAAGACGGAGGCAGTTCGTCCTTGAACCCCCCCGGAACAGGAACAGGAAATGGGGGCAGTTTGTTCTCAAACCCCTCCAGGACAGGAACAGGAAGTGGAGTCGGTTCCGGAACAGAGTCAGGAGACTGAGAAGGTGCTGAAGTGTCCAGCCGACCTCCAGCAAGTGGAACCAGTAGGGAACAATAAAACCAGAGCGGTTAAGTAGTGAGGGGAGTGAAGTGTAAGTCAGTGAGCTGGGAGACAAGGTAATCAGAAGTGAATATGGCACAGGTGTGGACCAGGGCTGCAGGGAGACAGAGGGGGTGACTGATTAGTATGATAGCAACAGGAATTACCAGGAAATACGGAACTGAACAGAAGGTAAACAAAGAAACTAGACTAGATTACAAAACCAAGGGAAAACAGATCTAAAGGGAAAAGAAACATAGACACATGAAACACCAGAATCAGAAAGTAACACAAACTAAACAAGAGATCCGCTAAACCTAAACGAACAGAAAACACCTGGCTGAGAAAAGTAAACAAAAACACTAACTCAAAGCTCAAACACAGGTAGGACATGACAATAAAAGTATCAAATACATTTAGTAAGTTGATTAATCTTTTTTCCCTTTGCTTTTCCACTTTATTTCATATACCTTATTTGACAGACTGATTTGAATGGATTTCCTTGTGTACATGTGGATTATTCTGTGGTGAATTAAATTTCCTTAGGCCTATTAGAAATATGCTTACTCAGAAACATTATGTTCGATACATATTTTCCACCTTGGATGTTTCTTACCTCGTATCTTATTTTGAAGAAAGGAACTAAAGTAGTTCTTGATTTGTCCTGTTGTATTGACATTGTCATCAGGCTCATGGACTACACTGTTGGTGCGTTCTCTTTATCCTCAGGTTTCCAGTTAGAAATTCAACCAGCACACCTCGTTGAATCGGAATTCCGACTAGGAAAATCAAAAGCCCAAGTTCAATATCCAATGTGGTTGCCACACATAATAAAATAAATTGTATTAGAACCCAATCAAAACTGAGAATTGCAGATATACACTATTTATCACATCAAACCGGAGGCAGACGAAGTACTATTTAACCTTTCTTTTCAATATGTTCGTCTAAGTTTTCAGTTAATAAAATAGAAAGAATTATATTGTTATTGACTAGTATTGGAAATAGTAGCTAGCCCCAAAGTCAAAATCAAATCACACAGGTTTTCTGACTTGCAACTAGAACATGTTCAACTTGGCTCTGATATTATTCACAGATGTGAACTCCAACCACTCATAAAGATCAAATACAGCATTTGACCCAGAAAGTCATTTCTTTTCTGTTTCCAGTTGGAAATGCAACAAGAACGAGCCCTGAATTCGGAATTGTGACTGGAAAAGTCAGAGGTAGCAGAGCATCCCTAAGTTTAGCATCTAGTATCGGTGCCACAACTATAATAGTCACAGTTGTGGGTATGAACTATTTATTAACATTTCTAACAGTTTGTATTACAATAAACAAGAAGCACCCGTAGTAATGTGCAGCCACTTTTTTCTAATATAATCCTTTTAGAGTTTGAATGCATAAAATGAAGAGAAATAAATTATTTCCCTGATATCATCACCAAAGCAATTAGCAAATTGGGTTTGTTTACCAACTAAAGAAACTCACTAAAGTCGAGTGGTGTCATTCCCAGTCTGAGCTCAGACTTCTGAGTCGATTCAAAGGTTAGGTCAATTACAACAGAATTTATAAAGCCTTCACCACCTTTTAACAGTTTGTGTGGAAATTTTTGGAAAGAAAAAATAAAAAGTGCCAGAGAGTATCAGGATTTGTAACCACTGGGAGAATAGTGCAACTGGCTAAGCGTAAGACATTAACAAAGGTAAAGATAGCGTCTGCTTCGTGGCATCCTAACAGGAGTAAACTAAAAGGGTTTCACAGTGTTTTGAGGAATCTGAACTGGATTTGGCCATAAGTAGTTCAAAGTCTAAAATACCTAGACAGATTAAACCTGAATTGGATAATTCTACATCACATTTATTACAGATTATTTAAAACAGTTTAGGTTTTTTTAAAACCTTTACTTTGTGAAATTTAAAACGAAGATGCTTAGTTTTCCCAGAAATATTGCTAAAATGTTATCCAGTCATCGTGAACATATCGTACCTGCTCTCGTCTCATGAGCCAGATGTTTTGTTACTCCCTAGTGCTTATACCTGTGATGTAATCCATCACTATATGTGTTTGTTGTGTTGTTGACACTGCCTCAGCTCCAAACCAGTTATTCTATATCGCTGCTATTTTAAATGCTGATGAGTACTGATTGTCTATCCAGCTGAAATATGGGCAGTCAGTGACCTCCTCACATTTATATGCCAGCCTCAGTTATAGCCAAAGATTTCACATCATTGCTTTGACATGAACTCACATTTCAGCTTTGAGTTTCCTGCATGGCTTTACAGATCAACCATTGCAACAACTCTCCAACCTTTTTCCCCACTATGGCTGTTTGTCTGTCTGATGACAACAACAACCTGTATCTGGGCCAGGAGTTTCCACCTTACACCTCTTTGGTTTCTGATGTCAGAAATGCATAAAAATGCACAGATTTCATTGCTCCCCTAACACATGCAGTTCACCAGCCATTTCTAACACTACCACTGTCACAAGCATCAACCATCATGCGCACGCACACACCATCTCCCACCTTCCTTTGCCTTCCTTGCCCACCCACCCGCTTCACAGAGACCCCTGCCTGCCCTGGCTGTACTCCTGGCTCACTGGCACTACCCTGCTGGATGGAAGAGGCAATAAACAGGCTAAGCAAGAGTGATCTTTTGCAGCTTTTTTTTCTGTGATTTCCAGTGTCTTGCGAAAGTATTACTACTGCTTGAAGTTTGCCAGATTTTGTCACTTAACAGTCACAAATTTCAATGTATTTTATTGGGGTTTCATATGATAGACCAACACAATATAGTGCAAAATTGTTGAGTGAAAAAAATGGATCCTTGTTTATTTCTGTTTTACTAAACATTTTTTTGCATTTTTATTTGCTACATAGCTCAAGTTCAGTCAGATTAGTTGGAGAATGTCTGTGCACATCAGTTGTTAAGGCTTGCCATTATAACTCATGAATATACAGTGCTTTGAACTAACCCAGTTCATGGTAGCTATAGCAACATGTTTAGGGTCATTGACCTGATAGAAGATGAAACTCTACTGCAACTCTGTTCCTTAGAAACTTCTGAGATGTTTTCTTACAGGATTCCCCTGTATTTAGCTTCTTCCATCTTCCACATTAACTCTGACCAGGTTCCTTGTCATGGCTGAGCTCACCCCTACAGCATGATGCTGCCACCACTATGTTTCACAGTGGGGATGGTGTTTAGTGTAATGTGCAGTCTTACTTTTCTGCCACACAGTGTTTTGCATGCAGGCTACAAAGTTCAGTTTTGGTCTCATCTGACCAGAGCACCTTCTCCTAGATGAGGCGACTGTGGCTCAGTGGGGAAAGTAGTTATTTTGCAATCCGAAACATGTGGGTTTCGATTCAAGCTATCTCCTGCTACATGTCAATATGCCCCTGGGCAAGGCACTTTACCTCAAGTTGCCTGCCGATCTGTGTGTCAGTGTATAAATGTGTGCACGTTTGTGAGTGAGATTGGCTGAATGTGGCTCTAATATAAAGGGCTTTGAGTGGTCAGTATGACTGGAAAAGTGCTATATAAGTTCATTCTATTTACCATCTTATATTTTTGTGCCCCCATATGGCTTGTAGCAAACTCCAAGTCTGTCTTCTTTTGGCTTTATTTCAGCAATGCCTTTTTTTCTGACCACTTATAAATTAAGGCCAGATTGTTGGAGAGCACACCTAATTGTCATGGTGTCAGGTTCTCCCACCTGAGCCCTGGACCATTGCAGCTCCTCCAGAAATATCATAATCCACTTGGCTCCTGAGATTGTGTTGGTCTAATACTGAAAATCCCAATAAAATGTTGAAGTCTATGGTTATAACGTGTCAAGTTGTGAAAAACTTCAGGGCGTTTAATAGCTTTGCAAGCTACTATAGTTTTAAAACCCTTTCCTGCTCAAGACCCTGCACTCCTGTTTTTGTTTTTTTACTTTTTTTTAACTCTACCCTCAAACACTTTGTGTCACAGTTGAGCTGTTGTATTTGTCTTAGAATATTTGTGGACCTTGTGTACTGTCTTGTCTTGACAACAGTTGTAGTTAGTTGTGTCGTCATTTTCACCTTGTAGCTGCCTTCCATTGGTGCAAAATGTAGAGAAATCCAAAGCAGCACAACCCATTCTCTGAGCCATGAGATCTATGCAGCTGCTCAGTGTTTGAGGTCATGGTTGATTGAAATGATAGCATGAACCTGGAGGTGAGAGGATGTTAAAGCTGCATTCCACCATCTGTGTGTTTGCATGCTTGGATGTGTTAAATGTGAGTATGGGAAGTTGTGGCCTGCTTTACTCTTTCACTAATCTTCACACCCTTCCCTCTCCCTCCCTTCTGTTTTTACTGACTTTGTCTCCCTGCAGCACGCGTAAACAAAACTACATGATGAACTTTGCCAGACAGACCGGGATGCGTCACTACTACAGCCGCAAGCGGCGGGCACTGCAGCAGCGTGCCTGAATTAACCCCGACAAGAAGGGATCTCTGAGCAGCCAATCACACTTCACCCAGCCTTGCACATCCCTATCCTCCTGACAGCATATCACCCCGTTGTGACCCATCTGCTGGTGGATTCGAGTCAGCCTTGGACACCCCGCACCCATATCGGCCAATTCACCTACACAGAATCCCCATGGCTTTCTCAACCAAACAGATCGGCGAGAAAAATACTCATACTAATGAAGGACTAAAGCGACCATTTGGTTTACTTTTGTGTTCCAGAAAAGATGGTCCAGGTTTCTAGTTCTTTTGTAACTGTTGCTGTCATTCCTTTAAATGCTATTGCCACATGCGGTACCCCTCCCTCAGGCCATTTATATTACCTTCTCCTTTCTTTTCCTACCACACTGTGAAATTCAAAGATAATATATCACTGTTGAACTGACCAGCTGATTGGAGAGTAGCTTCCCAGTTCCACTGAGCCAACCAGGGAGAGGGAGGACCACTCCAAAGCTGCCAAACCAGTATGCCAGGAGAAGGACACACAATGACCATAAGGAGGAATAACAATGATGAAGCTTAAAAGAAACAAAAAAGACAAAAAAACAGAGTACTGTGTTCTTGGTGTTCTGTGTGTTTGTGGGTTAATTTGTGATAAGTTGATAAGTGGTGTTCTGTTTGTTCGTTTTCTACTAATTCATATGATATTATAGGGGAGGGACTGGGGGATGCGCTAGGTTTTGTTTTGCTTCTCAGTGTTTTTTTGGGATCAAGTGTGAGCAAAAAGCGAAAAGCCTCAACAACCAGAGAAAGAAGAAAAGGATTTGCACGAAAACTAAAAAGAAATTATGGGAAAAAAAATTAAAGACTGATCAATAATTTTTTTTATCATTTTTTATATATATGTTGGTTTCCGAAAATACAGATATTTATGATAAATGGTTCTTCACGTAACCTATTTAAGATGCACTGTGCGTGAAATCTGTATGTTACTTTCCAGTGTTAAGTTATTAGACAGTCGAGTCAGGCTCTCAGACTGCAACATTCCTCTTTTCTTGTGCTGTTTCCTCCCCTTTTTCCTTCCACTTCCCCTTTCTCTCTCTCTCTGCTGATTTCTGATACCTGGAGGTGAGGCTCTGTTAGTGTCGTTTTTGGAAGTCTGTGTAATATGGACCCTCTGCCCTCAGTGTAACTCCAGTATAGCAATCTCCTGTATATATATGTATATCCACTATGGGGAGACCCAGCAGCCTTATAAAAGGGAAATAAAGAACTGTCAAACCTCAAACTTAACATGTCCTGTCACCTTCTTCTTACCTCCAAACTTTTAAGAAGTAGTCAGCTCATTTGAATTCTACCTCTAAGTATAGGTTGTAAGCTACAGAAGAATCAAATCACTTGCAAAAACATGCTAGTAATTGTTTTTGGACCAAGACAAATAGGCCCATGGTGACTTTAGAGGAGCTGCAGAGAACCGCAGCTGATGTGGAAGAATGTCTCAACAGGTCAGCTATTATTCGTGCTCTTCACAAAGCTGGGCTTTATCGGTAGATTGGTAAGAAGAAAGCTTTTGTTGAAAGAAAAGCCATTGTGCAACAAGCTAAAGGAGACACAAAAATCATGTGAAAAAAGGTGTTCTGGTCAGATGTGACATGAACAGAACTCTTTTGGTCTACCATGACCTGAAGCAAGCTAACAGTGCACATCACCCTGAACACACCATCTCTATGGCGATACATGGTAGTGGCAGGATTATGCTGTGGGATAGCTTTCATCTGCAGGGATAGAGAGAATGGTCTGGGGCAAAGAAACCTTTTGGAGACTCAAAAGATTTGACACTTGGGTGGAAGTTGATCTTCCAGCAGGATAATCACCCTAAGCATACAGTCAGAGCTACAATGGAATGGTTTACAATAAAGTCTTTAATGTGTTAGAAATGCCAAATCATATTTCAGACCTAAATCCAACTAAAAATCAGTGGCAACTGGCAAGACTTGAAAGTTGCTGTAAGGATTTTATCCAACCAGTCTGATGGAGTGTTTTTCATAATTTGCATAGATACTTTTGTTTGGATGTGGAAAGCTGCAAAGATTCACAACTAACAGCAGAAAACGGTTGGACTGGCAAAATTTGAATACAGATTTCCTTTGTTATTAATACCTTGCATTATTGTCCGTCTACTGCGTTGTTTGTGTTGGTCTATCACATAAAATCCTTATAAAATAAAACTGGTGAGTGGCTGTATAGAGACAAATTGTGCGAAACTATTTCAGCGGCATGAATATTTGGCACATTATTTGCAAGGTAGTGTGACTTGCATGAAAACACATTGATCTTATTTTTTCCTTCAGTTTAATATTTTTAGGCACAAACTATATTGCAGGTTTGATTGGATTTTTTCTGATTTACATTTTAGTGCTTTATAAAAGTTCCACAGCATTATTGAATTTTTTCAAATATTTATTTACAAATCTTGCCATAAAAAAAAAAATACACTTAAGAACAAATGATAGAATAAAAAACACTGACATTAGGATGGTGCACACTGCAGAGGTGTCAGACTGGGTGTTCACCCCTTAACTCCCTGGGACCATTACTTATTTCACTCACCAACGGGCCATGACGCAGACAGCCACAAGTGTTACAAGGACATAAAAAGGTTTGACTGTGACCCCCAAGTTACAGTATGGCCAGTCACAGCAGCTGTAGGTCATGACGTAGACTGTCCCTTTGAGTCGGATGTTGTTTTGTTTTCCACAGCTCTTCTCCAGCAAGCACCCCCTGGCCGACAGGGCTGTGAAGTTTCCATAGCGACCCAGCGCCTTGAAGCACACCTCATTAGGAGGACACTCTGTCACAATGAGTTCAAACTTCTTCTCCTTCTCCAGTATGGGGCTGAAATAGCACAGCAGATTCTCACAGAGCAACGGGGGCAGAAGAAGGTGAAGGCACAAGACAACAGGCAGGAGCTGCAACATGTTCTGCCTGTAAAATAGAAATACAGCTGAAGAGGAAACTGGACAAATAATGTTTGTGGTACAGTAAAAAGTAAGTGTTACACTTCACTGAAGCTAGATTTTAAAAGAATTTATTTTTAAAGGATTGGTGAAGGCATTGGCACAAAATAGTCTTAAAGAAAGTAATGAAACATGCACTGGTTCTCCTCCCACAGCTGAATAACGGGGGACTATTACAAAGCAACATCTGCACTCTGCCTAAACATTATCACAAAATCCTGATACAAACAGAATGTTGACTTTATGGAAAGTCACATTCTTGTGAGAATTCCAAACAATCCAGTCTCATCCTATGACCTACGTAAATCCTCTGGCAAACATTTCCATGAGTTTAGATGAATTCCCGAAGTCACACCAACTTGGGTCAACTTGAACTGACAGATGCTGGATATTTTGGAAATAACAGCAATTACTCTTTTCTCATGCTAAGAAATTTTCCTTTTCGAAACTGTTTGTGCACCATTTGGGAATTAATCTGTCCCCCCCCGAAAGCAGTTTTAGTTTCAGAACATTTTTATCCAACTTTAAAAACAGTAAAGTCTTGAAATTATTATTTTTTGCTAACCAAACCTAAAATGATCTGGGAGTATTTTAAGCTAAACCATGATGAAACTAATTTAGTAATTTTGATTACTACAACCCTTCCTCGTGTGCTAAGTTTAAACTCACACTAAGGAAACATTTATTCTTCGCTGTTTTATTTTATCCAGATTTAATTTTAGTTACTTTGCCAGTAATTTATTTCTTAGTAAGTTTGTTTTGTACTGCTGAATTTTTCCTTTGAACTTTAATAGTAGTCTTATTTTTGTCTGGTTTTTAACCATTTTAGATTTCTTTAAAAAGTAAGTGTCCTTTTGTTTTATTTTTGTCTTTTGGTTAAAGCACATTTTTGTGTTTTATCTGTATATGGTGTTTCACACATCTGCAACTGTGATTGTATTTACATTTTGACAGAGCTCCTTAGCAATATTTCATAAAAGTTTTGCATTTTTTGCTGTGATTGTGGGTTGTCAGATGTCTATTTGAGCTCTTGAAAGGAAGTTCGTGTTACCTTTAATTATATGTAATTGATAAGTTAACTGGTTGAGACCAACTTGTTATGCAGTCCAGAAAATGTGAAACAGTAATTGCATATAATTCTGTGCTTTAGAAAAACATTAAATAGTCTGTTTTACTTACTGAAAAGCATTTGCATGTTTGAAAGAGCAAATTTCAATGTGCTTCTCAGAAATCCAACATATGCATTTAAGTTGTGAGTTAGATCAAGGGTAACACACCTAAGTACCGGTGGTTAAAGTTAACTTGATTTTTTTTTTTTTTTGCCTGCAGACTATTATAGGTCACTCTAAGTCTGTGCTCATTTAAAACAAATTCATGATTACAGATTGTTCAGTATATAAAAAAAAATATATAACATCAGCAGCATGCATCATGTCAACATTTTAAAACACAGATTGTTGGTTATTGAAAAGTAAGGGTCCTCATATTCACCCCAAGTGTATAGAAAAGTCAGTTTCTTGACAGTGATAGGTGACTATTTGTGATATCCAAGTAGAAGCACATCTAAGGGAAAACAGTAACAATAAAAAACAGACTTGATAGCTTTCTCTGTGACTTAACCCTTACCTTTTGTCACTAGTTGTGTGGTATTTGTTGGTATTTATTTACCTTTTACAAATTAACCATCAGAAGAAATTTTGCAAATTCTGATACCACTAGTTAGTAGGTGTTACCAATTTCAGTCCTACTCAAAGTGTTAACAATTTATAAGGTAAAAAAAAATTATGCAACATTAATTTTAGTGTACAACTTAAAGTGGAAAACTTACCCAGCCATTTTATAGATTTTAAATCCAACCAGCAAAACTTTTCAGAGTTTTTCCAGGGGAAATCTTCTTACTCAGTGTCTCCACAAAAAGATCACACATTTAAGCACACCTGCTTTTAATATACTACACTGCAATTGGGCTCAATCATGGTGCTTTTATTCACTAGCATTGAACAGTATACCAGGAGGATGCATGGCAAGTCCAACCTCTTCTCTCTGGAGTATACATGTCATCACCAAGAACTGCAATAATACATTTTCTTCATATTTTCACATTAATCTACAAGATTTAAAATCAAGTTTCAAAGCATGCAAACATCTGACTAAATGTTAGTTGGCTGCTTGTGAAGGCTAAGGTAAGCTCCTGTGGTTAACAGGCCTCCCCTCAGTCTTTAACAACTAAATATTATTTTATGGCAGGTGATGGTGCTGTATAGTTTGCACATGAATCCCAAGGCTCCGCCATTATCAGAGTGGTGGCAGTAGGATCAAGATTATTTCTGATCATCCCAAGCAGGTCCATCAGGCTGGTGTTGGACTGTGGTGCAATGTTGCAGCCATCTCTGCAGCAGCAGGTGCGACTGATGTTGTACTTGACACCCCGATAAGAGACCATTTCATGGGAGTTGCAGAGTTCGGCATCCAGGCAGCCCTGAGAGGACAGGACGTGGACGGAGCCATACCTGCCCCAGGAACTGGAGCAGCGCTGGTGAGGTAGACATTCGCTGGTGATGTTTTTGCAGGACTTACTTTTGTGCTGCAGGGGACAGAAGTTACAAAGAAAGCTGCCCACAGTGGAAGCCAAGAGGAGCAGAGCAGAAAGCAAAAGGGTAGAGGTCAGATGCCAGCTAGGAGAGGACAGAGGTGTGGCCACTCTGATGGAAGGATGGATAGAGAAAATATTCAGTCAGAACGTTAGTTTGTGTTTTTAGTATGTTTGTATAAATGTGTTCTTCACCTGTTTTTTCTCTGGGACCCCATCTTTCTGTGAGTGGAAGCCACCCTCCATCAATCAATCCAAATAAGTGTCCACACCATCAACTCCTCTGATTAACAATAACAAACAGGTGTGTCTTAAAGCCACAGCATGCATGTTGGGTGAGGAACACAACGAAAAGCTTTCAAATCAGATTTCACCCTTTAGTTTTTCTGTGAAGCCACATCTTGGTCACTACTTTCTTTAAAAAAAACACCTTGTACAGTTTTGTAGGAAAGAAAGAACAATAAAAACATTTTCATCAGGCAAAAGACAAGACAGCAGTGCCATCTGGTGGACAGTAACACGCAATCACTGCATTGTGTAACAACAGATCAGTCCCGCAGCAGCAGGTTGGTTTTAATAGTTTGTTTCATCAGTCAGTCCTTTGCACAGTTACTAAAATAAAAATTTCACTTCCTAATTAAATTCTTCATTCTTGTCTTCCTGCTCATGTTCTGTGGTCCGAGGTAAAGGAGAGCTGTGAGTCCTTGTACAAAGGTTCCTATAAAGAAAAATAAAATTTAGAGTTTATGTGTAAATTATAGGTTATTTAATATTGTGTAACTAAACTTAAACATTTGAAGTAAAGCAGTATTGTACAGTACCTGTCAGAATTTTACTTACTCATCTTCAGCATGATTTTGGGCTTTTTAGTGAATCGCTTGAACATTTGTTTTTAGGTTTGACTGATAATACTGATAAGAACTTCAGTGATTTTTAAAATCCACAACTAGGTGCAGAAGTTTAAAGTTATTGTGGATGTTTTCTCTGATCAACTCAGGGTTAAAATACAGGCGGAAACATTTAATTGCATACCTACAGTACACTGGATAAATATCCCAAAGCAAGTTGCAGAGAGGTTACACACTTTTTGAAACCATCAACAAGGCCAGCGTTTTTTCTGGCTGGATATTTAAACACTCTTCTTGACATAAATGATGGAGATCATTTAAAATGGTTGATTTCCTTGTACGGACCCAGCTTTTAATCAGGGTTCCGAAATGTTCAACAGAGATGAGGTTTGTGCCATTACAGAAGCTAAATGTTAGCCTGCTTCATCCATTCCAAAACCTAATATGTATGTTTGCAACCATTTTCCTGTAGGAACAACCAATTTTGTCCAAGTTTCAACGATCCCCTCATTGGGATGAGTTGGTAAAGTTGAAAAATTTGTATACCACACACTTTGCTCATAGTGGGCATGTTAACTGGGAACAGGACAGTGAACCTAAACACAAATCAAACTGGTTTCGGACTGGATAAAGCAGCCTGACACCAGGCTTCTGGAATGTCTCCAGACTTAGCAGTTTGGAAAATGTATGGATTATGTTTAAAATCCCAATCCTTGACAGGAAGCCAAACAATTTAATTGAACTCTAACATTTCTGATAAAAACAGAGGTGAAATATCCAGACATAATTAAACAGGTCCTTTTTAATGTCAACAAATCATGTAGGGTCTGTGCAACTTGCTAAGGGACATGTAACCAAATATTTATGAGTTGTATGTCTATATTTTTTTAAAGTATATCTGAGCTGTGTAATGTTGCTGCATTGCTGATATGATAAAACCCACGATGAATTTAAGCCTGTGCTCCAAATTCTAGTTTTACAAATTTATTAAAGTTGTCTTGTATTAGTTAGTCCACCCCGAAAAAAGAACACTTACATTGATTAAATCATTAAAAGCCCAAAATGAATATTGCATTTATGCCATTGAAAAGGGTAAATACACTCCTAACTCTAACATCTGAACCGTTTGAGGGGATTGTATTACATAAAAACACAATCAGTAAAGTTGTAGAGCTTTGCTCACAGCCAGCTTTTCCTCCTCATCATCCTTGTCATAATCTCCCCAGTCTTCCTGTTCCTCTGCGGGGTCGTAGCTGTACAGCGGAATCAGATGGTGGCGCAGCTTATCAAGTCTGTAGAAGAAGCAAAATGAATGAAACCAAACTAAAATTGAATAGAAAAGATGCCCAAACTGATTCCACTGAGCATTTAAACCACTTTTTAACTGCCCACAGATAGCTAGGCTAAGATTAGACTGTAATGGGTCTGAAAACAAAGTTTAGTAGACTTTAAAATCAAGTACACGTGGCCTCCATTAAATGTCTAATCGTGTATAGGCACTACATGAGATTAATAAGAACAATTACAATCTTGCTTGCCTCTCGAGATGTAATCAACCGTATTCTTTTCTCACTGAGCTGCACTGAACATTTTGATTCACACCAAATTACTGTTGTTTTTTTAAAAGCAAATTGGCATGTGACTGTGAGGGTGAGTGGAGGTCAAAGTGCTGCCTGTAAAAGTTTGATATTTGTGTTTTGTGAAAATGTGATTATTCCATATAAATAAAATGTGAATGTGTATTACCAATCTGATCACCTCGTACAAATAGTCCTGTCTTTCTGTTTCTATCTTTTGTTTTTATTGTCCTTCCACTTTTATATCCTGCTAATAGATAGAATACTTTGATAAAATACTCGAAATCAAATTTATTTCCCTAAGCCATGTTCTAAGGATTATGTTAGATTGAATAAAAAATTCCATCTGTTTATTGTGCAAAGTTGACATTGTGACGGGCTACCAGTAAAGCACGGGCTAGCACCCAAATTGTGGAATACTCTGCCATGCTCTGAACGCTGTCAATAGTTTTAAAAGCAGCTAAAGACTTTTTTTAAACAGACTTTTAGTTACTCAGGGTTTTACTACCTACTATTTACTATATTACTTGTTTTTCTCCCATGTTTTATGTATTCTTTTGTGTTTTGTATGTCACTTTGAAGCACTTTGTGACATTGAAATGTTTTTTGTTTTGCTTTTTTAAGAACAGAAACACTAGAGCATGGGGGTTTTCAAGCACTCACAAAGTTCGCCGAAAACTCGGGCTTGCACTGCCGAGTGCGCGCGAGTGGTAAGCACAATGCGCTCGCGACGTGCAGACGCAAGCGGATGTTTTGCGTTTCGAGTATGCTACACGCATGCTGCCTTTATGAACCCCACGGAAAGCCGCACTATGGGTTGGTTTTGTTTATAGGCAAACAGTTCAACTTTTTTTTTTTATGATTCCAAACGTTAAACAGCTCAATATTTAATAGTTTTTTTCATTCTGCGTTTAGATCTGGGTCTGTTTTTGGTAAACATCCGAAAGGTCCAGCCCTAAAGACACCGATGGCAGGAGATCTCAGTGAGTTTACTGTAATATTACACCGTGGCTGCTACAGTACTCGTCTGGCATGTCTACCAGAAACGAACAACGTCGTCAGAACTCTGCGTCGCTTAAAGTTAGACGTTTACAAAGAGAAAAACGTAGCTTTTATTTTTACCAGTACAGTACAAATAAGTAAAAATGCTATAATCTTTACAACTATTTTTTCGTGTTTTAATTCAAACTATAATTACAGGAGAGCTAAAACAGAACAAATCAGAGACATCTAGCTGAGTTTTAGTTTCAGTTTGAGCTTTCTTTCCTGCATGCCAGACTTTAGTTTTGCACCTTAGTTAGTAAAGAATCTTACCTTGATCTTCTTCTGACATAAAACACCTAAAGAGAGATTTATACAACATTATTACAATTGTTTATTTTATTTGTTTTAAAGTATATGAAGTAGACACAGATTCTTACCACTGCCACTATACACACGCTCAGTGCAAGTACAACAAGTGGGATGAGAGCATAGTACTTAGGGAATTCCCGTTTTATGTTTGAGGTTGATGTAAAGGGAGTTGTGTGATTTAGATTCATTTTGCTTCTTCTCTGTTGGTCCTTTTCTGTTGTGTGTGGGGTCACTGATCTGTGCAGCACTGAAGACACATTCAGATGAAAGCTGCTACCATAAATCCCAACATAAAAGGTTGTCAAGACATTCTAAACCCAGGATCCATAACTGGTTCTACAAAAGGACAAATAAATCACAATTTACTACAAGATATATTATTAGCCAGAGTACAGATCTGTATGTGCTGCAGATGGTCCTTTGAAGACAGTGATGACAGCAAAAAAACGAGTTGAGAAGAAAACTGAAGACTTCACTCACCATGTGTGTTAGCTGCAGAAAGCATCACCCGTCTTCCCCCTTTTCCTCTCTATTAGTGTCGCTCTCAATCAGATCTCTCATTCTTCAACCTGTTCTCCAACATTTCTGAGTGAGGAGAAGTGGCCATCTGAACAGGGCACATTTTTATTTAAACTATAGGGCGTGCAGTGTTTTTAGGCACTGAATGCAAACCAATAATGCAGAGTAAACACAGTTTCATCTGTAGTAATATGAAGTTTGTTTTAATTATTTTAAACTGCATCTTTGATGGAAGTGGGATAGTGTAGTGTTTAGTTTTCTCCAGGAGAGGGAGGGTTGCTGTTGTGTTGGCCTGAGGGGGTGGTGCAGTGGGAGGGCTGGGGAAACTCAGCTAGGAGCAGCAGTACAGGTTGGACTCGCTCAGCATGGCTTCATTTAGGAATTCACTGCGAATAAGAATGGCTGTTCTTATATCAGAACTCTGATCGTAAGTTTTTCTGCCAAACCGTCTCTACTTTGTAAAAGAATAACTTTCAGATCTCTGCAACTACTAACAATAAACTGTGACCTATACTTTTCTGTGTGATCTATGTTAGATCTTCTTTTTGAGATCTTTTTGCTGTTATCTCCATTTATCTTGACTGCTTAAGGTTGTATTTACAGTTTAGTAACATGTTTTAACTTGTTATTGAGCTTTTTAGGGTATTTCCATAGATCTAGTGGCGCGCTCTGGTGGATTGCCTGTTAAGGTTTGACATTTTGTCAATGATTAGAGCAACATAAACCTTCAGGTTCATGTTTAAGCCGCTCATAAAACTGCTCACTCATCCTTCCTGCAATAAGTTGCCAGCTGTAAGTAACTCACTCAGATTTGTTTTGTCTTATCTCCTAGCTCTTCATTTTGTCTTGCGATGAAGTGAGGACCAGCAGAGAAGCATAAACACCATCAGCCAAACCAGGTTGTGCAATTTCCTTAGAAAAATCCTATGGATACTAAAAGAGAGCCTCTCTCAAGACAAGATGCAGTCACCATGGACAATCCAAGCTCTTTGAGAGACGATATAGAGAATTACTATGAGTCAATTTCTGCAAATAATAATCAGTACGAGCACACCCTGGCTGGGCTCATTCCTCAGCCTGAAACCCTACCTGAACCTCAGAGAAATGAGCCTCCGGGGAATCCCAACAATCAGATTAAGAATGGTCCACCACCACTTCCACCTAGATTAAGGCTTCCGAGTATACCTGTTGATGCCAGACGTGGACCCCCTCCTCTGCCCCCCCGGAATAACGCACCTTTCAATCGCAGCAAAAAGCAGATTTCCTGCGAAACTGGCAAGCTTGATCATAAATTTGTGCGGTCCAACACAGAGGTGCACAGTAACGTGAGTTTTTCTAATAGTGTCTTTCAGATATTTTTGAAAAGATTCTCAAATTTATTGAGGGGAAAGTGAAGGGAAGAAAAAAAAAATTAACTGTGTTTCATATTTGTCACACTTAGGATCCATGGGCCATTAAACTAATAGACTCTCCAGAAGGCAGCACCAAGAATCTGGCTTCATTCAGCGATGCAACAACACAGTAAGAGAGTGAACGTTAAAACATTTTTGTCATGAGTGCAGCTTTTTGGTTGTCAAAATATTTTCAGGTTCAGTTGGTTCATTTTTTTCCATTCTTGTGTTTAACACTGGTGACATGTGTTTTCTTTGTCTTCTCTGATAGGCTGATGTCACTATACAAGCACATTGACAGGGTTCACAACTCAGGTGTAGTATGGTGCCGACTGTTAAATATCCACCCTGCGCTGCTGCAGCAGTTGGAGATAGATGTCACTGTGTCCACAGAGGAGGACAATCTCTTGTTTCCCATTCCTACCCTAGGTAAGATTCCTATGCATCATAACCTTCAGTTCCTCAGAGCACCATAAATGGAAAATGACACTTTCATGCAATATCATCTATCCAGTTCTTGACATACAGTAGATAACTTTGAAATGATTCGTGTAAATATTTAAATCAGCCTGAATTTCTAGCCCTCTATAAATGTACAATAAAGCATAAATAGGCAAAAATGACTCTCATTTCAGTCCATGCACTTGTTTTAGAAGGGTGGCATTTACTAAAATGTGCAAGAATGGCTCTCCACCTGCGAAACTATACAGTCGGGCGGCGAGTCCTGAAAGAAAATACTGCCATACACAGAGACTGACTAATGACTGAAGTTTATATCTTATTTGCAGTTTTCTATTTAGAAGCCTAAAATCCAAAATATATAGACTGGGCAATTCTGGAGTGGCTTATTCTACACTGAACAGTTTTAGCTTCATAAAACCTTTTTTCCACTTTGTAAAAAGAAAAGAATGATCATAAATTTCCCATCCCCACCGCTGGTAACATAACACTCATCATTATGTTAGGTTTCACATAGCACGGTTAACGGTAAATGACTATTGTGACGTTTCCATCTAGTCTTTCCTGTTCATGACATGCTGTAGAAAAAAAACTGTTTAAAACAAGTTTTAACTGTTTAAAACAGTTAATGCAAATTCTTAAGCCAACTTGGAGACCACAATCAGAATTTTGAGAAACAACTCTCATTTGAGCCTATAAATTTATATTGGAATTTTTATTTAAATAAAATGTGTTGGCATTTATTGATTTAGGCAATGTGGGTCACAGCCCAGAGTGCCATTTGATCGAGGCCACGAGCACATAAAAAATGGTCAGATGTGCCTCAAACTACGTTTCTAATTACTTATTAGCATGGCCATTCAGAAAGAATATATGGCCATAAATCACTACTAGGCTATTTCTATTTTTCTTGTCTTTTTTTTTTTAGGTATAAAAACTGTATTTGCCATTTCTAGTTCAAAATTTAAAATACTAACTTTGGTCAAAACCAAACTGGATTATTTTAAACTAAACAGAGTTTGTTTAAAACACAATCTGAGATTTCTGAAAATGTATTTTAATCTTGTGAAAAAACAAACAAAAAAATTGTGATTTTGCTATTGTAATAGATAAAAGGGGTACTGCTTGAAAGACTATAGTACATACAGTATCCAGAACTGGAGTGTGTTGTTATATACTTTAAAACACAGTTTGAACATTGTGTAACCTTTTTTTTTATTTAGCGAACAAAAAGGTGAAGGATCTAACTGATCAATTTTTCAAGCTGCTTGACCGGACAGCTGACACAAGCAAGGATTATGTTTTAAAATTTTGTGACTCTGAAGAATACCTCAGAAAGTGAGTTTCTCACTGTTTTTGTTCATGTCAATACTACAGATGCTTCTATTTTTGAACTGCAGTTTTGATTTTTTTTTCAACAGTGTCTTGTTTAGGTTTGTTGTTCTGTAGAGTGATTTTTCTTTAATCTCTCTTTGTAGTGAAGACCTTTTTGGCTTGCACGAGAGAGTGCAGATGTATTACAAGTCAAAAATGGTGATTAATCTTCGACTGGTCCATGTGAACCAAATGAAACGTCATCTGGCCAGAGATGTGAGTCAATTTAAAGTTCCCTTCCTGATCCGGCTTACAATTCGAATTATTGACCATAAATGGCCAGTCTTATCTTTAAACTTCAAATGCTGCTCTTGCAAATGCTGAGCGGGTTTAGTGACATTATAAGATTAATTGTAGCTGTAGAAACCTCAACCCTAAAGTTTTTACTTTTTGTTTACACACACAGTCCTAAATGCTGGTATTTGAGAGCATGAATCTGAATAAAGGAGAACTGTTTGTGGCCATGGGGAAAACGTGGGGTTTTAATCTCTGTATACAACATTAACTGTTTAAAGCTGCTATTGTTTACTCAGGCTGGGGATGATAAAATGGAGTACAAGCTGTGCCAGTTCCTGCGTACTGCCAGTTTCCACTGCACCGCCAAGTGAGATCACAAGATATTGTGCATATCTTGCCTGCTTTTGATAACGGTGTCAAGCATAGCTCAAGTCAGCCACTGTGTTTGTAAAAAATAACTAGGCTGACATCTGTGTGTGTTTTTATCATTCCTCCCAGGTTGAGCATGGAGAATGTGCTAGGTACCTACAACAGACATGTGGCAGAACTTTTGAGCAGTCAGGTTAGTGGAAAGAACCAGTCTGGTCTATATTGCCTTCATGAGAAAGCTGGCTTTTTAATGTTCTTCCTCACCTGAGTCTTGTCTTGTCATGGCTTTAGTCAGATAAGAATATCCCTTTGGTTGCAACCAATGTTCGCATCATCAGTAATCTTCTAGCTGGGCTTACATGTCAGGAGTTAGAGGATGCCATCGACAGGCTCAACAGAATCTGTCATGGACCTCTGGTAGGTGGTCTGCAGAGGTTTGTTACATTTTTTGCATGTTTAGCTTAGTCATCACTCTATTAAACTATAAGTGCATCTGACAGTCCATAGGTTACCATTTTAACTTGTTAAACCTGTATTGGGTTAAATACAGCACCTTGCAAATTAAATATTCTCATTTTGGTGCAACCTGGAGATTTGGAACCAAAATCTCCTATGTATTTTATTAGAGTTTTATGTGATAAGCCAACACAGAGTAGTGCACAAATGTTTATCTTTTGTTGTTTACCTTAGTTCTGTCTTTTGTAAGTCTATTTCATTTATATCTTAGCAATTTGGATCACCTATAAGAAAACAGGTGACCATTAAATGACACAAGAAGCTATTAGTTGAAACTGCTCTCAGCTAGTGACCAGGGGAGATGGAGCTTTTTTCTGGGCTCTGGAAGAGTCTCCTTCTTTCTGTGAGGTCTACTGGAACATTAAATGATTTCAAATCTCTTTTAAAAACTCATCTTTTCAAACTGGCTTTTAAGTCCAGAGAGCGCAACCATGACACCATTCCTTGCTTCTTCTATGCCTTTTATTGCTGATTTTATTGCTTATATTGTCAAAGTGGTATTTTATTGCTTATCGTTTTCATTATTTTATTTTTATCTTCAATATTTTTTTTTACCTGCAGAGCACATTGGTAGCCTTTTGGTTTGCAATGTGCTTTATAAAAAAATAAAATAATAATAATAAATAGACGTCACTATCATAGTAACGTGGCCTGCCTACTTTAATCCTGGATGCAGGTTTGATTCAAAAAAGCCAATCACACAATTAGGACTCCGTCTTGAGATATCATTTTAGTTACCAGACATCGATTAGTTATACACTCCATAAAACTACCTTCTAGCAGAGGGGCAGGAAGGAAGAGATTCTTGAAAGAAAGCGTTTAGGAGTCCCATCTGCAGTTTGTGACAGGCTATGTAAGGGACTCAGGGAGCATGTGGAAGCAGGTTCTCTGGTCAAATGAGACTAAAATGAACTTTTGGCCAAGATGCAAAACAGCATGTGTGGTTGAAAAGAAACACTTCCCATCACGCTGACACACACCATCCCCATGGTGAAAAATGTGATAACATGGATGCTACGGGTGATTTACTTTCCCACTCACAGTTATGTACTACTTTGTGTTGGTCTTTCACACAATAAAACATTAACCATAGAAGCTTATAGTCGCATTTTTATATAATGTGAAAAAGGTAAAGTAGTATGAATACCTTTGCAATCACTGAATGCAAAATGTCTTTAACCACATGTACGAAATTACAATGCATATTTCTCTTTTACAGAGCTATGATAAAATAATGGAGCGTGAAGCTGGTGAGTTTCTATAGTGGCAGTGTTGTCTATGTATTTGGAAAGACATTTATAAAGCAGTATTCAAGGTTGATACTTTTAACTGAATAGCCGAACAAACTTGAGGTGATGTCTGCTTGACCCTGCTCATATTTGTCCTTTTATTTTTAGTCTTTACAGTTATTTTTTCCACTTACTAGCTGTTTTGAGTTTCTGTATGTAATGAAAAGGTACATTCATGAAATTATAGTCATTACAGTATGTATATTTCCTGCTAATATTACAGCTAATGCTAATATTACTACAAAATAATACATTTTAAAAATGTAAAATAAAAAAAACACAGAAATATATTCTGAATAATTAAGTTATTTCGGTGAAGATTAATAGATCATATTACAAAGAAAAGTTAATGGGCAAAAAAATAAAACAAAGATTGGGAAAAAATAATAAACTAATGGCCTAATTAAACAAAGATATTGACAGATGTAAATTAAAACAGCTAGACAAACAGAAATTTCAGTTTACGCCTCATATATCTATTGTTGGCATACGAATTATTATTTTTATCATCATCAAGTGCTACACACTACTTGGACCAGATGTAACAAATGCCCAACATGAGTATGGTGTGAACCGAAGGATAAATACCTGGAAAAGCACCTCATGCTCACTGTTAAGCATGGTGGAGGATCTGAAATGCTGTGGGCCTGTTTCTCCTCCAAAGGCCCTGGGAATTTAGTTAGTGTCCATGATATCACAACGTTTTTAAAATACCTGGAGTTTAAACCCTACCAGAAAACTTCAGTCATTATTGGGTCTAAGCAGAATAATTATCCAAATCATATGGCCAAATCAACACAGAAATGGTTCATTAGTCACATAAAATAACTTTCTCCTATCGCCATCTTTTTCCCCAGACCTAAATCCTAAACAAAACTAGTGGGGTGAGCTGAAGAAAAGAGAGAACCCAGGATTCCGGATGATCCAGAGAGACTATGAAAAAAGGAATAGCCTGTGCCCCCTAACTTTGTATGCGCTAAACAAACGGCATATCATCTTCTGCCAAGATGATATCCCATCCTCTTTGCATTAGGGGTTGACCAAAGTATTGACAGCAGTGGTACAAATAATTGCAGCACCAGAGATTTTTTTTTAAAACAATTGTTTCTTATTTTTTTCCTTGATGGTAGAAGGTTGTTTTCATTCCCTAACATGATTCACTCTGAATGATTTAAAACACTGACTTGTATGACACAGGACCAAGTAAGGGGTCTTGAAGTATTGATTTGTTCTGTTTCTGTACTGCAGCCATGGTAATGCTCAACGGGGCGCTGCTCAAAGTGCTCCAAATATATTTTGACAATTTCCAGTCAGAATTCAGATCGCACAGACTTATCGGCAGACCCCAAACCCTTGACGTTGATGGCAATCAGGAGATCTTGCAGTTCAGTATAGCATCTATCTACAAACTAAACGCAAGCTGGATGAAGTATGTACACACACAAACTCATTGCTTTTCATGCTTGCAAAACAGAAACTGATGATGCACAAATCTGTCTTTTGCCTCCTTTTTTTTCACAATTATAGTTATGAAAGTTTTTCAGTTTCCTGTGACTTGACGTACGGAGAAACAAAGATCTGTGAGACCGGCGTTTCGGAAAACATAAACACAGCCTTGTCACATGGAAACAACATCTGTTGTAACCGCCTGTAAGGGCAAAAATCTGTTTCTTCTATAAATGCAATGTTTTTCTCTGTGTCCCTAATACTTAGTGATTTTCAGATGCAGATTAAAATATAACCAATACTCAGAAGTCTGCTTTTTTTTTTATTTCAGGATGGTGTTTCCTGTTCGAGTAAATGGGTTGCCGTATGAGTGCATGCTGACATTTCGCCTGAAAGGCACAAAGCGAGGGAGAAACCCAGAACTTTTATGTTGGGCCGTGCTGCCCCTCTACAGCGACAGGTGGGTTTAAACCTCATGGAAAGTCCTGTAAGCTTTTGCTTACCTTACAAAATTTAAAAGCACTTTACTTGAAAATAGCTAAAATAATAAAAACAACTATCTGAATCTATGTTTGGACCAGGTTGAAAGCTTTATATTTTGTATTCATTTTATATAAGCAAAATTATTATCAAAGGTCATTGTGGTGTAGAAACAACCAATTACGTCAAGAAGACACTTTTAAAGGTCTTCTCCCTTCAATACAATTTCTGTAATGCACCAGTACAAAGGAGCATTAAAACAGCCCCACAGCATGATGCTACCACCAATATGCTTGACTGTTGGTACACTTGGCTCCTACAAACATTCTTCTTGTCATTGTGTGCCAAGTAGCCCAGTGTGTGTCTTTTTGGACCATAAACCTTTTTTCCAGTGGAGCATAAAGGCGCTGATAATGGAGCAGGGCCTTATTTTTGGCTTGGCACACACTCCACACATGGCAATGTAGCATTGGCTTCATTGTGGACAGCAACACCGCGTTCCAGCAGTATCTGGTCACAGGCAGAGTGAACCTTTATGGATTTCCAGTTGTTCCCAGCAACCTAATTCCTTTCCTTTCATCTGAGGGTGACAGTTTAGATCTTCCTCCAGATCTGGACAATGTGGTGAAACTTGTGGTTATGTATAGTTATCTTATTGATGGTCTTAGAATGAGCACTTGTTTTGAAATGTCTTCAAAAGACTTCGACATTCTTGTTGGGATAGACAGCGATAAATTTAAAAAGTATGTAAGTAAAAATAGCAATTTCATAACACAAAAAAGTAATACCGATTAACATATTATTTTAATTTCTAAACAAAGATATAAGTAATAATGTTTAAATGAACACCTGCTACATTTAGTGGTAGTTTTTAAGCGCTGAATGCACAGAATATTACACCCCTTTTGCCATTCTGGTCTTTATAGAGAAATACAAGTATGACAAGCTGAAATTGGCTGGATAATTAGTTGGGCTATCAGCTCAGGTAGAGCCTGCTGATCAGATATGCTGCTTGCAGCTTGCCAGATGCAGTTTTGCCTTAATAAGTTAGTGTAATAGATTAATGCACATTTCGTTTCCACACCCTGACTATCTGGATTTTTACCGACTGGAAATGCTTTATTTGCTGTTGCATGAATGAGAAAATGTAGTAGTTTAGGTTTTTGCAGCTAGCTGACCAGCAGTGCTGAGTAACAGGTGGGGGAACACCTTGCCGCTCTTTGCTCCATAAAGCTGAAGAAATCGTCAAGAGCTCCGGTACTTTCTCTGACATACCATTTTAAAAGGTCTTTTAACTTTAGTAACGGTGTGACATCAAATGTTAACGGCTTTAGAAAAGTAACTTTTTAAGACCTCAGGGTACTTTGGTACTAAAACTGAGCCTGAGCATCACTCTGATTATTGTTAATAGGCCTTGGCCTTGAGAAGTTAAAATACCTGCCAGAACCTTCAGCACCACCTAATAAAAGATTTAGGCAGATGTAGCACTATATAAGAGCCTGGATATGTAGTGACCCTGTATGCATTAGAGAAAATCTACTTAGAATTTCAGGTTGTGCCCACAAGTCTTGTCTTTGACTTTGTATCATCATAACTCTCTGAAAAACAAACAGTTCAGAGAAATTAAATAAAAGCTCAAAATGAGTATAACATCAATGCCTATGATGTATATACAGGATGTAAACTATATAGTTTACTCTGTCTGTTCAGAACCCTTCTAGGAGGAACTGTCCTGCTCAGCATGTCCTCTCTTGCTGAACTGCCTTTTCCTCCATCCCCTGCCCTGTCCGACAGCCACAGACAGCCCAAAGGAGTCATACTGCAGGTCAGTAGTGGCGGACAACACAACCTCACTCTGACTATATGATCAAGATAGTTTCTCACATATTATTCTTTTTTATAGCTTGAATTTGAAGACCAGTTTGAGTGGGAATACCAGAGACCCATTGCTCTTCCTGGGTCAATCACCTTTACTCAGCCTTGTGATGAAGTGCAAAGGAAAATGTTGGAGATTTCCAAAAAGCATTGTGTCTGCTTGTAAGTAGGAGTAGTTATTATGCAAATTTCAGAATAACAGGAATTCAGATTATCTTTTTTATATAAACCCTTCACTGACTTGTCTTTGCATTATCAGCCTGACAGAAAATGAGAAGTCTTTCCTGTGGAGCAAACACTACTGTAGTGACAAAAGAAGCACCTTCCTCCACCTGCTGCTCAGTGGAGTCCCCCGGTGGCAGCCTGAAGACTTGACGGAAATCTACACTGTGGTAGACAACTGGCTCATTCATCTGCCCGAGGAGGCCCTTTTCCTGCTTACTCCCAGGTAAACAGAGCTGTAGCGACTCAGGAAACATGATGTAGCCTGTTTCAAAGCATTTTTAGCTTTTTAGTAAATCTTTATCCTTGACTGAGGCAAACCAGATATTTACATATACTTTATAACACTGTGTGTCACTGTGTGACAAAAGATTTCCTTTTTTAGCTCTGTTGATATTTACAAAATTTGGCCCTATGCTTAGGATCGTTTACCATCTGGACGACTCATCTGTGCCCAACTTTAACCTCCTGGCTGATGTCTTGATATGATGTTTCAATATTTCCACCTGATAATCTTTCATCAAGATTTTGTGAAGTGTAACAGTCTTTATTACAGCAACACAACCTCTCTACATGATGCTGACACCCTAGTTTTTCCTGTTTAGATGATGTTCTATGTGTCCCTCTCTTTCCTACAATTGTAACATTAATTATTGTGACTGAACACTTTATTTAACTGCACTGGTCACACTGTAATCTGGCTTTTATGTTGCTTTTAGAGTAAAGACTTCCTTATTGCCATGTGGTCTTTCAGCCCATGTTGGTACAGGAATTGTTTCACACTCTCTTTCTGGGTTCAACCAGCTTCTTCACAAGGTCTGCTGCTTTTGTTCTGGGGTCGAAACAGAAATTGCTAATCAAAGCACACTCATTTTTGGGGCACAGAACCTGTCTCCACACTAAAGAGTTTGATGACTGGACGTTCCCATGGTGTTTATACTTGCATATAATTGTTTGAACAGATGAATGTGGCACCTTCTGGCATTTCAGAAATTGTTTTCCAGGATGAAATAGGACTTGTGGAGGTCCCCAAATTTCTTCCGGATATCGTTGTCGATTTTTTTATTTATTTATTTTTTGTGTCGTCAAACAATAATGAATGTTTTTGAGGTGTGGCCTTAAAATACACCTACAGGTGTTCCTTTGCTTATCTCAAATGATGTGAATTAAGCTTGAAGTTTATCAAGCCATGATACGTTATCTGGGCTTCCCCAAATTGTTTAATTCCATAGTAGTCTAAATGGAAACGAAACAAAATCTATCTATATCCTATATTCTGGCATTTAGCAAGTTGAAATCATTTTGGTAATCCTCAGTATTTTAAAACTGGAAAGGTTTAGTCTTATTAAATGTCAGGGAGTGGGAAATAAGCCTGTGTGTCTTTTTATAAAGTTGTGTAACTATCTGGTTTCAGCTGCATGTCATTCTTTAGAAAGCAGTTACTTCTCTGGACTGGACTAATTGTTGTAGCATTTTGCCTTCAAGGCAATTGTGTGCATTTCATGAACGTATGGCTTGTACTGACACACTAACTGCTTTACTGTTCCTTTTAGCGAAGATGCTCATCGTCCCTTTGAAATATGTTTATTTCTTGCTTTTTTGAAACCTCTCTTTCAGTTTTCCAGATGACACTGTTCGAAAAGCTGCTGTTGACTACTTTGGACAGATTCCAGATGGAGAGCTCGAGTTGTTTCTGCCACAGCTGGTCCAGGTAAGGAAAGCAACGCAAAGGTTTTACAACGTTTACAGGAAGCTATAATATATTGATAAGTGGATGACCATTTCATCTGTCCTGCAGGCTCTGAAGAACGAGTGGAAACTTGATGGACCTCTGGTGATGCTGCTGTTGGAGAGATCCCTTAAGAACATTCGGATTGCTCAGCAACTATACTGGTGAGTCAGACTTTAATTTGGGAGCACATAGACTCTGATTATACACTAAACTGTTGTTTTATTCAGTAAATAGTTTAGATCCCTTCATAAAATTAAAATGGTTTTGCCTCACTATTTTATGACAAGAAGCTGCCGAGCACACAATGTGCCTCATCAATAATTGTACAGGACTTGAAAGTGTCACACTGTTCAAGTTCAATATGACAGGAACTCGTTACACTGCAATATTACAGATGCCAGTCTGCACAACTTGTTGCTGCAGCCCAATCATGTCAGACAAATCCAACTGACATATCGGTCCATCAATTAAAGCACAGGAAGCTGTGGAGGTTAATGATCAGGATTAGAGTCGGGTGTTTAAGAGCGGGAGAGGAGGATAAGGAGGGAAAGAAGACAGCGGTAGAAGCAATCATGGTGCAAAAAATAGCACAGGAATCACATGTCGGTTGCAGCAGAAGTTATACTGCTCGATTTTCCCAGTTCTAAATTGGTTGTCGCTGTGCCTGACACACTGAAAGACCACAAACCACCAATTAAGGCTCACGACCTGAGGCAACAAAGATTTTGTCTACAACTGCTGATAATCGCACAGTCTGAACCCAGCTTTCATTTAGAACAATAGAGAAATGTCAGCTGATAAACTAACAGTGTTTTGCATGCTGATATTTACACTAAATTTTGATGTTTGTCTGGGGAAAAAAGATATAATGATGCCGGGATACAATAGCTTATGGAACCAACTTTAGTAGTCAATTTATGGGTCGCCTTCATCATTGTGGTCCTCTTCTTTACGATGTAGTTTGACAGTTAGACATTCAGCATTTCAGTCAGGATAAAGCCTTTATACGTATTTACCTAGAAGACTAAACGTTTGACTCCAGAATACATTTGTACGGTGCAGGTCACTGTCGACTCCATGACTGCAGGTGCCAGGCAGTGAGAAATGACGCAAAAAATCCCCAAACCATGACCCCTCTACCTCCTTGCTTGATATTTGATAGGTTTGTGTTGGAAATGTCAGTTTTTTTGTCTCCATCAAGCATAGCACTTTCCATTATTGTCATACATCTTGGCCTAATCTGTCCTAAGGACAAGTCTTGCTGTTCAAGTTATACTGGTAAATCTGTTGGCAGGGAAGGTGCATTGTCCTTCAACACTTCCGAACAAGTCATATCTGTTCAGTTTCAATTATACTATCATAAACTTTTATATTTAATGTAATAAGTTAGGTTTATAGAGTCTGAGAAGGAGGTCTTCCATTTTTTGCAGTTCTCCAAGCAAAAATAATTGTCTTAGAGTGAAATTGGTGTGATGTCCATTTCTAAAAAGATTTCCAGCAGCCTGAAATGTTTTGTCTTGTAAATCTTCTCTCTGTAGTATGATGGATTTCAAATTATTTGAAAACTAACTTTTTACCCTTCCCAGATTGATAGGCAACAACAATTTCTAAGATCATTGCTGATGTCTTTCCTGTGCAAATACCCACATGTATGGTCCAGACCAGTACGATGTCTAGACTACAGCTTTTTCAACTGAGTGCTTTTAAATTGCAGGATCTGGGTGCTAGCTTTTCTCTTAAACCATATGGAAGAAAATTCCTCATTTGTAATTATCCTAATTGTTTTTGGTATACAGACGTCTGTTCTAATGCAGTTTTTACAGATTTCTTTGTTAACATGTTTATTTTTTTTAAATAACAGGCTGTTGGAGGACACCAATACCGACTGCTACTTCCAGAGCTGGTTTAATAAAGTTCAGGCTGCCTTGTTGCTCTGCTGTGGTCAGGCCCTGAGGAAGGAGCTGGAACATGAAACTCGTCTGGTGCAACTGCTTGTTCAGGTGGCCCAAAAAATTCACTCTGCTGACAAGTCTCAACGTAAGGTTTGTAAAAGGATGTCGTGTGGCCTTTTCATCTGAATACCCAAGTCATTGTTGTAAGAGAATTGGTAAGGCATTTTCTTTGGTTATACATTTTGTAGCTTTGGATTATTTTTGCAGAATGTTTTGAACAGAGAAAAGGCAGTTATCGATGAGTTTTTCCGAGGTGGCATCACCTGCCGCCTACCTCTAGATCCTGCAGTCAGTGTAAAAGCAGTCGACTTGGATGTAAGCATGCTCTCAACTATATGATACTGCAAAAAATCTGGGTCGGTTTTGCCGAGGTGGTTACTCTTGGGTGCTCTTCTCGCAGGCCTGTAATTTCTACAGCTCCAACGCTGCTCCTCTGGGGGTCACATTCATTTGTGATGACTCTCTGGCTAAAAACACCAGTGTCATTTGCAAGGTTAGTAAAGATCGTCTACTAAAGATTCAATTAAACTCTTCCTCACAACCACAAATGTTGCAATAATACAAACAAGTTTTTCTTGTCTGTTCATAGGAAAATGTGTTTTTTTTTCCAAGTGTCTGTCAGTGTTGTAGAAATTACAGTTTTCTGTCAAATCTCTCCAGAGCGTGAAGATGTCACTGGAATCTGCCTTTAGACCCTAATGTATTTTGTGAATGGCTCTTTGAAAAGAGCCATACAAAGATATAGTTTGAAAATCATATCTTTTAAGAAAAAACAAGGCAGAAATATAAAATTCACGTTGAGCAGGCACCAGACCTTTATTCAGACCTTTGCCTCGAGTGTGATTTACCTCTCTGTATGAGAGGAAGTAAACTGTAAAGATTGTTCCTAACAGAAGGTTGAAAATTGGACTTTTCAAAAGAAAACTCCAGAGATACTCGTCGAAATAACAGTCTTGGGTTCTTCATTTTTAAGGTGAAATGACCATGTAAGACAGATCTAATCCCTCAGAATTTTTTATTTACAGGGTGAAATTATTACAAGGTTAAAAAAAATCAATTGTGCTTTTTTTAGTCTTTCAAAATGAGTTTACACATGCTTTTCAAAACAATATTCTTGTTTTTTTGTTTAAGTATCACAAAGTTAGGTCCAGGCTCCTATTAGCCTTTAAAAGCCAAAGCTGATGTATGCTGGGCATAAAACAGGCAAGACAGACCACACTGGGAAGCACGAGGAATTTTCTTCTGTACCTTTTATAGTTGTTGGTTCTTGATTGATACCCTAATGTAGAAAACAGCTCACATATACACACAATATGATGTCCAGACAGGGGATAACCTGCGTCAGGACATGCTGGTTCTTCAGATAGTCCGTGTGATGGACTGGGTGTGGCTCCAGGAGGGGCTGGACCTGCAGATGATTACGTACCGTTGTCTCTCTACGGGCAGGGATCAGGGTAAAGGATTTTTATTGTCTTATAATTTCAGATTTTCTGAGACTGCCTTTAATTAAATTGCTTGTGGTCATCAGGTCTGGTGGAACTGGTGCCGGAGGCCGTGACCCTGGGAGAGATTCATCAGGAATGGGGTCTGAGTGGGACACTTCGAGAAGACACATTGGAGAAATGGTTCCACATGTTCAACAAAACTAAAGAGGGCTATGAAAAGGTTGAACTTTAAGGCAATGCAGATATTTGACAGGTATGTATATTTGGTCTTTTTTGCATCCACCTTCTTCTGTGCATGTGCAGGCAGTGACAAACTTCATCCAATCATGCGCGGGGTGGTGTGTAGCCACCTTCATCCTGGGAATCTGTGATCGCCACAATGACAACATCATGCTGAAGCACAGTGGCCACATGTTCCACATCGACTTTGGCAAGATCATGGGAAACGCTCAGAAGTTTGGAAACTTTAAAAGGCAAGTTGGTGGATAAGGCGATTTTAGTTGGGGCAATGATTAGACAACAGAACAACACATGAAAGCCAGATAATAATAAATCAGCAAAAATCTTCTCTCACATGATACCAGGGACAGAAAACCCTTTGTTTTCACATCCGAGATGCAGCACTTCATCACAGGAGGTGGAGAGAAACCTCAGCGCTTGCATCGCTTTGTGGAGCTCTGCTGTGAAGCTTATAACATCATCAGAAGTCGCTCTGCACTGATTCTGAGCATGTTGGAGCTGGTAAGACTTTTCAAATCAAACACTTGAACATCCTGAAATTTTTCACATTTTGTCAAGTCACATCCTTACCCTCACATTATCATCACATTTGCTTCCTGCTGATGAGATGCATCCCTAGAGCATGATTCCGCCTCTGCCATGTCTGTGGGGATTGTGTGTCCAGGATGGGATGCACTGTAGCTTTCCTCCACAAATAGCTTTTAGCATTTAGAATAATTTTACTCTCATCGGAGCAGAGTACCATTCACATGATTGTTGGTTCTTCTACACAGCTTGTAGAAAATTGCAAGCAGGACTTCTTTATGAGTTTCTTAGCTACTTCCAAAAAGGTCAGCGTTGTGGAGCGTACGCCTAATAGTTGTCCTGTTGTTAATTTCTCTGCACTGGGTTTTACTTAGCGATATCAAAGTAAAGAGTTTCTGAATAGAAATAAATATTCAGATATTTCAATAAAAATATAGAAAATATTGAAAGTCATGTGTCATTTTCCCTCTACTTCGCAATTAAGCGCTATATTCTATCACATAAAATCTTTCTAAATAACAATAAAGTTTTGGGTTGTAATGTGACAACATGTGAAAGAGTTCAGGGGGTATTAACCCCACTGCAAGGCACCGTAAAACTAATGGTCCACCTGAGGACATGTGGATATTAATAATATGGATTTTCCAGATGCTTTCTGCAGGAATGCCAGAACTGAAGGACCTAAATGACTTGCAGTTTGTCCAGAACAACCTCAGACCTCATGACACTGACCTAGAAGCCACTTCCTACTTTACAAAGTAAATTAACAGGCCACCCATGATCATATAACACAGATTCCTAGAGGACCTATATTTTGTCTCCATTTGTACTCATCAGATGATTTCCTCTGCTGTAGAAAAATAAAGGAGAGTATGGACTGTGTGGCTGTCAAGTTTAACTTCTTCACCCACTCCATGGCTCAGCCAAAGAAACAACAGGCAATACCCCAGGACAACATTCCTGCTCCGAGTACCAACATCCAGGAAGCTGTCATCCAGGATTTCTCTGTCAAGGGACGAGTTGTGGTGAGGCCACATGTTTGCTTTTTGTGTGTTTAGCAATGAGATATCATCAAACACGTTCTGTTGATGATAATCCCACTGATAATCAACTGACGATTCTTTCCTGTGTGTTTGCTCTATCATATGGTCTTCTTAGAAACAGTGAAGTGTTCAGAAAGCATATTTCCCTACAGTCGAGTGGTGTGATATTGGTATTTTTTGGAGTTTTACTGCTCTTTGATCAGAAGAGGCTTTCTTATGGCCGGTTTAGTCATTTGGAGGCACCGATTTTCTTTTCCCATAAGAACTTTTAACAAAAACAACTTTACAAACATCAGTTGGTAATATTTTAATCCCGTCAACCTGCCCGTCTGTTGCAACAGTCTGTGGCTTATGATGATTCTCTTTATTTCTTGTGCAGCTTCACATTTGTTCTTCTGTGTGTGAATTGCAGACCTACAACCTAAAGATAACCATTGATGATGGTTTTTTGACAAGTCAGAAGACCTTTGGGCAGTTTGAACTGATCCATAGACGGCTCCAGACATACTTCATTGAATCTAAGCTGCCGCAGTGAGTAATACAAACACATTTTATGTTTTATGACATGTTTCTTTGTATTTGTAATCTTTTGACCAATATTTATAACCTGCACATCTTTTTATCTCATTAAGGTTTCCGAGCTGGTATCAAATGTCATTTACCCCACAGAGGAGGCAGGCTCTGCTGAATACTTACTTAAAAGAGCTTTTTGAGGGACCATGCAAGGGAGTAAGTGTCTAATCTCAGAGGACAGATTTTCATAATGCCAACAAATCTGAAATTCTTACTTTGAAATGTCTCCTTGTGTCATTTGCAGGATGAATATGTCTGCAGCTTGTTCCTAGATGGTCCCACAGCCAACAAAAATGTGACAACAGGTAATATTAAAGCACAAGAAACAAGTTAAGAATAATTGTGCCATGACTTTGACATTTGATGTACTCTCCGTGATGTGTTGCAGGAGGCGGACCTCAGATCCAGCTGCATATTTCTTACTCTCACTGCAAGCTCTCTGTGTTGGTGAAACACCTGCAGAACATTGTTAGTTTCCATCATTCTTGGTACTAAGTTGTGAGTTTTGATGAAATAAAAAGAATAAAACAGACCCTAACTTGGTTCTCTCTTGTTGTGCTGTATGTATTTTTTTAACAGAAGTTGCCAAATGGCTCGAACCCTGATGCCTACGTGATCACACGGCTAAGACCAGACCCCCAACAGATCTCCAAGAAGAAGACAAAGGTGGTCAGTAACAATGACCACCCTACCTTCAACGAGCTGGTAAAGTCCACCATTCTCACCTCAAATTTTATTGCTGAGGTTCTTGAACTTTACATTTAAAAGTCCTAATGTGGTTTCTACAAAAAACAAAAGATATAGAACTTTAAGCCTACAACTGGTTGTGACCCCAAACTGCTTGACAGTAAAGAGTAATGTACTTTTATAAGTAAATTCAGCTTAAACGTGATTAACTTCATTGCTTTTTGTGGATCAGCAAAAAAAGCACCTTCTACTGAGTAAGGTGTATCATTTATTTCTAAAGAATGATCTGGCTCTACTTATTCTGCTACGAAAGCGTGCATCTTTCTGTCCTGAGGATTTATTCTTGAAGGAGGGATGAGTTTCTAAAGATGGCAAGCTGCCATCAACTTGTGTGCATCATCTCTGTTTTAAAATGACTCATTGATAAGTTAGCTCATACCATGTTTACTTTACTGCTCCAGTTAATTGTACAGAATGAGTTGGTCTCCTGCTTCCTTAACTAAGAGCTTTGCTTTGAAAACACGGATGTTGACCTCAATCAGATATGAGCCTATGCTCAAACGAACAGTTTGCAGAAGCAACCAATAAGGTCTCTTTGCTGCACTTTTACTATCGATATCAATGTAAAGAGGCCACCATCACCCCAGAAAAGGCCAGATTTGTTAGATCGCATCCACAAATGATTCTCTTTTATAGATACGTCCAATTTCATGATTCCCTTTGCATTTCCTGCTTTGGATTGAAATACTAGGGCCCTATAAATGGGGATTAGGATGGGTCGGATTGAATTGCAATTCCCTTCATCGCACCTTTATGTCACCAACTGCCAATAACACAATAAAAATAGATCATTCAACCAGGTCGTCTGAGATTTTTAGAATGACACGTCATAGAGTAGGCCTTTTTCTACATTTGACAGCTAAGCTCCTCCCAGTTTGCTTGTAACTATTTCTGAAAAGGTCATGCACTAACAGACCAGTGAGGACTAAACCCAGGGAGCCAGTTTATTCTGCTTGAGTTACCAAAAAACAGTGCTAAGTCAAAATAAAAACAGAACCTTTTTAATATTAAAACAGAAAGAAACCAAACAAATCTTCACCAGAAACATGAGAGAAGATCAGCTGGAAGAACAGAAGGAAAATAGTTGTTACATAAAAAATAAGATGTATCCTAAACTAGAATACAGAATATCCATAAAAGGGCTGCCCCTAACAAAATACAGCAAGCAGTAAATAAAAGAATTAAAACCAGAGAATTACAAATCATCCCATGACACCTTTAATAACCACATTATCAAATTGAAATACCTCTTTAGTCTTTTTTTTGCCAGACCATATATTTTATTCAGACTTTGTTTGTCATAACTAATGGCAATGGTTTAGGTATTCAAGACCAAAAAAATAATATAATTATTAGATGGGTATTCTGCAAAGAAAGCTAAACAAAACTGTTTTTTTTTTGCATAACCAAGCTAAAAAAAAAAAAGCCAAAACTCCTCTCAGAGACATCAGCTACAATGACGAGTGGTAGAGGCTCTGTTCCTCTTCAGATGGAAAGGGGCCTCATTCCAGGGACCTTCTGCTCATAGGACATCGGACTCCCTAATAAACATTTCATTGCTATGACAAAGAGAAAAGAGGAATGCTGGAAGACTGTTACTTAAACGAATTGGCATGTTTAAAGTGCCTGTGACATCAAATTTTCATGATAAATCCAATTACATTTATGTAAAGGAAACATTGATACAATATTTCAAAAAGTTAATTCATGCCACTGAAATGAACGGTTGTTGAGATATATGGTCATAAATATCACTAAATAGGCATTTCCAGACTACTCCTTAGAGATTTTGTTGCGCTTTTTTATGACGTCAGAGTGGAACCCCTGCAGGTAAACTGACTGCTGGTACAATGACCAGCAACACAGACAGCAGCGAAGAATCTGATATTTCTTTAGACATATTTCAGTCACTATCAGAGAGAGACGCAGCAGAGTCAGACGAACAAATTCAGCTTTAATCAGATGGCAAACCACAAGTGCTGCGGCCTGCAGACGTCGACCAGAATCTATTTTTACCGGATGCCGGAGCACGGCCAGAGTCAATATGCATGAATCATACTGCACCTCCAGGAAACGGAACCAGCACAACATTCAGATTTTCTAAATAATTCACTAATATATATAGATCTCGCTATATTAATAAATACACACATACATTTATACATAAATGTGTATGTAGTAGCAGTTGTCAACATTAGATCAGTTACGGGGTGAACTAAGGTATTATAAACCGACCAATTAAACATTAAATACACCAAATTAAGCAACAAAAGAACTCAGGGAACAAAAAACATGAAAATATCTGGATTCATAAAACAAGAAATTAAGCAGTTTACCTTCCACAGAATGAGTTGTTTTGGACTTGCTACCTCATGTATCACTGGCTTTTATTGCGTGATATGTGTATGGTTCTTGGAGCTCCTCTGGGCTCCGCAGTGGACTGGACCGGAGCAGATCCATGCATACAGTAAATATACGGCACTGAGTGAAACAACCGGAGGTAAAGTGAGCAGCAGTCAGCAGACACAAGGGATCATTTAAGGTCTGAAGACATTACCTGGTGTGTCATTATTTTTTTACTTTATATTAGAATCTTTAGAGAAACTAATTTAAATATATCGTATGTGCCTGTAATTTATCTGATTTTACTAATAGTTCTAATTTCGGCTAATTAATAATAAAATAAATTATTTCAGATTTTTAATTATTAACAATAACTGCCGATATCTTAATGTACTTTTGGAACATTGAACAAGGAAGTATTCTTACCTGCTGAGCCTTGATCCATTTAGCAACAGCATCAACAACCTTTTCTTTGACGATCTTTTCACATCAGAGGCTCTGAACACCAAGGCTTTAGACTTTAGAACATTTAGGGGTTGCTAAACAAGACTGCAGTAAAATAACGATTTTATTATTGATCATTTAGAAATATTGTCATATAAAATATTTGGCGTTTTGATCACCTTTTTTTTAATACTAACACAGGTGACTTGGAAATCAGAAATGGCCACATTTAGAACTTTTTAAGCAAGGCTTCAATTCATTTTGTTGATAAGAATGAGTTTTTTTTAACGATGTGGTTTACAAGTGGTACTTAAATGCACCATCCTGGCCCATCTCCTTGTTTTGCCACAGAAGGCCTTGTAGGAGCGCAAACAGGGAGAACCTGGTCTGAAACGGAGGGCTGTGAAATAAAACTGAACCAGAAGACAAAACCACTGATTTTTAACCAATTATCACTAAATGAGCTCAAACACTAAGCTATTTCCTCCTCAAGTAGTTAACTTATCACAAGGACAAAAAAACGGTTATTACGCCAACCAGAAAATTGTTTCATAATCATAAAAGAAGGACTGAAAAATGTTTTTAGCAGAGACAGCTGACCATTTTTTAAGCATTATGTCTTTGAGATAAATGTCTTGTGTTGAGTTCATACAACTAAAAACGTGTCTTCTATAAATAACAGCGTATTAGCTACAATATAAGAATTTAGGTAGTTTTTTCATTATCCATTATTCTTCAGTGTATGTGGTTCTTTCTCATTTTTGCACTTGCTTTTGCAACTGCAACTGCTTTTGCAACTGCTCCAGGGGTCTGGTGGTTTTCTTGGTGCTGAACCAGTAGCTCCTTGCTCATTTAACAGCATTCATCAGTCGTGTATGCGTTGCCCTTGCTAATTCAAATGTATAAAACAAAACAATCAGTGTTTGCATCCTCTTGAATTTAAAATGTTGGATAAGAGTGCTTCTGAAGAAAAAACAGCATCTTAAAGTACATGCCTCATGTTCACAGCTGGAGTACAATTCTGTCCCGCTGCTGTATGGGATGGTGCTGGAGGTGACGGTGAAGAGCAAGAAGACCAAGAAGACATTTGTGGCTGCAACCAGTATTAAACTGGAGGACGAACTGCTGGATAGGGAGCTGTGGTTTCCCCTGAGGAACTGTGTAATTTGACCCGGAGGTCTGCGCTGTGAGCCTGCTGTCAGCAGGGGGTGCCAACGCACTTATTGTATAATGTGTTTTGTTTTAATGTTCAATGTTTTTTTTGTCAAGGGAGAGAAATGCAGTGAGGAGATTCATGCCATTTATTCGTGTCTATAATAGGCATGTTAACCTCAGTCCAGAGTTAAAAGCACTGACAGGGTCTGGGATTTTTAGCCGTAGTTAGTAAAAACAAAAACGACGTGTACAGTCAAATTAACCAAATGAGCTTTTGTTTTTTTTTTTCGGTTCAGATCAGATGAACATTAAAAGGATTTTATGAAGAAAAGGGCGTACTGCTCGTCACACTTTTGCTGTTAGTCCAGCTTTGTTTTCAGAGCTGTGACTCAAAATAGTATCTTTACGTGTTGATGTGACAGATCAAGCAGGAAGGGATGTTTGGATCCGCCTGCTTCTTACCTGCACAGACATGTTTGTCCCTCCAGGCCGCATGTCCTTGACCAGTGGAATTGGAGGCGAGAGACGAGCGGGTGAGGGAAAGGTGATGAGACTGTGTAAGCTGGATGACAACTCAGCATCTCAGGCCTGAGGGGAGTTAATCCCCCCCCCACTCCCACTCCATCCACCGTCTTATCCATCAGTAGCATTTCAATGCAGTCAAGCATGTGCGTGTACACGCAAAGGCTGACAAAACGCAAACACTCCAATTGACATTCACACTCACTCTCTCTAGGCCAATCTGGGTCTTGATGTTATCTTGTTGCAACTCCTGTCCTGACAGGCCTGCTGACCCGTATTTTCCTTTTACCTCATTTAAAGGATTTAGTGATGAGCAGAGATGGAAAAAGACTTCCCTGCACTGGATTCGTCTTAATAATATATACCTCGTTGGAGACTGTAATATTCCCTGATGAGTTCCTCCAAAGGAAATGGAACTGGGAGCAAATGCTGGTTGCTATTTTGTGATGACTGTGGTCATGGAGCGTTATTAAAATTGATGTCACTCACCACTCTCAGCCCTGAAATTTGAAAGCAACAGAACAGACACATTTGTTGGCAACCCTGGTAAAGATGATCCTTCTCTCCAGCTCCCCCACAGGTTTCCTATAGGATTTGTGTCTGACGACTGAGATAACCAGGTTGATGTTGTGACTATTTTCTTGTTTGGCCAGAAAAAGCTTTTGAATTATTATCCTGTTAATAGACTCAGTGACCACCAGACCCAGTTCATTAGATTTATTTTATTTTATTTTTTTTGTTATTTATCTCTTGAACTTTTAAAGAGGTCACGATGCCTTGCACACTGCCCAGGAATGTATGGAAGAGAAACGGGCCTACAGCATCACAGATCCTCCATATACCTCCACAAAAGTGCTTTCAAAATATTCATTCCTTGTTTCATTTTAAACCCACCTTGATGCTTATTGCCAAAAAAGCTCATTCTTGGTTTCCTTTCACGTAAACAGATTGTTTAATTTACAGTCACAGCTCAGTTTGTAAACTCTTCATAGTTACTTTTTTGATAATAGGACAGCAAAGTTAATTTTTTTTCTTTCTACATGCCAACAAGTTGTTTGGCATGTAGACAGTGTCAAATGGTTGTCACGGAGATTTAGTGAAACCTCCATCTAGCTTAGTGCCTTTAAGAAATGGGCTTCTTTGCAATTTATTATTTAAACCATGGGGAAGAAGTTCCTTTCAGCTCTGATCCACTTAAAAACTATAGTATAAGTAAATGTATGCGTTTCAATTACATTTGTTAAAGGAATTGATTGAGTTAAAAGTTATACCTTCTTAGCATGGGATTTTCTTCCTCTTGAATAAACATACTCAAATTAAACTCTGAATTTAATTAGGCTATTACAAGAAATTTGCCCATGTTTACATCTTCAAGGAGATGATCGGTGAAGGAAAATACTTTGCTTTACATGTGTAAGATGTTTTAAGTTGCTGTATGATGTAATAAATTACTGTAGGGATTCGTGTTGATTACCAAAGAGATGCAAGCAGTAAGCTGTCAGTTTCTGCCCTTTTCTTGTGTAAATCGGTGAGCAGGCAGTTAAAATACATGTTTACATATTTTGTGAATAAAATAAATCTCATATCTGAGGAAGTCCATTTTATTTATTAATATTTGTTGCTGTTATGGCTGCTGGATAATCCATCAATCTGTTTAAACGGTGTACTCCACCTTGGATGGCTCCTTTTAGGAATACCAAACCAAGACGAAAGAGGGAAGCCGGATCAAGACTGCATCCATCTCGGGACTGGAGAGGCACCCAGCGGTAGCCTGGAGATGGTGGTGGGGGTCAGGAAAATGAAATAACATCATACAGACAGACAGGATCATTTCCATTTAAAAAAAACTTCCACATAGCAGAGAGAAGCCTTCAGCTGTGCTGACATTGTGAATGTCAGAGCACAATGATGGACTACTGTGTTATTTGATATAATTTCTCCACCCCCACACCCATATAAAATCACCCTTTTTGCCCTGTGGCTCACCTTTTTTCAAGCTGGTGAAGGGCAGTGTGTACTGGCCCACAGACTCGCTCCTGAAAAGGGTGGTCTGGTCACGCACACAGAAGCGGACGAGGCAGAGCTCGGGGACGCTGATGCTAAAGTTCATGTCAGCATCCCAGTGAGGACTCAGGACTGGAGTGGTAAAATCACCGATATTGTTAGAACAACTGGTTCAGTGACTCTGGTAATGCATTTAGAACACTGTCAGTTTAAAGAGCCAGAAACAAGATGGGCAATGTCAAAGATTGTCCTTCACATCGAATGAACAATGTCTACGAGGATCTTTGTCACTCAGAGCAACTCTATTTCAAGTTACCGCCCAGAGGTGTATTCTTTTCATTAACAAATGTATACTAACAATAAAACACAGTTGAGTAATGAATTATGTATTTCCACTGCTGGATTTTACAATATACCAAGTTTTTTTCTCTTTTTTAAAGCACACTAAAAAAAAGACTTTCACTGACATCACAACAGGCAAAAATTCAAGCAGATCACATAACTTGACAGGTAAGCAACTTTTGACAGATTTTGACAGAGATTCTGAAGAATTTAAGTTGTATTTGGGTTTTAAGGGTTTCAGTCTTGTGTGTTTGAGTCTGGTTTTAATCCAATAACCCACAAGCCATGATTAATGCTGCCATGGTTGGTGAAGCTGAGGAAAAAAGGGAAAAATGTGTTCATAATACTGTTTGGATGTTTGACTCTGATTAGTTTCTGTGTATTCTGCTTTTATGACCTTAAATGAGATTTGCCACTAACCACTGTTAGCCAAACAACTTTTCTCTTTCTGACTGCCGAACGATGGGATTTGTTTCTTACTTTTTCATTCAGTTATGAACTGATGGCAATGGTACAAGATGTACTGTACAGCAGACATATGCATGGCAGGTCTAACCATTGGGCTCATTATAGGTCTATCTCTGATACAGCAGTTCAGCAGAGAACATCTTAGGTGTTTGAAAATCATAAATGGAACGCATCGACTAGCCCATATCATTTTACATCAACTTCCAGTTCTCAAAAAGCACGTCCATGAGTGAAGCTAAATTTAATTGAGAACCTTGAAGTGAACGATCCTTGGCTTTACATTACAAACGCAAAGTGAGCACAGCTCCCACTGACGTAATTTAATGGGGCTCTATTTGTGGTTTAATGAAATATTTTCATTGTGTTTTTGGGGGTAAACTTTGAATATGTGATGCAAAAAGAACCACATATTTTCTTCAAAGGCCAGCTGGCGGAGTGCTAAGAATGTCTGTGTTTGCGTTCTCTGCAGAGATGCAGTCCAGCTGTTGCACGCATGCGGGCGGTTTTTGCAAGGACCCAATATTGACAATTTGTTTATGTCTCTTGCTTTAAACTTTACTGTGCTGAATCAGCGTTGCTTTGTATGTAAGCATATTAACTAACAGCTCATAATCATCGATACTGACACGTCAAAACCGTTTTATTTATAGCCCAATTTTATTGTTTAAGGGGGGGTGCCATAAAGATGATTAGAAGAAGCTACAGCTGAATTTTGTTGCACTTTTCACTCAAACCATCCTGCAAGTTAGTAAACACCACATACGTCTTTAATTTACATGGCTGAAGATGTTCGTAAACAGAATAAAATATTTGATTAAAGAGGAATGTGGTGGTGTTCTAACCTCTTTTGACCAAAATTATAGTCATCTGCATTTTTCTGAATTCATGGCTAGAATACTTAAAATATGTGCACTGATAAATGAATGAGAATCAGTTTGTGTTGGAGCTGTGAACTTGGTTCAGGATGTTTAGCCAGGGAACATGAATTAATTCATTTGAATCAGGCTGAATTTAATGTAGAGCTGTTCTCTTCAAGGGTAAACTGGCACTGTCAACTTGGCTTGAAATGATTAAGACCTTTCATAATGTATCTGGCCATTCCATTCCTTGGACACAGCTGATACATTTTGCTGCAGCCATAAAAAATACAATTAACTTTTGATGAAGGAGTTTGTTTAAAAAGGTTTTAATGAGGTAAAAACACAACGAGAAGGAAGAACTCTAATCAGCTGCCTTACGTTATGGCATCATAACCAGAAAGCTTGTTGGCACAGAAGGATCAATTTTTTTTAATCTAATTTCAGTTTAATGGTTTTCACAGGAAAGACTGGCTGGTATTTTTTAGCTTAATGCACTGCTTTAAACAGGCAGCACCTTAGTGAGCACTTTGTATTAATATAAATTTTTTGTGCATTTTAATCTTTTTCAGCTAAGATGACAAAAGTACAGACAAATAAGACTAAATACAACAGAGCCATGTTAAAATTCAATTACAAGCACTTTGCTTTGTGGTACTCACAATTGTTTTTGACAGTATGAGTGTTTTTAGTGCGGGAGTCAGATGGAATTCCATGAATCTCCACTCTGACAAATGGGTCCAGAGCTTTTCCAGGCTTGGGGGCTGGAAGGTTCGATCCACTTATCACCTGTGAACAGAGAAAAGGGAGTCAGCTTAGATTTGGTTTGGTTTACCAGAAAATAATATTAAAAAAAATTTAGTAGCTACATAAGAACAGAAGAAAGAGGGTTGTAATTACTACAGTCTGGCGAAAAAGCAAACTTATCTGCTATCCTGTCACATTGTGCCTTCCCTTTCACTGGCTCTGATTAAAGACAAACCTGCATACATCATTTGGCACTGATAGAGCCTCACAGTTTCCAGTCTCAAATTACAGTCTGTACATATCACTCATAGTCTTGCTGTATATACCTGTATATAAAACCATGTTATATAAATATCTTCATGTTGGTGTTTAAATCTCAGATTGGATTTGTCTCAGAGCTTTGTTATAGAGAAACAGATCATCACATATTATAGGCTAATCCTTAATAAAAGATTTGAACTGAATCTTTTTTGGAATATATTCAATACTCAATGCACCTACAGGGTCTCAAGTGATCAAATAATAGAATGATGAAAGGACTATGTGTTGGCATTGCCTGATGTGCTTTTATTTAGTTATAATTTAAAATGTTGATTTAGAAACTGAATGATACAACAAAAATAAAACAAAGTACAACAAACCAAATCCAAGCTAAGTTGCTAACTCATGCCAACATGTTAACTGTGTTCTGGCCTACAGTAATAAAGCAACCCGCACTTTCTTAGCATCTCCACAGTGCCGCAGGCTGATCCCCTCCATGCGATGCCGCATTGATGCATTAATTCATCGTAACGGAACCCCAACCAAGTTTTTGTATTTTATTTTTATTTAAGTATTGAGACAGATTTAGACGTATTGAATCTACAGTACATAATGTACAGTACCTACATTCTGCATTATGCAAATAGTACACAAACATTTTTGTATAAAAAAATCTAGTTATTAGGTTTAGGGGGCAATTACTTTTTAAATAGGGCTAGGTGGGTTTGAATAGCTTTTTTAAAAACTGTCTTTTTTATTAAAAGGGTTCTTTGATATTAACTAGTCTGATGATCTGAAGTATTTAAATGTGACACAAAAATCAAGTACTAAACGTAGAGTTCAGTATTTTTCTTTAGGATGGTATGTGATGAAATTATAGGAAACAGCACCAAAGTCTAAAGCCAGTGTGAAGCAGAACTTCAAAGGGAATTTAATCAATATTTGGTAATGCTCTGAGTATTTGAAAAAGTTAATATTTCCTCTAATAGTCCTCCAGAGTTAAAATCAAAGCTAACCTGTAAACATCATGCTAACATTGTCAACTTTGCTCTGAAGCAAGTGCACTTTTAATGCTAATATGTTGAACTCCTTTTATTTAGGATGCCACAAGGCATAACTTTATGGAACAACTGCAGGCCTATGCACCACGTCTTTCACCCTTTGCTATAGGGCTTCCTTCTAAGACACTTACAATAATGAAATACAATGATTTATTAATTAGACTGTTGGTCTAATTAGATTCCATGTCCTGTGTTTCTTCTTTCCCCTTTAATTTCTGAGGGAGATAATCTCATTAAACAGACAGTCTCAGGAAGTTTTACATCATTGTTACTTCACAGCACCCAACAGGGGAGCATATATCTGGAAGCATAGGGTGAAATAAGCTCTGCTATAAAAACCCTAGATTGTGAGGTACAGACACACATGTAAAGAGCGCTCGCCCACAGACAGCGCAGTAACACTATACCTTAATCCATAATTCCAGCATGGGGGGATTAGCACGCATTCATTGCTCCGTATCTCTACCTTGAGCAGCAAGTGTGTGGGTTTGAGGTGGTGCTGGCTGGAGCTGGGATCAAAGCTCCTCTCGCTGGACATGAGAACTGCTGGCTTCAGGATGTATCCACAGCCGCCGTTGTCCCGGAAACGGCCATCATTAAGGTCCATAGGCAGGCCCGGAGACTGGAAATTAAGAGCCACTGCAAAAGGCCGTGGGACAGTCTGAGAACAATGAGAATCAACAGCAACAAAGCAACACTGCATGTGCCCAAAGTCTGTTTGGAAAAAGAAGGCAGCATTAGATGATCTCTGCATCCCTCCAAGTTTCTAAAGCTAATTTTCACTCCACAGAGAATAGATAAATTATAGAACAACTTGAAATGTTTCTGCAGCAAAGATTGCATCAGGGAGACAGTCTGTGTCTGTGTAGTGGGGGGGATTTCTGTACTGCTAATCTTTCTGTAAGCATGCCCACTGCATGCAGAGTGCATTGTATTCACACTTTTTGAAATTAATGTCACAAACTGTGTATTTAACTTGGACTTTATGTAAAAGACATAAAAATTGTAAACTGCCAGGAAAATTGTTCATGTTTAGATAAAATTCAAAGTTAGCTGAACATATTGAGAGGCTGAAATTTTGACCCATCTTTCTTTGTAAAATATCTTGACTGGATGACGAGTGCCTGTGAACAGCAGATTTCAAGTCTTGCCACAGTTTTACATTTGAGTCTAGGCTTTAACAGGGCCATTCTAACACATGCTTAAATCTAAAGCATTTCGTAGTAACTCTGGTTGTATGTTTAATGTCATTGTCCTACTGTTAGATAACGTCTGCTTAAGTTTTGAATTTTTTGAAACTTGTTAAGGGTCCTGGGCTGCCCTATATATAGCTCAATCTATTTTCCAATCAGGCCTGATCAGCTTTTATGTACCTGCTTAGGAAAATATTCCCAAAGGATGACGTCACCAGAATATTTCTTTGCATATAGGCCTAAAAACATTAGTTTTGGTGTCATCTTAGCAGATCACCAACTTGCATGTTTTCTGTGTCCCCTACATACTGTAGCTCATGGCAAATTGAAAGATGGACTTCTGTGTTTCAATAATGGTTTTCTTCTTGCTCGCTCTTCTATGAAGTGTCAGATTTTCAGAGTGCACTAGGAGCAAATTCTCCCTGTGAATCTCTGCAGCTACTCCAGAGGCACAATGCGCCTCTTGACTGCCTCTCTAATTACTGCTGTGCTTGTCATGTCTGTCAGTTTAGTGTCTTAGCATGTTTGAGATTAAGAACTCGGCTTTAAACTTCTCCTTGACCTGTCTGCTGTGTTCCTCGGTCTTCATAATGCTGTTTTGTCACTTATGTTCTGCAACAAAAATCTGAGGCCTTCACAGAACCGCTAGCTTTACACTGTAGATTAAATTGCACACGGTGACACTCTGACATTTAAAGGCAATAGGTAGACCTGGATTTTATTTAGAAGCATGCCACACTTTTCAGTTTCTATTTTAAAAAAAGTTTTAACACAATGTATTTTCATCCTTTCTCTGCACATTGATAAACTACTTTGTGTTGGTCTATTACGTAAAATCCCAATAAATTGTACTGAAATTTGTTTTGGTAGCATGATTACATCTGGGTAAGTTCAAGAGGTGTAAAACGATTTGCAAAGCACTGTTTTCTTTGCTTCCTTGACCACACATTTGACACAAACGAAGAAAACTGTCAAATAAAAAAAGAAAAAACACATGTAAACCTGCCAAAATGTTTGTCTGAATTAACAACTTTTTCCACTATACAGTGTGAAGTTCTGCTAATCTTCCAGTGATTGATCTGTCTGAGCTGCTGCTTTGTTCGTCTGTCTCTGAAATCTGCAGCTGCTGAGCTGCACCCACAGCATGTACACCGTCTGCTCAGCGGGGCTCCTTTTCAGAGAAGGCAGCATTCTGACTGAGTGATGGAGACGGATGTGTAAAGACAGACGGAGTGACAGGAACGCGGGCCTTCAAGATGCATTCATTCAGTGAGTCATGAAAACAAACTGAATAGCTGCAGAATTGTATATAAGGTTTAATATTTTCACTGAAAGCATAATTTCACTGAGAGAAGTTTGTTGCTGTGGGTGTAGTCAAACTAACTTCAGACCATTCAGTTAAAGAAGAGTGAAAGGAAAATATAGAGAGCTCTGACAATGAGACAGCTGCTGCATAAAGGAAATAAAGAAATACATTTACACAGGTGCAAATGAATCCAGAGAAGGTGTGAAAGGAGCCAGGAGAGGAGGACACTTTTCTAAGTCATTTTCTTTGAAGTTTGACAACTTAACTTCTGGACTGCACGTTCTCTTTTTCTCAGCTTATAATAAATTACAAGATTGTTCGGTGAATGTTGAAACCTTTTTGATTCCCTGTGACACTGCAGACACAAGGGATCAAAAATATTCTTTCTGTATTATATTTATTTAAAGTTTTGACAAAGACATGGGTAGTTGTGCACATTAGATAATACTCCACACTTGGAACAGGATTAAAATACTGAAATGTCAGCAGTTGAGCCATAATAATTAAAGTTACATGTTTCTGCTTAAATAAATATTCATTGTAGAGCTTTTCTGGCTCACCGATCTGCGCACCAACGTTCCAGAACTCCTGAGGGTTGTAGTTGGACGAGGATGTTCTTGAGCCTGCTGGATAAATTCTGCTGAGGAACTTTTGATTGTGCTGAACAAAATCTGGACCTGAAAGAGAGGATGCAGGACCCAGTAAGAGAGAAATGTTAACTCAAACTTATAGCACTGTAAAGTCGTTGATCAGAACATTCACAGTTACAGACTTCACACATGTGGTTCCTTCTGATATTCTAGCTTTTAATTTGATACAGCACAGTGGATGTTATAATGCAGTGATCGAGGGAAGTAATGAGGTTCATCTGTAAGGACATGGTTACAATAAAATTTTCAGTTGGGCATGAGACCGATCAGACTTGGATTTGTTACTGATTCTTGATGGGACTGCAAGATATCTGCATATCCGACACACAGTTCTTTCCAAAACGTTAACACAACTCCTCCTTTTTTTAACATTTTGCTCCCATGGAGTCAGACTTTCCTGTAGTCTCTTGAGTTGGCCTTGCTATATAGATTCTTAAGGTTTTCTGAACATCTATTGAAGTTTGTATTTGGACCTTTGCTTCTTTATCATTAATTTTTTGTCCAGGTACCTGGCCATGACAGCATATTGTTCAATGTTTAAATAAGGAAAGTGGACAGTTGTTCTAAGGTTAATTTACACTTGAAAACCTTGAAAAAGAAAGTGATATCACATATAAACTTGAAGAAATTACCTTATAATTTTTTGTGAATTTAACAAAAACGGCAATGAATTTGCCAGGACTAAGGAACTTTATTCTGCCTGAATGATTTACAGGTCAGAGGTGTTTACCACATGAAAAATGAAAATGGTCTGGTTCTGAACTATTAAAAGTACTAATCAAGGCCACATTTAACTGAATGAAAGAAAGCCTGGGTCTTTGACAGCAAACTGGAAAGAATTGTGGGATGATGCACATATATTCCATACTTTCCAGATTCATATTCCCATAGTTTGGGGGATGGACGGTTGGATGGATGGATGGATATGGATGGATGGATGGATGGATGGATGGATGGATGGATGGACTTTTCTACATTGTAGAGACTTGGGACTTTAGCGCAAGCACTTTGTTTTGCTCTGTCCTTAAAAGTGCCACCCTATATACATCAAGTTTGGTTTTCCAGTTGAGGAAGTTTCTGATCCTAACCACAATGTTGGAATCCTCAGCATGTTATTAAACACTCAGTGCTTTAGGAAAATCAGTTTTTCTGTGTACCTGAGGCCTTTATCAGCTTGCGAGCCTTCTTTTCTGCAATGGATGTATTCTCATAGCAGTTTTGATTATCCTTGGAGTGGCTGAAGCTGATGAACTTGACAGACCTTGTGTATATCACCAGATCCGATAAAGCCTGGGCCACCTTCACCTTCTTCTTCTTCTAGTCATTGCAGTTCAGTAAGAGAGGATTAAACTTCAAAATGGCACCAGTTCTGTTGTTACACAAACATGCCGCTGACTAAGCTCTGTTTAAATCTGACTGAAAAAACCCTAACTTACTTTCTTTTTTGACCCTGCTTTTCTTGGAGACCAGAACTTTGCTTTGCTTTGATGACCCTCGTCTTCCTCCTCCTCGTCCTCCTCATCTTCCTCCTCCTCATCACCATCCTCACCCTCATCTGCACTTTCTTCTGCCTCTGTTTTGTCATCTGCCTTAATTTGAGACCTTAGCTTTTTGTTCTTGATCAGGATCTTATACTTCAAGTCCTAACAGCCCCACACAAACAGTATGAGCTAACACATAAAATTATGCACACGAGCATTAATATCTTCAATATATACGATCCTCAATATCTTTTATTCATGGTGAACTAAAAACTATCAAGCATTTGCATCAGTGTAACAACTAAGCATTACTTTTGTAGAGATCACTGTGGCAATGATTTAATGCTGAGATCATTTCAGGTGATATTTCCTATAGTGCACACAGTTTAGGGGTTATAAAGACAAAGGTAGCTGCATTTAACCATGAAGTAATACATCTGCTCTCTACAATTTACTCTGTTGACTCCAAGGTTGTTTGTGCCCTTAATCATGGTTTTCTGTCACAAAAAACTGTAATATACAAGATTTTTCAGAGAGAAAATATGCTCTTCATCCAGTGTAAGGGGGGCTTTGTAATGAGTGCAGATGAGCAGGATTTATGTGATTGATATGTGTCAAAATCTGCTTGTTACTTTCTCAAGGAGGCCCATGGAGACGACTGAGCAAAGGTCGAATTTTCTTTTTTTCTCTCTTATGATAGTTGCTAATAATTTATACAGGTAGTCATACTGCCGCCACGCTCGCACAGATTCTTCAGCTCTTGAACAAACACATTTACTTTTCTTTGAGTCTTACATTTGGGCTTGGGAGGTCTCCAGAGGTTGAATGATCCAGGGGGCTTTTCAACAGCTTGTCCCCTAGGATAGAGATAAGGTACTGGGCCATGACCTCCTGCTGCTCCTGGCAACAGTGGTTTTCCAGAGACAGAATAATCGGGAAGGCGGACACCTGTCAGCAAAGAACCCACCAGTGAGAGAGGACGAAAGTCTCTAAATTTAACAAATGACATAAACGTGATTGCAACTGACTGCTCTCTCTGTAGGGTCTAAAGATTTAACAACGCCTAAAACACTCTATCAAAGACAGTTAGCAGTCAAATTATTTCTGTCAGAGAGGCTACTAATTGGACAGAATGGCATCTCAGTAGGGATTGCTTGTGTTTATAAAAGTATGAGTTATAAGCCTTTAGCACTAACTTTTCCAATAGTTATAATCAATCTGACAGAGAGAGGTATCCCAATCGTTGTGGTTTTTAGTATAACAGTGGCCATCAGTGGGCTCTAGATGGACAAACTGTCTACTTTTAAGGCTAGGCTTAAAACTTTCCTTTTTGATAAAGCTTATAGTTAGAGTGGCTTAGGTTATCCTGAGCTATCTCTGTAGTTATGCTGCTCTAGGCTTAGGCTGCTGAAGGACATAATGACCACTTTCACCCTCTTCGCTACATTCTCACACTACTCTCCAATTTTGCATTATTTGCTGTTATTTCAGCTTTTAACTTCTTGTTCTCTCTCTTTTCCCTTCCTAGAAGCTATACCTGGCCTGACTCTGTGTCTACCTGTGACACCTTTCTGGAGAGGGGCATCGTCCAAGCTTAATGCTCACCTTCTACAGATGACCATTTGGCCCTGTCTTTCAGTGTTTAACCCTTTCTCTCTCCTAGATATATCAATTTAATGAGCTTTTACTGTAACTAATTATATGTCCTCTCTTTCAGACTCTAACCTTGAAAACTGGCTCAGAGTTTATCTGTTCTTTCTTTCTAGGTGAAACGACTAAAGGAGCTACGTCCATTAACATTTACTTTTCCTTCCCATAGAAAGTACTCCTGGATCAGTGCTTCTTTGTTCTCTTTGTGTCTCTGCTCTGTTCTCTCTAACCCCCAGTCGGTCGTGGCAGATGGCCGCTCACACTGAGCCTGGTTCTGCTGGAGGTTTCTTCCTGTTAAAAGGGTGTTTTTCCTCTCCACTGTCTCTACATGCATGCTCAGTATGAGGGATTGCTGCAAAGTCAACACCAGTGACTGTCCACTGTCTCTACATGCTCATCCGGGAGGAGTGACTGCTACAAATCTCTGACTGGATGCAGTCTGCTGGGTTTCCTTAGATAGAAAAACTTTTTAGCCAATTTGAATAAATAACTGAATCTGGCTGCACTGTTCAATGATTAGGATTAATTGGAATGAATGTACCTGACTTTTGTGAAGTGCCTTGAGACAACATGTGTTGTGAATTGGCGCTATATAAATAAACTGAATTGAATTGAATTGAATTATATAAACACAAGTAAAAAGTCTGAGCTGTTACCTCAAAGGCGTGTTGTGCCACAGTTGCGATGACATCCTTAAAAAGTATCTTGGTGGTGAGGGTGTAGCCGTGGTAAACTACAGGCTCCATATCTGGACCATCCCAGCAGTCAATCTCCAGACAGCGGCAGCCTTTCCTCAGAGCGCTGGGTCACACACATTCACACACAAAGCCGCATCCACACAATCAGCTATGATAATCACAAACTTGACAATTTTCCTCCCATACATAAAGTCTCACTCATCTAATTCTAGCGTTTGATACCATAGATATTTACTACTTCTGCTGAATATATTTTAAGTTTTATGGAATATAGCTTTCTGCTTAAGCATAATAATGATGTCACTTTAAATTGCTATGGATTTGATGTATTTTCTGGCACCCTGGTGCAGACTTATCTCTATTTCTCCAGACTCTCTCCAGAGGGACTGCTTCTGCATCTCTGCCAATTTATTGCTTTCACTTATATCACCAACAAAAGCACATTCCTGTGCCCATAAAAAAGCAGCCTATAAAAAAACTGCATATATTTTTTTCAGTCCTCGGATCCAGTTAATGCAAATACTATGGGGAATAAACAAAATGGAGTATTGCCCAAGGAAAATTCTCGAATTGGCTTTAATCAGTGATCAGATTTGTGCCCTAAGACAAAGCATAGATTTAACTGGTTTAGTAAATTAACATATTCAATACAAAACATGTATGATGATAAATGTAAACCATAGCACTATGTGTGTCATACTATAAGGGATCCTATGTTAGTTGCATTCATTTGCATTTGCTAACATTTTTTGAGTTTGTATTTACCTGACAGACCAACACAATGTTCACCTTATGTGGGAAGTGAAGGGAAAAGTATAAATGGTTTTCATGTTTTTACCTAATACAATTCCAAAAGTGATATGCATTAGCCATCAGCCACATTGAATCCACACTTTGTAAAACCACCTTTTGCTGCAATTACAGCTGTATGGTTTTGGGGGTATCTCTCTACAAACCTTTGTAACATCTAATTATGCTTCGATCCAAACCATTCCATTGTATCTCTGACTGGATGTTTCTTGTCGTTGCTCTATTGGAAGGTAAAACTCTTTTCCCTAGTCTTAAATCTTTTGCAGTCTGTATTTGGCTCCATCCATCTTCCCTGTCCACACTGAACAAAAGCAACTGTATGATGCTTCCACCACAATGCTTCACCATGGAGATTGTGTGTTCACTGGGAAGTGCATTGTCCGTTTTATGCCACACACAGCCCAAAAAGTAATAAATGTTCTTTGTTGGTTACACCTAACCGGAGCACCTTGTTCCACATGTTTTTGGCATCATATGCCCATGGATTGAACTCAGAAGCATGATATTGGTGGGTTGACATCAAACCATCCACACTACCTGATTTGTTTTGGGACCTTTTTATTAATCATGAAGCATAAGGACCACCTGTTCCTTGTTCTTCATGATGCTGCTTTTCCACTCTAACAGACCTCTGAGACCTTTAAAGAACAGTTGTATTTATACTGAGATCAAATTTCATATCAGTCAACTCTATTTAATAATCAGTTTACTTCTGTTGCACTAACTTTATTTAGGGTCGTCAAAGTAAAGGGGGCTGAATATAAAACATATCTAACAAAATTTTAAAACCATGTTTTATTCTTATTTCACTTCACTTACAATCACTTTACATTGCAGCACTGTTTGGTCTATTACACAAAGTATAAATAAAATACATAGAATGGCTAATTTGTAGATGTAATGTGTTCAATGTATATTGATTCTTTGGCAAGTTAATGCAACTATAAGATGAGGTACAATAAGTGAATTTCTATTTTTTAACAGCTGAATCTCTAATCATTGTCCTCCTGCAGCTGTAGTTCTGTTTTTCTGTCAGATAAACATGTAGTTATCAACCCAGACCAGAGCTTGAAGGCTGCTAGTTGTCAGCTGTTTTTTAATCGCTCTCATTGTGCCACTGGGTATCCACAGCAGATTTGCTGTCTGCCTCAGCACATCCATAGGTCAGAGAAATGAGAAGGACGGTACTCAGTATCCAGATACCAAATGTGTAGCTGTACAGGGACAGGGTCATCTTACAAGATAAATTCTGTAGACTTCAGTACTTCTAATGTGCTGCTTTTTTAGGCACTTTGTGTTTTTCGATTCTAATTAATCAAATCTCTTAAAACGATGACACATCACATCACAGTAAAACAAAGCATAAAAAACCTTTGTAAACATTGTACATACTCCCTACCTAACATATGCATCAAGGTGACTCCTGCCCACTAGCTGATCCCCTGTCAGGTAGGTGTTGTGAGAAGAGGAGATGAAGTAGCTGTTGAGAGGCTGGCCCATGTCTTGGTACACTGATGTATGAGTCTGGTCGAACAGGCAGCAGTCTTTGGACTCCATGTATCTGAGGAAGCCTTCAAACGTCATGGACCTGCTTTCTATGGCTGAAAGAGGAGGAATATGCAGGTTGAACAGTGTGCCAGAAGAGGTTCTTTAGAAGAACTGCAACAGCCAACCCAATTAGAAATTTACCATGTTTACATATAAGGATGGTGCCTGTTATGGATTTTGCTACAGAGTTTTATTGATTTAAAAAAAACACTTTGTCTTTCCTTCTAGATGGGATATCTGAGTTGAAAAGATCCATATTTTTAACAATACTGTAAGCTGCATGCATACTAAAGTACTCCTGGTTTGCTAACCTAGACGTGTAACCGAGCTATCACAGATAGAAGTGTATATCTTCAGGGGTTTAGGGTTGTGAAAAGTTCCTGTTGCAGAGGATGTTTTTTTGTTTTTGAAAAATTAAAAAATAGATATTTTTAATACATGTATTAATTGGGGGACCAATACAATAAAAAATAGTTTTTAACAAAATCCCCAGTTGTAAAAGTATTGATACCCAGTGCTGTCAATACAATTGGTTGGCAATTGGTTTCTGTCAACAGGGAATGGGATTGACATTGAACCACAGCGTATTTCTCTTGGTTTCTACACTACTGTGTAGAACTAAGGCAGATCTTTGACATCGGATAATGTGTACAGTAAGATTAACATGTGCTCATGTAATTACCAAAGGACATGGTCAGTTAGATGCCAGAGACTTGAAGAACACATGGAAGATCACTCATTTTAAACTTTACCTTGAGAATTTATCGGCATTTGCAACAAGTGCACCTTGTTAGATACTCAGCAATGTCCCATCCCTATATTGCCTCAGTGTAATGGTGAGGAAATGACATTCCTCCATAAAATTGTTGCTTATGTCTGAGTTCTGGCCACCATATGTTCTGCAGGTGCTCTGTACTAATTTAAATAAGAATTATCCACTTTATCCTTCACTAAATCATTTGGTTTTTGGTATTTCTCATAAGTGCCTAACATTGGGTGGTGCTATGTACAACCAGGATAAAAACACTGTTGTGAACAACAAATAGCAGTATAGCAGAACAGCAGATATTTTTTGAGTATTTGTAGACAACTGTAAAAATTTTAAGAATGTTAACAAAACTGTACAAACAACCAGAGCAAGTTAGGGATCTTTGTTCAGAATCTCATATGGACCCAATCAGTTTAGAAGCCTTATTCTGCCATCTCTCACAATAAATCAACTAATCTTCTTTGCATTAACAGCATCACAGATCCTCCATCATAGGTATAGGAAGGCGGGGACATGGGCATGATGATGATAGCATGTGATAAGGACTGAGTCCGTAGATGTCATACATATGTGAGGTCGACAAGCACACTCAGTTAAAGGTTCTAACCAGTCGTAGAGGGTGGTGTGCATAGTTAGTTGGCGATGTGTGCATGGTCATAACAGTGTGACAGTGCTCGCGGGTCCAGGGTGTGCCAGGAACTATCAGTGCCGTTAGTAAAGGGTGCTGAGTGTGAGTCCACGCCGTCGGCATATAAACGGTCGCTCGGGACGGTGAACGAACTTGGCCAGCCTAGGTCGCACCATAATCACAAGAGAAACAGTGACCATGCAGCCTCCGTCGACTAGTGGTGCAATCCAGACGGGTGTGGGTGGAGTATGCATGTCTGGGTGAAGGAAGCATCGGGGATCAGCGGCAGTGATAGGTGGACAGGGTTGGGTGGACGAAGAAAGTGAGGCACAGAGGTCGGGAACGTATGAGACGAGAGGGTGGAATGCTCAGCCTCTGAGGTGTGATATACAGTAAGTGTGGGTTGTGGGTGCAACATGTGCTCTCATAATAGACGAGCGATAGTGAGCGAACCGCTGAGATAAGCAGAGTGGTGTGTGTGAACAGGGATAAGGTGGTGGGACTCGTGGGGACGTGTGGGTATGAAGGTTAAACTGATAGTGATGTGAGGGTGAGACTAGGGATTAAGGGGAGAGATAAGTGGGATGGGGGTTGAAAGTGTGGTTGCGGAGACTGAATCCAGGGGGCGGGGGATATATGTATATGATTGGTGACACGGATAGGGAAAAGGATTACGGTGAGTGAAGAGGGACGGGTACAGTGGTACAAATAAGAAATGAGAAGAATAATATCTAGTGACACCTGCCTCGGGACGCTGGTGGAACGTGACTGGTTTGGGGGCATAGGGAGGTTTGTGCGAATATACGAACAGACGGGCTCACGCGAAGACAGGGAGCGGTGACAGATCTGTGACTTTTCCGGGATGTCCTGTTCTATCATTTAAAGGGAAGGGTATGTTCAGGCCAGTGCAGTCAACGGAGTCTATCGGGGAAGAACGCGGATCACGGCGCAGCCCACTACCCGGGTGACCACTCCTGTGATCATGAGGACGCTCGACACATACTCACCGGCCTGGCTCGCGATCTGTATCAGACGCTCAGTGTAAGGTGTAGGATGATGGTGGCGGTATATCATATGATATGCAGCATATGCAGACAGTGGTGTAGCAACAGCTGCAAGGGGGGAGGAAGTGCGCGAGTGACGGCACATGCAATCAGGACACGATTGGATAGAACTGATATATGTGCAGTGCTCATGGTGAGGGTCTATGGTAGTCAAGTGCATTATCACGTGGCAGAGTCAAGACCGGTCTGGCCGGATCAGGGACGACTGGGGCACAAGGGTGTGTTGAAAGCAGCATCGACACAGACAGAGCAATCATGGAAGGGGAGAGGGAAAAAGGTAGGGGAAGAGTAGGGGGTAAGGAGAGGGAAGGGGGAGAGGAGATAATAAATAGGGAGGAGAAAGGGAGGGGGAAAAGGAAGGAGAGGGGAAAGGAGAAAGAGTGGGTGTGTGGGGGGGGGGAGGGGGCAATGAAGAACAAGGGAGCGAAAGAACATAAACAGGATGATGAGGAGGGAAGGGGGGGGGAGGGGGGGGAGAGGAGAAGGGGAGAAGGAGGAGGAAGGAGGGGGGGAGGAGGCGGAAAAGGGGAGGGAGAGGGTGGCGAGAGGGGAGAGGGGGATGGGGAGGGGGAAAAGAGAAGGGGGGGAAAGGGGGGGCAAGGAGGGAGGGGGGGGGGGGAGGAGGCACAGGGGGGGGCAGTGGAGGCAACACGAGCCCGGAGGGGGGCACGGAACTGAACAGAGGGGGACTCTGGAGGCTTGTAAGGATGGGAAGGGAGATAAGTGCGTACGGAAGAGGAAGGGGAGGGGAAGGCTCTGAAATGTACTAGCGGGTCGGGAAATGAAGAGGGAAGGGAGTATGTACTGCATGGGAAATTTAAAGGGGAGGGGAAGAGGTGAAAAGATTTTGGAGGTGGTAGCAGTTAAGTAAGACCGAAGAGCAGGCAATAGACCTGGTTGACAATGGTGTTTCTATAGAAGTTAGATAGTGATCTGGGAAAGAAAGCTTCTGGGTTTTCAGAACCTGATGCCTGGTACAATGTTCTACATTAACTTCATCTGGCGATATTGAGTAACGCTCTACGATTTGAATTGTCGGGCATAATAAAACTCGAAGGATCCTGTTAAGGAGGTGTAAAAAAATTTCGTAAAATCTTTAGGCAGATCTGTAACACCTGGGGCATACATTAGGTGCCTAATTTTTTTTATTATACGATATGGTTGTAGTGTGAGTGATATGGCTCATCGGCTGCGGGGGAAATAGGGGATAACCACTTTGTAGCATGATTCCGAGCACCAGTAAAGAGTTAGAAGCTTAATTTCAGCTCACTGGGTAAGGGAGGGATTTGTTATCTTCAATACCTTGTAGGGGATTCCGGTGGGGTGCTGGTACTGTCAGTTCAGCTACGAGCATGGCTAGGCTGATGGATAGGGCAACTGAGAGGATTACATGAAATCCGTATCTACGGCACTATGTTTTCTTGTTCTTGGGACATCGTTGTTTAAGTAGAAACGTTACTGAGCACTAACGCGAAAAACTACGACTAACCGTGTGCCCCAAGTGGACCTGAGCAGTAAAAGAAATTACTTGGATTGGCTTTCTATGTGAAGGAACTATTTTGTGCATTGTCTGTCTCTGCAAAATCATGAACTTTTAAACTTGAGACAGTAAGAGAGGCCCAACTGCTAGCTTATTTGCATCTAATTATATTTTGGCAGTGATTGGTGCTTTTATGTGCTTAGAATAAAATGACGTTCGAAAGTTGAGAAGGTTCAACGAAGACGACAGATTAATATCTGCCATCTTGAACTTATGTTCGACAGAACTATCACTACTGAAGTTTCAGTAAATTGACTATAATCTGCTGCTTCTTTGGTGCTGATGTTCATAGCGTTATAAATGCTACAGAGCTTAGAGAAGAAAGACCTTAAATGTAAAAAGTGAAAGAAAGAAATATGAGCTGGTAAGACTTACACGAGGCTGCAAGGGCAATGCACAGAAGCAGGGTGAATCTCATCAGATATCCCTCCATCGCTTAAAGTTTTCTGTAAAAGCGGGATCTGCTGCAGTCTCAGCTGGATTGAATTATGCTTCATGGTCATCAGTGGTTCAATTGTCGACTTGTTGCGGTGGCTAGAGCAACATGCTGTGGGCAGTATAAAGAGGGCAATATATGCAAATCTTAGATAGCTGAGAGTCATGTCAGTAAAGAAATGAGGAAAACAATGGTCAAATGTGGTAACTGATAAGAATCATGGCTGGCCGAATTTGTCTCGGCTAACTGTCACAGTCCGCATTGTACAGGTATTGGTTCTTTTGTTGTTTTGTGCTGCTGTGACGCAACGCTGAAGTTAGCTAAGAACACAAAAATATCTGCTGCTAAAAAAGCACGAAGTATCTGTTCATCAAAATCAAAAACAAAATTTGAACAATTAAACTATGAAATAGTACAGGTCACGTGTTTTTTTGTTTTTTTCTCGTCACGGATTGTGAAGCACCCTTGCTTCAACATGTGCAAGTAAGGTAAGAGGGTGATGGTAATTTTAGCTTATAATGACTTTCTGTCAGTTTCTTTCATGAGCACATCAGGTCTGAGCCAGGGTGTATTCTCCAGAGGTGAGCTGACGTGAACTGACGTCTGGCTGCTGTTTCAGACTCTGCAGGAAGAAAAAAAAAATAAAATAAAAAAAACTAAAAAAATTACGTTGTCTTTAAATAATACCACACTGCCGAAATCAGATAAGATATAATTCATATAGAGAGGAAAGAAAGAGTCTACGTAAACTGTTTATGCAGCTCCAAGGAAAACAGAAAGTCTTGTTATTTCCCCGAACATCACACTGCTGGACTGAAAAAAAAAAAAGTCTGTGGGAGATGAACTGGACAGCTAATGTGGGATCAATTTAAGGGTTCTTTTGTTGGTTAAATCAAGTCCTGATGATAAACCTCTGGAGTTGCAGTTGGGACTGACAGCGAATTTCGTAACAAATATTGCTACCCAGCTTTTTATCTAAAGGTTTCTGTTTTCACACATAAAATATTTGACAACCTCAAGGCATAATCTGCAGATATGCAACCCCAGTAAATTGTTTTGATACATAATAAAATGGACTGGCACAGAGTCAAGGAAAAAATGTTGGCGTCTGCCCTCAAAGCTTTCAGGGAAAATAACAGCAAAGAGAAAGATTGAAAGCAAACAAATCAAAACTTACTTTTCTGAAATAGGTGGCTGTCTTGAATAATAGTTAGGCTTTGTAATCCACAGGCAGGAACGTGGCTGCATTCAGCAATGTGACGATGTGTGGACTTTCCAAAGTTTTTGTTACTGCCGGGGCGGTGCAGATTGACTTCTGTACCCCTCCCACAGGATCCTTTTTTTTTTGTCTAACTGTAGCTTCTGAGAACAGAAACACATGCTGAAGGCTTGTGAACAGTAGGGAATGTTTAAAGAAGAGAGAGAAATAACAAATTCCCTTCAGTTCACACAAAGATCAACAAAAAAGAAAGTAAGCTAAAAGATTATATCATTCCCTCTGAATACACTCAAGTTTTAAAGAATGGGTTATTTGGTTTCCAAAAGCTAAATATCTTCCTTTTTTATAACAGGGAATAAAGCACATCATAAGTCACAAATGTTTTATTTGGCAGCAGCTGGACATCCTTCCTCTAAATTAGTAATAGCCATTATTGTTACAACTGTCTCATTAATTTTGTTTTAAAGTACATAAAAAGGCCAGAATGTTACTAAAAATAAAAGCATGATTTACATGAATCTGATAATGTAACATTTTTAAAGCTACATAAACAACTAAGAACAAATTCCACATTCTTGTGTGTCATGACAATCCCCATTACCAATGAGACAAACAACCCCATCTGAGTTCCCAACAAACATTTTATAATAGTAAAATGTGACTTTGGGGTGCCAGAGAAAAATGAATTTGAATCAAATCTATTACCTTCAGCTTTTTAATGGATTTCTCATTTTCAATTGGGTACACTGTGTGAGCTTTTAATGTAAAAACAAAGACAACAAAGAGAATACCCTGACCCAGGAAAATTATACGTCATCACCTTAAAGTATGACTGACTCTCAAGTCAATTATGTGGTATCATGTGATATATTTCTTTCCATTAAGTGTTGTATTCTTTTTTATTGTTTCAAAGCTATTTTTTTTTCAATTAAACACAAAAGATGTTATGTTTTTGAGACACAATTCCCCCATTCCCATTTCGTTGTACTTTGCTTCCGATGATCCAGTTTTTCTTGTAATGTTTTTTTTAGAATGTTACATTTTTTTTTTGTTTTATCTTTGCTGCCTCTTTACCCGTTTTCTGTCCCATTGTCTCACCTAGTAATAACGTCTACATGAGGTAATCTGTTTCAAAAAGCAAACTTTTTGAAATAGTAAAAATTCGAGTAAATATCTGACAATGGACCAATGAGATCATGAATCAGTTGATTGCTTACTCCAGGCCAGTAGTTCTAAAACTTTTTATACTAAGTACCACCTCAGTAAATTCAAAGTACCACCATCTTGGCAGGCATTTTGAAACCGTTTCACGGGCTTTTTTTATATTGTTATGTCAGAACGACAGAAAGAAAATAGAAACAACCAACGTACTTAAAAAACTAATCCATCATTAGCACTGCATGATTGACTGAAGGCTGTGACTTACATATACACTCAATTTTTATTGAGAAGTTAAAATTTTCAAGAGTGAAGTTGGAAAAATGACCAGAAACATCCCTAGAAGTCAAATTGGTGAGTGGGGAAATGGGATGTTTATCACCAACTCTGATCTCAAAATCCAATAGGGATTCCTTGCAAAAAAAGTTAGTAATAGCAAGAAACGGTTTATTTGGCTTTTGTGTAACTGTATCTCCTTAAATCTATCACACATACAGTACTGTACACCCTGTTTATAGGAACACACTACCATAGTGTTAAAAAAACAAAATGCAAAGAAACACATTTATATTAGCTGTTTCTGCTAATAGTATTTAGTCTGGCCATTGAGCATCATTATTCATCAAATCCCACTGACGTTTAATCATAGAACTGGAATACTGTTAAGATGAGTTTGTTGTTATTCTCAGATTGAAGGTCCAACCTCAGAGGTAAATGGAAGCAACCATCACCATTCATTTCCAACTTACTGTTCTCCACTGCAGTTCTTACTCAAGCTTTTCAAAATTTTATTTTCTGCTTTTCTTTGTTGAGAAGTTAAGTGTTAAGGAAAGCTCAGTGTGAACAGCTTATCTGATGGTTTTGGTGCTTATTTGTTGATCAACAGGTTAATTCTATAATTACCTTGAAAGTATATTATACAGAGTATATTATACCACTAAGGAAAGCCTAATTACCACCAGAACCAGTGCTCTAGGCCGGTTTTTCAGCTTTGGGAATCACAAACTATTATCTTTGGGATTTTTCATAGATTCTACTAAAGAAAGGCTCCATTTACACAAACACACACACCTAAGAATAATTTATAATAGTCAATTAACCTAATACATATGTTTTTGAACTGTAGAAGAAACCCAGGGTACTCATAGAGAACCTACACATGCGCAGGGAGAACATATACAAACTCCATGCAGAAGGACCCCATCTGGGATTCAAAATCCACGACCTTCTGCAAGGCCTCATGCAGGCCGGACAGAAAAATAAATTTAAAAACTGGCTACTTGTGGGTGTATGATTTAGGGAGACTTTTTTATGCCTGAATGACTTATCAGTTGAAGTTAAATGGTGTAAAAAATCTACTGTCCAAACAAAATAAATGTATTTATTTAAAGCATTTTTAAAAACTTAAATCAACAATGCCAAAAATGTCATTATAGGTTTACAAAACAGACTTCCTGGAAGCAAACCTATATTAAGAAAATGTAAACAAATGAGCGATAACGCAAGACTTTTGCACCATACTGTATTTACCAACAATATATATAGAATTTTGGTGGTACCCTTCCACAATAAACAAACAAGCAAAATAAAAAAACACAACTATCTGCAGAGCAATTGAAGCTCACAAAAGTTGTTTCACTTACTGTATCGTCAACTCCATATTAAAAACAAGTTAGACCTAAAGACTTTGCTTTTCATTAATGATTCAGTTCAATATTACAAGTCTTTTAACAAAATAAAATAGATTGGACAAACAAGATGTCACCTTTAATTATGTTTTGATAGTGCCTTTTGCACCAATCACTGCCAAAATATAATTAGATGCAAATGAGCTAGCAGTTGGCCCTCTCTTACTGTCTCAAGTTTAAAAGGTAGCATCTCAACACTGAAATTTCCAGACCTTTCTATAGCTGTTAAATGAAGTAGGATATTTTGTTAGTAGGATATTGTTTCTCATTATTGTCTTGGAAGACCCATGACCAAAAAATGAGACTTGGCTTTCTGACACTGGGCAATATGTTTAGCTCCAGGATGCCATTATTGTGTCCAACACAGATTCAATGATGCCCATGCCTGATAAGAAAATCAGTCCCAAACCAGCAGGAATCGTGTTCTTCTCTTTTAAATCTTCAATTTTCCTTCTGTAAACTTAAATCTGATGGAACTAGCCAAAAAGCTGTGCTTTTGTTTCATCAGCCCAATGGGTATTCTCGTACTCGTACTCGTACTCGTCGTCTTCCGCTTATCCGGAACCGGGTCGCGGGGGCAGCAGACTCAGCAGAGACACCCAGACGTCCCTCTCCCCAGACACCTCCTCCAGCTCCTTCGGGGGGAGCCCAAGGCATTCCCAGGCCAGCCAAGAGACATAGTCCCTCCAGCGTGTCCTGGGCCGTCCCCTGGGCCTCCTCCCTGTGGGACGTGCCTGGAACACCTCCCGAGGAAGGCGTCCAGGAGGCATCCGGTATAGATGCCCGAGCCACCTCAACTGGCTCCTCTCGATGTGGAGGAGCAGCGGCTCTACTCCGAGCCCCTCCCGAATGGCCGGGCTCCTCACCCTATCTCTAAGGGAGTGCCCGGCCACCCTACGGAGGAAGCTCATTTCAGCCACTTGTATCCGGGATCTCGTTCTTTCGGTCATGACCCAAAGTTCATGGCCATAGGTGAGGGTAGGAACGTAGACCGACCGGTAAATCGAGAGCTTCGCTTTTCGGCTCAGCTCTCTCTTCACCACAACGGACCGGCACAGCGCCCCCATTACTGCGGCAGCCGCACCGATCCGTCTGTCGATCTCCCGCTCCATTCTTCCCTCGCTCGTGAACAAGACCCCGAGATACTTGAACTCCTCCACTTGAGGCAGGAACTCCCCTCCAACCAGAAGAGGACAAGCCACCCTTTTCCGGTCGAGAACCATGGCCTCTGACTTGGAGGAGCTGATCTTCATCCCAGCCGCTTCACACTCGGCTGCGAACCGCCCCAGCGCATGCTGTAGGTCTTGGCTAGAGGGGGCTAGCAGGACCACGTCATCTGCAAAAAGAAGAGACGAAATCCACTGGTCCCCAAACCAGACCCCTTCCGGCCCTTGGCTGCGTCTAGAAATCCTGTCCATAAAAGTTATGAACAGGACCGGTGACAAAGGGCAGCCCTGCCGGAGTCCAACATGCACCGGGAACAGGTCCGACTTAGTGCCGGCAATGTGGACCAAACTCCTGCTCCACTCGTACAGGGACCGGATGGCCCCTAATAAAGGGCCCCCGATTCCATACTCCTGGAGCACCCCCCACAAGGCATCACGAGGGACACAGTCGAATGCTTTCTCCAGGTCCACAAAACACATGTGAACCGGTTGGGCAAACTCCCATGAGCCTTCGAGTACCTTGTAGAGGATATAGAGCTGGTCCAGTGTTCCACGGCCGGGACGAAAACCACACTGCTCCTCCTGAAGCCAAGGTTCGACTATCGGTCGGATTCTCCTCTCCAATACCCATCGGACATAGTAGGCCTTACCAGGGAGGCTGAGGAGTGTGATCCCCCTCTAGTTGGAACACACCCTCCGGTCCCCCTTCTTATGAAGGGGGACCACCACCCCGGCCTGCCAGTCCAGAGGCACTGTCCCCGACCGCCATGCAATGTTGAAGAGGCGTGTCAACCATGACAGCCCCACAACATCCAGAGATTTGAGGTACTCAGGGTGGATCTCATCCACCCCCGAAGCCTTGCCACCGTGGAGCTTTTTAACCACCTCGGTGACTTCAGCCTGGGTGATGAAAAAGTCCGACCCCGAGTCCCCAGCCTCTGTTTCCACCAGGGAATGCGTGATGGCAGGATTGAGGAGATCCTCGAAGTACTCCTTCCACCGCCCGATAATGTCCCCAGTCGAGGTCAGCAGCCTCCCACCCCCACTATAAACAGTGTTGGCGAAGCACTGCTTCCCCCTCCTGAGGCGCCGGACGGTTTGCCAGATGTTTCGAGGCCGACCGGTAGTCCTTCTCCATGGCCTCACCGAACTCCTCCCAGGCCCGGGTTTTTGCCTCTGCCACAGCCCGGGCTGCACCACGCTTGGCCTCACGGTACCCGTCAGCCGCCTCAGGAATTCCACAAGCCAACCACAGCCAATAGGACTCCTTCTTCAGCTTGACAGCATCCCTTACTGCCGGTGTCCACCACCGGGTTCTGGGATTGCCGCCGCGACAGGCACCGCAGACCTTACGGCCGCAGCTATGGGCAGCAGCATCGACAATAGATGCGGAGAGCATGGTCCACTTGGACTCTATGTCTCCAACATCCCCTGGAATCTGGTCAAAGCTCTCCCGGAGGTGGGAGTTGAATACATCCCTGGCCGAGGGCTCCGCCAGGCGTTCCCAGCAGACCCTCCCTATGCGCTTGGGCCTGCCAAGTCTGTCCGGCTTTCTCCTCCTCCAGCGGATCCAACTCACCACCAGGTGGTGATCAGTGGACAGCTCAGCCCCTGTGTCCAAAACATGCGGCCGAAGGTCTGATGATACGACAACAAAGTTGATCATTGACCTCCTGCCTAGGGTGTCCTGGTGCCAAGTGCACTGATGGACACCCTTATGCTTGAACATGGTGTTCATTATGGACAATCCGTGACTAGCACAGAAGTCCAATAATAAAACACCACTCGGATTCAGATTGGGGAGGCCATTCCTCCCGATCACCCCCTCTCCAGGTGTCACTGTCGTTTCCCACGGGGGCGTTGAAGTCCCCCCAGCAGAATAATGGAGCCCCGGGGAGGGGCACTACCCCAGCACCCCCACGGGGACACCAAAAAAAGGCCCGGGTACTCTGCACTACCCCCGGCCCATAGGCCGAAACGACAGTCAGAGAACTTCCCCGCCCCAAAGGCGCAGGGATGCGACCCTCTCATCCACCAGGGTAAACCCCCAACACGAGACGGCTGAGTGGGGGGCAAAAAGCAAAACCCACCCCAGCCCGCCCCCTTCCCCGTGGGCCACTCCAGAGTAGAAGAGAGTCCAGCCCTCTCAAGGAGATGGGGTTCCAGAGCCCACGCTGTGCATGGAGGCGAGCCCGACTATTTCTAGTCGATATCTCCGACCTTTTGCACAAGCTCAGGCTCCTTCCCCCTCAGCGAGGTAATTTTTCCACGTCCCCTGTCCAGCCTAAGCATCGGGGATCGGGCCGCTGAGGTCTCCACCTTCGTCCGCCACCCAATCCTCTTTGCACCGGTCCCTCACGGTTCCCTCTGCAGGTGGTGGGCCCACTGGGGGATGGCCTTGCGTCTCTCGTTCGGGCTTGGCCCGGCCGGGTCCTGCCAGGAGCAACCTGGCAACCAGGCGCTCTCCGACCAATGGGTATTCTTGCAGAAAATTTAGGTTTTGTCAACATGCATTTTTTTCCAATTCCAGTCAGTCTTTTTTGTGTTTTTCTGTCAGTAGTGGAACCCTCTTGGACCTTGGTCTTCTTCCATAGAGCCCAGTATGGTTCGACAGGCAGTGGATGTTGCAATAAGAAAATGAAGCAATTTGTTCTTGGAGTTCAGCTTGAATTGTTTTAGATGATGATTCTTTTTTTTCTATTATCTGTACTGTCCGTCCAAAATACCAGGGATTGCATTTTCTTTTGTGTCCACATCTTGGTAGGTTTACTATAGTCCCATTAACAGCAGTATCTTCTGATAACATTCGTATGAGTCACAGAGAAATGAATCTGCTTGGAGATGGCTCTTTATTGGTTACCTGTATGATGTATATCTATAATCTTCTTTCTGAGGTCCTTAGAAAGCTTTTGCCATTGATTTTTCTGATCAAGAAATATGGCTAAAGTGCAAGGATTATTAGTCTCTTTAGGGATACTAACAAATCTGTCCTTGCTTCTTTCACCATATCATTGCACATTAAACAGCAATGGATTTCTTTTCATAATTCTGTTTGTTTACTCTTTCACACACTAAAGGCAGGCAGGTCTACATTGGACATTTGATTTTAACTGCATCACATTTCAGGACAGATGGAACATTTTTTTTCAATAGGCTGTCAGGGTACCAATACATTTCTCTGCATCTATAGGTGTTAAAAATGATTGGGGACATTCTGCTACACTGCAAGAAAACTGCCTCACATTGCACTTTAGCCCATAACAATAATAATGACAGCTACAATTTCATTTACCAGCCTGTGGTGAGTTTGTATAATAATGATCTCTTGTTGCGACCTCTCATGTTACAATGTGAAAAAAATTGGTTAGACGTTGACTAAAAGGGTTGTGCTTTTCTTTTTGTCTACATGCTGTTTCTCAAAATAATTCCTCCAATCTTCCGCCCCCAGCAAGTATGATTTTATTATGCAAAAATGTTGGCCTTTTTTTGTGGTCTGCTTTTTTATTGCTTCTGTTCCATCAGTTTTTGTTTCTGGCACTCTATTGTCCTCAAACTCACATGCGATCTTGTAATTTTTAAGTGAGTTTTGTATCCCGCAGGCGAGCATTTTCTGTGTAATTACAAAGCTATTATAGAAAATTACATACCTATTATCAGTTAAAGGTCATTGGCATATTTTATGGTCTATACTTGCAATTCACAAGCCAAAGATATTAGTGAGTCCATTAGTGAAAATGGGTTAGCAGGTATTGCAGCTGCTGTTTTTATATAGAAAAAAATGTCTAATGATGGGTGTACAGTCTCACAGCTTTTAGTTTTAGATAAAAATAAAATCTAGAAAAAAAGATCATTGTGCAACCATACAACTAGGTGTCTAAATTTGCAGGATACACTTAAGAGTCTGTCCATCAGACAGAGAAATAAGGTAGTGAGAGAAATAAGATAGGGATTTTGAACACAGATCAATTAAATTATAAACACTATAAAACTGACAGCTTTCGAAAAGGAGAGAATCAGACGTTAGAGTGAAGAAGACAATTTTTCTAACAGGTCATTTGATTTATCGTTGTAGAAAAGCCCACAAAATATCTCTTCTCTCTTCAAGTCCTAATATGTTCTTAAATTGCAGGGGTACTGTGTCTGAAAAAAGTAGTTTGCATTTGATTTGAGTCCCCTCTATTCCGACTGCCCTAAATAAAATCCAGTGCAACCAATAATCTTCAGAGGTCACCTAATTAGTGAAGAGAGTCCACCAATTAGGTTGTCTATTATTATTAAACCTTTATTTCACCAGACAAAACATCAAGAACAATTTCTTATTTACAGTGTTAGCTTAGGTGTGTGTATTTCAATTTCACTGTAAATACAGCTGGGTTGTGAAGGCCTCAGATGTTTTTTTTTTAGAGAATAGTGAACATATAGCCACATTAAGATCAAGGAACCCACCAGAGGGGCCAGAGGTAAATGTGGAATTGGTAACTCTGGATAAGCTACAGAAATCCACAGGGGAAAAAAACATTAATTGTTCACTCTACAAATCTGGTTAGGAAGACTTACAAGAAAAAAGCCATTATTGAAAGAAAGACATATAGATTCCAGTTTGCCACAAGCCATGTTAGAGGCAAATAAACACATGGAAATAATTAGCTTTTTTTCATGGCGTGGCAGCATCATACTGTGAGGATAGTTTTCTTAAGCAGGGGGAGGGATACAGTGCAATGGCTGCAATAGTGAGGCTGGGTTGAAAGTTCAGCTGGTCAAAGATGCTCTGCATCCCATCGGACAAAGCTGAGGAACAGTATTTTGCCAAAAGTATTTGCTCATGTATCCAAACTATTTAATTTAGATGTTACATCTTTGCCCAGATGTTTATAGCATCAAGCACCTAAACATACAAACAGCTTCTACAAATATTCATACCAGACACCCCACAGTGAACGGTGGTATTATATCAAATGGTGAGTGACTGGGAATGACAGCAATTTATGATCTAGTGGTAAACCACATAAAATCTTCAGAGGAATTGGGACTGAACAGCTGTGTAGACTTGAGAAAACTACTAATCAGTGAGGCTAGGGAGCATAAAGATTGGACTCTGGAGCAATGGAAGAAGGTCATATGGTCTGAGTCCAGATTTACCCGGTTCCAGAGTGATGAGTGCATCAGGGTAAGAAGAGAGGCCGGTGTAGTGATGCACCCATCATGCCCAGTGCCTACTGTACAAGCCTGTGGGGCCAGTGCTATGATCTGGGGTTGCTGCAGTTGGTCAGGTCTGGGTTCAGCAACAGTATGTATTCAAAGAATGAGGTCAGCTGACTACCTGAATATACTGAATGACCAGGTTACTCCATCAATGGATTTTTTCTTCCCTGAGGGCACGGGCATATTCCAAGATGACAATGCTAGGATTCATCGGGCTCGAATTGTGAAAGAGTGGTTCAGGGAGCATGAGACATCATTCTCACACATGGATTGGCCACCACAGAGTCCAGACCTTAACCCCATTGAGAATCTTTGGGATGCGCTGGAGAAGGCTTTGCACAGCGGACAGACTCTATCATCATCAATCCAAGATCTAGGTGAAAAATTAATGCAAGACTAGGTGTAAATAAATCTTGTGACATTGCAGAAGCTTATTGAAATAATGCCACAGCGAATGTGTGCCGTAATCAAAGCTAAAGGTGGTCCAACGAAATATTAGAGTGTGACCTTTTTTTTTTTTTTTGGTGGTGACTTTTTTTTTGGCCAGGCAGTGTATATACCAGTACTTTTTGCAATGTAATGTATTTTGCAAAGAAGCAAAATACTCTAAAATAGGGAATGTTTCATTCTGTAAAAGTGCACTTTGGTAAAAACATATCCCAATAGACTTGCAGCGGTAATTGCAGCAAAAGGTTGTCCTTCAAAATATTAACTTTGAGGAGCTGAATAAAAAAGCCCACCACACATGTTTATGAAACATTTTGAAAACTATGTACCCTTTTCCTTCTATTTCACAACTCTGCACTTTTTGTATTGTTCTCTCACAATAAAATACCCATGTTTGTGGTTGTAATGTGAATACATTTTCAAGGGTATGTATATTTGATCTGTACTGTTTTTTTTTTTTATTTATCTGATGTACCAGAAGTTTGAGGTTCTCAGGGTACAATGTTTTTCATTGGCTGATTCATCTTCACAGAGAACGAACTGCAAAATGGAAAACAAAACATCCTTTCAACTATAAAAGAACTCAGAGAGGTCATCCTTTCATTGACTCAACTCACCACACAAAGCTCTTTGGTTAAGGGGAAAAACTGAATAAAATATAAACACAGAAATATTTCAACAAGTCTCCACAACTATTTATAATATAACAGGATCTCCCTCTGTTGGTAGTTGGTCCAAGAGAAGGTAATCAGATCACTGAGAACCGGCATGGGGGAAATCATCACTCTATACACCAGTGTTTTTGTCACACCTCTGAATATGTCATCTGAAAGCACAACCTGATACAGCGTTGACAACTTTTTTTTTCAGTATACATTCAGTGGGTAACAGCAGCAGTCCAAGAGTTTCCTCTGTGCAGAGCTGAAGCATGATCATGTTAAAATGTGACAAATAGGAGTCTAAAGTTATCCAGAGAATCTTATGTTTTCAGCCTAAATGATATTTCATGTCTTAACTCCACAAATCTGACCTCATTCTATCAAACTGCATGTTCAAACAAATACACAAGGGACCTAACCCTAAGAGGAGGCAGTTTTGTTCTACTTGTATTCCTGTCTATAATATCTGGTACATAAATGCCTGCAATCTTCAACTGACTCGCTTGGCTTACATTTAGCTGATGAAGAATATGTCAGGGTTGGAATTCACCTCTGTGCCTCACCAAAGGACACTTCCAAAGCAGCTCACTACTTCAGTGGCATTCCCTTTCACTGGAGCCTGCCTTGCATCTCAGAGCCTCCTCTCCCCAGGAGTACTTTTTCAATAACAGGAAACAATCGGCCGCCGTCTTTCATCACAAGCTGACGTTGGTTCCCGCACGGTGCCACTGGGTCTCTATGCTGCCAGCCAGCCAGCCAGCCAGCACACAGCCAGTCTACAGCAGAGCTGAGCTGAGAGAGAATAAAGAGTCTGTGCCGGCTTCCTCGTTTCCTCTTCGTCCTCTTGGGGGGGTTGTGGGGGGTCTCACGCTTGGGCTTTCACTGAAAATGTCCCAGACTGAAACAAGATTAACAGAGGTCTATCATCATTACAAAGTCGTTTAATGCACATCTCCAGTCCTCTAAGGGAACTATTTGACAAGGCGCTTGTTGCGAAGTAGTCTCATTTATGAAAGTAGTTGATGGGATGGGATTTTTGATGGGATTAAAGTACAGTTTTAGTTAAGTGATGGTGGCGGCAGTTTATCACAGTATGTGACAAAATAATGAAGCTAGATCACTCTTTTGTTGATAACTAACCAGCGGCCCAGCATGGAAACCCTGAGACACTGAATGTTTAAGTTACACTCAACTAAAAGCTTTTGTTTTAAATAAACTACGTAGGCTGTTGTCTTCTAATCTAAACAGTTCCCATGCTTACCATGAAACACTTCGATTTTTACAAAATAATCACCTGCAGCAAATTAACCCTTAACTGTACAGGTGAATCAAAAGCAACTCTGCGTTTACAATTTCTGAATGTTCTGAAAATTCATTGTTCTTAAAGCAAATTTCCACATCTGAAATAACAAGCTCTGAATATGCTTCATATTTCAGAAAATTTAGCAGCTGATGTTTGTAATTGTAAGCTTTGAAAGTATAAATGTAGATTATTGGAGAATTTACTCGGGTATAAGAGTCAGCCTCCTCTGGAGAAACAACAATCAGGCTTTAATAAATGAAATACATAAATATTCAATATATATTCAATGGTTTAAAAAATATGCACAAACCACTACTTAAGTGTTTCATTTTGCATATCTCAAAATTTTTCCAGTGGGAGATTGGGGCATCTAAAAATTTATTTGTGAAGAGTTTTACAAATAATTTGAAATTGACTTCTGACAAAACAAACAGTGTAATGCTATACCGAAGTCCAATATTCAGCAAATGAATCATGTCATTTTTCTTTTTCATTTCACAGTCTCCCTTGACATGCAATATATTTTTTACAGAGATTAACATCCATCAGTTGGCATAAGAGCACCTTAGGTTTTTGCAGAGATAGAAAAGTAATCACACTGCTGGCAGCTTTAGCTTTTATGGTAATATTTTTATGTTACCAGCATGTTTGTTCTGACTGGAAGTACTAGTAACGTTTTGGAGTGGCCCAGCCAGAGTCCTGACTTCTGTGGAGGGAATTAAGATTAGCATTGTTCAAATATTGTTTAAGGATGTCTTACAACCTCAAAGACATTTAGCTTATCACCAAAGCTTGCATTATAAAAATGATTTGATTGCTGTAATGGCAATAAATATTTTTCCATTGATTACTAAGCATGGTATAAGAGGTTCATACATTTTAAAAATAAAATGTAAGTATAAACATGTTTTTACCTCCTATTACTCTGCTCACTTTGCTTTATTATCTTTTAAGAGATGTCTGCTTTGTTTCCTTTTAGACATTTCAGAATGCATTTAGGAGCATATTCTCTGTTTCGAAACCTCAAGTGGCTGATTAAAAAACTGCAGTTTAATACTTTCACGTATAAATCCTGAACATTTCAGATTTTTCTATGAGTAAAATTTTAGTGAGCTATCAATATATTTTCATTTAATCAGAAAGGAGAGCTCTTGTCTCATTTCGCTGGCAGTGTAGTCAGTATAATACTGGTAATAAGAAATTTTCTCTTACTGTGACATTGCAGAAAGGTCTACATGAAACTACAGAAATGTGTAGTCCTGACAAAATACAGTACATCTATGCTACTTGCTGTTGCTGTACGTTGTTTTGTAATAATAAATTATTCTGTGATTGCACAACAAACATCTTTTGCAATAAGCAGCAAGTTGACAGCTTTTGACTGTTTGAATGATATTGTCTTATCTTTTCTTTTTTTAGATCCATGATCTGCAGGTTAATCTAAATGCCACATTTTTTTGTAGTTGTACGTGTTAAAATCCACTGCAAGCTGAACTCTTCCTCTTTGTTTTCTACCTTTAAGAAGTAAGAACAACATTCCTAGCATTCAAGCAGCATCCTCAGTGACTTCATGAAAGCTCTTCAGACGCCTTCTCTTGATTGACTTTCCGATGAACACATCCTGTCCACCTTCAGAGGCCATTTTCCCTTTCCTCATCCCTATTGAGCAGAGTCATGATCCTTGGAGAAAAGTCCGGATACCTGCGGTAATGTCGGCTCAGCCCCGGCTTGGAATACGTGTGTTTGTGTGAGAGAAAGATGAGGGAGGTGAGAGGCAGAGGAAGAACAGCTGGTCATTGGGGCCTCAAAGGAGTTGTTGGAACAACACAGGAGAACTGCGACTGCTGCAGGGTGTCCTGCATCCTGTTGTGTCTACATTCTCCAGCGTCCTCATTGTGATTTATTATTAGAAAGCATTTGCCTTGTTGACCTCTTTTTGGTGTGTTTGTCCAGAATTACCAATAACGTCAGTATGAGGAATAATTTAAAAAGTACAAAATGGAAATTAGGAACACAGTTAAAAACATATACCACTGCAAAATTCACATCAAACTGTATGAATTTATATTATCTTGAATATATTTATGATTTACAACTTTATCAAGATCTCTTTCACATCTGTACATACTGCAGCAATGAAAACAGTGCAAAATGTCTGTGTTTTAAATATAGTTTAAATGAAAAGTTTGTGATGGTTAAAAAGGTTTAAAAGTTTTGCCTCTGTAAACAGTAACCCCATTTTGGCATTGTGTCTCTATTAAATGAATCAAGGAGCCATGTTGCAGCAATAAAGTGGTTGTTTTGTATTCTTTGAATTCCTCTCATCTTAAATGTGTTCAACAGACCTAAGTTTGTATAAAAGGTTTAAAATGTTGCAAAATCTTCCCCAAAGTAATATTTTTTCTAGTAATTCTTAATAACTTGAATGCTGTTTTCTCATCTATCAATGTCAAAGTGTAATACATCAGTATCTCTTGTTTGGCACAGCTAAAATAAACAACCAGTGATTAATTTCTTTCTATAAGAGATGCTGCAGCAATGGACTGCATGAGAAAAAGATTAGTGATTTGAGCATTAAAGCCGATTGATCAGTTGTAATCGACTCCAAAAACAAAATGCTCAACCTTCAAGTGGGAATGAAGCAGCGTATTTAAAAAAAAAAAATAGTCAAATATTCTGCAAGGTGTTTGTTACTTTAGTGGTGGAGCCCCACATCATTGTTCAATAAATGATTATATAAAATGCAGCATCTGAAAGTGGTACCTCAGCTGCAGCATGGCCCTGAAGATGATAATGAGGGAAAGGTCACTGGAGTGTCCCTATCCACTTAGCTCAAGCTGTTAAAATGCTAACTGCTGTTAATATTATGTTTTATCTAGGTATTTAATCATTTTGGACACTGGGCTGTTGAAACATCCCAGAGAAACCAAGTCTCAAATTGTGAATAACTATTTGTGTTACAGGGAAATAACAATAAATTGTTTTCATTTGATTTGATTTGAACTCTGGTGGGGGTTTTTTTTCTAAATGGCAGCCTGTTGGAAAAGTTAATGTTTCTCTTATCCTCTAGTCATGTTTTAGTCCTTTTAAAATCCACACATAAATTCAAAAGAAAACAATATCCAGACACAGCTCATCCAGTTATGTTGCTTTACTACAGTGCATCAATAGCCTTGGAAACCTGGGCAAAGACGTCATCCACCGCCAGCTCAGAGTCCACCTGCAGGTTAAAAATTAACACAACATCATGTGATGTCTATGTTTCAAACATTCTACATTTTGTTAGTCAACAGTGTGTGTGTCATACACACCTTCTTCACAATGCCACGGCTCTCATAGAAAGCAATGACTGGTTCAGTTGCTTTGTAATACAAGTCCAGGCGTTTCTTGATGGTCTCTTCATTGTCGTCGGAGCGGCCACTGGTCTCTCCACGCTTCAAGAGCCTCTTGACCATGGTTTCTGCTTTTGCGTCGACATACAGCAGCAAGCAGGGTTTGCCAATCTGAGGTCAAAGATAGTTTGCTAAATTATGCTTTTTGGAACTAGTGCTGCCGAAATATATCTTAAATCCCATGAATGTTCCCACCTTCTTCTCAAACTCCTCTCCCTGTTTGACCTCACGAGGATAGCCATCAATGAGAAAGCCCTTGGAGACGTCAGCCTTGGCGATCATGGCATCCTTAATCATGTCCAAGACTGTGTCCTAGAAAGCAGACATCAAAGGTGATAAAACATTTACTATGACATAGCAGCTCTTTTTCTTTAAGGTCTTTTGGCACTAGTAGCCTTTATTCATCAGTAGATGGACAGGAAGTAGGTTAGACAAAGAAGGGTAGTACATGAAGTAAACAGCCTGGGGCCAGGAATCGACCACAGGACATCGCGTCGACGACTGTAACCTGAGAATATGGTGTGACTGCTCTTCCAATGAGCCATGTAACATCCCAACATAGCAGTTCTAACAGAAAATGCATGAGGCATTAATTAAAAACTATTGGGTGCTTTCTTACCAGGGGTACAAGCTCCCCTTTCTGCATGATAGCCTGGAGTTGTTTGCCCCTGTCAGAGCCAGAGGCCACCTCAGCACGCAGCAGATCTCCAGAAGACAAGTGAGTGTAGCCATACTTTGCAACTATCTTCTCACACTGGGTGCCCTTTCCAGATCCAGGCCCGCCTACGGATATAAACACAAAACGCAACATGGTAACATGCATGAAAAGTAACAAATGTTAGTAAAGTGTTAGAACTGGCTTAGAGTACTTACCCACAACAAAGATGATCTTAGCATCCTTGATTTTGTCTGCAATAAACATCAAAAAGAGGAGCTAAAAACACATATACAACACTGGTGGCTTTCCATCAAATCTAAATTTAAATCCACAAAACAAGATTTAGGTAACAAACCATCTTGTGAGGTGAATGTAGACCTATTTTCCATTTTTAATTTTGCAGAACAAAGAGTCTCCGTGTGCAACAGGCTGTTTTGGCTCTGCTTGCCTTGAAGTGGCATTGTGCTATTAGTCAAACTGGGTTGACATGGCAACTGTTGCTATCTAATTATGTTATGCAGCTAAGGAGTTAAGAAAGAACTACAGGAAAAGTCATAAGCTTAACCAGTGCAGAAAAGAAAACCCTAACTGAATTATTGCATAGATTATAGTAAATGTATATAAATTGTTATATCTAATTAGTGGTATAATAATGATTTATTTCTATATTAACAGCAAAATTCCACACATAAGTGAAACATTTCTAATAATGTAAGGATTTTCCTTGCAATCTGTAAAAATACCAGAAGAGGGCAATAGAGACCTATGAAAAAAAGCTGTTGTCGAGGTCTACTTTACTTAAACACCATTAGATTACTAATGGAAGCACAAATGAACAAGTTTCACCTCATTAATCACATGCAGTAAAGCATTTATCACTTTACTGAAACACGTGTATTGATTACCTGCCATCGTTTTGCGTCTGTGGAGTGTTTTTCTTCAGCTGTAGAAGAAAAGACATATAGTTAAAATCTAACCCATTATAAGTTAGTAATAACCCTAAACAGATATAATGATGCTTAAAATTTGAAAAAAAAGACATATAGGAAACCAAAGTCATTCTACTTCTTGTTTTCTTTATTCTTACTACTACAATTTAGGGTAAATATAGAATAAAACACAGAAAATATATAGTATTATATAGTTGTTGTAGTCTGTCAAATTGCTAATGTTATAAGTTTTCTCAATTGATTTTTGAACTTTCCAAAATCGATTCAGGATTGCTCCTTGTATTGCAATGGCAGAACATGAAAGGTAATAATCTTTTCCTTTAAATGTTACAACTTTATTGATTTGGACTTTCAGTGGGCTATGACTTAACTGAAAACATCCTTTGTTTCTAAAGTTGTTTAATAGCATTTTGTTGTTCTTTTATTTGTAAGCTTTTTCTCTAAGGTAATTATGTTTGCTCTTAGACTCAGAAAGCTTCTCTGTCTCATACATGCATTCACAAGAATATCTGGAATGTAGCATTAATGATAGTATACAGTAAGTGTGAGTTTAGGTTTAAAGTCTTATTTTATCCCTAAGAGGGAAGGTTTTGTGCTAGAAGAAGTAAGCTATAAATTGCAAACCAGAGCCAGGTCCTGCATTTTGGCTTTATAAAATGTATATTATTAGTAGTATTAATATTATTAATGTGGTAGTAGTAGTAGCGACCATACCATTGTGGTATTATTTTAACACAGAGCACAGTTTTGTTTGTTTTGCCTCCGTTTGTGTGTTTTTTTCTCTCTCTCTCTCTCGTGTAAACTTAAGCACTTTTAATCTACACACTGGGATTTCTGTTGATTTTTTTTATTTTGTTTTGTTTTGTTTTTTTTCATTTGGCTATAGATAGGTAGACATATGAAGACTGGCATTTTCACATATTATTCTTTGCAATATTGGTCAAACAGTGGTGAGATCTGATGGATGGCATCTGAGAAAATCTGAATGAACTCCTCTGTGGACTGTGTCCATGTTAACACATGACTATGCTTGGAGTTGAACCTTTCCATTCCAACGCCAATCTTTGTCATTCGAAAGGGTTTGCTTAAGTTCTTGGCAGCCAGTAGCATGTATTCGGAAGTGCTACGTATTTAGCTCCGTCAATCTTCCCATCAACTCAGACCAGCTTCCGTGTTCTAACTGAAGAAAAGAATCTCCACAGTTTCTGCAGTTTCTACAGTTCATCGATAATTACCACAGGCATCTTGGCTGCCTCTCTGATCAATGCTTTCCTTGCCTGGCCAGCCAGTTTTAGAGGATAGGAATGTTTTGGTAGGGTAGCAGCTTTACCGTGAATCTTCCATTTTTGGATGATGAATTAAAAAGTGCTCTATAAGATGTTAAAAGCTTGGAGTGTTGTTCAATAAACTAACCCTGCTTTACCTTCTCTACAATGTTTTGTGCTAAACTGCTTGGTGTTACTTTGTGTTTGGGATTCTGTTTGTTCATATATGTTCTTTAATAAACATACGGCATTCAGAGAAGAGATATAATGGAATGCGATGAAATTATACACAAATTATATACTAAAAGGTTGTACTAGTTTTTAGGAAAATAGAGTTATGATACAGAGTGACTGAACGTAATTGCTTGATACACTTTTCCCCATTTATATCATTAAAACAATGTTTAAAACGATGCAGCCTTGTTTATTAAATTTACAATTATGCACTACTTTGTGATGGTTGTTCACAAAGAATCCCAATAAAATACAATGAGGTTTGTGGTTGTTGCAAAATAAAATGTGGAAACGTTAAAGAGGTTTTCATATTTAGAGGTACTACTTTAAGTACTTCAGTAAAATAACTATGTTATATATAAAAATAACTTATGATTTCTTGAATAAGCAGAGACAGTTGATTTTTTTCTATTTTCAGTAGTTTTTTGGGGGTTTTTTTGCAACTTTGGAGCAACTCTAGCCCTTCATGTTTGGCAAACAGAGGACTGTTATTTTTACCTAATATGTACTCAGTGTACTTTAAGAGGACAGTAGCCACAAAGAGTTATACTTTTTGTTTTTTTTTTGCAGATAACAGAAGAATAGGGAAGTAGGTTGGTTTCAGCAGATGTCTTCAAGTGCAAGCTTGGCCCACGTCTCAAGTTTACAAGACGTTTGAAAGAGCTTCACTAGCTGCTGTAACTTTGTGTACATTTAAAAAAAGTATTTTTATCCTTTTGTACAGAGTTATGGTGCATTTTAATAAACTATCATTTTAAATCATCCCAAATTGTTAAGTCAAATATGTCACCAAAGAAATTGAGAAAAATACTTTTTTGAAACAGTATTTTCTTGTTTGCCAATTTGATATTCAAAACATTTTGGTCTGTTAACTCCAGCTGTCTCTGCATAGCCACACAGCTAGATAGGATATACTGCCAGCCAGGGCTGGATGGAGGAGGATGTGTGCCCTTGGCTAGAGTCAGTTTTGGTGCCCAACCCAAATAAGCTTATTTTACACATGCAAATTACAATAACTTCAATATGTTAATAAAAAATAACTTTGAGGAGCTGCAATGAAAATAAAGTTTTTTTTTTGCAAAAACAGTATTTGTACTTGTCCTCAAATAGGCAGCATTATTTATTAAGTATCATAATCCACACAAAAATAGATTGAAAGAAGCGAGAATGCCAGGCCTGACTGTGGTGATGAAACACAATCACTGAATCACCACCAAAAACAAAGAAGGAGGCATGGAGAATACAATTAGGAATTGCTGTTATGTTTTGACATACTTGAGGTCAAGGGTTAGGCTCAATGTATCATATCATTGTTTTCAAACAGATGTGCTTTGGTTACCAACACAAAAATCCAGCACATTAACTTCCCTGCCCCAGGCATCTGCCTGGGCAAGCCTGTGCAACACTTTGCCTAGGATTGTGGGTTCCAAAAACATTGTTTTGAAACTCCTAAGTCTGGTTATATAAAATAAAAAGGATTGAAAGAAAACAGAATGGCTACATAGCTTACTGAAAAGTGCATAAAAATTAGAATTTTGAAAAATGTACGTTTTGGGGGGTGAGCTTTATACGGCATCAATTGTATGACCTTTAATAAGCCTTGAGTAACATAAGTTCCAAGGAAAACTGTGACTTCTTGCCTTCTTAGGTATTTGGCTCTTAAATTACTGGTCTCCATTGTCAACATTTCTGCACTGTTCCAGTTCACACTGATAAAAGTTTTTAACCATTAATGGGTGTTACAGGTTTATGCAGTTCATCTACTGTGAAATACAAGAAAGAAAAAAAAAGTACTAATTTAATTTGCAGTACCTGAACAGTGATGGTACTGTATTCTCAGGTGTCTGGTTATACGATAGCACTCGTTGACCCTGAGGTCAGTGTAAATGTCACTTGTGGGCTGCTATTTGAGTCAGCATGGTGCCTCTTTGGGAATCCTAGTCTGGCCAATTATGGTGCCTTCCTTCGGGACCCTTGGTTCTTTGGTAATTTTGACCAGTCTAATAAATCTGCTCTATAAAATAATCCAATGTTTTGTGGAACTATAGATGAGCTGATATTTGTACATGTACAAATGTGCCTTTTGAGCCACTATTTAAACTGTTAACATCAATATTCATAAACACCTTGACTACAACATAATGTATACCTTAGACAACGATGAAGTTAGATGCAGAATGTAAATGAATGGTTTCTGTAATGTCAGTTTCCCATATTAGGAGCAGTAAATTAAAAATTAGACACTCCACAACTACACCCACGTCTTGTTACTGCTTTTTGCAGGCAGTCCTGCTAAAAAAAGACGCAACAGTTCTGCAGCTGTTAAAGGATACAGTGACACCCATTAAGCACATGGAGATTGAGTCCTGGCAAACTGCTCTTCAAGCGACTGGACTTGAAAACAGGGTTGACAATTTTTTAGAGCATTCACTCCAGTGCACCATTTAGTTAAGCTTTCTAGAGTTTAATTAAGCGTGCGGCCCCTTTAAGGGACCCTTTGACGTCAGTGCATTTACAGACATTCCATGATGTTTGTGAACGGATGGAGAAACAGAAATCATGCTGTTAGACATCTGGTTGCACTGCAAAGTGGTAGCTTGATTGTGCAGCAGAATCAATAACACTTTGACACTAACCAGCTGTTAATGACCTTTATGTGGGCTTAGAGGCATTAAAGTGGAATGGCTGCAGAGAATTGCATGAAAATGACCTTTATTGGGTGCAGGTTTAAGGTATTGTCTATGCACTGATAAAAAGGGGGCAGGTCTTTGTGATGGAAAGTGACACGAAAACAAGAATCCATTTGTGATGTGCATTTATATAGAAGGTAATAATGTAAGCCCTCCCAGTACATCACTATGAATGACCAGACCTCCAATGCCTGTGCACTACAGAAACACCTGATCCTCTCAGTGTCAATTTGAACTGATTCACTAAATGTCTGTAGAAACCAAATGACAGTTGACAACTACACTCAGCCTGTTATTCTCTTTATTTCCCAATAAACAGCTCTGCCCACTCTGCCATCTCCGTTTGTCACTGCCTCTCACAAAGCAATAACTACTGTCACACAGAAATTCCTGCCAGATCTTCCTTTACCGAGCCCTTCGTCCTCTGTACTGACCTCTCTTCCACGCTGTGGCTTTAGATCCCTCTGCAAAGGGGCTTCCTTTCCTTGGATCCCCGTGTGTGTACGTCTGCACAGTTCCTGTTGCACAGCAGCCCTCCCTCCCCCATTCGATGCCTTTTTATAGCTCAGCTGAGCCTGCTCAGCCTGCGCTGCATTCTGGGTAAGAGTGGAGAAGAATAGTGGAGAGGGAGGGAATAACTGATGAATAGAAGAAAGCAGGGGTGAAACTAAAGGAAGGGTGAAAGGAGAGAAAGACAAAGAGAGTATAATCATATCTAATCATTTGGTTTATGTGTCGTTGCAGGATTCATCTGTTCAGTATTTGTTCTAAACAGAATGATGTGTGGAGAAGAAAATATGCAGAGTATGTTTAGGAGGAAGTAAACTTCAAAAAGAGGAATTACTCCCTAGTACGTTAAAGGTCACAAATTCTAGTGCTAAAATAAAGTATTCAAGAATGTGTTATGTAATTCATATTAGCCTTGATTATCTTTAAGCGATTGCTTTAAGAAAACTAAAAGATAATAAGTCATGGCACCATTTGTTACCTTTCAGCCCAACTCAATTTTGGTTATGCAATGTTAGCTAAGGTTAGGAGACAGGTTTGGTTAGTCCTTATGTGCTGTTCCAAAATAATAGCGTGGGAAACTTGGCCCAATGTAGTGAGTTGTAGATAAAAGCATAATTTTCAGCTTGCTGAATATGTTTGCACACTAATGTGCGGTACATACTAATCTCGGTAGTCTTTTGAACCTGAAAGGAGGAAGTAACTCAATTCAAACATTTGAAACATTTTATTAAAAGCATGAAGCGACATATTCATGTCCTTAAAAAGGAGCATAAATACAAAATATATTTTTTATGTACAAATTATGGCAAAGACAATTAAAAGCAATCCAGATATTTTTCTTAAAAATGTTAATTTACAAAAAAATGACAAAAAATGAATATATTAACTGCAGCTCCCAATATGTTTAATATCAAAGAGAACTGGACCGAATATTCCAATGTGATCCACGACTTCAATTCCCATGGTATAAAGTCTGAGGTTCAAATACGAGGTATTCACTACTTCTGAATAAAAAGTTAAGGAAATATAATATTAGTACCATTAAAAAGAGGCTCTGTAGCAGGTCTTAAATTCAGGCTCTTGGCAAATTTAAGCTTTTTATGTGTAGTCTGTACTAGTCATAGGCTGATTAACTCTATCAAGGTATACCATAATGTTTTCTTCATGTATTGAACATTTGGTAACACGAATCTGTCCCACTTTGACCCGTTGTTGGTGGTCAGCTAGGTGAAAGATGGCTTGCTTCTTCAACCATTTACAAGGAGGACAATTTTGGCAGTTTGGTGCCAAAAAAAACCCCAAAAAAACAGGTGGCCATGATGCAGAAACTAGAGAATTAAAAAAAAACATCTGAATAATATGTGAACAGTCCTTTTTTATAGAAAAAAAGGTAGTAAATCCCATAGTAATAAATATGCAAGATGTATGAATAGTTGTTGCTTTTCTGTTTTAAATAAATGCAATTACATCAAGTTAAATTTTTGGTGTAAATATCATAATACCACAAACCCATGATATTTTTACTCAAGGTTATTACAGCCTGAGATTATCTTACCAGCCCATGCCTAGTCCTTAACTCCCCCACTTTCAAACTAAAACCAAAACATACATTTTTTTTGCAAAAGATTATTCTTAAGCCTCTGCATTAATTGTAACAACCAAAGCAATCACGCAGAGCTGTGATGTATCACAATGTTATTCATGTTAAAGACCGCACCCTTCAGTTCACAGACGCAATAAAGGTTTTGAGCACAGAGAGGCAGTCTGCGAGAAATATGTTCTAGGAACATGACAGATCTTTCCGCTTTTAACTGAAAATAATAGTTGTAAAATGTAGTTCGCTGCCAGACGTTTTAAACATCACAGGCAACTGAATGCACCCCACTAAAAATAAAAATCAAGAAACATTTCAATAAATTTAAGCTTGGTGAGCAACTATGATATTTGAGAAAGAAGCTATTTCTGTCATTTGCCCTGTAACCTTTTTTAGATAGATTTGAATCAGTATTTCAATGTAAAAAAAAAAAAAAACGTTTCTTATTTTGTTAGTAAAAAATGGTGAAATAATCAGAGAAATGACTCAGAATGACCAAATGGGTTTGTCCAAGGCCAGCATTAATACTGTTACCGCACAAATAACACCTTGAGTGGTAGAAACCACTAACATGTAAAGGAAAAAAGCAGCATTAACCAGAGTACATTGGAATTAAATTTCTAAACTTAACATTATAACTCATGTTAATAAACGTCAGTGCACACCTCCCATTGTAACAATATAGTTTCAGAACCTTTCCTCTCCATATTATACGGTATGCCCATCCTGCGCATTCAGAAATGCATCTGACACTGGGGAATACAATCTCAGGGCCGAAAGATCATCAGATTAAGGCATAAGACTGAGTATTTATGTTTTTAATCCTTGTTACGTCACCCCAAACTGTTCTTTCCAGCAAACTCCCGGAGCCTCCCATTTTGTTTGTTTTAACATTATATTTACACACGTTTAATACATAATACATCAAGTAACATTTAACAGGGCACCATCTATTGCACATGAAATTTCTTTCCTTATTAATAAACTGGTTAAATCACCCATTAGTACCATCTTTTGCCGCCTGCTAATCCGTCTTTCTCCTCTGCTTTCATCTTTGTAAATGACATAAGTTGTGCAGCCATTATTCACCAAGTCCTAGCTTAGAAAGCCACCAGGTGGCTCCTGGTCGGGGGATGGAGAGCTGTCCTGGTCATCTGAGGGTAGCTGGACGCGCTGCTCGTCCATACGTTTGGCCTGTACCCTCTGGATTAGGCTGAAGAAGTCTTCATCAGGCACTGTGGGGGCGTGAGGGCCTGCTTCTGGTGGGGAGCACCGCTGATCATCAATCCTCGAGGACTGGAGTCAGGAAAATGAAAGCAGTTAGAGCGGTGAACTGAATGAGAACAAATGAACAATATCACCTGCATGCACTGCAATTGGGCTACGCGATAGAAGGTCTTGGGATGGGGATAATATTGGTAAATATTGTCATGACGACATCAGTTGTGGTATATCCCCATTTTCTTCTTTTCTCTCTTTCTCATTTGTGCTTCCTGCACTCTGTGACCTTTATCATTTTAAGCAATGCCATTTGTGTCCAAATAATCTTGCATTTCCTTTATTTTCTGTTCGATTCAACTAAATTCAAAAATGCTTTATTAATCCTAAAGGGAAATTAAATGTTGTTGTAGCTCATATTATACAGGTTTTTTTTCAAAGGGCTGCTGTAGATGCTGGAGGCTGTGGGCAGGAAGGATCTCCTGTAGCAGTCCACAAAACTCAAAAACTCAAAGTTTTTACACCATACTTTTGATACTCTTTGCAATTATTTTGGACAATAACTTGAGATCTTTCTGCGTTTTCTTCCCTGTTGATGAAACCGGGTGTCAGCCGCCCCAAAAAATTGTGTCTTTGACATTGCTCTTTGATAGAGCCACTGAAGGTGCTACTGCTGCACCTATGTGTATTCTCTCTGTTTTTCATGACGTAGATCTACTGACCCAGCAATTCTCTGTTTAACTATTTGTTTTCTAAGAAGGTCCCACTAACAGAGAAGCTACTGGCATTAACTTAATATACTCAGACCCTTTTCCCCTAAAGACTGTCCTACTGAATCAGTGTTTGTTTTTTTTTCCCTGGGCATGCTTTGTGTGTTTTTTATTTCCCAGTTGGACAGAGCAGATTGCTCTGACCCATCTGCCATGAAAAAAAGAGACTTGTTCCTAACCAGTCACCACATGCTTGGTTAGGATGAGGGATTGCTGCAAAATCAAAGAGTCAATGGCTATTTTTTTTCCATTCATAACTTTTAATATTGGCATTAGAAATGGAATTCGAGGGTCTTGTTTTCCATTTAGGATCAGACAGGACTGTGTGTCATTGCACCTAATATGACAGGATTGTAGTGGTGTAAGTTAGAGTAGTTGTATAATTTCTGTACACTTGGAAATTAATTGGACCCGTTTTGTACTTTTCTACACTCATCCAGAATCAGAAAATTATAAATTCCACTTTTATACTTTTACTGACTGCATAGGAAGTCTTCAAAGTGTTTCAGTATTCTATGACAATTTAACTTTAGATTTTCTATAGGAATGGCATCCTCACCTGGCACTTTATAAGCATGTTGAAGAAGTCATCGCTGGGCCCTTGATGATCTCCCTCACCCACCAGATGTCCCAGATTGTTATGAGTAATCCTAAGGCCAGGGAGGTTTCCAACACTAACACGCTGATCATCGAGCCGGCGACTCTGAGAGCTAGCAATCAAGTCAAACAGCTCCTCAGTCTGGGGGGATGTGGTAATTGCAGGATCTATGGAGGAAAAATACAAAACAGGAGATTCATTTTTTAGCGTAAGGTTTTACAATGATGGGCTTTCTTCACAAGGTGCAAAGTAATCAATAATCAATAATCAACCAACCTATCATCTCATTTAGAGATGTGTTGGCAGCACTTTCTTTGTTGTCTCCGTTCTGTGCCTCATCAAGATGGCAGCGCTGATCATCCATGCGGCTGCTCTGGAACTTGCTGAGAAGGTCAAAGAAGCAGTCCTCATCTGAGGGGTCGCGGCCCAGTTTCTGAAAGGAAAAAAAACTAACTTTTAACCGGGCTTAGCAAACACAAAGATCTTTTTGTCTGATGATCCTGTTAGTAATTCATCTTCTACTTCTTCAACAAAAATTCCCTTTCAGAAATGGTGAATTTTTTCTGGAAAATTTGAGTCATTTGCATTTCTTATACAAGGAATTAAGTTGACATGATGTGGGTTACACTTGTGGACTACCTGATGATAGTGTACTGCATTAGATTTCACAAAATAACATCTTATAAATAAATAAGTAAGCTAATCTGTGTGTTTAATAATAGCAAAATAAACCGTTATCTCAAAATGGCAGACCCTCCTGATAAAAATGCCTTAGCCAAGACACCAAATGTGAGAAGAAAATATCAAGAGATATACAGTAGCTATAGCTGGCAAAGAGGCAACACCATCACTTATACACTGAATGTTGCATTAGGATGGATTTAGTTCTGCTCAAAAAGACCAACAGCATTCCTATTTTTTATTCATTGTTAAATATTGGATGGACCAGTATGATGTTACTTTATAGTAATATTGATTGATATCTTGATTATTACACTTCTGCTTTCTATAACATATTCACTATTATTTTGGTTTTGATACAAAACGTGCAAAATACTTGACTAATTGACATTCTGGTCATTGCTTACCAACTCTAGTTTTGAAACAGTGTTAAATTAATAAGGGTTATGGGAGTCTTTTCTTCAGCCAGCTGAGGAGCAGTTCACAGCAAAGAATGGGGAAGAGGCAGAACTGATTTGCTCTACACTTCATACATCAAGAATAAACGGTTCTCTCCAAAACCTTCTTTGGCATTTTATTAAACTTCAATGGTAGATGTTGTATGATAGGGTAGATTGGGTCGCTTCCGTCTCACCAGGTAAATTTTAAAAAGTGTGATTTATTATTGCCTGTTTAGGTTTATAAACAGTACATTTTACCATTACATTATCACCTGGCCAGTTTCTTTTCCATTTCTACATTAGAAGCCAAAAAAAGAAAAAGCAGTGAAAGAGGCACTTTTTATTTTAAGCAGTTTTAGTTAATGTCAGTAAATATTTACCTATCAATGCTGAATGTGTCTGACTCTATAAACATCTAGAAGACAAAACATAACTGGGAAAGAAAACTTGATGGGTGATGGGGTCTTGTTTTTCAAGCTTTGTCTGAAGTCCCTGATATCAAAAATCTCCCCAGTGAAAGTAACAGGAGCTTATAAAGGATATTAGGATGTATTAATAAAAAATACATGTAAATACAAATGCAAGTTGAGCAGAAATTACCTTTATGGATTTAATTTCAAGCTGCAGTAATTTGTACTTTCTTACCTTCATACAAAATAGAAAAACATAATGAAGTATTACAAGGTGCTTTACAAATACCTTTTACATAATTGATACATATTGGCTTGTCAAAAAAATTATCTATTTTATTGAACATAAAGATCAGCTTGTCAGAACCTTTGTAAATAAATTATTAATTAAATAGTTATGTACATATCCTGTAATGCCTGGTTCTAACACAAGATGGAGCTTATTATTTAAAAAGCCAGTTTCTGGTGATAGGTGAACTGAATCCTGCAGTCCTGCAGGGGGTTTTAAACATTGGGAACATTCTCTGATGGTTTGTTTGATTTGGTAAGCTACAGCAGCTTTCCAGAACAGAAGCTTTTAGTCATTAACCCAGGTTTGGAGCAGTTGTGGTCACCAACACAGCAAATGAGATGCATGACCTAAATTACATGCTGTCTACTACAATAAAACCAAAGAGATGACACGTTCCACCCACATTATGGTGGTGGCAGTGAATATTGTTAGATTATCCAGACTGATAAATTTAGTTAGACAGTGATGACGCATAACTGATTAGTTGGGAATAATTTTTCAGGAGCTGCACTTAGTAAAAGATAACAGATGCAGCATTACTCCTCTATGCAGAGAAAGCAAGGCTCTGCCAAGTCTGTTGTGAAGAAGCTGGACTAAGCGATCCGACGTCACAAGATACGTTTTTTTCTTTTTGTGGATGAGAACATAGGGCCCTTTCATATCTGGTTTACTTTTTTTTCTAAATTCCACGATGCGTTTTTCCCAAAATTCTGCGTTTTCCATTGTTTTTTACAAAGTAAACACATCCTTTAAAAATCAGCAATTGAATAGAAAAATAACATACATTTTATGATTTGAAAATAATAATTCTATGTTATTGTAAAAATCTTAGTTATCTCTGTGTATTTTTTGTAATACAAATCATGGCAATCACGTGCTTATTAAGAAAGTAAAGAAACAGCCCAAGGATTGTCCACTTTAAGGATAGAACTTAAAATTCACACATTTAAATCACTATTACATGCTCTACAATGCTGTTAGGATTGGGTGGTTAACTTATACATGTCGTTTGGTTTCCAGTGGTTAACATCTAAATTTTCCAATTCTGTGATTCTGAAGGAATAAGTTACAGTTACATTCACACATCTATGTCACAAATTAAAAAAAACATATCCACCTGGTACCCTTCTTACAATGCTGATATTTAAACTCAAAGTAAAGTAAAACATCTTACCAGCTGCTGTACTTGTTTATCCCTTATCTCTCATTCCTCTGAGCACTCTTTCTGTATCACTCTGTACACATGCCTAGCTCACACCTCCCTCTCTCTGCCATCACCGAAATCTCAATACTTCTCTTTGCTGCTTTGTTTCACACGACCACCACCCTCCGATTTCTTCAACTCTTCTAGCCCTGTATTTTAGGCCCCTTTTAAACTGCATACTACCTTTTCCTCTCCGTTCCTCTTCCTCTCTTAGTTTCCTCTCTCTCTTTCCCTCTCTCTCTCTCTCTCTCTCTATGCAGACCTCCGGCAGGCCATTTTTGTCCTGTTCCCCCACTGTGGGAAAACAACTCATTATGGGAAGCTAAGCGCTTGACCCTGTGGGGAGGGTACCAGTTCTGCGATCAAGGTCACATTATCAGCTGAGAGGCATAGCTATGGTGGACAAAGGGGAGGGAGGGGAGATGGTGGTTAGGAAGATGTATGCAGGGGGAGTAGTTATGCGAACACTGCTTGCCAACAGCCTATTCCAGCTGGGATCAACTGACGGGAACCACACATTTTTTGCTCTTTAAAAAGTCTAATCAGGTGCGACTTCTAGCAATTTCTGTCCCGTGTCCTTGACCCCATGGACTCTCTGTGGATCTCGTCACTTCCCACTTTGTGGTGTCCAATTAGTCAAGTAGGCCACAATGACAGAACAAGAGAAAAAAAGAGCATTTGATGGTGAAGAGAGAGAGAAAAGAGGGACAGAGAAAAGTAGGAAAAGAAAGCTGCAAGAAACAAAGAATGTGAATGACGTTTAGAAAGCAATCTGTGACAGAACAGAGGCCTTGTCCACTTCAACCCCACAGTCTATGGATAGGACATGTTGTGGCCATGAAGGGTGACAGGACTATAAACATGCCAACCACACACAACTCAATGTAAAACCTTCAGCTTAAGCTGCAAATAAAAACTATGTAGTCATTTGTTTTATGCACAAGGTGGTTAACAATATCATGGTTCACTGATATATGAAACTGTTCCAACCTCCCTTCATCTCATTCCTACAATTTATAGTCCTTTTATTGAGAATATGAGAAAAAGCTTTCTTTGGTTGTAGGGAGCATAGAGTGAAGCTGCCCTTCCCCCGCCTCAGATTTTGGTTTGCGAAAAACAATCAAGGTGCATAAACGCTAGAAGCACAACCCAACAAAGTTCTGCACAATATATACACTTTAAATTAAAAACACTACAACATTTAGCAGGTATTCATTTTATATTTTTTACAATATTATCATAATTACGATAATCCGCTCAGTACGCACTATTAATAAATGTAAATCATGCTCAGACCATTTTGTGTGTAAACACTTTGATACCACAAAAGCACAGTATTGTTTTTATTCAAAGTTATCATACTAAGAATCTTATACCAACCATACCTAAAGAGAGTAATTTACTTATTCAGTATTTAATACAATGTTAAATACTGTAACACGTGCCTCCTTATGTTTCCTGGTACTGATATTACCACCGGGAACATAAGCTTTTAGAATTTAAATATAGAACAATCCAATTTTATTTTATCATACAGTTGATTTAAACAATGTCCCGATATTATCCTATGCACTGAACGGAACAATTAGTATCTTAGTCCCCGACTACACTCAACCCAAATGAACTGTTGCTGTTCTACTTCTGTACTTTTATGTTTCACTCTCAAAAAGTTTTTAAAAATCAGGAGCCAAATTATCAACAAGGCATATGAAAACAGAAAAAAATACATGCTAGCATTAGCTTAGCACTTATGCCAATTGCTCTACATGAAAATATCATCATCAGTGGCAAGATATAATTTACGTGTTAAGCCAGAAAAATCTACCGGTCCGATTGGGAAAATATATCTGTTGATGTCAAAAACAAAATAAATACTGCAGCATCATGAATATTTTTTCAAATTATGCTTAGTGACTTCAAAGTCCCAAGAATTAAAAACAGTACAAAAAACTGGAAATACCCCAATCCCTTCACAAAAAACAGAATGAACTTGGTGAGTGAAGCAATGTTGTTTATGACATTAACAGGTGGAAGAAAGGCAAGACAAGTAAAATGCACATATAAACATCAGTTGACCCGTTTACTCCTGTCACTTTCAAGTGGTATGAATAATCAGAAGCAAGTAAGCAAGAGACTTTACACGAATCATCAGATTAGTTTCAAGTCTTAAGCATATTCTTTCAGCAGAGTTTCTAAAACCTGTCAAATCTGATAATGGGTACTCTTCAACATCATCAAGAGCAAAATTTCCATCCAAATGCATTTTCTACTCAATTAGGATGAACAATTATATAGCAGACTAGTAGTTTCCATGTTTTTCAGTCCCATCAGCCAACTGATTACAACAATTAATATAACAGCGAAGCATGATTAGATGCTGCAAGAGGCTCCAACTGCTGGGACGGAGCATATTCATTAAACTTTCTGATTCATAGCAAACTGGTAGATGCTCCTTAATGAGAAGATACTGTTATAATGTAGCTAGCATGCACATCCTTAATGAAAATTAACACTCATAGGTTTATGGCTGTAATAATCAAATTTCCTTTTAAAGTGGAATTAAAGAAGATTAAACAATGTGATACAGTCAACATCTCTGAGGTCTGCTTGGTAGAAGTTATCAACAAATCTGAACCCTGTCTCTGCAAAGATAGGCCCTCAGTGACTGCATTAATGGTCTGGCATATTTTAGAATAAAGGTGTCACAGAAGTAAACAACTGTAACACATTTACCAGGGCATGAAACCTACTTTAGAGGTATGTCGATTTAAAATAACTTTCCCCCTTGCGGTCAGTAAGATCAGCAAAGAAATAAGTCTTTTTACTGTGATTTTAATGTACAAAAGCTTCAAAAACTAGTGGTTTAATGGAAAATTAAAGATCAAAAGAATAAAATGCTAACCTTAAGCTAGTGCTGGAGATGCACTGGAATCGCCTGATTTTATGCCTATGAGAACCCAATCAGCGACTGGTTGGTTGTAACTAGAGAAGCTTTAGTATTTTTTATTCTCTTTGTTTCGTGTTGCTACTTCAACAGCAGGGGGCAGATTTGTTCTGTTACAAGACAAGATTCATAAAAAAATGGTGGCAATCATTTGGACTATTAAAAATAGTCCAATAACCAATTAATGAGCTTTTAGCAATTTAAAGTATAGAAAACATCAGATAAATATTAAATTAAATTTGAATAAATTTTTCTTCCATAACAACAGAGATGAAGATGCTGCTAAATGTGTTAGTGATCAGAGTCTATTTCTTTAGGTCATCCTTCCAATCCTAGAAAGGAATAGTTATGATTTTTATATCACTTTTAAAAGCAATAAAAGGTTGATATTCCCACATGTTTTTATCTGTACTTGCGCTGTAAGAGAGTGTTTGATTATGTCCAGGAAAGCTAGTCTGGAAGCAAAGCATCAAAAGCTATAGGAATAAGATGGCAAATAACCAATGATCATTACAGAAAGGCTCCTTGAAGCTCTTTTAGAGATACAAAAAATGAATTAATAAAGAATCTAAAAGAAGGGCAAATTTGAGATTTGCTGATAAAGAGTTTTTGCAGATTTTTAGTAAGGCAGAGAGGGAAAGAATGAATAGCTTTAAAACATAATTTAATTTAGTGTAAATATTTGTTAAGATAGTTAGACTTTTAATTCACAGAAAATAGAGATCTGGTAGCGGAATAAAAGTATATTGGTGTTCAGAGTTTTTAAAGAGTAATTGGAACCTTTACAAAAATCGGTGATCGGAAACCAGTCACAAAATCCCTGAACAGTGCATCTGCAGCTAGTTTAGCAAGCATGGATTTTAAGAATAATAACATAATAAAACAGCAAAGGTACAGCTACTTACAGACACTGTAGGCGTAACCTGAACAGTGATATCATCTGTGTCTACAGGGGAGTCCAACCAGGGCCTTTCATCAGACGACTGACTGTCAGAGTAGCCTTTTCTTTTACCAGGTTGTGACAGCTGATTCCTGGATCTTCTTTGCATATTTTCCAAGTTTTGGTTGTCACCGTTCTGTAGTAATTGGTCACATATTAGAGACTGATAAATGAGCAAAAGCAACAAAACATCTTGTAGCAACAAAGCATGTGAGATTAGACATATCACCTTATCTGTAGGGTACTTCCATAGTTCTACACTGTCCATGCTGTTTCTCTTGGTGATTTTAGGTCTTGCTCCTGCAAAAAAAGTTATGTAAATAAGCGTTACATCACAGCTCAGATGTGATACTTCACAACATTAGAAACCCACACCAACTTAAATGAACCAACTTAAAGCTAAAAGCTGCCATCTGTTTATCCTTTTTCCCCCCAGACAGTAATTCCAGCAGTGGTCTCATGATGATCAACGTGGGTATAAGGCAGACAACCAGACAAACAAACTGAAAAAAAGCATCTGTTTGCCAAGCTATGATTTCACAGCTAGAAATATCCGACACGGGGGTGAGTATCAACCCTGAGGAGGGTAAAAGAAGTTGAACATTATACAGATCAGGCAGGCTAAACATATTTCTCAGCTTCTGCATACTTTTTAGGAGGCTCAAATGCTCAAATTTGTGAGATTTGGATTATTTGATATGAAAGGATATCTTTACCCTTGGTGTGAGACATAAAACAGACACAATCTCACCTTAAGTTAGTTTAACACTTCGGAAAAAAAGACCAATTCATGTACATATATAACATAGTGGTTAAACAGCAAAACCAAAAGGTGATGACGTAAAATTCTGAGTGCAAAATGTGTGGTTATTAAGAACAAAGTCTTAACCTGTGTTAAATGGATCTGTTTCTAATTTTATTTAGTTTGCCTTTACGGTTATAATCCCAATTTGCTCAACCGCAGAATAAAGAAAACAGACAAGTACTTTTTTTTTTTTTTACTTTCAAAACACACATAACACATTGGCTTATCAAACTAAAAGCAACTTGCCATAACCTTTCCCACTTGAGGAAGTTTTTGACCAGTGGTTCAAAATCAGAAAAGCAGAGTTGCACAGAAAAATCGGTTGTTGACCAGTTTGGTCTTTCCTTACCACTGACCGGTCAGTCAGCAACTCAAATATCCAACATTTTTTTCCAATTAGTGAACAAACCATACACAAGTACAACCAGTTCACACAAACAATAACACTGTAGAAATTGCTGCTGTGGAAAGAAGACTCAAAGTTAGCTATTTTCTAGTATTGTGAGTTGTTTAAAAATTAAGCCAAAGTCAGCATAGACAAAAGAAACTATTTAAAAGGAAACACTGTTTTCCGTGACATGTTGAGAAATCACAGCAGTTTATTCTGGCTAAGAGGAACACTAAGCAAGACTCAGCAGATAACAGGAAGGCTGAGTGCGGTAGAGAAACACATATGTTTCATACTTTTTAACCTTTTTCATGTGCATTTGGAAATGTTAAATACCTCAGAAATTCCACAGTTAAAGTATAGGTCTATATTCTTTAGGTAGTTCATATGGAAACTGCTGCTTTAGTAAAACTACTATTACTGATCATCAAAATAAGATGCTAAAGACCCAGTTTTACCATGACTGCTCCAGCATAGAGGACATGAAACAAGCTACGCTAATAATAGAAATAAACAAATGGCACTTAAGGTAGAAAAAGGCAAGAAAAAAACTTTTTCAATGCTCTTCTCTCATTTTCTTCTATTATAGTTCATAAAGAGAAATTTGTATCAGCAGGTTGGGGACGCTGATTTTCGGATACAAGATTCTAATTAGTGCACTGAAAAGGACTGAAGATATTAAATCATTATAAAAAAGACAATTAAAGTAGGAAACAAGTATATGATTCAATGATTCAACTCATTTTAAATTAATAATCAAAAGAGCAGCTACAAAACATATTTAACATGTTACATTGTAGTATTTTCAAATGCACTACTTAATGAAAGAGACTGGCCACAAAAATTTCAAGTTTCCTTAAAACCATAAGAAATAAAAACTGGAAATAGGAACCAGCCACGGCCATCTAGATGTCTTAAAAAATGTAGTAATCCACTTTTTAGATGTTACCTTGCATCTCAAACTCTGAACTGGAGGGAGAAAGATCACTCTCATTGACTCCTAAAGCCTCCATCAGCTGCTCCACATTCATCCTGGCTGTTAGCTCCCCATTTCTATCTCCAATCTGAGGATAACAAAGAGGCAGAAAAACAGAGGCAAACACATGGGGTCAGAGAAAACAAACTTCACATTTTATTGAATTGCTGATGTTGTTAAAATATCTCACTTCTCTTGAGATGTCTAGGTGTTTTCGGGCATAATGGAGGGCTTGTTTATGGTTTCCTAAAGACACGTATGCATTTCCAAGACTCCAGCAGGCACGACCCTCGCCAACCCTATTCGAAAAATTAACAGACAAATGCTTTAGTCGTAGTCAACTTAAAAGCAATTTTTAATAATCCTAACTTGATGTGTTTGTGTTATAGGACATGTCAAAAAATAAACATTGATTATAAGTTCTTGCTTAAAAAAAAAAAACTTGCAAACTTCTGGTCAGCTGGCTGAAAGGAGGCCCCAACGTTTTTCTGATGTTTGCCATGAAAAGGCAAATTCTATTGATATTTCCAATTGTGAGAAACCCAAGAAGACATGGTGTTTGAGCAGTCTACAGCCTGTGAGGGACGAATCACTTACGTGCACTTCAGATACAGCACATTAAGTTTGAATAAGTCAATATGGGAGCTACACATGTTGGCATGTGTTTAAATTCTGAAGTTTTTGTCCAATCAGAGCTGACAAAATTTGTTCTATCAACCATGTCTTTTGTAATGTTCCCCATTACTGTTGTAGCCAAACTTTTATTATGAAGGAGAGAGACCCTTAAAAACACAACAAGCCAATGAAAAACAGTACGTCAATGTGATTAAGTACAGTTGCTCTGCACAGAGGATGAACGAAAAGACGCAGCTGTTTCCTCCATTGTTTACATTTGATCTTGCCACTTCTGGTGCAAAATTCAGTCAGTCACACTAAGCGACATAAAACTTGGATGAGATGACACAAGACCATTCTGACTGATGTTTTGAAAAACCATGAGATCTGATTTAGGACCACATATGAAAGTGGTGTGGGTCTAATTCAAAGAAAACATTTCATCTGATTTGTGCTGTCCAGCCTATTATATTAAAAAAGTATAATATACATATAAAGGCATGGGTCTCATTATGGACAAAACGTTCAATTTGTGCCACTTTTACCAGCGGCCTAAATTTTGACTAACCCTTCTCCAGCCATATATGGCTAAGGATTAGATTGAGCTGGCAGCAGACTCAGTGAGCTAGAAGCAGGTATGTCTGAAAAGCACTTTGTGTCCTGTTTTACTCTTGCTTGCATTTTCAACACTGCAAACAGAGAGCCTACTTACATATCATTTTGTAGCCATGTCTATTGAAACCACCATAGTGCATTCAAAAAACATGACGCCTTACTTGCCTGTTTAGATCTTTGCTTGGTATTATACTTTTTTTATGTTAATGTGATAGTATAAGAGCCTGCTATTGTTTATCCTTTAATTGTGTGTATATACCAGATAAATGTATTAATGATACCTGATATAACGATTCTTACTCTACCTGTCATTTAGTTCTTGGGCTATACACAGATGTTTCAGGTGATAGTCTACAGCCCTCTCATACTGTTGCAGTAGCGTGTAGGTGTTTCCCAGACTGTAACACGCTTGAGCCTCCATCACTTGGTCCCTCAGCTGCCGGGACAGCTGTAGAGTTTTTCTATGAGAGAATATAAAAACTTGAAGATGCTAATAAACCATGATTAAAGAGATGGATAAACACCAATACAATAATAGTAAAATGGCTCCAGTGGTCTTCCTTTAGCTTTCAATAGGTTGGAACCTGCATCAGGATTAATTGAGTTTCATTTTGACATTCCTCCACTAGATGTCAGACTACAAATTTTCTTCACCTGTAGTATTCTGTGGCCGAGTTGAACTGTCCCAGGAAAATCAGGGCATTTCCAAGATTACTGTAAGCTCGACGTTCAGCTGCTTTGTCCCCAAACTCTTTGGCAATGGATAACCGCTGTAAATGACAGAATAACTTGAGTAAAAACCATGATTTCAATACTTTTATTTTTTCTTACCAATAGTAAAAAGTTTGGTCCTAATATTAATATGCTTTACCTGACCACATTCTATTGATAGAACACATAAGTAAAAGTAGTTCAACTATTGAGCTCTGTTGGGCCACTTCCTTCAAGCTAATAAAAGGGGGTTTCTGCAGCACCACTGCATCAAATCACCCCTTTATTTTGTTTTACAGGCACTATGTTCCACTTTGTTGCACACTGATAGATTTGTAATAGGAAAGTGAGGAGAGACTGGCTTCTCACAAAAGGAAAGAAAAGGTTTAAAATGATGAGTAACATGAAAACAAGGTGGGGGTAACTGAGCTACACTTTGCAATGAATCATCACAAAACCAATTTCAGTAAGTTGAACACCTGCATGCTAAGACAGATTTTGTTTCACAGTACAAAATGCATTTAGAAAGAATTATACCCATATGTTAATTAAAAAGGCATACATTCTTTCCTATTCGCTTTAATTTAAACAAAACATGCAAATGATGAATTAAATAAATTACACAAGAATCGTTCCTCCTTTTCTTCTGGAAGATCATCATAGGGGTTTGTCTTGTTTAAATGTCAGTTTGGCTAAAATTTTACATGCAAAGTACCTTGACTCATCACTTTGTCTCTCGGCAAAAAGGAAACTCACACAACATCTCTGTTCTTTGGGTAAAATCTGAAATCTATGTGTTTTATAAAATGGAGCAAATAACTTCCTGTGACATAAACAGATTTAATACTAACCAAAGCCTAAAACACATTAAACAAGAATATGAATCACAGAGTTGGCAGCGTGATCTAAACTGCTACTGTTTCAATGTATGAGGCTAACAATTCCTAGTGGGCTTTGTGATGATTATTGGACCTCTCACCTGACGGTGAAACTTAATAGCTTCCACAAAGTTCCCCAGGAGGTAGTGAGTATTTCCCAGGTTCCCATATGCTCTCCCCTGAGCAGCTCGATCACCAAGTTCTTTCACCAAACACAAGTTCATCCTGCAGCAATAAGCACAAACATTGCTAAAACTATAAAATTGACAGCTTTTATGGCCAAACACTTAATTTTTAGAGGTGTGTCCTGTGGTCTGAATTTAAAATGAAGGTCTTTGTCCCCAAGTGCATTTGCAAACTGTGATCTGGCCTTTTATGTTGCTTTTGAGAGTAATGGTTTCCTCCCGTCCGAGCGGCCTTGCAGCCCATGTTGGTCCATGACTTTTTTCACTGCGGAAGACTACTTTTCACAAGGTTTTATGATTTTGTTCAGAGGTGGATTTTTATATTTCACTCAAAAAACACGTACATCTCTTGAACACACAACCCATCTCCTTCTTTACCAGTATGATGGCTAGACATCCCCATGCTGTTCATAGTCATACATAAATCATTTGAGCAGGAAGAAATTTAACTCCAGAAATTGCACAGGATAAACTAGTTTTTTGGAGATTAACAATTCTCCACCAGTATACTTCCAGTTAATGCAAGTGTTGCGAAATAATCAAGTCATGACTTAATTTTCCAGGCTTTCCCACTTTGTTAAAAGGCAAAGTAATTTTAGTTCAAGAGATGTAAACTTCTGACTATGAAGAAAGCAATTTAAAAAAAAAGCTATTCCACTTATTCTGGCACTTAGAAAATAAATTTTGTTTTTTAATTTAATGTCAGACATTTGGGAAAAACTATATGCATCTTTTATACAATATGGTGATACATTTGGTTTCAACTATTCATCCTGCGCCTAATGTTCTTTTTTAATATAATTGCTACAGACATTAAAGGTACTAAATAAGGATTCTTTATAAAATCAAGAACATTAAAGAGAACCTTGAGCATCCTCTTCATGATTCTCATGGTCTACTGCACTGTCTGCACATCTTCCATTTCAAATAAATATTTGCTTATGATTAGGCAGTCAAGGTATCAATTCCCTGTACTTCAGGACTGATCATGTATTTTTTTTTAATCTAAGACATAAAATTTTTACTAAAAACATTTTTCAGTTTGTGCTGTAGATATGCGTTTATCTAACTGCATGATGGCCTTGTGTTACTCAGTGTTTAGTAGTTATTGTAAATAAATCAAGCAGTTGTAAAGCAACAACACTGACCTGACACAGGTTGGTAAACAATGTTATGTAAAATAATGATTAAACTTTTCCTGTTTATGGATCCAGGGCAACTTAGGAATAATGGAACAAATTAATCAACTGTAAAACTCTAAAGCTGCTCATCATCTATTATCATTTGTTATTTGAAAGAAAAAAATTATGTATTAGCCAAGAGTTTTTTTTAAAGGGAGTAAAGCAGTAATGCCATCTGCTGGACTGAATGTGAAGTGCAGTTTTCATCACAACCTCCCCATACGTTATTAGGCTGATAAATAAAAGGTCCGTGGCCTTTCTGAGTAATAGAAATAGAAGGCACCCATATTCCCCAGGATTCCTTTTACCAGAGTAAAACAAATCCTGGCGCTTTGAATCCTGGGGTTTTCGTGGAAAAGGGACCAAGTACAGCACTCTATACAGCTGTCAACAAACTATCACTGGATCAAGGATGGTTTGGCCTAGGGTGTTTAAAACGCCTACACAGCTCCTGGATGTAATTTAACTTAAAGAAAATGGCTTTTGAGATGTGTACAATAGCCTGGATGTGTACAATAGTCGCTGGATGTTTGCTGATTTGTCTTTGGCCCAAAACAAATGAATTTAAATTAAGATTGGCAATTAAGAAAAGAAAGATCGGAGAGTTTAGGCTAATCAAGAAAGAAATTGACACGGGTTAATCTAAAACTGGTTGACAATATAGGCTGAATTTGCTTGTGATTCTGGCAAAACATCAGTAGACATTCTGACTCTCCGTTTCCCATATAAAAGCCTGTGTTACATTACTATGCCTTTATTTGCATGGAGTAGGTAAATCAGAATTAATCACTCAGAATGGATTTTAATGTCATTTCTATGACAAGTCAAGAGGGCCTAGATAGGACTTTTTTAGTTGGAGGCTCTGTGGAGAATTTGAGCAGTCAGTATCTATCTTCCACTCTTTTGCATGAGATGGTAATTGACATACACATCTCGGTACATTTACACTGAAGACAATGTATCTAAAATTATTTTAGATAGTCACTACTTGTATGCTTAAAATGTTTCTTTCTGCTAACTTTTGCCTTTTCTTTTTTCACGAAGAATGGCCATAATTGTACCTGAAAAGCTTTAAAAGTGTGCAAATGTCAAAATAATCAGTTATTCATTACAAATAAGGTACTGACTGTTACAGTTTAAGCTTAAATAACTGAAAGAAAATAAGAAAATTAAACACATATACCCAAAATCCTACAATTATAAAATTGGTGGAACAGGTATATTTTCCTTATACTAATTTTATCTTCACAAATTTCATCCTTTACATTTTAGTGTGTGGTACATTGTGTGGATTAAAGTGTTGGATGCGTTATATTATTGATACATACTCGTAAAAGCCTGTAGCCTTCTGCAATGTCTCTCTGACATCAGAAGGCAGCTCGCCTGGTTCCTGGGTGCAGCCCCACAGTTGCTGTTTGCCCTTTGCATGCAACACATTCCCAATGTTGTACAGTGCTCTCGCCTCTCCAACCTACAGCAGTAAAGAGTAAAGAAAGACATGTTGGAGCACCAACAATATGTGTCAATACTGAGCTTGTTTCAGTCATTTTCATTATAGTGAAGGACTGTTTGGATAATTATGTGTATGGATCGTCGTTGATCAGCATATGTTGCAACACTTTACCTTGTCTCCCTGCTCTTGAGAAATATCCAGATGTCTTTGGCAGCAGACAACAGCCTCGTCAAAGCGCCCCAACACTTTTAAAGTGTTACCAAGGTTACCACTAGCTTTTCCTTCTCCAATTTTGTCTCCTATGGTTCTGAGAAATAAAAAAAAATGTTTGCACTTAAAGCATGGGACCAAATAACCCCCTTACATTAATCAGCAAGTCCAAAAATTTGTATTAAGATATTAAAATGGGATTCATTAGGGATATGCTGTATGCAATGTATCTGCTTAGTTCCCGGGATCAAGTCCCAGTGTTCCAGGTGGGACAATAATGCAACAAGGTAAACCTCCCAGTAACATTTAATTACTTCCCTGCTGCAGTACCAGCTGTGATACTGTGGGGGACCAGATTACTAACAAGCTAAATATCCTGCTTGCAGTTGTTAACTTTTACTATACAAAAAGACTCTATACTGTCCGATTCAATGTCAGTAACTTAAACTTTTAGATTTTCTCCCATGTTTGACTGTGTAAAAAAAAATCTCTATAAAGAGACACCCAAAATCACCTTGGATGGAAGATTAATTCGTGACTGGATGAACTAAAGCCAATGCGATGTAATATGGACTCTATTCTGAATGAATTAAGAACATATAGGACACAATGAATGAATGAATGGAGTGAGTTAGGAAGGAAGAAAGGACAAAAAATAAAAGAGCTTTAGGACATGAATGAGAGGACAGAAGAACACAAATAGAACAGACAGGAAGGAAGAAAGATAGGCAGACAAAAGGAAGGAAAGAAAGAATGGACACAAGGACCGAAAGAACATGAGAAAAGAAGGACACAAGTTAGGAAGTAAAGAAGGAAGGAGATGCCACAGGGAGGAAGGAAGGACACAAGGAAAGAAGCACAGAGAGAATTTCCACAATGGGATAGGGAATAAGTCTGGAAATAAATATAATCTTATTTTCTTTTTCCATATTTATACATTCTTCAAAAGTACTGAAATCAAGTTTCATACTTTTCCAGATTGCACAGTCACCCTGAGGGCACAATCATCCATGAACCAGTAATTAGCACAACCACATTCAAAGAAAGAACAAGCTGCAGAGATGGGAACGGTATTATGCAACTTTTACCTGCACACTCACTCTCCTCTTTTGTCCCAAATGAAAAATGTCTGAACAAAAAGTATCGAGAAATGTATGTGGTTCATGAATCTAACTACTAAGGCACTCATTTTTACTTTTTATAAAAGGCTGACTGTATTGCATGATTTAAACCAACAGTTTTTGTTTATTTTGTCAATAATGTACGGAACGCATATTTACACACATCTAAAACCTGTAAATCTCAGAGACCAAGTGTTCACCTGGCCAGGGTAAGGTCATGTTTGTGGTATTCCAGGGCTTTTCCATACTCCTTGAGGTAGAAGTAGGCATTGCCAAGCTGGCTGTAGATGGCACTGAGGGTCTTCAAGTCTTCTGTGCCAACTTGCACGGCTGCTTCAAAAAACGCTGTTCCTCCTTTAAAGTCTCCTGCCTTGCAAAGCCGCTCACCTTCCAAGGCCAACTCCAAACAAGAGGCCTCCATCCTGAAAGATACACAAAAGAAATACAAGTCAGTCCAAATATATCTGTACTACATGTACACTGTAACAGATTACCATTTACAGTAACACAGGTGCTATTAAAGTGCAGGAGCAACATCTTAAACAGGTAGCATCACCATGAAAACGGTTTCTGTAGCCATTTCTATGGACTGTTGCCTTAGCAACGCAGTCTAAGTTCAAAGTGTAGCACCTTGAGAAGATGTTGCACTTTTCATTCATCACTGTTTGCAGCAGTTTAATTTCTGAAGACACACAGCCCTCTAGCATTATGAATCCACCACAGCATTTGGAATTAAAAGCAACGTTGTTCGCAATTTTCATCAATGCATTAGATCTGCAATTGTCACTGCAATACCAATGTGTGCAAACTCACCATCACAAAGTGCTGCTTAGAGCTTTTACTTGTTTGGCTATTCTACTGCAAGTCCCATGCATTAGGACTATGCAAACCAACAGTATATTTCGCCATGTGGACGGACTTTTCCTTGCCTTGATTCTGACACCCGATATAGATTCTAGTGCTAAAACAGATGCAAGCATTCTGAAGATCAAAAGCCACATGTCATCAACTTGTGGGTATTTTTTTTTTTACCAGTCCAAAAACATCTACACACATTTTAAAAGCAGTGCCATCACCTAGGTTTCAAAGCTTATATAAAACAAAAAATTCCAGAGGAAAGGTTAATCTACACTTTACCTGTATAATTCCATTGGGGTTATTTTAGTCCAGTCAACCATTTATGTTGTTTACTTCTATATAATTCCTTGCACAGAAGGCATAGGAGCTGTACTGGACATGATATTATCAGAACCATTTGCATTTTTTAAAAACACTTTCAAACATCCCGACTGCAACAAGACCCCACATAACATGTCTGTGTTTAGAGAGTTGTAGACAGAAGGTAGAAAACCCCAGAATAGTGGAATAATTGAGGATAGGGATGTCCTGACTACCCATATCAAGGTATACTGAAGTTTTAAAAAGTTACAGTTTCAAACCTATAAAAAATTTTGTCATTCTGTTTTTATGGTGTAAAGTCTTTTCATGGGATGCTAGAGAAAGTACTGAAGTCATCATAGTTTTCTCAGTTTGTATAGAGTAATCCAGCACTGCCCCTTAGCCATTTGTTGGTAGTCAGCTGGCTGAAAGGAGGCTTCTACACTTACCCTTGGTTGTAAGAAAGACCGATTTGATTTTACATAAATCTAAATCATTATCATTGTATAAAACACTGTCATGATGTGGCAACCAAAAGAGCACCACCCATCACTCTTAGTAAGGTAATGCTGATTTGTTATTTAGACAGTCAGAAAATGTGTTGCCTTCAGTTTTAAATAAAAGTAATTGCATCTGTTTGGTGGCATTTTTACTCATTGTTATCATATCTTGAAAATCCAAAGACTGTGTGTAATCCAAAATTTATATTTAAAAAAAAATACTCAATTTAGATTTCCTCTACTTGTCCAAATAATAAATCAGAGTGCCTGATGTGAATCGAAATCTTGCTTGAAATGGGCCAAAATCACCCCATCTGTATTACGACAATTCAGTTTTCCAGCAGCACCTGTTTTTTTGCTTGGTTCGCATCTTATCCACATACACCTGAAGCTCCAAGCGCAAAGGCTTTAGCATAGACTGGGGTCGGGCTCCATGGTGGACCAGTCTGCACACAGCCCTTTCTGCTCCAGTCAGAGGACAAGGCTCCACTGCCATGAGGGTAATGTTTAAGAAAAGTTCCAACAAAAACGCTTATATAAAAACAGAAAAAAACCCTCAGCTGTCCTTCAATCCCACATAGTCTTTTAAATTGCTGCACCAAACGCCATAAAGCTGTAAAACATCCAACGAATGTGCAGACATTCAAAGTGACAGTTATAACCCCAATCCAAGAACAATCAAAAAAACATCCACTTCAGAAGTCTTTAAAAAAAACTGAATAGCTCCAACACTAAAGCCAAAACAGTCAATAGGGAACCATTTTAAATTTCACAAAACAGCAGCATCAGATATAGATGGATTCCTTTCCAAAGACAAAATGATTTAAAAATCTTCAAATGAAAAGTTTTTCTCTAATAAAAAGTTATGTCCATTGTTGTTATTTCTATTGCTACTATCCTTGAAATGAAGCCTCTTCTGTAACTCTCTTTATCGTAAAACAGAGGACGCTCTGGGTTACAATAGAGATGCATTCAATTATGCTACAGCTAAAGCAATACTTTTAAACTTGCCCACTCGTAGCCAGAGAAAAGAAATGAGAGGAACAGGGCTAATCCTGTGATCTGCACCTTCTTAACAGAGTTCATACAGGGAAGTGAGTGGCCCAGACTAATCCATCCATCTGCTGACACTAGCACAAATATAATTAGGTCAACAGCAAAGAAAGATTAAGCCTGTGACTAAGGACCAATTAAATAAATACATTGTTGTGATTATTAATCTGACAATATTATTTAATATTTAATATTAATATTTTAATATTTTATCAAATAATATTTTGGTCTGTTAAGGGTTGTCCTGTGAATACCAGCCCAGTAAGGCGATGGTATTAGGACAAAGATGAAAGGTGTGAGCCAAGCTCTGACATTATTGAACAGCATAAACTCTGCACACAAATGGAATGAATTCACACAATTTCTTAAAATACAAGAATTTATTAACAAAAATAAGTCAACTCAAAGTCAAACATATTTCAATCAACAAACTCTTTACTATGCTAAAACAATCCAACTAAACTACCAAGCAGAATGAAAGAATGACGAAGACTAATGAGCTATGTACAATATAAACAAGTTGATTAAAGATGATTGAAAATCATGACCAAAAGAGTGATGCACCATTACCATGCAATGTTTATGTTTGAGAACCAAGGATTATCTTGAAGAATCTGGAAGTGAAGTTAATTTAGTCTTGGAACTAACTTAGGCAATATTTAGCAAACGTTTAGACAACCATTCACAATGCAAGATCAGATAAAATATTATTTTATCAAAATAATGTTTTCAAGAATGATCTGCTGAATAAAACCAACCTTCTGGATGAATAATTTCTCAATGGTGTCTAATTAGTTGCCTTTATTTATTAAAATAATATTTGAAGAAATATTACTAAGGGAATATTTGAAAAGAGCCAAATCTTTCTGGAGAAATGGGGCTTAATGGTGTTTACTTAGTTATCAGATTTAGTAAAATAACGTTTAGAGATTATTATTCACTAACTTGAAAACTAAACCTTCCTGTTAAATATTCTGTAGCAAGCACGTGTTCTAAAGCTGCTAGCAGTTAAGCTAACAAAGGAGGCCGATAGCTTAGCACCAGAACCAAACACATACCTTTAAAATACCAGTCAATGAAAGGGTTAAAATGCATAAGCGCGGACGGCGCATTATGAGCAACCTTCTGTGTTTAAAACCACCCTTTAACTAAAGTTTGTCTTAACTTTAAAAACACAAACACAGAACACAAAGCTGATCACGTGTGCAGCCTACTAGCACTAAGGTAGCAGTTTCACACAACAAAACCAAACTTTATAAAAACTTTATAAAAACTTTATAAAAATCATTTCATCCTAAATCTTTCTATTATTCACTCTGCCCAAACCTAACCTCTGACCATGCTGAGGAAAAGATGTCCGGGCGGCAAAGTTTGAAGAAACGTCCACAGTCAACAAGCGGTTAGCCTTCGGCTAACCTAACGAAGCTGTAGGTGGGCGGCCCTTTCTGTCGGCCGGCCAAAACTGCACGTTACCGGTGATGCGGCTACTCGTTGTCCTTCTCTCAGGCAAGGAAAACCGCTTCACTCGGGTTGTAGAGACCGCGTCTCTGCTGGGAACTTTTCTGGGACACCGTTGCTTCAGCAGGCCTCGGAGAGAAAGTCAAGCCAGGCGTGTAACTTAATTCCCGTTTTCTGAATGAATACTGGGTACACAAACAGTTATTCACTCATACTTATCTTTGCATATGATCGGTGATCATATGAGACTTGGATCCAGTTGTTTAAGTCCTTTTTGCCAGCAAAAAGACCTCAGCGCGCTCGTCCCCCCTATCCGGTCCTTTGGAAGGCCATGTAGGAAAGAGGTCGGTTTGTGGGAGAGGGGGTGCTCTTATTCAGACAGTGGCATCATGGGAAGTCTGCTGCTACCCCCCTTTTCCTCAGTTGCTGGAAGTCAGTTAAATGCAATTTATTTTGAAAAAAACAGAAGAGTTTGTACTGGAGTTTTATGTTGAAATCCATGGCTTAGGGTTCCAACAACATTGTGGCAAAATTAAAAAAGAAAATATATGATGTTATCAGGTTTAAAGTAGATGTTTAGATGCAGATGTATTACATCATGCCAAAACTTAAAGTTTTAACACAGCAGAACAAAAATAGTCCTAGGTTTCTCTTTAGTATAGTTGCTAAACTTACACAGAGTCATAGCTCTGTTGAGCCATCCATTCCCTTAGCTCTCAGCAGTCATGACTTTATGGGATTCTTCCCAAATAAAATTGATTCTATTAAAAAGAAAATCTTTGACATACTCCCGAAGATGATTACTTCATCCTCAGCAAGTGAGACAACATTGGAAGTAACTGTAGAACCTGATCTGTGCTTGGACTGCTCTGATCCTGTGGAGCTTCCTGAGTTATCAGAAATATTAGCTTCATCTAAACCTTCAACTTGTATGTTAGACCCAATCCCAACCAAATTATTTAAGGAAGTGTTCCCTCTGATTACCAGCCCCATTTTAGATATGATTAATTTATCCTTAGTAAATGGATATGTACCACAAGCTTTTAAGGTAGCTGTAATTAAACCTTTGCTTAAGAAACCTTCGCTTGATCGAGATGACTTAATAAATTACAGACCGATATCCAATCTTCCATTCTTATCTAAAATTCTTGAGAAAATAGTTGCTAATCAAATGTGTGAGCATTTACAAAGCAATGACCTGTTTGAAGAGTTTCAGTCAGGTTTCAGAGCCCATCATAACACTGAAACAGCTCTGCTGAAAGTCACTAATGATATTCTTATGGCCTCAGATAATGGACTTGTGTCTGTACTTGTCCTCTTAGAGCTCAGTGCTGCATTTGATACAGTCGACCATAATATTCTCTTAAAAAGGCTGAAATATGCTGTAGGGATCAGGGGAACAGCCCTAGCCTGGTTTGAATCTTATTTGTCTGACAGATTCCAGTTTGTTCATGTAAATGATAAATCATCTTTAAACTCCAGGATTAATTGTGGAGTACCACAGGGTTCAGTAATTGGGCCAATTCTCTTTACTATATATTTGCTTCCAATAGGTCAAATTATCAGGCAGCATAGAATAAAATTTCACTGTTACACTGATGATACTCAGCTTTACTTATCCATAAATCCTGATGAGCCCAACCAGTTAGATAGACTACAAGCATGTCTTGAAGATATAAAAACTTGGATGACTTTAAATTTTCTGCTTCTAAATTCAGACAAGACAGAAGTTGTCGTCTTTGGACCGGAGTCTTTAAGAAAAGAAACTGCTTAGTCAATCACTTAGCCTGGATGGCATTAAATTAACCTCCGGTAATAAAGTAAAAAACCTTGGTGTTATTTTTGACCAGGACATGTCATTTAAATCCCATATTAAAACAGGTTTCTAGGATTTCATTCTTTCATCTCCGGAACATTGCCAAAATTAGAAATATCCTGTCCAGGAGTGACGCTGAAAAACTAGTCCATGCATTTGTTACTTCTAGGCTGGACTATTGTAATTCGTTACTATCAGGATGTCCACACCATGCAGTTATAAGCCTTCAGCTGATTCAAAATGCTGCAGCAAGAGTTCTGATGAAAATTAAAAAGAGAGATCATATTTCCCCTACTTTAGCTTCCCTTCATTGGCTCCCATTTAAATCCAGAATAGAATTTAGAATTCTCATCCTCACATATAAAGCCCTTAATGATCTAGCTCCATCATACATCAGAGATCTGGTTGTTCCATATGTTCCTAACAGAGCACTTCATTCTCAGACTGCAGGTTTACTGGTGGTTCCTAGAGTCTCTAGATGTAGAATGGGAGGCAGATCCTTTAATTATCAGGCTCCTCTGCTGTGGAACCAGCTCCCAGTTTTAGTCCGTGAGGCAGACACCCTGTCTACTTTTAAGGCTAGGCTTAAAACTTTCCTTTTTGATAAAGCTTATAGTTAGAGTGGCTTTGGTTATCCTGAGCTATCTCTGTAGTTATGCTGCTATAGGCTTAGGCTGCTGGAGGACTGAATGACCACTTTCACCCTCTTCGCTACATTCTCACACTACTCTCCAATTCTTCATTATTTGCTGTTATTTCAGCTTTTAACTTTGTTCTCTCTCTTTTCTCTTCCTAGAAGCTACACTTGGCCTGACTCTGTGTCTACCTGTCACACCTTTCTGGAGAGGGGCATCGCCCAAGCTTCTGCTGGCAACAACTTAATGCTCACCTTCTACCGATGAGCCACATGGCCCTGTCTTTCAGTGTTTAACCCTTTCTCTCTCCTAGACATGGCAATTGACTGAGCTTTTACTGTGACTAACTCTATGTGCTCTCTTTCAGACTCTAACCTTGAGAACTGGCTCAGTTTATCTGTTCTTTCTTTCTAGGTGAAACGACTAAAGGAGCTACATCCATTAACATTTACTTTTCCTTCCAATAGAAAGTACTCCTGGATCAGTGCTTCTTTGTTCTCTTTGTGTCTCTGCTCTGTTCTCTCTAACCCCCAGTTGGTCGTGGCAGATGGCCGCTCACACTGAGCCTGGTTCTGCTGGAGGTTTCTTCCTGTTAAAAGGGAGTTTTTCCTCTCCACTGTCGCTACATGCATGCTCACTATGAGGGATTGCTGCAAAGTCAACGCCAGTGACTGTCCACTGTTGCTACATGCTCATCCAGGAGGAGTGACTGCTGCAAGTCACTAAACTGGATGCAGTCTACTGGGTTTCCTTAGACAGAAAAACTTTTTATCCAATTTGAATAAATAACTGAATCTGACTGCACTGTTCAATGATAAGGATTAATTGGAATGTATATACCTGACTTTTGTGAAGTGCCTTGAGAATATGTGTTGTGAATTGGCGCTATATAAATAAACTGAATTGAATTGAATTGAAATAATGCCGAATAAAAAGCCTTAACAATGCATGGCTAACACCTAAACTGTCAAAAATACTCCATGAGCAAAATAAGATGTGGGCTAAATCAAGGAAACCCGATTGGCTTGACTTCAGAAAACTTCTAAATGTTACAACAGTTGCCATTAGAAACACAAAGACCGATAATGTTAATTGAAACATCAAAAAAACTCAACCCAAACAAGTTTTGGAAAACCATCAAGTCCCTAAAAGAAGAAGCGAGTAACTCGGAGCTTCCACCATGTATTGTTTAGTATTCAACTGTATTTAAAGTTAAAACTAAAATGCTTCTTATACACCTTTTATTTCCGCACGTTCCTTTTTCAGTTCTGCTATTATTCCACAAACCTCACCTCCTGTTTGTCCAGACAGTCAGGTCTACATTACATCCTGCATTTAAAAATATATTTTATTGCACCACTTTTATTTTATAGTTTTAGGAAAAAGCATAGCATTACTACATCAACACTAAAAGTAGTAAAACATTTTTTTTTTACTTTTTAGCTAATAGACATCACCCTGCAGCACTCTTTATGGATTAATCAAAAGCCTTTAAGACAGTCGATCACAATATTCTGAGATAGAGGCTTATAAACATTGAGCTACCAGGAGAAATGGCAAGTTTGTTAATTATTTGATATATAGATCTTAACGTAGTTGAGCTAAATGTCAACCCTCCACCCCTCTCAATGTATCTGGTGGAGTACCTCAGGGATCAGTACTGAGTCAGTCACTTTATATTAGCGGTCTGGATTAGAATATTCATGATGCAATGTTTCTTTTCTATGCAGGTGACATTTATTATGATGCTTCTACAAACCAGAACACTCAGCTTCCTATATTGACCCTTTGAGGTTGCTCCAAACAACTTGAATTGCTTAAAGTTGGTTCTAATTAGGGGTGCACCGATTGAGCCCTGATTTCCTTAATTTTGGGAGATTGGTGATTGGCTGATACTTGCATGTGAAACCGATCTCATCCACCGATCTTATCTAGTTGTCCAACCTGTTGCGCAAGTTTTGTTTCTTTTTAAAATGTGAAAAATGAAAGACTAAAGGAACTGCAATGCTCTAAACTTTTCATTTATGTTTGAGAGCACCACCTTATGTGCAGTTAAAACAAGTTTGTATTGTTTTACAGGTATTGTTCTATGTTTTTCAATATATGAAGACTGGAATATTGAAGGTCTATTGTGACCTTTACACCTGACAGTGTCAGTTATAAAAAATAAATAAATAAATAAATTGGTATCGGCCAAAATCGGAATCGGCAGGTCAGGCTTTTTAAATATCAGTAATCAGTGATCGGCCAGAAAACTAATCAGTGCACCCTAGTTCAGATAAACCCAATATAATATAACGTTAAAGCCATCTCATCTTTTTAGCAATCATCACAGATTGAGTAAGTACTTCCATACAATATTTAAGTTTATTAACTGGTGTGCTATCTCCATCATACCACATAAAAAGCAACTTGTTAAATTAACATGAACATTGGGATTTTATTTTACAATAAAATTTTGCCTGTTTCAAAAGGCAAAAACGCAACTTGTTGCCTTGACATGTCAGTTTTAGACAGTAATTCCTTTCCCTCAAAAATCATTACTTTATTTGTTTCACAGAAATATTGTCCATGTAGTTCATTGGTGAACAGGTAAAAAAAAAAAAAAAAAACAAATCACTAAATCTTTGGGGGTTTTGGGGTTAAAAAAATGAAAACTAAGTTTCTGTGGCCCATGAGCACTTTCAACTTGATGATTTTGGCTAATGTGGCAAAAAGGTTTTTTTACACCATTGCTCTAAAGAATTACAGTCACTGGAGTCTGTTTACCATGGAGCTCCACGATTTATCACAAATCTCACAGCTTTAACGCATCATCAGGTGTTGTATTGCCAGGTTCGATGTCAACCCGCCAAGTGAAATCACTGGTAAAATCCAATTTATAAGGCTTTTTTGGGCATGCTCCCTCTTTATCTCCTGTTCTATATACAGTACATCAGAATTCTGCCAGAAGATATTCACTTTACTCCCAGGACATATTTTTCTATCAGTAACAAAGAGTGGAGAGAATTTGGGAAAATGTAATTTCAGTTTACTGCTCTGTCTTTTTTGAATGAACAGTAAACTGATCTTAAACTGAAGAAGCTGGTCCCATTGAATGAGTTTAAGTGAGGATTTAGGGATTTTGAGCCAAAGAGTATTGGATGCAAGGGTTTTACATGATTGAAACTGTGTACTGCTGCCAGCCTCGGTCAGAGCACCCTTGAAACAGTGATTGCACATATCAATGGGATTCCCCTGAAAACCTTTAGCTTTAGTTAATGGTTAAATAAAAAAGTAGTACACTGTACATTTAAATACTCTTTATCCCAATACACATGCATTATACAATATGGGGCAGCATCATCAGCTGCACAAATGTGTTTTAACATTATGATGTGACTTTGTACTTATTAATTAGAAACGTTCAATAACAAAATGCAAAAAACATGCTTTAAGCAAACTGAAGACCAGAGCATAGATCATGAAAATGGTGATATCAGATAGTAGGTGCCTTTTATGCGAAAATTTGATTTTTTTCTGTGAACCGGGTTACCAGAACACCATAACATTAACACATACAGTACTGTACAAAGGTTTTAGGCAGGTGTGAAAAAATACTGTAAACAAAGAATGCTTTCAGAAAAATAATGATGATCGTTTATTTTTATCAATTTACAAAATGCTAAGTGAGCGAACCCAAACATACAGCCAAAGTCATTAAGAACTATCTTCAGCGTAAAGAACAACAAGAATTACTGGAAGTAATGGTATGGCCCCACAGAGCCCTGATCTCAACATCATCGAGTGTGTCTGGGATTACGTGAAGAGACAGAAGGATGTGAGAAAGCCTACATCCACAGATCTGTGGTTAGTTCTCCAAGGTGTTTGGAACAACCTACCAGCCGAGTTCCTTCACAAACTGTCTGAAAGTGTACCTAGAATAGATGCAGTTTTGAAGGGAAAGGGTGGTCACACCAAATATTGATTTAATTTAGATTTCTCTTTTGTTCATTCACTTCATTTTCTTGATTGATGAAAATAAAAGATTAACACTCCCATTTTTGAAAGCATTCTTTGTTAACAGCATTTAAACAAGCAACATCAAGGTTAAAAATCAAACATGTTTAACCAATCCATCATCCATTTTCTCTCCTCTATTAAGTCTGATCAAGCTGTTGAATAGATAAAAATGGTGGTCTCTAAAGAATAACAAGGTTCCTTTTAATCTCTTCTCTAAACCATCACTGAGTGAAAATCTTTGAACCCAGCACCATGAACCCAAAGAAATGACCCCCCAGTTTTACATGCACACTAACCATGATCTGACCAGCTATATTTTTTTCCAATCATTAAACTGCAGAAATTAAGTCCAATCATTACCTACAGAAACATTACCAAAGGTATAAAAGAAGTAAAACAGTATCAAATGAATAGAGTAGTGTCCACACAATAGTGAGATCCTTCTCCACGAGATGCTGCACAGGAGGCAAACTTGTGAAGACTGCACAACTGCCAGACAATGTTTTCTCCCAGATTCTTCTGAATTTCGTCCCCTAGTTGTCTCCCATGTAAAACTATTCCATCCATTGCATCAAGGATACATGCATCACAAACCCCAAATATATTCAGGCAATACTTGGCGGGCATATTTGGCACGTACTGTAGAAATTTGCACCACCCCCTGAACATAAGGTAATTCTGAAGAATACTTACAAGTATCAGATGTTGCTGTGTAAAATAATCTTTAGATGTGACACTTGAAGATAGTAGATATATATTGCTGTGAGCTACAGATGTCAGAATCAAATATTCTTATAGAATTCCACTAAAAATGAAAGCGGGTCATTTTTGACCCACTTATGGAAGCTTGGGGAATTAATACAATCATTTTTGACTCACTTATGTATCTAAGGGTTAAAACATTACATTATACAACCTACACACTTCCAGAGCACAATGTAACCTCACTTTCATTACAAAGATCAGGGTAAAGGTTACATTTCCTAAAAATGAATCTGGGGGTTGACAGATATGGAAATTACAGATCTATATCCAATCTTCCATTCTTATCTAAAATTCTTGAGAAAATAGTTGCTAATCAAATGTGTGAGCATTTACAAAGCAATGACCTGTTTGAAGAGTTTCAGTCAGGTTTCAGAGCTCATCATAGCACTGAAACAGCTCTGCTGAAAGTCACTAATGATATTCTTATGGCCTCAGATAATGGACTTGTGTCTGTACTTGGTCTCTTAGAGCTCAGTGCTGCATTTGATACAGTCGACCATAATATTCTCTTAAAAAGGCTGGAATATGCTGTAGGGATCAGGGGAACAGCCCTAGCCTGGTTTAAATCTTATTTGTCTGACAGATTCCAGTTTGTTCATGTAAATGATAAATCATCTTTAAACTCCAGGATTAATTGTGGAGTACCACAGGGTTCAGTAATTGGGCCAATTCTCTTTACTATATATATGCTTCCAATAGGTCAAATTATCAGGCAGCATAGGATAAATTTTCACTGTTACGCTGATGATACTCAGCTTTACTTATCCATAAATCCTGATGAACCCAACCAGTTAGATAGACTACAAGCATGTCTGGAAGATATAAAAAATTGGATGACTTTAAATTTTTTGCTTCTAAATTCAGACAAGACAGAAGTTGTCGTCTTTGGACCGGAGTCTTTAAAAAAGAAACTGCTTAGTCAATCACTTAACCTGGATGGCAATAAATTGACCTCCGGTAATAAAGTAAAAAACCTTGGTGTTACTTTTGACCAGGACATGTCATTTAAATCCCATATTAAAACAGGTTTCTAGGATTTCCTTCTTTCACCTCCGGAACATTGCCAAAATTAGAAATATTCTATCCAGGAGTGACGCTGAAAAACTAGTCCATGCATTTGTTACTTCAAGGCTGGACTATTGTAATTCTTTACAATCAGGATGTCCACAAAATGCAGTTAAAAGCCTTCAGCTGATTCAAAATGCTGCAGCAAGAGTTCTGATGAAAATTAAAAAGGGAGATCATATTTCTCCTATTTTAGCTTCCCTTCATTGGCTCCCTGTTAAATCCAGAGTAGAATTTAGAATTCTCATCCTCACATATAAAGCCCTTAATGATCTAGCTCCATCATACATCAGAGATCTGGTTGTTCCATATGTTCCTAACAGAGCACTTCATTCTCAGACTGCAGGTTTACTGGTGGTTCCTAGAGTCTCTAGATGTAGAATGGGAGGCAGATCCTTTAATTATCAGGCTCCTCTGCTGTGGAACCAGCTCCCAGTTTTAGTCCGTGAGGCAGACACCCTGTCTACTTTTAAGGCTAGGCTTAAAACTTTCCTTTTTGATAAAGCTTATTGTCAGAGTGGCAAGGCTCCCTCCCTGTTGGATGGAGTAAGGGGGAGTCAGGTTTAGCCTAAACCGGCTCAGTCATGGTTGAGGTGCAAACACACCCTCCATTTCTGCTACCTGTATGACCCCTTCTCTTTTCCAATGGTTATAATCAGTCTGACAGAGAGAGGTATCCCAATCCTTGTGGTTTTTAGTATAACAATGACCATCAGTGGGACCCTTTGTGGGGTGCCTTGAGACGACATTGTTGTAAATAAGCGCCGTCTAACTAAATAATCTGAACTGAAACTATCTGTGTATTTATGCTGCTATAGGCTTAGGCTGCTGGAGGACATAATGACCACTTTCACCCTCTTCGCTACATTCTAACACTACTCTCCAATTCTGCAGTATTTGCGGTTATTTCAGCTTTTAACTTTGTTCTCTCTTTTCTCTTCCTAAAAGCTACACCTGGCCTGACTCTGTGTCTACCTGTGACACCTTTCTGGAGAGGGGAATCGTCCAAGCTTCTGCTGGCAACAACTTAATGCTCACCTTCTACCAATGATCCACATGGCCCTGTCTTTTAGTGTTTAACCCTTTCTCTCTCCTAGACATGGCTACTGGCTGAGCTTTTATTGTGACTAACTCTATGTGCTCTCTTTCAGACTCTAACCTTGAAAACTGGCTCAGAGTTCATCTGTTCTTTCTTTCTAGGTAAAACGACTAAAGGAGCTACATCCATTAACATTTACTTTTCCTTCCCATAGAAAGTACTCCTGGATCAGTGCTTCTTTGTTCTCTTTGTGTCTCTGCTCTGTTCTCTCAAACCCCCAGTTGGTCGTGGCAGATGGCTGCTCACACTGAGCCTGGTTCTGCTGGAGGTTTCTTCCTGTTAAAAGGGAGTTTTTCCTCTCCACTGTCGCTACATGCATGCTCAGTATGAGGGATTGCTGCAAAGTCAATGCCAGTGACTGTCCACTGTCTCTACATGCTCATCCGGGAGGAGTGACTGCTACAAATCACTGACTGGATGCAATCTGCTGGGTTTCCTTAGATAGAAAAACTTTTTATCCAATTTGAATAAATAAGTAACTCTGCCTGCACTGTTCAATGATTAGGATTAATTGTAATGTATGTACCTGACTTTTGTGAAGTGTCTTGAGACAACATTTGATGTGAATTGGCGCTATATAAATAAGACTTTCAATTCAATTCAATTTTAACAGTGGAATTTGGGCAGATCAGATTACCATTGTGGGTAAAAGTCTTTGGAAATGTGCAAGGTCCAATTCTAGGTAACCCAAAAATAGCACAACAGATTTTTGTGCTGGTAGAGCTCTGCATGTATTACATGGCTATTCTAAGGCTGTGAAAATAAAATTCCAGTAAGAAATAAAGATGGCAACACCCCACAAAAAAAGATATTTTAATAGGTCCAAAATAGAAGATGGAACGGCTATGGCCATAGGGAAGAAAGGCACAAGACCAATGAAAACACAAAGTATTTCAAAGACTAGTCACTTCTATGAAGGAAACAAAAACAACAAAAAGACCAAAATCACTGTTTAAAAAAAACAGATTTATGAGCACATAAAACTTCAGATACAGCAAAACAATGAGTAATCCATTTGTTATTTATGACAGGACTTTACTGGCTTTCAGTCTTTGTGGTTGGAGTTAGAGTGGATATGAGCAGAAAGCTCTCCTATTCTCTATAACCCTTAAAAAGTGAGCTTTTGCATCAAGCTTATGTGGGTGCCATTTATTTTTATTTCACATTGCAAAAGACCAGCTCAAGCACAGACAGATGTACAAACTTAAGTTGAAAAGTATAATTAAACAAAATGCTTGTGAAAGAAGCTGGTGAGATGCAACTTCATGGATAATGCTCAATCAAAGCAGAGCCAATTTTAAAAGGCTATATTGGCCAAGATAACGCCATTAAATCTAAAGTCTTTAACCCACTGATAACAAAGTAGGTTTACACACATTTAGTGTAAGATGGTTCTTCATTACTGTAACATATCACACTAATGCACCAATCTTTAAAATGCTTGTGTTTTATTGGCATACCAAGCAGAGACAAATCGTTTTACTTTTTACAGTTGACTAATTATATTGGAAATCCCAGTCCATGCTGGTGTAAATTAATTGATGTGGGTTTTGCTATTTAGCAGATCCATCATATTCCTAATTTCAACACTATTTGTAAAAATCACTGTAGCAACATTACTATGTCATGAAAAATATTTAAAACCGTATTATTTATTAAATTTATTGGAAGAGTTGGTAACAACAATGAAGCAGGTTTCATGGTGTTTTCCCACACCTGAGGTGTTTAGTCTGTTTAAAGCAAACTGGTTCATTTCCACCCCCCACCCCCCTTGGTACGCTTCTTTTGATTAGATGTGAACACACCAATCACACTAGGATGGGGGAACAAAAACTGTTGTGTTGCTTTGAAATCCCACTTAAATATCAATGGTCAATATAGATTACAAGGCATTTTAACGGAGTTAATAATCCATACAACTCAATAAAGAGCAAAGTTGTTTACCCTGGTCTACAGCTGAGCAACTGCGATGCATGGCATTGATTTTAAAAATATTAATGTATGTATATGGTGGGTGTTGTAAAGAAAGTATTGCTTTAATACAGCAGATACTCCTGAGAAAATCTTGTTCAGGACATAACTATAAGGCAATCCATAAAAAAAAAATAAAAAAACTTCGACTTTAGAGAATACTTAAAGAGAAACCCATACATTCTGTATATAAATTCATTAAGGTTGGTCTGGATAATGTTTTTAATCTTTTTTCATTATTTCCCTTTAAAAAGCTCCACATGATTCTTGGCATGCCTGTGAAACCCTGTATTCAGAGTAGTAACACAGCCATAATTACAGACTACCATGGCCAGTTGTCAGGGAAACCAAAGACAAACTCTAGGAATGTTTCTCCTCTTGAAGTATTTTTTTTCTCAAACAGAACTGTCTTGCGTTTTCTTCTTTTGTTCAAATCTCCTAAAGATGCATTTTGCCACTCTGCCATTATGATTGTCTTAGCCATGTTTTCAGTGGCTGTATTACTCAACACCGGATCAAAATCTGTCCTACAAATGCTTGAGGGGAAATTTTTCAGGCTATTAAAAGCTGATAGGGTAGAAAATTTGACAGAGCATTTGGTTTAAAACATTGTGATTAAATTTTAAATTGTTTAGCAGGGAGCAAGAAAGCCAAACTTATTTTTCCCAGATGCTCGTTCCTTTGGCGAGTGGTATTCTATGTGATAAGCATGACATGGGTTTTAAGGTCAAGCTCATTTCCAGAGTGTGGCATTGATCTTTTCATGATTAGGAGACTTTTAATGGTTCACCCTATTAACTTGCAGTTAAGAGACAGTTTTCATGTTATTAGAAAGGTAGCCAATTCTGAATGTTTGAGTTTAAAATGCTCTGCATATAACCAAGGATCAAACTCCAGTATAAGCACCACAGGTGATACCGCTGTCCCCTTTAGAGGGTAATGGGTAGAAATTTTGCCACCAACCATTTACAAGGTAATGCTGAAGCTAAAAACAGTTAGTTAATAAACAGACTGTGCCTACAAGCTGAAACATCTCAAAAGGCAAGTGCAAAATATATTTGGAAATCCCAGTATAAACTAAAGAGGCCAGCAGTAAACCATTAACACGCACTGGTGACTACTTATTAACCTCTTAAGCAATAATGTGTTTGCAGGAATTACAGCAAACCCAGTTTAATAGTGTTCCAGTTGCAATTCAGGAACCCAGTGGGAATTAATCATTGCTGTGCTCAGTAAAATGTTGCTATTAGCAATACAACCTAACTAGGCTGGGACCAATTACCTGTATCAAGGTTTACCTACCTTTAAACACCAAAGAAACATGTTCATTAGGGCTACACCTAACAATCATTTTAGTAATCAAGTATTCTGCCGGTTATTGTGACAATTAATCCAGTTATTGGGATAAAAATGTGACACATTCTGCACATTTTTCATTTAACTGCTGAAGTCTATTTCATGAATAATAGAAATATAAAAAAGAGAAATTGCAAGTAAACAAATTCTTTTTTTTAATCAAGTTTTAATTGCTTATAATGCAATAACATAGCATGTATTTAGTGAACACATGAACATTTGTAGGAAAGGATGCACCTACAGCTAAAACTAAACCTTCCAACATCAATATGTCAAAAGCCCAGCCCTTTCTGGTTGACTTATTAAGTTTCTCTGTTATTTTTTTGCCCCTCGCCATCTCTCTTCATAGCTCAAAACCACACTTGGCAACCAGTTATAAGCAGAATAGGCCATCATTAGCGGAAGGCAGAGCATTGTGCAACACAAATAACAACCTGGCCAAAACACAGTGTGCTGAATAGTTAAACAGAATTAAACAAAGCCTTGACGCATATAATTTGCCCCGAGGAATTTTAGTAATTGAAATATTGAATGAAGTACTAATTGTCAGAACTAAAAAATAACTAGTTGTTAACATGTTTTGAACACAGCAGCCATTTTGGATCCGGAGGTCAGGGTTGGTTGCTCGAACTTGTCCACTTGAAATGTTGACTTCAGGTGACTTCTTGTATTTTAGTTGGAAATTTCCACTTCTGAGAAGAAATTAAATTCACAGTGAAACTGAATTTCCTCTTGTTGTTTTTGTGAAAAAACAACAAAGTCTGAGTCTTGTTAGATTACAGTTTTAGAATCTATCAGTACGATGTTACTTGGAAACTTTTGTACTTATTGAGGTGGTACCACCGCCATAAGCTCTGGGATGCTTCGACAGGAGTTGTTTCAGGCATATCTTGACAAAATTTTAATTCTGGCAATAAAACACAAACGATTTTACAGGAAATGTGTGACAACAACAGTCCTCCGGGTATAATCTTATTTATGTTTCATCCTTGTTTTGGGTAGCTACGAACAATACATGCACACATGCATATCTGCACCCTCATTCTGGAAAGGCCATGTATTGACCCTATATGTTGGCAAAATACAAGCAAAAAACAGCAGTACTGTGATAAGCACCACTAAATGTAATTTGTGCGTCATTTTGTCAGGGACACAACAACCTCGCAGGCTTTTATGAAGGTCACATCTCAAGTCAACACTCAATTAACATTCCAGGCAGCCTAAGCTACGCAACAGACACTGAGCAGTGTCAAGCTGAAATGTGATTTTGGTTTCGTAAAACGATCTGTGTAATTATAACACACAGCCTGTGCGAAATCATTTTAGAAGCATAAAAAAAAGTCAACTTTGGCTTAACCTACTCAACCACTCCTCCCATTCCTTTGCAGCAGCATGCAATTTTGAAAACAAATCAATTCAGTCTGTAGAGGTTAGTATGTTCAGAGTGCCTAAATAAGTCCCAGAAAAAAGAAAAAGCATGTTCACTGACTACAACATCTTTATGGGTTCAACTGCCAACAGCAATTTTAGATTTTCCCTACACCGAACACATTAACAAAAACAAACAAAAAAACACAATACATACAATTTACTAAAGGATGAAAATCCAGGTTTAAGACATCAACATCAAAAGAAATGTGCGATCTGCAGCAGCATAAGCAACAGACCTTAAGGTTTAAAGCTACGGAGCATAACAATAACACTTGTTCTCACTGCAGGCACTTTACACAAATGACCTAATGTAAGAAGCATGACAGCGTTTGCCTTTCACACCTGCCAGTTGATAGTCCTCAAGATGGACCTCAGTTTTCCCTTAAATTTTACCAGCCACTTTCACTTGTTATCAAGGCATTGTTTTATTACCCATATGGATGGTAATTAACCCAGAGGCATCATAATTATCCCCTTTGAATGACAGAGACGTTTCATCTGTAAGACTATACTGATCATTAGAGGTGACACGATTGGCCTAATGGTTTGCAAGCCGAACTCAAGTAAAATGTTGCTCAGGTAAATTACCAACACCAAGGGCTGAAGGACTATGGGAAAATAACAGTCAAAGCATGCTTTTCATATGCAACACTAGCGATAGGAGTGATATCAAAGAGGACAAAAGTGCAAAAAGAGAGAAAACACTTTCAAAGCAGTTGATCTGATTCTAATAAGTATATCTGCTGCCATTTTTTTCACCCACATGGAAGCTAACCCAAAGCTTTGTCCACAGTGAGTCCAACCTGTCGACAGTCTGTCTTTGCAACATTCCTCCATCGTCCACATCTTTCAAGGCTCCTCTCAGTCTGTACATTCCAGCCACAGCGCCTCAATGTTCCGAGCCAGGAGCGAGGCTTGGAGCTGAGCTCTGGCTGCTGCTGCAGCTGCTCTGGATGGGTCTTTTTAAACCAGTGAAAGCTGGCTGTACTGGGTTCCCCCTGACTAGCTCCACCTTAAGCAAAGCCCTGAGCTGGCAGCCTTTTCTATTATTTTCTTTACAAGCCGCTTTACATCCGTATGGTTTAGAAAGCAAAAGGGCAAGGGCCAATCCCCGTTCATCTACTCGTTTACCTAGGGTTCTTACCTTGAGTGCAGCCTCTTCGTGGCCAAGTCCTGGTCCACACCGTTAGCAGCCAACTGAGCCATGGGAGAGCTGCTAATGTGCCTGACTCCAAAGCTGCTTCCTCCCGCTGGAGACACCGTCACAATCACTTCCTCTAGAGGCAGAGACCTTTTTTTTTTCTTGAGGCGTGTCGCTCCTCCACCCCTCCGTCTCTGCCTCCTGTTTTTTTCTACTCTCCTTCATTCACCACAGTAATGGCAGCCTCCACGGAAGTGAGCCCCTCTACAAATAAGCTATAAAAGCACGTAGCCCCGCCCCCTTAGTTACGTCACGTTTTGGATAGTTTGCTCACCTTTTGTTGACAGGTTAAAGAATTTACGCTTCTGTTGCGCTGGAAAACACATTTGGTCTATTTATACATTGCACTTAAACTATAATATAAACATAAAATAAAAAGAAAGTATATCCAAACGTAATATGTAGCAGTAAGCTGTTAAAAATTAAACTAAATACATCAGGAATATAAAAAACAAAATATTATAATAGCTGAGATTTTTATTTTCTCTGTTAATTCTAAATTATCCAGCAGTAACAATCCGTAGTTTTGATTGCAAACACAACGTTCAAAGCTGTGAGGGAACAAAAATGACAAAATGAAAAATAAATAAATAAATACACATATAAATGTATATATAAATGCATAAATGAATAAATATAAAAATAAATAAATGCACATGTAAATGTATTTATTTATCTATTTATTCATTTATTTTCTCCTTTTTTGTGTATTTATCTTTTTTATTTTTTTATTATTCATTTTTTATACATTTTTCAATTTATACATTTATTTATCATACATTTATTTTTTTTTATATTTTTTATTTAATTTTTTTCCCAAAAATTTTTTCTGTATTTCTACATTTCCACATTTTATTTTTTATGCTTTCTGTGTTCGTATGTTAATGAGGTGGTGACTTAAAAACATTTGTCTTCAGCACCATGGTTAAAAATTTGTGTTTTATGACCCCGATCCCCCCTATGTCCCCCCCCGTAGGCACGATGGGGGGTTCTTTTAACAGCCAAAATTGCCAAAAATTTTAAGGTCATTGGCAAATGATATTGACCAAGTGAACCAAAATTGTTCATGCAATATGACATAAAAAAAAATCAAAATGGAAAAAAAAAATCCCAATATTAAAGAAGCCCTTACAGGGGGGAAAAAAAAATTCTGTTCAAATAAATACCATTTTCTGTCTTGTTTCTTGCTTTATGAGAGAGTCTGCAGTGGGAAATTTGCCTGCAGGCTCCACATCACTCCAAGTTGCTCACTGACAAAAGAAAATTTTAACTGGAATGACATTTTTTTAGTTTTTTAGTATTTAAATTTAAACTATGATTTTTAGTATAGTAGATTCTTTAATACATTAAAAAAAAATTAACAATGTGTTATTTGTTATGTTTTGAGGAGCAAAAAAGCAGTAACAGATACAGTGCCCCCCCCGGGGGGGTGCCCAAAAAGCCACCCCCCTTGAACGGGTCAACCCTTTTGCCACATTTCAGGTTTTCAAACATAAAAAAAAAATTCTAATTTTATGTGAAGAATCAACAACAAGTGGGGACACAATCATGAAGTTTTTTTTTTGGAATGATATTTATTGGATGTGTCAAATTTTTTTTACAAAAAAAAAAATGAAGAGTGGGGCGTGCAACATTATTGGGGCCCCTTTACTCTCAGTGCAGCAAACTCACTCCAGAAAATTCAGTGATGATCTCTGAATGATCCAAGTTTGTCTTAAAATGACTGATGATGATAAAAATAGAATCCACCTGTGTGTAATCAAGTCTCCATATAAAAACCCCGTCTGGTGATAGTCTCAGGGTTCTGTTCGAAGCGCAAAGAGCATCATGAAGACCAAAGGGAAAACACCAGGCAGGTCCAAAATACTGTTTTTTGGGGAGGGGTTTAAAAGCCAGATTTTGGATACAAAAAGATTTTTCCCAAGCTTTAAAAAACCCAAAGGAGCACTGTGCAAGCAATCATATTGAAATGGAAGGAGTATCGGAAACCACTGCAAATCTACCAAAACCCGGCTGTCCCCTAAAACCTCATCTCGAAAAAAGGAGAAGACTGATCAGAGGGTCCAGCCAAAAGGCCCATTATCACTCTGGAATAACTGCAGAGATCTACCGCTGAGGTGGGGAAGGTCTGTCCATAGGACAACAATCCGCCGTACACTGCACAATTTTGGGCCGTTATGGAAAGAGTGGGGGCAAGAAGAAGAGCATTTTCTCAAAAAATCCATAAAAAAAGTCTCGTTTAAAGTTTGCCACAAGCCCCCTGGGAGACACACCAAACATGTGGAAGAAGGTGCTCTGCCTCAGAATGAAACCAAAATCGAACTGTTGGGCCACAATGCAAAAACGATATGTTTGGTGTAAAAGCAACACAGCTCATCACCCTGAACACACCATCCCCACTGTCAAACATGGTGGTGGCAGCATCATGGTTTGGGTCTGCTTTTCGTCAGGAAGGACAGGGAAGATGGTCAAATTGATGGGAAGATGGTGGGGCCAAATACAGGACCATTCTGGAAGAAAACCTGGTTGGAGTCTGCAAGAGACCTGAGACTGGGACGGAGATTTATCTTCCAACAAGACAATGATCCAAAAACATAAAGCCAAATCTACAATGGAATGGTTCACAAATAAACGTATCCAGGTGTTGGAATGGCCAAGTCAAAGTCCAGACATGAATCCAATCGAGAATCTGTGGAAAGAGCTGAAGACTGCTGTTCACGAACGCTCTCCATCCAACCTCACTGAGCTCGAGCTGTTTTGCAAGGAAGAATGGGCAAGAATTTCAGTCTCTCGATGTGCAAAACTGATAAGAGACATACCCCAAGCGACTTGCAGCTGTAATTGCAGCAAAGGGTGGCGCTACAAAGTATTAACGAAAGGGGGCCGAATAATATTGCATGCCCCACTTTTAAGGTTTTTATTTGTAAAAAAAGTTTGACACATCCAATAAATTTCATTCCACTTCATGATTGTGTCCCACTTGTTGTTGACTCTTCACATAAAATTAGAATTTTATATCTTTATGTTTGAAGCCTGAAATGTGGCAAGAGGTTGACCAGTTCAAGGGGGCCGAGTACTTTCGCAAGGCACTGTATCTGTTACTGCTTGTTTGCTCCTCAAAATATAACAAATAACACATTGTTAATTTTTTTCTTAAAGTAAGAGTTGTAGTATGATCAAGATGAGGTGATCTATGTGTGCTATGAGTTAGATGGCACTACAACATGCTATAGTGAAGTTATTGACCATTTTATGCATATTTTACTGAATATTTGGCTATTTAGGCTATAGTCTTTGGGAAATTCCAATTTTTTTGTATTAATTTCCAATCCAAGAAATGTAGTATGGAAAACGTGAGATCACATACACATACAATGATTTTTATGACAATACACCTCTCTTTGGCGACTTTATTGATATTTCTCCATCATATTTTTCTGGTGTTTCAATTTGCAGACGGTCCCTGCGCATTTGAGGAGCAGCGAGCTCTGCATTAGAGGCTTACATTTTTTCGGGAATCCCACGGGTCACGGGATTCCCATGGGGAATCCCGCGGGATGGTAGACAGCATCAGTAAAAATCACGTGATTTTGGGGCGGTACAGGATAAAAAAAATGAACGGGAGCAGACGGGGCGGGACTAACCAATAGGGGGGGGAAAATAAACTAGGGTCAATTTCTTTGGAAATGTAAATGAGAGTTTGTTTTTTTTAAACTTTAAAAAAAAAAAACTTGGAACGGCCCGCCCTGTGTAGTTTTTTTTTTCCAAGAAGCCTATACTATAATGCGAGTCAAACGAACTACATGATCCCAAAACCAAAACTGCTTCTGAACGACGTTTTCCACCTGCGTTCAGAATGGGGGGAGCAAACGCAGCTGGAGAACTGGACGTGGTAAAATGGATATGCAACGTAAAGTCAGAAGTTAAGGACTTATCTAATTAAACTCATAGAGCTGACAGGAAAGTCGCAAATATTACCGAACTTCAGGAGAATTGAATGCAGCGTTTTAAACACACAGTATGCTGCTTGTAAAACGTGTTTAGTCGTAATCAAGTACAGCAGTGATTAAGGCACACTTGTAAGGGGCAAATTCTGGATTTTAATCAGCTACATCTCTTCATTCCCCGTCAAACCAAAAGTACCATCACGTGTCAAGTCTCATCTGACCAACAAGTTTGCTGCATTGCACGAAAGATTTAAGAGCTTTTGCCACAGTAGAGGGGAAGGTACGGAGCAAGCGAGGGGACAGGGGGATTTTTATTTTTTTTGCGTCCCCCACGCAATACTTTGCGTTCCCTCGCAAAATGTTGTTAATCGCCTTGAGAAAGCTGTGCATTTTGGAACAGCAGCACAGATGACAAACTGCTTACAAAACAAACAACACTGATATGGCGTTGGTATGGTTTATTTGTCATATATGTAGGTTAACATGCAGTCAACAATGTGAGTAAATGCTTAGGATCAGAAGAACTGTTCAAATCACTATAAAAACAAAAGCACTTATGGCGTCCAAAAAAAAAGTACACATCATGCAGCAGCAATAAGCGAATAAAGTGTCACAGATGTGGTTTCGTGCAGCATTATTGTCCAGAGTTCAGTAGTTTGACAGCTTGTGGATAATAACTGTCTTTAAGTCTGATTGAAGATCATTTTATTTAAGGCCGATTTCAAAATAAAACTCAAATCTCAAAAACAGGTGTAGTGTTTGTTCTATTTTTGCAGTTATCTGGTTTGGAAACCCTCCCACAAAGTATTGCGAGATAACGCAAAGACTGTTGCGTGAGAACGCAAAAAGTATTGCGCAAAAGAAAAGAAAATTCCCCCATGTCCCCTCGCGGGCTCCGTAGAAAGGCTTCATCAGGGGAAGATATTAAATAAATACGTTGTGAAATAGAAAAAAATCGAATGTACCATTAAATGTACAATTTATTTTATTACATCATTAAAAATTAAGCATACCACTAATTAAGTCATGTCCTCTTTAAAATTATACTTATTAATTGCATAATAGTCAATTTCATGATATAATGGTACATTTATTGTTTCTAATGATGTATTAAATAAATAAATGGTACATTTAATTTAATGGCACATTTAATATTACATTTCTTTCATGTTACATTTACTTCACTCATGGGACATTCACAACATTTATTCAATTAATGATGATTTTATTGTATTCATTTTGTCCAGTTTGACCCTCCATTCTTGATGCCTGTATAGGAGGTCATGTCAGAATTTGAATCAGGTGTGCTGGAGCAGACACACATCTAAAACTTGCAGGGAAGGGGTCCCTGAGGACCAGGGCTGTGAACCATTGAGGGACAGTTTCTAAATTGTGAAGGTAATGCCTTTTTGCACTTTAGTTTACCAAGTACAGTTCTCTTGCTAGGTACATTTTTCTTTCGTTTCAGCAATTTGAAACATAAAAGTAATGTCACTGTTCAAAGGAAACAATCACTTAATAAATGAGTAAATTCCAACTATGTACATTTTGTTTATTCAGCTAAGATAGGCATGGTCTGTTTCCTTGTTTGATATTTTATTATTTCTTCATTGTTATTCTTTTTACTTTAACTGGCCTTTACTACAGCTAAAAACAGGGACCTAACTGGTCCTTCAAACAAAGAAATTGCCAGAAGACTAAATGAAGACTGTCCAATTTAGTGGAGTCAACCTCCACATCCATCTCAGCTTGGAGCTGATTGAAATCCTCCATGACCCGTGCAAAACGAAAATGGAGGTAGTCATTGGGTTCCTTTTGGTCAATATAATTTGCCAATGACCTTAAATCATTGGCAATGGCTGTAAGAGAACCCTCCATCGTGCCTACGAGGTAGCAGCAGGATTGGGATCATACACAGTATTCTAACCAATGGTGCTGAAGGCAAATGTTAGAACCACCCACCTCATTAACATACGAACACAGAAAAGCATAAATAAATAAATGTGGAAATGTAGAAATACAGAAATAAATGTAGGAAGAAATAAATAAAAGTATAAACAAATAAATGTATGAATAAATAAATGTATAAATGAAAAATGTATAAATAAATGAATAAATAAATATATAAATGTATAAATACACAAAAAGGAGAAAATAAATGAATAAATAGATAAATACATTTACATGTGTATTTATTTATTTTTATATTTATTTATTTATACATTTATATGTGTATTTATTTATTTATTTTTCATCTTATCATTTTTGGTCCTTCATACAAACCAAGTCACTTATGTTAATTATATCAGCTATCATCAGTGGCAATTATAATTAAAAAATAATTTCATTAATGTTAGCATTAGTAAAGTAGAAAGAGTTGTTGCTCTGATGAAAGGGATTGTTTAGGGATTTAAGATGCTACTGTTAATATTTTAAGAAGTTATTGTTGGACCCCTCCCCACACCAAGACACACAAACACACACGACAGTTACAGCCCCCTAATAAGAAGCAGTGTGGTGTTCTATTTTGAATATTTTTAATTACTATTCTTTATGTAGTTATTTACTTTTAGTGTGCTCGTCTGCTGAGTAAATTTCCATAAGTTATATGTTTAGTAATAGTAGGCAAAAATGAATATAAAGGTTTGCAAAAATCACCCCAATACAATTTATGAAAGTTCTAAACAGTGCAGTTTGTGTCAAGTCTGTGTAGCACCTACAGTATACCACAAGAGGGTAGCATTTGACATGTCTTTTTATCTAAAGGTTTTATTTTTTCTCCTTTGAGAGACACAGTGAACATAAGAATAACAAAAGATGCTTGTTTACAGACCCACTTTACTGGACTGTCATAGCTATAGCCATCTTTAATGTGTTTTTAGAGTATTAGGACAGCTGGGGGCACATACTTTATGAATTGAGTATTTGAAGAATGGTGAATGCAATAGATTAAGATAATATCATGTTCTTTCCTGAAATGCTGTTGATTCTTTTTGTTTTTGTTTGCTTCAGGATTTGATTACAGTTAACTGTTTAGGTTCTTTTAATATGTTGGCAACAGAAATCAATTATTTTAATACATTTTCTTACCAATTTTTAGGAAGCTTCTAAAGGCATCTGCTTTAAATCTTTCTCACTGCAAAAAAAACATGTTTTTCTCTTTTGTCATTTGTTATCCCTTTTCCCCCTCTAATCCCAGTTAGATTGTATGCTTAGTCAGCATGTGTAACATCTCATTACAGGCAACAAAGAAGCAATAAAAAGGAAAATAAGATTGAGGTAAGCTGATTTAGATTTACAACTGAGCAACTCATATTTATTTTTCTTTTTGGAGGCTGCTCAGCTTACAAAAACAAAACCATCTGGTTGTATGCTAGGTGAGGCTGAGCTGTCTTTATTGTTTTTCTCAGGGTTTTATCAGGCTTTGAATTTTATCCAAAGGGACTCTTTCTGCAGCTGAAGTACAGATTATTGCTTTCAGGTGCTTAACAATTGTAAGACATGACTTGTTTTCTTACACTGAGAGTCACAATGATTGTATTTTTTTCTTTAACCCTAAACCAGTTTGAGAATTTTTTTAATCCTTTGAAGACAAATCTTATTGTTCCCCACCATAGACTGTTGTTTGCATACATGTTTTTGCGGGTAAATCAGCAACATAATTTTTTTTTATAGATGGTCATGTTTTAGTTTGTAAAAATCCTGACATTAGTTTGTCATTAAATACGTTTTCAGAAAACAGCAGTTATTTTCTTTACTAATAACTAAGGAACAATTAATCATTTGGAGTGAAATGATTAAAAATTAATCATTTAAAGCACTTCAAAGTTATTAAAGATGTGACAGATGTCCAATAAAAACAATTCAAAACAAATAAATTTATTATCATTTAATTGCTTCCCAAATAATACTACAAAATGAGACAGCATTTCCCTGGGATCTGAAATTGATTAATAGAAATATAAAATATAATTCAATCCAATTCAGTTTATTTATATAGCGCCAATTCACGACACATGTTGTCTCAAGGCACTTCACAAAGTCAGGTACATACATCCCAATTAATCCTAATCATTGAACAGTGCAGTCAAATTCAGTTATTTATTCAAATTGGATAAAAGTTTTTCTATTTAAGGAAACCCAGCAGATTGCATCGAGTCAGTGACTTGCAGCATTCACTCCTCCCAGATGAGCATGTAGAGACAGTGGACAGCCCCACGGCGTTGACTTTGCAGCAATCCTCATACTGAGCATGCATGTAGCGACAGTGGAGAGGAAAAACTCCCCTTTTAACGGAAGAAACCTCCAGCAGAACCAGGCTCAGTTGAGCGGCCATCTGCCACGACGGGATTGAGAGAAACAGAGCAGAGACAAAGAGAACAAAGAAGCACTGATCCAGGAGTACTTTCTATGGAAAGGAAAGTAAATGTTAATGGAGTAGCTCCTTAGTCGTTTCATCTAGAAGAAAGAACAGATAAACTCTGAGCCAGTTTTCAAGGATAAGTCTGAGAGAGCACATATAATTAGTTACAGTAAAAGCTCAGTCAGTAGCTATGTCTAGGAGAGAGAAGGGTTTAAACACTGAAAGACAGGGCATGTGGTTATGGTAGAGGGTGAGCATTAAGTTGTTGCCAGCAGAAGCTTGGACGATTCCCCTCTCCAGAAAGGTGTTACAGGTAGACACAGAGTCAGGCCAGGTGTAGCTTCTAGGAAGAGAAAAGAGAGAACAAAGTTAAAAGCTGATTATACTTGATGATAATTAACACAAAAAAGATAAAGACATAAAAACTATTAAAACACTTGAGACAAGTGAAATAATGTGTACTGCTAAACTTGGAAAGAAGTCATCATTTCAATAGCTAAAGGCTTTCATGAACAAAGGTAGACAACTTTAATGTTAATAGTTGCAGTTTCAAATTTATTATAATACTCAACAGGTGGATATTTCTTCAAGAAATCTAAAAGGTAACTTTTATTTCAGACAAAACCTCCATCTAAAAAAAAAAACGTGGATTAGGGGTGAGAAATACATATCCAGCTTAATTATTTTTTTGTCTGGGCTAATTCTTTCCAAAACAGTCTATCAACAAAACTTAGTATTTAGCAATTGGTAGGAAGGAGAAAATAATTTGCCTAATGGAAAAATCAGGCCTAATCTTTTCTGAAATCACCACAGGAGCTCGAGGAGACAATAAGGGAGGGTGTGAGGGAAGGAGGGAAGAGAAATGAATCAGCAAATCAGAGTCCAACTTGAGCTGACGTCTCTTCCCTGTCCTTAAACCTTTGTTGAATGGCCTTTATCTTGCTGCAGTCCTCAAGACAATGCGTCAGTTTCCACCAAACCCCCTCACCTTTCCACCCAGGTATTTAGAAAGTGTTTGTATTTTCAGATTTTGCTGTTCACAGTCTATGTAGATATTTCTTGTAAAATGTTTGAAAAGGGGAATTTAGTAATTTAATAAGTGTTTCTGTTATAATTTGACCCATAAACATACATTAATACAAGCTAAAACAGCAGTGATGTACCATCTTTGTACCCTAATGTCAAGTGAACATTTCTCGTCTAAATTCTCTACAAATAACCAGGTGGTGGCAGTGTTTTTTTAATCTTCTCTTGCATATAAAATTCTGTCTTTCAGACAGGAAATTATGAAGAACATTGAACTTTTAAGACAATAATGTGCAGGCTTAAACAATGAGCAGGTAAAACTTAAAACACTTAACTAGATTTCTTCTACCATTTCATTTTCAAAAAAAAATTAGAATCCATTCAGATTCCAGATGTAGTAAAAATGTTGGACTGTGCAACATGTATTTCTATTTATATATATTGTCTATTTTAAAGCTAATGTTAATAGAATATAATAAAATATTATACAGAAGAATATCCTTTTTTGTCCCTCAGTGGAAATATTCAGGCATATCAGCAGCAAAGTGACAAGTCAAAAGAGAAGGATGTGTATTCACACATTGTAATAATATAAGAACAAAAAAGTGAAAATAAGAGACTGTACCATAAGGTCAAATTTACAACATAAAAAAATATTGTACGGTAATTAAAAATAGCATGCTCAGATTCAAAGAAATGTGCAACTGAGTAGGATGATTTGAAAAATGTACCAAATGTGCATGTATATTTGTGTATAAAAAAAAAAAAACAGACTATAAGAAATGAAAAAAACTGTAAATAACAGCAGGGATGTAAACAGCTTATTGAGTTTAGGCTCGTTGGGAACAGTGATGATTATAAAGTCTTACAACTGCTGGGAGGATGGATCTGCAATAACGCTCCTCTCTGCTCCCAGGATGCAGCAGCCTGTCACTGAAGGAGCTCTCCAGTTCGCTAACAGCTTCATGTGTGTGGTGGGAGACATTTTCCAAGAGTGATGTTATTTTTTCCAAAGTCCTTCTGTCCCCCACCACCTGCACTGTGTCAAGAGGGCATCCTAGGACAGAGCTGGCCTTCAAGATGACCTTATCATCTTATCATCAGTTGTGTGGTTTTCAGGGAGGAGTTGAGAAAGGCTCTGGGTGGCCAAAAGGTGCTTCCAGATGACCGGACAACTACAGCTAATGCTATCTTGGAGACAGGTAGGAGTGTGCTTGATATGTCTTCTGGAAGGAAAGTTGATGAGGAGACTTAGTTGACTTGGTGGAATGAGAAAGTACAGGAGTGGGTACGGAGTAAGAGATAGCTAAGAAGAAGTGGGACAATGTGAGAACTAAAGAGAGTCACCAGGGGTGCAGGGAGATACAAGCATAAAGTGAAGGTAGAGGTAGCTAAGGCCTAACAAAGTGCATATAGTGACTTGTTGGATAGGTTGGACAGTAAGGAGGGTGGAAAGGATTTATACACGTTGGCAAGGCAGAGAGACAGAGATGGGAAGGATGTTCAGCAGGTTATGGTAACTAAGGATCAAGTCAGAAATGTACTAACAGGCAACAAGTGTGATAGAAAAATGGAAGATGTACTTTGAAAAGTTGTTGAATGAGGAAAATGAGAACGAGCAAAGAGCAGAAGAAGCGACCATTGTGGATCCGTAAGGATGAAATAAGGAAGGCATTGAAGAGGATGTAGAGTGGAAAGGCAGTTGGTCCTGATGATATATCTGTGGAGGTATGGAAGTGTCTAGAAGGGACGAGCAGCATAGTTTTTTGTCAAGAATGTTCAATGGTTTTAAGCCTAGCCTTAAAAGTAGACAGCGATAAGATGCCTGAGGAATGGAAAAGTCTGCTGGTACCAATTTTCAAGAAAAAGTGAGATGTCCAGAGTTGTGGAAACAATAATAATACAATAATAAATTACATATAATTACAATAATAAAGTTGACGAGTCCTACCTTAGGTAAAGAGTAGCGGAGACTGCTGTCAGAAGTGAGTATCTGTAAGCCACAGTATGGTTTAATGCCAAGAAAAAGTACTCCAGATGCAGTAATTGCTTTACGGATGCTAGTAGAGAAGTACAGAGATGGTCAGGACGAGCTGCATTGTGTTTTTGTAGATCTAGAGAAAGCATATGACAGCGTGTATAGAGAGGAGCTCTAGTATTGTATGAGGAAGTCTGGGGTTGCAAAGAAGTATGTTAAAGTGGTGCATGACATGTATGAGAGCTGTAAGGCAGTGGAGAGGTGTGCAGTGACAGAGGAGTTCAAGGTTGAAGTAGGACTGCATCAAGGACTGGGTCTGAGAACCTTCTTGTTTGCTGTGGTGATGGACAGGTTGACAGATGAGGTTAGACAGGAATCTCCATGGACTATAATATTTGTAAATGACACTGTGATCTGTGGAGAGAACAGGGAACAGGTGAAGGAAAAACTACAGAGATGGAAGTTTGCTCTGGAAAGGACAGGAATGAAGGTTAGCAGAAGCAAGACAGAATACATGTGTGTGAATGAGAGAGACCCAAGTGGAGCCATGATGTTACAGGGAACAGAGATAAAGAAGGCAGAGGATTTTAAATACTTCCAGAGCAACGTGAGTGTGGAAAAGAGTTGAAGAAACGTGCCCAAGCAGGTTGCAACAGGTAGAGAAAAGTGTCAGTAAGAATGAAAGGAAAGTTGTACAAGATGGTGAGACAGAGATGTTATACGGTTTAGAGACAGTGGCACGGAGGAAGAAACAGAAGGTAGAGCTGGAGGTAGCATATATGAAGATGTTGAGGTTCTCTTTGGGAGTGACGAAGATGCATAAGATCCTCTGTTTTAGTGGCATTCCTTTCTAATTGGACTGGGTAAAAGTTGAGTTTTTTTGGACTCCCTGTACTATGTTCCTTCAATTTGCTTAGAATAAATTCATTTTTGGTTTTCCCTACCCTTCCCAGTGACCTTCTTCCAACCAATATTTAATATACTGTACGTGTTTACATTTCATTACAAAAAATGCAATATAGCAACCTTTTGGTCCTGAAGCAATTTGTGTATTAGGGTCATTAATATTTAAATGGGAAAAATCAACAGAAAGAATACAAGTGTCAAAGGTAAAATATCAGTCAATTAAAACAACTTAATTGGGTCAAACAAATAAGATTTTTTTTCTTATTAGCCAATACATACCTTTGTTTCTACGCTTCAAAATAATCTCACTCCTGCCATGGGAGATTATGCTACTGCATAATTTTTGTATGCAAAAAAACAAACTTAAGCTATTAAATTAAGTGTAATTATTCAGTGCTGGAAAAAAATCCTACCTATAGACATACAGTACTGTGCAAAAGTTTTAGGCCGGTGTGTGAAAAAATGCTTTAAACAAAGAATGCTTTCAAAAATGTGTTAATCATTTATTTTCATCAATCAACAAAATGCAGTGAATGAGCAACAGAGAAATGTAAATCAAATCAATATTTGGTGTTCAATATTTTGCCTTCAAAACAGCATCAGTTCTTCTAGGTACACTTGCACACAGATTTTGAAGGAACTCGGCTGGTAGGTTGTTCCCAACATCTTGGAGAACTAACCACAGATCTTCTGTGGATGTAGGCTTAATCACATCTTTCTGTCTCTTCATGTAATCCCAGACACACATTTTTTAACTGGCCAAAGAATTTCAGGACGTAGAGAAAGAATTTAGTAATCCATAACTTCCTATTTTCTTTGAGCATTAAAATGGAGTGACAATTGTCCATTGTTTTTTGTTAGTCTTGGAAATTAGTAAGATGAGAAAACCTGCCATTCAAGTAATTCAGATGTGTGTTGCTCTTTACAGATCAGGAACTGTCAACAAAAAAAAAACATCACCCAAATTTGGCCATATCTGCAAAAGGAGCAATAATTAAAAGATTTACAAATAGCACTTTGACAAACAAGGCGAAGAGAGGACCCAAGTTTACCTTGACATAATGCACAATAAGGAGGATAGTAAGGAAGGTAGAAACTTCCCCAAAGGTCACTATTTGAAAACTGCATCACAGACTGGCATCTAGCAAAAAAATATTTTAAGGCTTTGGCACTCTCCTTTTTGGTACAGTATGTGTCTATTACTTAATTTTTAGAGGTATCCTCTGTTGTATATAATCACAAAGTAATCTTTAATGTTTAAGGCATTTCATAAAAACAACACCACTCTCTTGGTGTGTTCAAAAATGTATTGACCATTTTCAACCTAGTTACAGTCTTGTAAAGATTACTTACTGTTTAAAAAAAATAAATAAATAAAATAAAAATTTCACTTTTATCCTTGTGTTTGTAAATCTCAATAAGGTGTGAGTAGCACAATTTGAGTACTTTTAACTACTGTAACCCTTATTTTAACCATTTGAAGAGTTTTTAGCAAAAGAAACAAACAATAAAATGTACCGTAGTTGTATTTTTGACATCGAAGTGTTTCACTTTCTATGCTCATTTAAATGCTTGGATGTGAGCAGCTATCTGTTTATTTTCAAAGCTTTGAATGATTTTTAGTCGGATTCAACTACAAGCAGAGGATCAGTTTAGAATAATGTTATCATTTTCCTAAATAAGACATTCCCTGGAAATCATATATGTATATTAAATTTCAGTCAACATTAATTGTGTCTTTATATATGTGAAAGTTACCCAAACGTTGTAGTGATGCACTTTAGTACAAAAAAGTTCCTTTGTTGGTCCGTTTTCCTCCTGAGGAACAAGTACAGTGCATTTTTGCATTGTCTAACATCCATCATACATATTATTAAAATACAGTTTGAAGATGTTTGTCAGCCATAAACATGTTAAACTGAATCATAAAGTTTTAATAAAGTTGTCATAATGGCAAACCAGGTGAATCTAGTGCAGGCAACAATTATGGAGGCAGCGTTCGAGGGAAATGAGGTTTATTGAAACACAGGAATATACAGCAGAGAAGTCCAGGTATCCAGTCTCTGTTGAACGCTGCACTGAGGAAAATAAGTTTGAGCATGGGTGGCAGGAATAAGCATGCAACAAGAACTGACTGAAGGACTGTGTTACTGTTCCTGGTTGAAGAGATTTTCTCGCAGAGGTGAGTAATGCCACGGATACTGAGGTTGACAGGAGATGTCGGAGTGCTATGGTTGTTGTTCGCTTTGTAAGTCTTTCGCAGGCAGTGGTGTGTGAAGTTGGAGGGTGGACAGACCGGATTTTCAGAGATAGGTGATCTGGAGACCAGGTGAGTACTTCACTTGGGCCTGCAGTTTCCAGGAGGCTGTAGGAGACTCGGTTGAACAAGCACAGCTAAGTACTTTGCCAACAGCGAACTTGGGCACGGAACATCAGACAGGGAAAATCTAGGTCTGGTCTTCAGAGTCTGATCCACTCTACAAGGTGGAGCAGAAAGCTCAGGTGACAAAAAAGGTCAAGACAACAAGAGCAACAGAGCTAGGTCTGCTGGTCTGATTACCACTCTGGTGAGTTAACAATCTGACACCTCCTTCAGGGTTCCTGCTGCTTAGGAACTGTCCCTTGATGAGTTTTTGTTCAAAGTAAAACAGTACTAAGTGTGCGTACCATGTGCATGTGCACCAACAGCCAATTACCCCTTTATAAATCACAGCTGCACCTCAACGTTTGCGTACAAGGTTCCGCCTCAGGTTGTGCCCTCTACAAACCCACATTCGACTGTAAACGGCCAATGCAAAGCACCTCATGAATGTAACCATGTATTTAAATGAGCCTGCCGATCAATGTTATTTTATTTGTTAACAATGCCAACCACGAAGAAAAGAGAACTTCTTCTTGTGGAGCTCAGCAACTATGCTCAAATGTAGAAATATAGAAATCATCAGGGGGTCATGAGAGCATAAATGCCTAGCAAGAAATAACGTAAAAGCCAATTTAATTCAAAGGTTTTGACTCTTCAAGGCTAATAATTTTAAACATTCAATCAGCCTATATGTATGCAGCTACGAAAAACGGGTTCCAACAGAATGTAGGGTTGAGATAATAAAATTTATTGAATTGTGTTCACGGCTTAAATTCTTTAAGTCATTGTCTTCCTCTTAGCTAATGTACACTTAAAGAAAGTTATAATATAATTTAGTGAAAGTAGCAAAAAACAAATTTCAGTGTAGATGAAGTGTCACACGTTTTATGATGACTATGAAAGCAGGTTAAAGCAGGAGATAAGTAATAGATAACTGATAGCGTAAATAGTTCATGTATGTATTTACAATGACGAGTCCAACTGGAAGCTTTGACAGAAAAAAAAGTAAATTTAACTTAACATGAATGTCTCTGTAAGTCAGAAGGTCACATTTGTTTCTATACTGATGCCCAGCTTATGCATCATCTGTCCATGCGTCCTTCTGTGTGTATGTGCAAAGGTTTGTGTCCCTCTCGCCTATTTGTCCGGCATTGTGGTAAAGCTGAGCCCAGTGAAGCCGCTTGCCTCTCTGTTGTGCCTCCTTGTTCTTGGCCTACTTTGTGTGAGGTGAATTGGGGGCAACTCGAGTCTATGGGTAAGGGGATTAGGTCTCCAAACACGCTCCTCTCCAGTTTGGGATTTTACCCCGATGCCAGACACTTAAAGTCTGCCAGGGATTAAGATAAAGGGAGAAGTAAGAGCGGTGTGTAGTGTGGTGTTTTCAGCGACGAAAAAAGCAAGACCCGCGGCAGGTGGCGGGTACATAAAATTAAGATGCATGGTGGTAATATGATCCAGTTTACTAATTCAGCATTTGCTGACCTATTTGTGTGTGGCTCGTGCCAGGATGCCGGTCAGCATGTTTTTAAGGGATGAGACACAATAGTGGAGAAGCTGTTCTTTTCTTTTTTTTATTTTAATCAGTGGATGATCTCTGCTTAAGTCACTGTTTTAATTAGTAAATGACTATGAACATTGCTGACTGTTATTAGTTTCATAACATCATGTTTAAGAACACAAAAGATTGAGTCAAGGATCATTGAATGAAGAGCCATGAACCCTTAAACACGAGGCTCAGGCTAACAAAATAGCAGTGATTTCCTCCTACCTCCATCAAGTGACTTTGTCATAGATCTTTCATTAAAACAAAACTTCATCTACATTAAATATAGATGACAAAAAACTTTGGCTAAATGCTATTATATACTTAAACTTAAAGCAATAAAATGTTATAGCCTGTGAATTATTTAAATATACAAATCATAAGAGTATCAAGTGTAGGTATTAATGCTGCTGAACCTCTTATGTGGCTTTCAGGATTCTTTAAAGGAGTCTGTTTTTCCTTTGTCTTAAAGGGGATTGGGGGGTCACACCACCCCTTCACCCTGCGTCTGGAGGCACCTCATGGATCAGAGGAGGCTGCTGCTCCAGTATGCTCCTCCAAGAAAGTGGGTCATGAGTCTGAGACTGTGGGATTACTGACCGTCATGCAGGCGTGTGCCGGGCAGCCTCTTATCTACGATGTTTAGCCCACACCACCCACCCTGCCCCCCGTTTAGTAAAGAAAGAAAGGCAAAAAAAAATGAAAAACATGTGTTCCCTCATTGCATGCTACACAAACATTACTAAACCTGTTAAGACAGTTTGAAACTGATGCCAGAATGGTTGGAGCACAAAGAGAAAAAAAAAACACATAAAAAGTTACTCATTGCCCGCAAATAGTTTTTAAAATTAATTTTCTCTCATTTACTGAATCCCCCAACCTGCTTGGCCATAACATGCAAACACGACATCATGATGAATGCTGGCTTTAAAACACCTGACCCCTGTGAAATTAATGGCATTCTGGGTCTCTTGCTGGCTCTGACATGGAGAATGATTAATCAGCAGGTAATTTACTGATATTAAATCCATTAATTTTGTAATGGATAGATTACAGCCATGAGGTCACTGCTGGCTTGTAGTGCCACTAATCAGTGTTTCCACCTAGTGATGGCAAAACATAAATGATAAAAGAGTGAAACAGTGGCTTTGAATAGTAGAAATAAACTAAATTAACTAAAGACAACAGATAGTGGTGGCATTGTTGTAAAAATAGGACAGGTTGAAATGTCTTGTTCATGAGGAGAAAACACATCTTGTTTAAATTTAAACTGGGGAGCCAGCGGCCTGTGTCATGAGGGATGCTTCGAGGAGAGGGGGATGGATACAGATTTCAATTAGAGGGTTGGAGGGGGTCAATTAGAGTTAATTTATAACCACTAACACATTCTGCTTCAAATTAAATTCTTATAACTCAAAAACAGCATTGATATTAGTTATTTTATTACCTTTATTGATGTATAGACATACAGTACATCTTGTTCCCTCTCACTGGCACCCTACTGAAGAAGAGAACTAAGGAAATGTTTCCTCAACTCTTTTTTCTGTATAGCAAAACCTTTAATCATGTCCGTACAGCTGCACCTAAAAATATTCAACTCTCATCCCAACTAAGATGTATTGGCAAAACAAAGCAGCAGCTGTTTTGAATAGATAAATTGCACAAGAACAATTGAAATAGCCTAACACAACTAATTTTACAAGTGGTTTCTCCAAACTAAAAACAAAATGTCCCTTTTATGTAGTCTCAAAATTATTCAACCCTGTCATGACAAGCATTTTTAGTACTTAGTAGAGCTTTAAAACGAAAATAAAAACAGATAGAATGATTTGCAAATCAATATGCAGTTGAATACACTACAAAGAGAAGATATTTAATATTCAATCCGATAAACTTTATTTGGTTATTTTTGCAATTATCAACTCATTTTGAATTTGATGCTTGCAACACGTTTCAAAAAAGCTAGGACAGGGGCATATTTACCACAGTGTTACATCAACTTTCCTTTTAACTACACTCATTAAGCATTTGGGAACTGAGGATACTAATTGTTGAAGCTTTGTCAGTCTACAACCCACACTCTTTTACTATGAAGCCATGCTGTTGGAACACAGGCAGAATGTGGCTTGGCGTTGTCTTGCTGAAATAAGCAGGGTCCCTGAAAAAGATGTTGCTTTGATGGCAGCATATGTTGCTCCAAAACCTGCATGTACCTTTCATCATTAATGGTGCCTTCACAGATGTGCAAGTTACCCATGCCTTGGGCACTAACACACCCCCATGCCATCACAGTGGCTGGCTTTTAAACTTTGCGCTGATAACAATCCAGAGTGTGCTTCTTCTCTTTGGCCCAGAGGACACGACGACATATATATGATACATGAAATATGGCTTTTGCTTTACATGGTAGGGCTTTAACTTGTACTTGTAGATGTAGCAACCAACTGTGTTAACTGACAATGGTTTTCTGAAGAATTCATGAGTCCACCTGGGAATATCTGTTACGTAAATTTAATTATGGTGATATATTGACAATAAAGAATCTTGAGTTTTGAGAAATTATGTTGGTTTTTAATGCATTGCCTCCTGAGGAATTGAAGGTCACTGGCATTCAATGCTGGTTTTTGGCCTTGCTGCTTACGTGCAGAGGTTTTTCCAGATTCTCTGAACCTTTTGGAGAAATTATGGACTGTAGATGATGAAATCTCTAAATTCCTTACAATTGTTCATTGAGAGTTGTTGTTCTTAAACTGTTGGACTATTTGCTCTCACAGTTGTTCACAAAGAGGTAAACCACGCCCCATCCTGCTTGTAAAAAACTGAGCCTTTCTGGAATGCTCATTCATCATGATACTCACCTGTGTCTAATTAACCTGTTCACCTGTGAAATAATAATTATAATAACTTAATTTGTAAAGCAATTGCAAACAGTGCTGAACAGTTACAGAAAGATAAAAAACAGTAAAACAGAACAGTGCTGTTTAAACCAAGGAAATACCAAAAATCAACCACTCTTAAAGACATCATAAGAGTTTCTAAATGTATGTTTTACTTAAATGTCATCTTCTGCAAAAAAGTCTTGAATGTGTAATTGTAATTCAGCAATATGCCACAGGCTGATCGCCATTTAACAAATTTATTGCAATTATAAAATATGAACAAATTCAGAATTTCATTTTTGGAGTTAAAACAATTCAGTCCCTTGGAAAAGTATTTGTACCCCTTGCAGACTTTATTTCAAGATACAACCAGAAATTTTAATGTATTTTTGGGTGATTTTATTCATCCATTTATTTGCCTCCCTAATCTGATATTTTTAAATGAAATCCAGTACAACAAATTGCCTTGAGATGTCACCTAAAAACTGAATGGAGCCCATCCCTGTGTAATTTAATCTCAGTATAAATACAGCTATTATGTGAAGGCTTTAGAGGTTTACCAGAGAATGTTAGTGAACAAACGGCATCATGAACACCAAGGAACACAGCATAGAGGTGAGGGATGCAGTTGTGGAGAAATTTAAAGCCAGGTTAGGTTAAAAAACATCATAACAACCTTTGAATATCTTGTGGATATTATAAAAATTGGAAATATAAGGCACAACTGCATGGCCACGATCAGAGAATCAAAGAAGCAGCCAAGAGGCCCAAGGTAACTCTGGAGGAGCTGCAGATATCCACTTGTGGGAGAATCTTTGTACAGGACTCCACATATTTGACCTTTTTGGAAGTGTGGTAAGAAGAAAGCGGTTGTTAAAACAAAGTCTATTTGGTAGCCTAACACAAGCCAAGTAGGGCAAACATGAAACATGTGGAATAGGTACTCAGGTTATATGATATTAAAGATAAACTTTACACAGAAAATGCAAAACTCTGTGTGCCAGACTATCATTGCCCATTATACTGAACAAACTATCCCCAGTGAAGCATAGTGGTGGCAGAACCATGCTGAGGAAATGCAGCAGGGACAGGAAAGATGGTTGGACATGATGTGAAGATGAATGAAGGAAGGTACAGGGGAATTCTGTCAGAAAATCAGTCAGAAGCCTGCAGACAGCCACAATTACAATGGAATGGTTTTATATCCAAGCATGTTTAGGTGTAAGAATGGCTGGTTCAAAGTTTTAACCCAAATCTAATTGAGAATCTGTGGCACAACTTGAAAGTTGATGTTCAAAGAAGTTCTAAGTCCAATCTGATTGTGGTGTCTAAATATGGAAATCTAGTAGAAATGTCCCCAAAAGATCTGTAAATAAAGCAAAAGGTGGTTCCACAGGTTTCTGAATACAAAGCTGAATACAAACGTACACCACAGTTTTCAGAGGTTTATTTGTAAAAAATTCAATGAATAAATAAATTGGTGTATTATTTATATTACAGTGTGTGCATGTAATATGAGAAAATGTGAGAAAGGTTATGAATACTTTTACAAGGCTTTGTAATGTTTTGGGGTTGTAATAAATTAAAACACTTGTCCATTTTGACTTTTTCTGAGTCTAATAAGCAATTACATGGTGCGATCTGTAGTGTATGGCTTTGTTTACTTAATGATATATTGAAATCATTTTAGAACCTCATTAGGTTCTAAAATGACTGCCCGGAATTAACAGAGTGTAAGCTTTCAACTTTCATGATTAAATAATATACTGTACCTTCAGATTGTATAGTTAAAATTAGTTAAAAACCTAAAAAGATGTGTGTGTAACAGCCTGATGCCCCACCACAAACATCTTATGGAAAATATCATTATTTTTATTTATTTATTTTTTATAATTAAGCAGCATGCTTAGTCCAAAAAATCTTTCAGTCAACAACTTACATTCACCAGTAAACAAGCCATGCTTGGTATTGAAATACAGCTCCAAATATTAGAATATCGTTAAAAGTTCAATATTGTTCTTCACTCGTGTCAGTAAAACTCAGTATACAGTAATACAGTATTTGATTGCATTACACATATAGTGAAATATATCATTGTGAAGCCTTTATTTCTTGTAATTTCAATGATTATGGCTTACAAATAGTAACCCAAAATTTAGTGTCTCACAAAATTAGAATATTACATATGGTCACTAAAAAAAAAAGAGTATTTTAAATAGAAATGTCAGACTTCTGAAAAGTATGTTCATTTCTATGCACTCAAGACTTGTTTGGGCCTCCTTTTGCATAAATAACTGCATCAATGCGGCGTGACATGGAGGCTATCAGCCTGTAGCATTGCTGAGATGTAGCTGAAGACCTTTGGTAGTGTGAGCAAGTTCCGAGTCCTGCGGAAAAATGAAGTCAGCATCTCCATAAAGATGGTCAGCAGAGCAAAGCATCATGTGCTCTAAAATTTCCTGCTGGATGGCTGCGTTGACTGTGGACTTCAGAAAACCCAGTGGACCAACACCAGCAGAGGGCATGGCACCCCAAATAATCACTAACTGTGGAAACTTCACACTCACCTGTGTCCAATAAACCTGTTCACCGCAATAACTGTGGAAACTTCACACTGGACTTCAAGCAACATGGATTCTGTGTCTCTCCACTCTTCCTCGAGATTCTGGGACCTTGATTTCCTAATGAAAATCAAACTTTACTTTCATCTGCAAAAAGGACTTTGGACCACTGAGCAACAATCCAGTTCTTTTTTTGCTTAGCTCAGGTAAGTTGCTTCTGATGTTGTCTCTGGTTTAAGAGTGGCTTGGCATGAAGAATGCAACATTTGTACTCTATGTGTAGGATTCGTCAATGTGCATAGTGGCTCTTGATGCACTGACTGCAGCCTCAGTCCACTCCTTGAGAAGCTCCCATAAATTCTTGACAATCCTATCTGTGTTGTAGTTTGCAATGGTGAAGGGCCAAAGTGGCAGTAGGACATTGGCAGGTGTATGGTAGATGGATACATTTAATTAAACAAAGACAAAAGTAGTGGACATGAAGGGAAACTCAGGAACCAGGGATAAACACAAGCATGAACAGTAGGATAAACAGACAACCCCACAATAAGAGAACAGAAAACACGGACCTAAATACGATAGGATTAACAGAAATCAGGTGAGTGCAATTAAACAGAAACACAAACAGGTGCAGATCATGACACTCTGTGATTATTCATGTTACTGGTGAACCTTCTTCTACCACACTTTTTTCTTCCACCCAACCATCTCTATATAAAATATTTAACTTTTGTACACGCTAAATTTGTTTTTTTTTATATATATATATATTTAAGCCATAATAATTAAAATTACAAGAAAAAAGGCCTAAGATATTTCACTCTTTGTGTAATGAATCTATATAATATATAGAGTTATACTTTCTGAAAAGTGACAAACAATATTAAACTTTTTCATGATATTCTGACTTTTTGAGCTGTATGTTCCTTTATTACGAACAGCTTCTTAAGTTTAGGTTTAGGTTTATTTTAAACAAATTTACAGTATGATATTTCGATATAGTTTTATTACAAAACAGATAAAACAAACAATAGTTTACATATTGCATAACAAGAACAAAAGCAGGAATTTAAATGCAACAGTTCTATAGGTTACAGTGCCATTTTTGTCAATGATCAAACAACTGCTCTCCAACTTTATGTGCATTTAGAATATGCGTTTCGTATATTCTTCACACGTTAAAAATGTGAAGAAAACATTAATGCCAATCATGAGCAGATTTAGGTTTTGTTTGCATTTCAAACAAACTTCCCACAAAACTACCAGTGTCTTTTATATTCATAATGTAGAGAATTATACATGTCCATGCCAATGCTTACACTGATTTAATCTATTGGAGAAAATGTTGCTTTCATTCAATTACCGTGGAGAAGCAGCAGCCAAGCTCTTCTAATCAAATGCACTTGATTAACTAATTAAAGTGAGTGAGTGTGACCTCCTCCATAAAAGCAAGGAGTTATACCAGTTTCCTGGTCTGGAGCATCATATGTATTTTAACGCAATGCCAAGAAGAAAAGTCATCAGCAATGACCTGCCATTTTTGATGCCAATATTTTCTGGGAAGGGACATAAGGCCATTTCCAAAAAAAATGAAGTGTTTCATTTCATAAGGAGAAGGATTACAAGTGGAAAACATTCATTATAGTTGCCAATAATCCCAGGAATGTATGTCAGCTGCCCCACCTACACTGCCTCCCTCTGTTTAGTAAAAAAGGCACACAATTAAAGTCACACCTTGCAATGTTCAGAGAAATTGCAATGAAAGAATAACTAGATTTTATCAACACTCTACAGGTCTCACAATTAAGATGTCAAATGCTAAAGTTTAGTGTAAACAGAAAATTTTGAAGAATAGTGAACAGGTCTTGATTGTGTGGAATGGTTGCTAGGCAAGACTGAAGGCTTTATAAGGATATCAGACTGGACTTCTGGAACAATTTCCTTTGGACAGATGAGATCAAATTAAAGATGTTTGGCAATTTCACAGCATATCAACAAAAACACATGTCAAGCATGGTGGTAGGGGAATGATGATACGGGGCTGTTTTGCAGCCACAGGACCTGGGAACCCTAGAAACCTGATTGAAATGCTGTGGTAGGACCTTAACAGGACTGTGGAGAAACAAATGCTCAAATACCTCAATAAACTAAAGAAATGCTGTGAGAAAGTCTGACATTACCTACAGCTACTGATAATATGCTATAATGTTTGCTTTTTTTCTTTCTACCTGTGTCTAATTAATTGTAAGAAATAGATTAGGAAAGTGACTAGAAAATGTTTACAAAGTATAAAGATTTCTTGCAGTTCCTGTCGGGGTTTTGGTTTGTGTGTGTGTGTCTATTTGCTTTCCAACATTGTGTTCAGTTTCCCAGATGGTGCTGGAGCTCTCAGGTGCACTGGTGGACAGGTGCGCCTTGTTATGCTGATTGCTTGGAGGAGGATTTAAGCAGGAGGCTGCCAGCACTTTGAGTGTTTGCCTACAGAGGTGACAAGCTCAGCTACCTCTTGACTAAGCTTTGGGTTTTTTGTGCTCCTTGTAAACTTTGTTTATGCTCCCTCGCAGGTTATTGAACCTGACCTTTTGGATTACTGCTTCAGAAGACTCTGTGGCTAAAGGCTACCTACTAGACTTCGCTTCCTGGATTATTGCCTTCGACTGGATTTCGTTCTGGCTGGCAGCCATCCAGATTCTTTCGTCTCTCAGCATCTGGACATTAAGCGTATCCTGTCCACCCTCTCACATAAACCATCTCAATTTGGATTACCTCACGGTTTTTGCTCCATCTCAGAACAGTACCAGGAGGAAACCTCAAGATGAACACTGCTTCTATGGACTTAAACCCTGAATCCCTCAACCCCTGGCGACCTGACTACTTCAAACCAGTAAGCTGTTTACTATCCTAGTTTAGAATTATAACCATTAGCTTTTGTTTAATTGCAGTCCCTTGTCTCATCAGTTCTCTTCCCTTTCCTTCCATACAGTTGGAGATTTACCGGTTCTCGTTCCTGATAATTAGTTTCACAATAAAGATGATTTTACTGATTCTTGTTCTCTGGAGTGTCCTTCTGTATGTGGGTCAGAGCTGTTTCGAACAAAATGACAGTTCCAGAGGAAATTTAAACAAGCATCGATTATATTTTACTATATATCAAGAGTTGTTCCTTTATCTCGAATAATTAGTGCTGGTTTATAGAAGTTGTAAACCTTAAAATGTTTTTTTTATTCTTAAACAAGTCTGGCTTCAAGAGCTTAAAAGGTATGCTTGAGAGCATAGTGTTAAAAAAAAAAAACAATTCACTTCCAAAGGCACAACCATGCAATAGTTTTAAGTCATGTTTATCCAACAGAAGTTTCTGTCCAATTGGGTCAGTTTTCATCGTCTGTAGTTCCTCATAAATTTGGGTACCTCAAGTCTCCATATTAGGTCATATTTCATTCTTTGTACCTGCTCCCTTTGCGTTTCATTTTCCAGAAATGCAATACTAAAGTGTTTGGCCTGGATTGGGCTGAACTTTATTTAAATGACAAAGACAGTAAATCTGACCTGCTGACATTGGGTCACTGAGCTCTTCTGACTGTCTGTTAGGAATCTTGTGGTGATCCTTTATCCTTTACTCGCAGATAATTTAAACAAGTCACTGTAGTAGTCCAGTCTAGCCTTTATCATCTGAGGCTTATTAGTAAAGTCCAATATTATCTTCCTCGTGGTACCCTTGAGAGGGTTATTTTAATTTTAGACTGGACTATTGCAACTCCCTCCTATAGTGTGACTTACCAGTCTCTTCTTCACCATGTACTTTTTTTTTTTTTTTTTTTTTTTTTATTATTGCTGTTCACAAGTTGTGAATGTATCACCCCGATTTTGTATTCCCTCCACTGGCTGCTTGATTCTTTTAGAATTGTTTAGGATTTTGCTTTTAGTTTTTGAAAGTCTAAATGGTCTGGTACCTCCCGTACCTTAACGAGCTTTTACATTTGCACATCCCAAGTAGAACTCAAAGATTGTAAGACCAGAAGCTCCTAATTGTTCCCAGGACTCGACTCATTGCCCAGGGGAGACGGAGCTTTTTCAGCCGCAACTCCTAGGCTCAGGAACAATCTCCCTCTTTCCATGAAGTCTGCTGGAACTTTAAATGATTTTATATCTCTTTTAAAAAGTTTTTAAGCTGGATTTTAATACCTGACCGCATGACAATTAGGTCAGTTTTTGTTTCTTCTACGCATTTTATTGCTGATATTGATTATTTTGTCAACCTTGTATTTTATTGCTGGCTTATCAAACTTTAATCTATTTCTTATTCACCTGTACAGCACTTTGGGTGCAGACAATGATGTAAAGATACTTTCTAAATTTACTGCACCTTTCAGTGTATGGCTCTGGAAGTTACTTTGGAGAAGTACTGGGAGTGCTTAAATCAACTTGAGGTGCAGCCATTACTTCATATATTCTTGTGGAAGAGCACGCTGGCTGAATTCCAGAGAAGCAAAGTTCACATGCTCAAGCTGGAAAAATGGACTCTAACAAAAGACAAATGAACCTCTTGGATTATTGGATATGCCATTTTAAAATCTATATTATCTTTGTAGGTGGCATGACAAGAACCCATCACTAACAAACAGAAAAAACCTGACTGCCAGTCAACATCTGTAAGGACATTCATCCGGGGTAAAGTTGGATAAATCACAGGATAACAAGGCTGGACCCTAGACTGGTCATCGGAAGAGAATGGCTAAATGGGTCAGCAGTTGTTAGCCTTTTGTCTGCGTTTGAAACAAAAGGCACATGTTGGGTGGCAAAAGTGTCAAAGAGTGACTGAGGATCCATTGTGATGGTTTCCAGTGGAACCAGTCCAGCTTTGTTCCCTGTGTTGTTCATCAGCATATCAATATTCAGAGGGGTTAAAACTGGGCAGAGGTTGCAGCCCTATTAGAGGAGAGTACACCCTCTTGCACAAGTACTCAAACCTCTATTCGGCATTCAGCTCTTAAGGCCCAGCTGTTGAGGTAATGAAAAGTTTGTGAGGATTCTCTGTGATCTAAAAGTGGAAGATCTTTTATTGCAGTTTGGTGGGATTTTTTTCTTGAGTTATTCAAAGTTCATTTTAGATGTTTTTCTCCACACCTAAAACTATTTGACCCATTTTTCCTGTTTTGTATAAATAAAAGTGCACAATAGTGTCACCCTTCCCACCCCACACTACCCATCCCAACTATACCCTCCCCTCTGCTCTAGCCATCTGACCCCAAGACGGGTAGACTGGTGGACAGTTAGCTTTGTGTGGTGGTGTGTGTGTGTGTCTGTGCATGTTTGCGGGCCATAGCCAGCAGAGTATCGGTTAGTGCGAGGGCCAAATAGAGAAGCGGTTGGGCAGTTTAGCCAGCTGGTCAGGGTTGCGAGCCTCGGCTGGCCTGGTCAGTGAAACCTTGCCAGATGGAGCCATTTCAAAACAATAAGAGTTGCTTGCTATGGTTGAAAACTAGATACTGGTTACTCAGGCAACAAAGAAGGGTGGTTGTTTACAATACATAAAAAGCACCAATTTAGTCCTGCTGGAATACTGAGTTCTATTTGGCATCTGACACTACTAGTATAACTGATTCAGCCAAATAAAGTTACAGCTCCTATACATTATTTTGTGTGGTTTGTAAAAAAATAAAATAAAAAAAAACAACAGAAAATAAAGTTTTGCATTTATTACTACTAATTTTACATTTTATATCAGTATCTTCTACCATCCATACATATTTGTGCTCATTTTTCTTCCCAAAACAGCAACAGGCTGAGGTGTCTGGGGACTGAACTCTGCATACGAGTGACCAAGCCTGTGTAATGAGGCATGTGATTGGTCCCCTCCCTCCTGGACAAGGCTACTCTTTGGAGGACATGATTGATCATGACAAAAGCACAATGGCTGCCTGGTGTCAGAGGGGTGGCATGGATGCACCCAGACCCCCTGCAGCAACACTCAACCCCTCTTCCCCCTCCGCTAGGTTTTTGAACGGTTACACACACGCAACAGCCTGTATGCACATAGAGTACATATGCACAGTTAAGTATATGAATGAGAGGAAATGTGAAAGATTGCACACAAAAAAGTAAGGCCTTGTGTTTTAAAGAGCATTTAAATATGAAAATAGTAAATTATATAACAAGAATTGTTTGGTAGAATATAAAGATTAACATTTTATACAATTCTCACCTTCAAGGTGTAATGGCAAAAATTGAGATCATTGTAAAACATTTGTTTTTACAGCCCCAGTTTCATAGGTTTTTTTTGTGTTTAGAGAAAAATACTCAGTTTCAATGCATTCCAACAGGGACATCAAAGTCAATTTCAGTTTTATATTTTACAAATGTATAAAAAATAATGCTATGTTCATTATTTCTGTCATACCAGTTTTCCTAACTTATTTTAATAACATTATTACAAAACCAAATAATTCAGAAATAGATAATTACATTTTTACTTTCAGACAATATTTAGTTTTTGTTACACCTACACGAAAAAACAAGGCATATGTTAGCTCTAAATGAATTCACACATCAGCTCAAAACACAAATATTTCCATTTTTGATATGTTCTTTTTCTGCAGAAACCTGACGGATTTGAATAAGTATTTGCATTTATAAAACCTATTGTATTTTAATCATGACAAGTGACTCTTTAGAAAATTGACAAAAGAGGTTCAATTTGAAACATGCTGCTTGTTCTTTTGAAGTGATCCTTGTCCACACGATACTTGTGAGACCGCTGATCCAGCTCATCAGGGTCAAAAATCAAGTTCTCAGAGGTGCAAAAGGCAGAGTTCTTATGAAGGACCATTGGTTGCCCTACGACAGCTGCGTTCTCAAGTGGGACGCAGGTGGGCTAACAATTGACCAATCTTTTTTGATGATGCTCCAAAGATTTTGCAGTGTACGAACAAGAAAAGATCAGAGCCTTGGTCTGGTTTTAAAGGACAGGTCCATCATCATTTTACTGCTATGAAGCCAATAGTGCCATAAAACAAAATAAAGAAGGTTGCAATGTAAATGTAGCAATGTTTCAGACTTGCATGGGCTTTAATGACTTTAAGAAAAATCTATAGTATGTTCCAATTGCTTTTTAAGTTGAAAGCAACCACCCTTTCTACTTCTGAAAAAATATAACATATTGATTTTTGCAGTTGTAATAATGTTCTGTAACATTTTTTTTTATCGTTGGTTTTCAGTATGTTACACAGTAAACAACATCTTAGACTAAATACCTTCTAGTAATCAAGTACTTGATGCTTTGGATGTTATACGTTTTTGCCCATCTGTATTTATTATATAATGCAAAAAGCGTGCTTAAATTACTGACCAAGGCCTAGATGTAGTTTTATAACATCAGCAGCTTCATGGGAGTGATTGGTGATACTACTCAGGTTGAGGCACCATAGCTGTCCATGTTCTTCCTGACCAGATTCTTTTTTTCTTGTAAGCAAGGGAAAAGGGTAGTAGCCTTCTTTCAGCAGCTGGTCTGCAGTGCATTGTAAAAGATGGGGAAGGGGAAGCAATGCATTACTCTATGCTCCATGCAACTGAAAAAAACCTCCACTTTAGCTCTTCATTAAAAAGACTTTAAGTTAAAGAAACTATATCTTGACAGTCTTTAAACTGTAAATGTTTAATACCACCAAGCACCTTGATAATGTGATCAGCATGTGCCAATTTCAGACCATTTCAAATATTTAGCTGTTCTTCGTTATCCTTATAAAACACTCTTTGGCTTTAATAATAGAAAAAACAAATAAAGCTGTATTGATATTAAATTGCCTTCACGGATGTTGGATGGAAGGAAAAAGCCAGACAGCCTTGTTGTTTTGTGTGAGTAGTCTAAGCTGCATTGCCTTTTGATTCTAGCCAACAGCACTCCTTACAGATTTACAAACCGATTTCTGTTCATCTGCAAAGGTTCAATTTACTTTTTGTTTATTTTAGCTTAACACAAAAACACATTTTTTCTAAAACAAAACAACGTACGTTCACTTGTAGATTTCAAGGGGAAGTGTCAGTGAACTCCAAATCAATGATATAATACATGATGACAGTGGTTTTTTAACTGGGTAAAATGGCTCACCACCCAGGTCAGCATAGCCTAGGGGTGCCACAAACACTTTAAATGAATTGCTTATTTGTATCTCTAGTCATTGACAGTGGGTGCCCCCCTGTGGTTTGAACAGTCAAAATATATTATTAGAGACCACAACTGGATTATAATGCTGAAGTTGGCATCTGATTCACAGCTTCCTCTTGGGTACTAAATCAAAAAGCCATTGCACTGTTGTTAAAGGAATCTGTAAAAGATTTATTTTGCACTATTTTAAAATCTAAAATACTTTCAAAAGTTACCCTAAGCTGCATCATTTCACAGTGAACAGAGATTTTTGTAAAGCACATTTTTTAGATTTACAAAACCTTTTATTTTATCTGTGAAAACAAAAAAAAACTGCAGTTTTGATGCTGTTCTTTTTTTAAAATTAGGAACACCTTTGAGACAACCATCAAATTCACACTGCATGGGCAAACTTGGATATAATTATTCTCTACTGAGTTGAGATTCTTTAACTATTTAAAACATCACTTCATGTGGGGAGTGTGTGGGAGAGAAGGAGGGGCTCACCCAGGGTGTCATTCATGCAAAAAACTCCAATGATGACAAAGAGTTAAATTTCTTAATTTCTTTGCAGGACTGGTGCCCTAATTGCTTTGAGTGAACTAATGAACAGCATAGTAATTCTATAATTGGCTTACACCACTGGTGGGCTGGGGTGCTGGGCGAGTAAAATTGAATCAAAGCTGTACATGAGAAGAAGCGTTACGATCCTAATTGACAAATGAGTGAAACGTGGCACACAGCCAGCTAGGCAGCTCTGAGTAAGCCTGTGTTTGTTTACTGTAGCAAGGGCCTGTCCAAGGTTGAATGGGGCCCTAAGCAAAATTTTATTTTGGGACACACTTATTGATAAGACTTTCACAGTACCACCCTAAAGATAGTTTACATTGTAAAAAAATGTCTTAGATTTAACTAGTAAATCCACAATGTATTCCACAAGTCAATCTGTATCTATTAATGCATAAAAAGCACTGGAAATGCTGGTGCAGTTGCTCTTGCTCTTGTAGTCAGGGGAGATTTGGGGAGAAGGGCTAAGTTGAATTAGTTGTGCTTTCAAGAACCTATGCAAAATTGACAGTTACTTGAGATTTGATTTTTGTTTTTTAGTTTTTTTCTAGTGTGCATGAAAGGTGACATAAGCAACAGAAAGTATTAAACTAGAGTGGTAGCAATAAATCAAGACCCTATTGACATAACTCAAACTACATGTCACAATCTAGAGGTGTTTGGGTTTTGATTTTAATTTGTGTTTTTATTTTGATCATTTCCTCATTGTGTTCTTTCTGTTATATATTGTACTGGGTATGCTTCATGCTTCCTGCCAAGGAGATATTTCATTTCTACTTTGCCATCGACATTTTACTCATATTGTACTGTAAGAAAATGTTGCTATTTGTCTCCATTTTTCAAAAATTTCATTAGAATTAAATGGCCAAAATGGGTGTCAGAACCAAATGGGTGTCATGCAACGTGAGATTTGTGCTTTTTATGACTATCTGCTTCCTAATTTACCAAAAGCACTCAACAACAAAAAAAATAAAGTAATCCACAAACCCTCATATGACTAAAATGATGGGCCACAGTGATTCATTTTGATTTTATGGCTGTAGAGGTATCAGAAAACTGCAGTGTTTGACTTCTTCTACCTAGACAAATTCAACTGTTATAATAAGTTTTTCAGTAATACTATGGGTTTTTGACTGTGTGATACCATTTCAAGTGCAAAACAAAACAACAGTGTCAAATCCCACATGTACTGACAGAATAGTAATAAAAGGGGCATGGAAATAAAATGGTTTGTTTAAGGCTATACAATGGAAGTAGGTAAGAAAAGCTGTATGAGCAACTTGAACTGAACTATAAAAATAAGCAAGAACAAAACAAGTTCTGAGATTATATATAAGCATTCAATGGTTTCCTGAAGTCTCATTGCTGGTTTGGAGGTCTTAAGCATGGGCTAATTTAGCTTAAGTCTCTGACTAGCACAGACAATACCTCAAATTCATTTTTGTCAGATCCAAAAAACAAGATATGAAACAAACATAACATTGTTTCTAAAATGTAATTAAGCCAATTCTACATGTGTTTTAACGAGTTTTGACTGCACCATAGTTAACTGGTTAGGTCAAAAATGACCTAACCAGTTAACCACATGCCAACACCATTCACTCCTATCATTTAAGCCATGTAGGCCTTTTTTTAAATGAACAAAAGGCATCGCGAAGATGGAGATACATAGCAAACAATGTCTGACCTCCACATTGTACGTCTTGAAAGACTGACATGTGCAACAAAACAAAGATAAAAGGAGAGAGAGAGAGAGAGAGAGAGAGAGGGAGAGAGACAGATGAGGGCAGGGCAACAGCAGACTGCTCTGTGTGTGAGCAAGCATTAAAGATAGCCACGGGGGGTGATGGAGCAGCACACACGCCCCTGCGGCCAGATTGGTGGAACTTCCCCTTCAGCACCTTGGACAGAGGCAGCGCTGGCCGCCGGAAAAGCCGGAAAAGCGCAGGCTCACAGTCGGGTCAGCTAACGCCACTCATGCTCAGACACTTTCCACTGCCAATCCAGCCATCAGCCGGGGTGTAGCAACAGGGCACCAACGAGTTACTTCATGAATATTAAAAAATCTCACTCTTGGTGGCTGACGAAGGGGAAAAAAAGACCAACTGTTTTTATGTTCTTCTTTTTCTTTTTTTTTAAACATTAATTTTATTCTGTCAACGAGTGAACAAACTTTAACTCAATATCAAGAGGATACGCCGCAAAGAAAGTGTGGTTTTAGATCCACTCCGTAGATTTTCTAAAGTTTTTTTTCTTAGTATTTAAAATCACAGATTCGCCCCTTTTCTTCACTTCTTCAAAAATGCTGCTTGAACACCCAGGGTCAAGCTGTCAAACCACCGGAAATTTCTCCCGATACAGTTCGGGCCAAGGTAAGATACATCTTTATTTGTGATTATCATTAGATTTCAATAGAAAAAAGTTGTGTTGTTTGAGTTATATAGAAGAAGCACGCAGGTTCTTTTTGGGCGGCCTTCTGGAGTCTTATTGCGAGTGTGAAATAGTGAATAATGAAGCAAATCACACATGCACATCAGAGCCATAAACTCTAAGAAGCACTGTAATTCTTTATTTACAAAGAAACCAAACTTGCAAATAGTTAAGTTATAGAAAAGGTCCTAAAAAAGCGAAGTTTTTTTTTTTGCTTTAAACGTTATGAATTCATAATGAGCACTCATTGTTGGAGAATCGCATGAGCAGATGCCTTGCGCCGCGGCTGTCATTTCACACCTCAGCCTGTAGTCGCCACGGGAGCGCGTGGGGACCCGTGGCGGTTAGAGGCAGCAGGCTCTGTGCAGGACAGGATAAGCGACAGACAGCGAGCAGGCGCAAAAAGCCGCTCCCATCCGCACAGCAGCCACGCCGCATGGTCAACAGGTGTCTAATTTCTGGTCTGACAGGTGGGACACCTGAGGTCTGCAGAGAGGAATAAGGAACGAGCTAAATTATGTGTGGTTGCAGACTTATGTGGCTTCCCATCAAAGTTGTATGTTTGATGTGTGTTTTTTAAACCAGTCGTGAGATACTTTTTTTTTCCAAACAAATGAAAGAATACGAAAAGGAAGGGAGATACTCCGATACTGACTTTTTTACAGTTTAATTTCACTTTTTTAATCGCTTTGTATCAAATGAAAAAAACAATCGGATTTATTTGATAATTTTTGCAACTTTCCCTAACTGACCGTCCATTACTCTGATGGCCATTTTATGGCTTTGTTGTCACATTACTGTTGACTCACCCCCTCCTTCAACAGCGACCGATCAATAAGACATAAGAAATATCTTATCACAAAGCTGAAAAGTAACTGGGGTCACCCATGAACCCCACATCTTTCTCCAAAACGCCTTTCATATACTTCGGAAATACAGGCAAATGGGGCATTGATTTTAGATTCATCAACGGGCTCGGCCGGTTTGTGGCTCTACCAGTGATTTCCCAAGGCGCTCTTTTGTGCCAAAGATCAGTGTCAATAAAATTCATTGGGGTGCTGGCCCGATCAACATGTTATTGAACAGCCACTCTCTCCCCTAAACAAACACTTGTCTCTGAATGCCCGGCGCACCTGCCTGCGCAAGTAGGCACGTCCATAACAATAATAATAATAATAGCATTATTATTATTATTATTAAATAATGAAGTCTTTTCCCCCCCATGCCCCCCCCCCCCCCCCCCCCCCCCCCCCCCCCCCCCCCCACACACACACACACATAGGTATTTTACTCTCACACTGTTTGGACCCATGTGGCAACTTTAATCTCCCTTCTGGGCCTAAAAAAGTATAAAGTATTTATATATATTTAGGATATAACAGAATATCCTATTCTTATCTTCAACAAAACTAATAACAATAATATTAATTATGATAATGATAAACTATTTACACAATATATTTATAAATGTTTACACAAAATAAGCTCTGTAGGGCATTTGCATTATTTCCTTCTAGAGTAAATCGTTCGAGCAGGTATAAGTTCACTGAAAACGTTCACAAGTTGAACGATTTCTTTTTTTTTTTACGTGTCACGTAATAATTCAGTTAAAGCCTTGGTTACTCTTTTTCGGCCTTTTGTTCATTTATAGTCTTTACATGGTTTCGTGACAATGCGTCGGTTCCATTTTCATGCTATTTTCTTTGTTATTGTCAGACAGTAACGCGATAAAAATAAAAGCCCAATTACTTCTTGTTTTTTTTTTTTTTTGTTTGTTTTACTAATTTATTACTTCAAACAATTAAAAAAAGCCTGGACATGTCTTCTTTCTTTCCTTTTATTGGATCAGTGAAAAGCTCTATCTCACATAGTGACAGTTGTTGATTATAAATCAAATTAAATTAACCCGATATGATGTAATAGCTTCTACCAATTAAAGAGAGGTTGATTTTTCATTTACACTTCATTTTGTTACGCAAATAAATCAAAAGAAGATGTAAAGATAAGAAAGACAAACTAGAGGCTGTTCTTATCGGAGTAGCAGTCGGCATCTTCGCTTTAACGCCTCTCTGAGCGCCGAAACTCTATTGGCTTCTTCTCCCCTCGCCTCCTGCTCATTCGTCTTCCGGGTGAGGTACTCGGTAGCTGATGTTGATCTATCTGCCTGTCGCCCAGGGAACGGCGCAGGCAACGTATTCCGCAAAAGCTCAAAGACAGTGAAGCATAAAAAGGCCTGCGCGCTTAGGTGTGATTACTTTGGGACTCTTTCCTGCACAAATTCAAAAACCACCTGCCGCCCAAGGCAGGGCGGGTGTTTGGGTGTGCGTGTGGATATATGAGTCAGCCTTACTTTAATGTAGGCGTAAATCATGAGCTATGGAAGGGCATCGTGAGTGCAATTGTCCGAAAGAGGCACCAAGCAACACGGATATGCTCCTTGCTCTGCTGTCGCACAGTGAGGCGTTACGGAAAGGTAACGACAAGGCACAATTTCTACGTCTTTTTCATGGTAGTGCTTCTTATTTAACAAAGGTTTGTGCGTAAAGCATGACTCCATCTGGTAAGCTGTTGAAATGGGTCCGTGGAACAAGTTTTAGTATGCTTAGAAGATTATCAAACTGATGTGTACATCTTTCATGCTGCACAAGCTGCAGACTTTCAATGTAAGAAATTGGAATTTCTTGGAGGATCAGTTTTAAAGCTTATAGGACAGAGGGCATGTGTCATTTTCGCGCATTGGGGCAGAATATGTATACGATCAACTTTTAACCTTTGATCTCAGTGAATGATTGTGCAGATGGGTGAATCCAGTTTGGTCACTGTTTGAGTCTGGAAATGGGTTCACGGATTTTTTTTTCCCCATAATAAAAGTATACTATATGGTGCACAACTTTAATCATACAAAAAGTTACAAATACACGACTTATTTGAATGAAATTGTTGTTTGTAATTATAGTAATTAGTCTTTCGCCAATTAAGAGTAGTTTAAGATGGCAGCATTACTTCAAAAATATGTTTGCTTTTCATTTTTTATTTTATTCATTATATTTTTTTGGTGTTGCCTGAGAGAATAAGTACCTTGTGCTCCTGGTACTGGTCTGAGCCGTGAGACCAAAGGCCTGCAGCTTTCTAGTTTTACGGAGCTGCATTGAATTATTGATGACCTGGATACACCTGTTCCTGAAGCGGCTTGAGGCTGATGATGCAAGAAGAAATGGCTCCTCAATGTTTCATGAACTGTCCTCCCGCAGAACAATAGCGGCGCGATTCCTTGCAGGGGCTGCACGAAGTGCTTGAGCTTGTTTTGATTAGTAAAAGAGAGGCTGGATAACAACTTGCCTGGCATTTAGGTTTAGCCTTTTTTTGTATTTTTACTTCTGTTGAGTTGTTGTGGGTTTATATTTTAATGCACTAACGGCATCAATGGCTTGGCTGATGGTCTATTTCAGGCTAGTTTTCCTACTTTCTCTAAGCTGAACCTTAGAAGATATGACTTGCACGTAAAGGCCTTAATTAAAAACAAAAATGGTGTTTAACTTCGGATATAATAATTTTAAGGTTTTACCTAAATTAAGTTCTTCTTGAATCCAAGTTGTAAAAATGCCCCTTAATAAATACTACAGCTGCCAACGGAATAGTATTACCTCCAATGTTTATGTTGTGTAACTGTCTTAATCTTTTTTTTTTATTTAAACACATGAGTTGATATAACCCTATAATCACACGTGGTTTGTGGTAAATTCCAGCATTAGCGGAATTATTCTAATTTTACACCATGGCAAAAGCAACAACTAAGAGATCGTTTGAAGTGTAAATTGAGAAATAGCAACTTTGCTATTTTTTTCTTCATCGAAAAAAAAGGAACATCTTTCGAGTCATATTGCAGGCCAATGATGTGGTAGATAACTAAGTGTGGCCAATAATCGAATAAGCTTCTCTCGGTCACATGGCAAAAAAACAAACTCTAAATACAGAGAGAAATTTGTATATTTTCTTTTATATATTTATCTATAAATGGAATCATTTTTTTATTATTCGTTTTCATTATTTAGACACTAACTCATACTTACAAGTGGAAATTCGATTTTAATCGAATCATATTATTTTAATTGGGTTTTGTTTTATCACTTAAGGGGTTGTGAAAGCCTTAAACTGTGCGAAAAAATCCCTACCAGACATTTTGTGTACATATGCTTTAAATTGTTTCATAAAAAAAGATCAATTAATTTGTCACATTTTACCGTGAAAGGCCCTGATACATGAGCAGTCATGATTTATTTTTCTTTCTTTTCATCTCCAGTTTATTGTTATTTCAATCATAAAGCGCACATCCTCTGTGGGAGAGCTTCATAAATAAACTCCATCTATAAACAGACGTTTTGGGTTTTTTAACCATATCATTGAGCATGCGTGACATTTCCTGCCCTTGTCATCTGACATCCTGTGATTCCCGTCTTGCCTTGTCTCCAACAGAAATCCCTGTGTGCGCAGGCTGCAATCAGCACATCGTGGACCGCTTTATCCTCAAAGTGCTGGACCGCCACTGGCACAGCAAGTGCCTTAAATGCAGCGACTGCCAGGCGCAGCTGGCGGACAAGTGCTTCAGCAGGGGCGATAACGTCTACTGCAAAGACGATTTCTTTAAGTGAGTTCCCCTTTTACACATCATCATCATTATTATTATTATTATTATTATTATTAATGGGAAGCCTCTCATGTCCAAAAGGAGATTCGGCACCAAATGCGCAGCCTGCCAGCAGGGGATCCCGCCTACCCAGGTGGTGAGAAGAGCGCAGGACTTCGTCTACCACCTGCACTGTTTTGCCTGCATTGTGTGCAAGAGGCAGCTGGCTACAGGTGACGAGTACTATCTGATGGAAGACAGTAGGCTGGTCTGCAAGGCCGACTATGAGACCGCAAAGCAGAGAGGTGAGCCGACCGATCCTGCAAATGGATGCGCAATTATGTGCAAATTATACTGTTAAAATTTTGTGCTTAATGTCAGGTATATTATCTACCTGGTGCTGCAGTTGTGTGTTTGGCTTAGCGATGAGGTCATCGGTAACTGTGGCCCACCGGCGTTAATTGCATCATTTCCTCCCGACCAATCGAAACGAAACAGGACGATGTCGAGGAAAGGGTGGTTGTAGGCTTGCGCTCTGCACTTGGAAGGATTAGCTTCCAATAACTCTTGTGACCCTGAAAGAGATTGTGAGGAGGTGAGAAGTGCAGACCAAAAAAGCTGGTTAGTGTGGGGGGAAAAGTGTTAGCTCATCCAGGGCACATGCATTAACTGGTCTACGTTGAACAATCTTTGCAATGTTTGGGCCCCCCAGGTAATTAGGGGGCCCCTGGAGAAACAGTAGTCATACAGGACAGTTTGAAAAATAAACACTAACACAAACTAAAGAATACATTCCAGTTCGAATGGGCTTTAATGGGCCTTTTTTTTCCCGTGGTTACTTGCGAACACATAATAACCCTGAGCTCTGGTCAGAAATGTATTCAACATAGCAAAAAATGGCGCAGCATCACTGCAATGATTACTGGATCTCATTTTCATTTCAGTGGCCTTCCTTAGCTCACACATTTGTGAATCCCAACAAGTTCATCCCATGCATGGGTAGGCTGTGCATGATCAACGTTTTATCTCACCATCTGTTTGTTGGCAATTTACCTTGCTGATTTATGCTGGGAAGTTTTGCAAAAAATACACACGTTTATTTTACTAATGACATGGTGCAATTACTCAGGCGGAATCCATTTGAGTTGATGGTTTTTGCACTTTGCTGGGCTTCTGAACAGATGTTCAGACAATAAGCAAGTGTGTGTGCATTGCAAGATAATGGTATATAAACACGAATAAATGTAGTATTTGTGTATTATACATTTTCTAGGCTCATTGTTATGGTGACTATCTGCTTTTATCAATATAGTGTATGTATGTTGCACATTTAGAATGTTCATGTAGAGTTTGTTACGTCGACTTTAATGACAGCTGTTGCGTTATTATGAAAGCAACCTGATTAAACACTGAAAAAAAAATCCATCTCAGAACCTTGGTGTAGGCTTTATATCGTATCTCCGTTATTTTTGTCTCTTGTTTATCAATATACATTTTTCCATAAATTTCACCCTGGACCCGAAATCATGAAAGAAAAAGTGACATTAGGGGTTTAAGGACATTGACTTGTCTTTCTTACAGAAGCAGACTCCACTGCAAAAAGGCCCCGGACCACCATCACTGCCAAACAACTGGAGACGCTAAAGAACGCCTACAACAACTCTCCGAAACCAGCCCGCCACGTCCGAGAGCAGCTGTCGTCAGAGACAGGTCTGGACATGCGGGTTGTGCAGGTACAGTACATTATTCTACATTAAGTGCTACTCCACTTGTGTCCTGGCTTCATTATCAAGGAACAATTGTAGCTGATCTGACACAGACGCACTGTTCGAACAAGTGTGCGTATAAACTTATGAAGGGGGATTTATGGCCTGATGTAGTAAAATGAAATCGGTGTCGTTTAAGTGCAGTCTCGTTAACAATACTGAGAGGGCCCCTCGCACATTGTCCGCTACTGAGGAGCCTTGCGCCGGTTCCTGTAGGTGTTAGTCGTATATATTGTTTTATTTGCAAGGACAAAACTGAGGACAGAAGCCACTAAAATGCTCCTCATTATTCAGTAAAAGGAAAGGGGGGAATAGGGTTCACACAGGGTGGAATATCATTACGAAGAGCGTTGCATGCTTTGTGGGCAAGTGACCTAAATTGATCACTCCTAAGTGCAAGATTAAGGATACAATTAAGAACGGTTTAAATTTAGATATCACAGCGCAAGCAAAAATGAGTTCAAAATGCAGGAAAAGGTTTTAAATAATCTGAGGAGTCGCTGATCTGTCTGCTCTCACAGGTGAGGCAAGTTGGACAAGTGAATTAAACGTGTGATAAATCTGATTTAGGGGAAAATGGGCCCAGTCCTTGAAAATTAGTTTCATCCTAATATTAATAATATAATAATAATATAAACGTAATGGCTGAAAAAAGGTTTTATGCAGTACATATTTTGGCTATTTTGTCATCTAGATCAAGAGATTTAAATTGCAAAATGAATAAAAATGAATCAACTGACACATTCTGATTAACTTTGTGTTTTTAAATAAGTACAACCTGAACATCAAGTCATATTTCTAACTATATAGTTACACTTTTTGTTCTGTTAAATTAGCTAAATATCCAGCTGAAGTTTTGATGAATTATCAAAACCTTAGCCATTTATGACTTGTTTATTTCACCCTCCAGGTTTGGTTTCAGAACAGGCGAGCAAAAGAAAAACGGCTGAAGAAAGATGCCGGACGGCAAAGGTGGGGCCAGTACTTCCGCAACATGAAGAGGTCACGAGGAAGCTCCAAGTCTGACAAAGATAGCATCCAGGAGGAGGGGATGGACAGCGATGCGGAGGTGTCCTTCACAGGTAAGTTCAGTCTGTTAAAAATAAGTAGAAGTTACAGAAACATTGGTATGTCACGGAGACAAAGCAACAGATGTGACTAAAACACAGTCATACTTCCTTTACATTCAAGTTTCTTCATTCTGACTGTGAAGCAGCATATCAATACACACTTTTAATACCCAAACCTGTTCTTTTCCATTTGTGATGTTAAAATGTCTGTTATTTTATGGTTGAAAAAAGTACAGTTTACTGTGTAAACAGTACATACATATAGGCTTGTTGCTGTGTCTTATATATGTTTAGAAATCTGTATTAAAGATACAAGATCATAGAAAGAAATATTTTGCAGCACCAGCTATGATGCATCAGACACAAAAAGACTTATAACCTAAGACAACCTAAGACTTATAAAATGCAGTAAAAACTATAAACTTTGCAGTATATTGCAGTATCCTTTGTTTACTTGCTCCAAACATTTAGAGTAGTGGATGTCTCAAAGCCAGTTTGAAACGTTATGTTATGTTGCTGGAATGCAGAGAAGATGTGAGATGTTTTTGAATCACATGAAGCAAGAAAGATACATTCAATCATGTTATTTGACGAGAAAAAAAAAACATAAAAAGACAGTAAAATTACACACAGGTTTACATTAAAAGCATCAATATGAATCCTAATACGTAATGTAATTACTGACCAAACAGTAACTCTGATTGCTGTCTTCGTTAAAATGTTCAGTTTTTCATTCAGTGTTCAGACATATTTTATGTCAGTCACAGAAGACGGTAACACAGGAATGTATCTGTTGGCAAAAAAATTATGATAACTGAATGTAGGGAATGGTTAATAAGTCTGCTATTGCCAGAAAGAAATATGTAACAAATACTGTAACAGTAGCCAAACTATTAGCCACTCTACATTGAATTTAGAATAAAACCTTTTTTAACAGAAGTTTACATATGGGTGTGCTTTATGTTTGGAAGCTTCGCAGGTGTGTTCACTGACTTCACAGTCATTAGTTTACCCGGTGATTGAATCAAATTGATCAGGTTGAATGAGTAAAAAATTATGTTTGCCTACACTACAGTGTATAGGAGAAATATTGAAGAAGCCGATTGTAGTCAATGCGGAGAATTACTTAAAATGCAGTTAAATCAGCCTTACAAACAGCACTTCTTCTTTTGTCATTCTTGTTGCACAGATGAACCTCCCATGTCAGAGCTTGGCCACACCAACAGCATTTACAGCAGCCTGAGTGAGTCCTCTCCAGCCGTGGGGGGACGGCAAGCTGGTAACAACCACAGCTCCTTCCCCCTGGACCCTGGTACGCTTCCCTCCCAGGACCAGTTCCACGACATCCGTTCCAGCAGCCCCTACGGTCTCCCCCAGTCACCAGGGTCCCTGCATGCCCTGCCAAGGCACCAGCCTCTCATCACCAGCCTCGTTTATCCTGATTCAGGCCTGTCCATCATGACTCAAAGCGGCGGACCCGGCATCAACCCCTCTGTGAGAGTTTCCATGGGGGCAGCCAACGGCCCCAGCTCGGACCTCTCCACTGGCAGCAGCGGTGGGTACCCGGATTTTCCTGCAAGTCCTGCATCTTGGTTAGACGAAGTGGACCACGGGCAGTTTTGATTTTGTCAGAGAGAAACTTGACTCTATTTTTCGTTGGCTTTCTTTTTGTGTGTTCTGTTGGAATGAAGTAATGCAGGATACACACAAAAGCCAGTGTTTGTGTAAAGTAGCAGAACACTGTGGTTGGATCTCAGTAACATTTGCCAGAAAGGAGAAAATAAAAAGTTGTCCTTCATTTAAAGCATTGGGTTTTAGCTTCCTTAGATTGTTTGGAAATCTCTAATTTGTCACAAAAGCTATCCTTTTCAGATGCCACTCTGTGCTCTTTTAAAGCAAAATCGATCTGGATAAACCAGGTTTGAGTATTAAACATGTGTTTGTTGTTTGTTTTTTGCTCAAATCTCATCCTACTTCTCTTAATTAATTTCAGCATGTTCAGATGAAAGATCCACTTCAATGTGTAGCATCTTTAAATGTCTGGTTGTCGCCAAAATGTCTTATAAAAAATAAAAAATAATATACATACATCATTATATACATATACATATATATTACATATATATACATATAATTAAAATATATATAAATATATATTATTATATATATATTATTAATATATATATATATAATATATTATATCCCACACATACATACATAATTACATTATATATATTATACATACAATATTATATATATATATTATATATATATATAATATATATATATAATATATATATATATATATATATATATTATATATATATATTTTTTATCAATGTGGAGACTTTATTTTTATACAAACCCGTTCTTGGAGAAAAGAAGCCAGGCATGAGGACTTTGTACATTCTTGGACAGGGATTTAGGCAAAAATGTAGATGTTGTCTTAAAATGGAACCTCTGGGTCCAATCACTTCTATGCATTTGTGTGCCCTCAGATGTGTCTTGTTTGTTTCGTTGTACTGGAAACCACCTGAAAGATGAACTGTCGAATCTGGGATTGCGGGGTTTGGGGGTGGTGATGTATGTGTTTGTTTATGTGGAAAATGTTTTATGTATTATTTATTCCCTATGGTAATAATGATGATTCATAAATAAATAGCAGGACTTTAATACATTTCTCACTTAACTGAAATGAAGTTTAATCTTTTTTGTTGGTCTGTAAAACTGCATATCTTACAAATAGGGGATGTTTTGTTTATCTTTAAGTACCTGCAGTTCACCACCGCTCTGATAGTGAAACCAGAGAAAGTCTGTAGTTGTGCCTATGTCCGCAAATTGAGTATCTGGCCACCTACCAGCACTGTATCAGGGGTTCAACAGCTCTTTAGTGGAGAAACTTGATGCAGTCAACTCATCAATTCAGAGATTACTGGGCCCTGTTTGCCCAAATGCCCCGATGGGAAAGGAATCTCCAATCCATTATCCAAGAAGGGATCAAGTGCCCCCCCCCTGAATTAAAACCTCATTTGTTTTAAATTTTTTAAAAAAAAAGGTTCAAAATTAAAAAAGAAATTAAAAAAAGTAAATGGGCCCCGCGTCCTGGGGTTTAAAAGTGAAAAAAGGGCCCGTGCCAGTATGAGTGGTCACTTGTATGTTTTTTATTGGGAAAATTTTTTTAGTATACCCCTTTGGGGTTAAGGTCTTTAAAAGGAATGGGTTTATATAAAATTTATTAATGGGTTTTCCACATAATCTTTAAAGGGAAAAACTTTCCCCCCACATGAAAGTTACATTATTTTTATAACCGAGGGGGGACAAATGGTAAAAGGTAAAAAAACTGGTTTTTTTTATTCTTCAAAAATATAGAATTTTTTTAAAAAAAAATTTTTTTTTTTTTTTTAAATTTTTTTTTAAAAAAAAGGCCCCAAAAGGAAAAACCCATTTTTAAAAAAAAACAAACCAAAAAAAATAAAACAAATTTAAACTTCTTTGGAAAAAAAATAAAAATTAATTAAAAATTAAAATGAAAAATTTTTTTTATTTTTTTCATTTTTTTTTTACCCCCCGTTTGGGAAGAAGAAAAAAAAAAAGGAAAAAAACCCATTTAAAATCTATCTAAAATTGGCCAAAAAAAGGTGTGAAATGGGTTTGGTTTTTTCCATGGGTTTGGTTTTTTGGGTTCCCGTTTGGGTTTTTCCGTGTTTTTTCCCCCCGCGGGGGGGTAAAAATTGGGTAACCTTGTTCCCCAGGGGGGCCCCCCCTGCTGGAATAGGGCCCAGCTCCCACCCCCGGTTTTTACCCCACCTCTGGAAATTTGGCAGTAAAGAAGAGGAAAGAAAATGAATGGGGTTTTTAAATCTCAACACTATTGTTTTGGGTCTCTTTGTTTAAATCGTTGTGGTAAAAATTTTATTCCCTTTTTACAAAATGTTTTGTGTTCCGGCCAGTTAACCCCCCCCCCTCGAAAAAAACAAAGCAGCTTCCCCCAGCAGAAGAGACCCCCCCCCCTAAAAGTTTTTTTGGTTTGGGTAAAATAAGGGTCCCCTTTTTTTTTATGGAAACCCGTACCTTTTTTCCAAACTGTTGTTTTAGGGGTCCGCAAAAAACAAAAAACTATAGTAAACAATGAGCAAAAAGTTGGGGCCTGTACCCTTTACTAAAATTTTCTTGAGATATCCATTTTTAAAAAAACCCAACCCCCAAAGAAAAGGGGTTTTTTTTTTTAAAAAAAAATTTCAGTATTTTTTTTCCCTAAAAAAAGGGGTTTGGTTTTTTCCCCTGTGGATGTAAGGGGGGTCAAATCCAAAAAACCCTAAAAAAAAATAATTTTAAGTTTTAAGGGTTTAAATTATCTGGGTTTTTTTTTTTTTTTTTTTTTTTTTGTGGCAAAAAAAGGAAATTTTAAATTTTTGTTTGGGAAGCAAAAAATTTTTAAAGTTAAAAAAAAGGGAAAAAAACCGCAATTTTCTAGAAAATTTTTTTAAAAGTTTTTTATTTTGTTCTGAAAAACCTTTGTTTCTTTTGTAGGGTTTTAAGGGGGGCATTTTTTAAAACAAAAATGGTCAGCTTTTTTTTGTCTTAAATTTGGGGGTTTTTTTTTAGGGTCAAAAAATTTTTTTCCTTTTAAATTTGGGGAAAAAAAGGTCCCGTTAAAAAAGGGGGGAAAATTTTTTTTTTTTTTTCAGGCCCCCCTTTTTTTTTTTTAAGGAAAATTTGGGTTTCCAAACATTTACCCTTTTTTCTAGAGGGGAAAACCCTTTTTTTTTAAAATGATTTTTTTCTGATTTCTAATGTATTTTGATGCAGTAGGGTGTCCAGTACAACTCACAGCAAAGCATCAACAACGCATGACAGAACCTCAACTATGTTTTATTATTGGCATAGTTTCTCTTTCTTCATGGACTTTCTTCTTGGTTCTAATTTGTAGATCCCAGTAAGAAAAACTGTTGGTAAGCTCTGGAGGTTTGACCAAAATATGGTCTTTGTAGGGGATTTTCCGAGCTTATAGTGATGTGCCATGTGTGAGATGGACTGAAAGTAGCAATCCAGAGTACACCATTTAAAATGAACAGCTCAGGATGTGCAAAGTAGGCTGCTATTAGAAATCTATAAGCAATTAATATCTTACTTGCTGAAGATAATATTCTTAGCTTTTGATTAGTTGGTCAAATCTCAAAAATGTCATAGTTTATGCAAATGCTGTTTTAAGAATGTTTAAGTCAATTTTAAGTTCACTTAGCAGTTTAAATAAGTGCATTTTTACTGGTGCTTTCTGTTTTATTAAAGACAGCTGCTCTAACTATACTTTCCAGGGTTCCGTTCTCAGTACAGGTTTTACGTAAAGAAGGTCATCAGTTGTGCACACCACTTCTAATGTGAATAATCATAGACACCTCTATAAATAACAAATGCAAACATGATGGGAAAATATAAATTAACAGTGTTTTTTGCAGAAACTACTTAATTATTTTTGAGATCTGAGGTTTTTTTAAGGATGGTAGAAGTCCACTATGGAAAAGGCCCATCTTGTACGACCCTTTAGCCTTGGCCTCTGTGCATATCCAATCTGGATTTGTACAAAATTTAGACACTGAGAGACATCAACTCCATCTACTGCAGGTAAGATATTCATTGCTTAAGTTTTTAGCAGAAACATTCTTTATAAATCCTGGAGTATTACTTTAAATCCCTTCATATACTGTTTATATTTTGTACTCCACGGTGTGCACAACTCAAGAACTTTCTGAATCTTAGAAGTGAAACTTTTATGAATCTGGTTTGTGTGTGCTCAAATTATTATTGTTGTTCATTAATTATGTTTTGTCTTATTCCTTTGTTTTTTTCAGTTATTTGCTAAAGATAGCATTTTAGAATTGGAATCTATTTTCTGTTGGTTTGTGTACTTTAGTTTTCTAATAGGGGAAACCATCAATTTCTACCTGGATTTTAGATCATGCTTATCACGCCATTTGTTGAATAGTTCACATATTTAACATGTACTACATTAGGGGTGGGAAGTTAAATCTTTTTTTGAATACACTGAGATGCAGACATGGACGATTCTGACTCCATTAACAAACGTCAAAACTCGATAATGTTTCTTTATCAACTAGTTTTAAAAAACACAAAAACTGAACTTGGAAACGTACTTTGCAACACCAGGACAGCTTATTGTGAACACACAAGGTCACATCCTGCAACCTCTGAATCAAAGTGAAAACAACTTGGACATTAGCCCACCATATTAACTCTGTGTAAAACAAAAAGAAAATATTTTAAAACATGACAAATATGAGAGAAATAATATTACATACATTTTACACCCAGATGAAGAAGTAAAACAGCTAAACTTACCTGCTGCTGGGAAGTGAAACACCACTGAGCTAGAGATGTTAAAGATTCCCCCTATCTCAGAGAAGGTGAAGCTAGTTACAAACTTTACTGCAACTGTTACCACAAAGGATCGTTGGAAATCAGGGTTTTTGCTCTCTATAGCGGGTTTTTTTTTTTTTGGATACATCACACCTTGCAATATTTCACTGAAACGCACAACAACAACAAAACAAAGTGACTGGATCACAAGCAGGACAGAAAGCTCTAACTTGTCGTGCTTGGCCAGCTATTGCTGTAGAAGTTATTTCACCATGACTGCACATTCTTTATGCGTGTTTTATTCACCAAAAGAAAACAGTGAAAAGAAAATCACACAGCTCTATATATGAATGTAATTTAGACACTCCACTAAAGTTTTTTTCTCAGATTTGGTGGTATGGATTTTTTATGTATTTTGAGATCTTTTAGGGTTTTTTTTTTTGAATGAGGTATTTTTGTTGAACTAAAAGGTCTTTCCTGGGAATATGGTTGTGTGTGTACGAGTGGGTCATTTGGGGGCATCTTACATCAATAATCGATTTATAATTGCACCGCAGCCTTCTGCATCGTGATTGACTCATGAAGTGACTTTGATGCACTACACTACTATTCAATCAGCAGTGGAAGTAAAACAAAATACAGTTTTGTGCCTAGAAAAGGTCTAATGCGAATAGTAGAAAATGCATTTACTCCACATCCATGAAACATGGCACATTTATAATAGCAAGATCCACCTGTCTTCATATCCTTTGTTTTTGAGTGCAACCTCAAACTTCCTCCTCAGGTTCCCACAACAAGAAAAGGATATTCAAATGACTCCTTCCAGCTGAGGAGGGATCATAGCAGGGATCACTGTTGCCTTGCCAAAAGCAACAGGAGTGTAACCTGATCCTGAAAGGCACTGGTAAATAAACCGTAAGGAGGTGAGAGTGAGGGGTCATTAATCTTCTGTACTGCCCACTTTTGTCTGTGTGGAGGCAGTTTTTGATTGAGATTAGAAAGCAGAATTTGTTACAGGCAAGAAGCAAATGTGTTTTAATGTCAAAGACTTATTGACTGTTAAAAAAACTTTTTTTTTTAATGCATCAACTAAATAAGAGATTTTGTCATATAAAAAGCACTGGAACATACAACAGGTGTGAGATTTTGTTTTAAGGACAAAGTCACCTCAACAAAAACAGACAAGGATTATCTTGTCCCAATCTTTTAAATTGAGCTTTAAATCCACCATTTTCTGGGAAAAGAATAAGATTAGGTTAGGTATGCAATTTGTTAGATGAGTTGCTCATGGTTGGTTAACCAACACAATCCCACTTATTGAGTAAAGTGGTGGGAAGATGGCGTGAGAAAAAAGTAAGAAATAAAAAGAAAGGGGATTCAGTACAATTTAATTTGAAAGGAACAAATCAAAGCAAATTCTGATTCCAAATATTTTTGGGATATGATTTCAAATCAGAACCAATCACTTCAAAAATGAAATTTTAAATGAATTATTGAAAAACATCAGTGCAGGAATGTATATTATTCAAAATAAAAAAATGTAAGAAAATGAATAAACATTTTTGCAATAAGCTTTGCAGCCTGATGATTGCATATGTTGAAATCATTTGAAAATTTGAAACACTAGAATGTCTTGCACTGGTATGTGGACTGAAAGTGAGAGTTACTGTCTTTCTATGCTTGAACACTACAATTATAAAAGGTAAAATTCGGTTCCTTTAATTAGTGATCCTATGTTTGGAGAAGAAAAACAGGAGATATTACTTCTATGTGTTGGGATAATTACTATTACTATTATTATTTGTTTTTTAAATAAATAATTTATTTATTTAATTTTATTAACATGCTTTCTTGTTTTTCTTTATCTTTTATTATTTGTACTTATTAGTGAATAATGGGTATTGGATTGCGGAATATGATGATCCCATGATTTTTATTTTAACAAATACATGTTACTGAAAGAAGTTGGAGGCTCCATGATCTTGGTTCTTAACGGCTCTGTTGTACAACAAAACATTCACAGTGAAGTTGAAAATAAATGCATTGAGGAAGGATTGGTAAAGTTAAACGCTGTAGTGAAAATATATACTCAAATACTTTCAGGGTAAGACAATCCATCTACCCCAATGCATGTTACTAAACATGTTAGTAATGCATGTTACTAAAGCTTAATCATTACATTCCTACTGTTTTACCAAAGTCTCTCTTGACATTCCCATTTCCTTATTCTAATGAGAAGTTGCGGGACTTGCTGTTTATTAAGAACAGTTTTAAATGGGTTGGGATTACTGTACACTGGTGACGTCCTACATGTAAATGAATTTAGGGCTCTGATTTTGACAAAAAGAAATCTATTAACCTTCAGCAAAGGAAATGTAACATCTGGGAAAGCCTGGTCCCCAGCATATCTTGGACTGAACCCACCCTTACATATGATGGTCCCAGAAAAACCCAGAATGTTCCCTGCATTGAGTATAATTTATATTTGAGCAATGTCCCCCACAGAGGCCAAAAAGGAAACATCATATAGTTTTGGTAGGATTGCGCTGGAATTATCAAACATTCACAGTTTTCTGCTTTATATAGACACCATATCCATGCCTTTTTACCACTGATTCTGCAGCTAAATAAGAACTAATGTTGCGAGCCTTTTTTGTGTGTTAATTGCACACTATTGAGTTTTTGTCCTCACTTTGAATGCCAGCAGATTTTGTGACAAGAATAAGAAAGCTTTGGTAAAAAACACTATTTTAGCTTGCATTTATATTGTATGATACAATAAAATATAAATCAAAATGAATGGCCAAAACAAGAAAATCAAAAAGAAAAAACCAAGAGTGAATTTTAAACACATTTAGATGACAGCAAAAATATCCAATGATATTTTGCACAAAGCAGACACGTAAATTAAACCCTGATTTAAAACATAACAAACATGGGTTAGAGTTACTGGTAAACTGTTGCTTTTAACTGTCCTTTCTGTAAAGGACTCTAAGACTGGCAGGGCGCCTGCTGTCTCTCAAATGGAGGGCACGCACACAAACAAATGCACACACAAACATACACACTTCCCAGCGCCATGTCAGCTGGTGCTGAGTAAATCAGCTCTGACAATAACACCTCCCATGGGTCCTACACATCACAGCTACAATTCAGACCTAATGGAGCAGCAAAGGAGGCTGAGGAGGGGACTGCTTAGCTTGTGTGTTTTTGGGCATTCCAGTCTGTGCAAATGTATGCATGGAAGGGGGGGTGCACTTCTTTTCATTTTGAAACCCCTGAAGGAGGGGACCATGAGAAGAGGATTGCAGTGGGTTATCTGTGGTACAGAATTCAGTCAGTTAAGGGGATGTGTTAACTGAATAGCATCCTAAGTAAAAGACCTGTGTTGTCCAAACAATGGAAATGTAGGAGGGGATGTTCATAAAAAATTGGAGAGTTATTTAACTTTTAGAGAAAGTAATTGTGTATACTCAACAGAAAAGCACCAAATGTCTATTTAAAATGCATTTGTATATGATAAGAAAGTTTCAAAAAGATGGCTGCTGTGCAAAGGCAGAGTGCAAGTACATCACTGACCAACACAGGAGTTTTGTTTATGTTGCAGATTAATGGCACCTGCAGCCGCATTAGAGCAATCTAACTAATCAACATGGTCATTAGCGTGTGTTTTCACTGACAACTATAATCGAATCCATCACAGCTCCACCGTCCTATTACTTCCCGCAAGCTGCATAATTATTTCTTCATTTCGTCCTCAGACAGGAATGCAATACTCAGTAATCTGTCTGCAAAGGGTGACTGAAATGCATTCGGGAACATTCATATTAGAAATGTATTGGCTAATGTATCACTTAGCTCTTCCTCATACTGCCGGCGTTCGGGTGTTTGTCATTTTTAATGAAATCATTGAAGGACTTTATAGTCCATGGAGTATGAGACGCATGGATTTTGTCTTGCATGTTTGTTAAAGTTTGTAAAAGTAATTTTAGATTCTGACCCAACTTTGTGCGTATCTTGGGACATTTGCAACATTATAAATGAATATTTTCATGAAATTTGAATACAAAAAAGTGCACGGTAGAATTTAGATTTTATAAAAATTTTGTAAGTGTCTCATTCGTAAAAAAGAAGGAAAAAAAGGGAAAAGACGGCAAATGTTTTGCATTTATTAGTTTTATGCAGATTGAATTAGTTTTCAGTGGACCAGATGCGAGGCTGCATCTCAACACTAATTGGTTTTACGAGTAATATATTCTTCCATCCATAGTGATGTTAAATCATTAAATTTGGGTGTCTACAATGACAATTTAATTCTTATTCAGAAATGTTAGCTCTACTTTAAAGCAGGTAGTGCATTTTTGAGAAGACTTTGACTCTATAGTGCCAGTGAAATTATCTGTCAGTATATGTTTTTATACCAAACTTTGTTCTTAGAGAGATCTAAAATACTTTAAATGCATTCTTTACTGAGAGTGTGATTTTTAAATTCATTAAGTGCTTTAATAAGCAAATAATTCATTGCCTTTACTTTCAGGATATAACATATATAGTTAAAATGTTTTTCTTAGGTCTTAATGTAATCCAGTGTTGTTAAAACTGCATCGGATTAACTTAATGTAAAGCCTGATGAGAGCTGGAGTCTGACAACTCTGATTAACATATAACATTTTTAAATATGAAAGTATTGCTTTGCATTATTGCCACTGAACAATCACTCGTAAAAAGAATTTACATTTGTAAGCCTGACTTCTTTGACAAGTCAGGCTTTTTGGTTTGGTGAGCCGAACCAGCTGCTTATGTTGCCTATGCTTTGGGCTTGCTCTGCAGAGGTAAAGTATGTTTAATCTCATTTATGTTTTTGCTATTACAGTCACAGTCCATAAGGTCATCAATTATCACAGAAGAACTTGCGTTTTTGTTTCAATATTTATTTTAAAAATCATATCCCTACTGGCTTTACCTACTTACCACCTTACCACTGGGATTCCTATCAACACATGTTCATATTTGCCTCACACTGAGATAATCACCCTCCTTCTCATTTGCAGCTTTGCCCAAGCAAAGAGTCGTCTTGGGGCTTTTTGGCATCTATGAGGTGTTAAAAGCTCCCCTGGGAAAGCTGTCTGGCTCTCACATAACCCTCGACCTCTCCGCCCACGAACGGAACGCACTCACCAAACCACTCAGACACACAGATGGCCTCTGCACCAGCAGCCAGCCACCACACTTTTCAATTACCGCTACAGCCATTGCTCAACTGTCACCTCTCAGCGACATGGCAAATAGAGAAACAGGAGAGGAATATTAGAGGAAAAAACATTCCTGCATCCACAACTTCGGCAAATACAGCATAACAGCAAAGTAGCTTCCCACATGGATGCTGTCATCAGAGAAGGTCCTCCTGGTTCAATTTCCTCTGATCTAAAGCTGAAAGAGGCGATAAATCACTCACAATAATTGTTCTTAATAAAGGCAGCTTTTCAAGTGTCAAGGTGAAGAGAGGCTTTTGTTGGAGAGGTGAGGGAAAGAAACAAGGAGGGCACGTCTTCAGTGTTTCTAGTTGGAAAAAAAGCATTTATAGAAATATTTAGTTCAGAAAATATTTCTTTGAAAGGAAAAATGTCACTAAACCAGGACACTGGACGCATGTGGAACCAGATTAGTTCTGACTACTACTAGCTAAGTAATGTTCTCTGTTGATGAATAGCTTTTTTTTTATAATCCTACAATATTTTAAAGAGTGCCAAAACACCCAGCAGTGAAAATAACCTCCTGGTACTTAGTTTTGTTTATTTCTGCTTTTTCTTTTTGACTTTTTGCTCTTTCCTTTGACCAAAAACACTTAAATTTTTAATATTTGCATCGACCCAACTAACACCTTTTATTCTTTTTTCAGATTCAGATTTTTTTTATTATTTATTAATGTGACTATATGATCAAGAAAAATAACAACCAAAAACCAAAATGTGGGGAGAAAAAAAATATAGCTGAAAATAAATTCACAGTTCCTAGGACATTCAAACAGTGTCATTTCAATATATAATTTATTTTAAATGTGTAGTTTTAATTTAAAAAACAACATGGTAAAATATTTCTTGCAAGTCTGTAACGTTATCAATCCATTAAAACAGAAAATATAATCTAAGTTTTGGTGAGGCTGTGAAAATCTGTGTCACAGTTAAAACTGTGAATTTCTAATGAACTGAACCAGTAACTTTTTATTGAACTGAGTGGAGTAAATTTCCAGAAGACATTTATATCTAGTCTTTATTTTATTATTGTTTCATTATTCATATCCTCTGTCTATTATTATTTCAGAGCTCATTTGCTTCTAGTGAAAATAGGTAATCAGTATGCGGAAAACAAATAAAAATTTAAGCAGGGTCCGATTTAATCTCAGTTATATGTAAATGTTTCACAATGTTACAGGATAATACTTGTGCCAGCACATTCCGTATGAAAATCATGAATTCAGCTTTTGACATGATCCTGTTTCCTGTGTCCTAACACTGTCTTTCCCAAAGAGAAAAAGACATCCCCATCCAGCCTAAAGGCCTAACCACCACCACCAAGGTCGGTGTCATCAGTCGGCATCGCTCAATCTGGGTCGAATCATTTGTTCCAGCAGCCCTCGCTCTCTCACTTTCTCTCCTGCAACACTTTGGTGTTGTTGTCTTTCCTCGATTTTTCTTCATAATTCATGTCACCAGATTTCTGGAGAGATGAGTGGTGCTGTGTCTGTTGGGGTAGGAGGGAGAGACTGCGGATGGAGAGGACAAGGGGGTGGAGAGGCCACACACTTAATCCCCGGGTCAAGATGTATTTATTGAAGATTAATAACGGAGCAGCAATCTCATCATGCTCTCGATGATTTTATAATTTGGTTTCTAGAGGTGGGGAGGGTGGGGATAGAACAGGGACAAAGACAAGAGGGAGAAGCGGAACTATTGTTCATACAGGAGCACAGTACAGGGTGCTGCACAACTTTTGGTGCCTTTTTGGAGAGCTGTACTTCAGTCAAGTACATTCACAACTTTTCTCTGTTGGATAGTCTTTACTTAAACTTATCAGTTGACATACTAGCCTGTTTTTGTTACCTTCTTCTTTTTGATAATGTTGCTGCAAAAGCAAAGAATTTTGAGGATCCAAATTTCCCTGAAAAACACACCACGGTGCAACAAGATATTTATGTCATTATTCATATAATTGTCTGCATTTTTGATTTCTGCATATGTAGAGTGGAGGCATTAACCTCATTCAGCTAATGGAACTGTTGTGCTCTCAGAGCAGAGGCAGTAAGAGACCACAAGATGAAGATGCTGAGGAAGAGACACCTTTTGTCACCAATCAACAGGGGGTGAAAATGGATCAAAAGAGATAAATTCAGGCTGAGGTTAAAGGCTCGGAGTTCAAGGTGTAGTCTTCCATCCAAATTTATTGATACCCCTAATAATGATGAGTGGATTGAATAGACTGTTTGTCCCTGACCTTTGTCATCAGGCACACCTTATGCTACTATATCAAAACAGGCAGGGAGGCAGATGTCTGAACAGTGTGACATCCAGCGCAGGACACCTCAAAATGGTGGGAAAAGATGAAAGGAAGAAAAGAAAAGGTGGAGGAAAGTAGGGAGGGGGGTATGTGAGGCAGAGTAGACATGTTAGGGATGAAGGAGTAGCTGGTTTGCCATTTTCATGAGATGAAGAGTATGATGAAGGATGTGAGAAGGGCACAAAGGACATGCAGATGTACTGTTATTTGGGTTACATTGGAATCCTGGCCTGGACTAAACATGTCAAATTTTTACAAAGAACCACACAAAATTGACAAGATTAGTACTGCATTGCGATTGTAATGTTTTACCATAAACAAAAACAGTTTTCCAGCAGATTGATCTAATGTATATATATATATATATATATATATATATATATATATATATATATATATATATATATATATATATATATATATATATATATACACTATAAACACCTTTTGAACATATGGAAACTTTATTGTATTTTATTCAGGTTTTATGTGCTAGACCAGCACAATGTAGTGCATAACTATGAGGTGAAAAAAAATGATAAATGATTTTGGAAACTTTTCACAAATTAGCATCTGAAAGGTGTGACATGCATTTATATTGAGCTACCATAAATACCCTAAACTTAGTCAGATTAAATCAAAACTGTGTTTGAACATCAGTTTTCAAGACTTTCCACAAATTCAATAAAGGCATGCAGCTCAATTCAATTAATTATGAATTAGATTTAGTTATTGACTTCATCTAAGTAATTCTAACACATGAATATACTTTGATATAAACCTCTCTATTGTAGCTCTGAGTTTAGTGTCACGACCCTGCTCTTTGGCTGCTTCTCTGCATAGTGCTCTCCTTGCTTTTAGCTTTTCAACAACTTTATCTCTGACCTCTCTAAAGTGTTGCTGGGTTTCATGATGTTCTTTATTCACTAATGTTCTCCAACAAACCTCCTACATAACAGGTGTATTAATACTGGCTCTAGAATACACACAGATGGACTCCATTTACTTATTAGATAACCTCTGAGCATGATTGGTTGCACTGGATTTTATTTAGGGGTATCAGACTAAAGGGCTCTACATACAAATTCACATCATACTTTGCAGATTTGTATTTGTAAAAAAAGACCAATAAAATAAAATGACATTTATGGTTGTAATGTGGCAAAAGGTGAGAACGAATCCAGACCTTTGTCTTACTTATTCAGCCCTCATATTGAAATCTAAATTCTTCCTACATATCAGCACTTCAAACAAATCTGGTCCTGAAAAGATGAAGGACCTAAAGTCTCTTCCTCAGTTGTGACATATCCCTCCTGACCCGAAACCCAACCCTTGGATTTCTAAACATTAGCCATCTAACCCCCATCCCTGGCTGCATTAAATGTATTTAGATCTAACAAAGTGCTCCCCCTTGACTACATCACCTCTTTAAATGATTTAAGAAGGAAAAGAACAGGAAGAAGAATGAGTAGAAGGGATAGGAAAGCAGGGAGAGAAAAACGGTAGCTTGGGAATTTACGGTGACAAAATGCCGGGGTCAGGCAGAATGTGTTGCGGAGGTATTGATCAGTGAGGCATGCGACCGACACGTGGTTGAACCCTGACTCTTAAATGGCGAATGAATCCCAATCCAATGGACTCAAGTGTTTGATACAGACTAGAAAAGCAGTGAAGCATAAAGGCACATATGCCACACGTATATACAGTATATACACTTACTCTAATATCGGAGGCTTAATTAATATAAATAAAATATTAAAAACTTCTTTAAAGTTTCTTTAAAACTTCTTTACTTATTAAATTGTAAAAAGGAAAGAAGGAAATGCTGTCAGTCCCCCTGAGTCTATTCTTTGCAGAACAACCTTTTGTATACAAGTCTTTTGAGTTTTATTTGGGGGGGCACCTTTGTAAGGTGACCTAGGATCTTTTTCTATGATCCATGTTGTTTGCATGCTTGATGAGGTTGTAAAGATGAAAAACTGCATTTTTCTGCCAATAAAAATATTTTCCAAATACATTGCAAAAAGCTGAAATGTTAGGGTTAGGGTTAGGGAAATGTTGGCTCCTGCCTTTTTGTTCAGCACGTAAAAAATAAAAGCTGATTTCATTTCATTATTAATCTGTCCCTCTAATAGTATCCTTACTCAAATAGTGGACACATATGAATGGCATTGCATGCGTAAAGAGGAGCTGTGTCCATTCTTGTAAATTATGAGGGTGGCCCTTTGTATTAACACAACATTTTGCTGGTGCTTATTATATGCATCATACACTGTACACTTAAAATCAATTTTTACCACTGACCTATGCTGAGAACAATTATTTAAAGTTGCAGTTGAGATTTGAAATTTGTGCTGCACAACATGCTTTAATTTAGGCTAGTCTGACACAGAAATCATGGAAGTATGCTTTTGTTAAGTTGTAATCGGTGACATTTTTGTGCTCTGACACACTGAACATGTCATGTCTTAAAAAAACAAGAAATGATTTAAAATGCAAACATGCATTATCAAAATTAATCTGAAAGTAAATAATACAAAAAAATAATAAACATGCTATTGAAAATAAAATGTTAAATATTGTAACACATGGGTGCATTACCAGCATTTAGCTGTTTTGGAATCCTTCAGTACCAACATACTCAAAAACTAGTGCACATCTCTATTTTCTTAACATGTTTCTCATTAGGTTTATCGAGGTGGCAGTCATATGACACATTACATTTTTCTCATACTGTTAGAAATAATTTGACCTTCTTTATTCAGTCTCATACATAAATTGATCAGCCTGAAGATGAAACCGACAAACAGGAATAAAAAAAAAATGTTTGGATAATTCTAATGTCAGTGAAAGGCTCTCTAATTATTTAATGCCTCTTTCCACTTAGCATTTCCTGCAATCGAGAAGTCAGCCCCACGCAGGCATAATACAAACAAACATACAGCTACGTTAAAGACCATTCCTTCCATCTACTTAACCCCAAGCCACATGCATATGCTAATGTGCAAACACAAGCATTACCACACACACAAGCACACATCTGCACATATGCATACGACTTCCAAACAAACGAAAAATCCTTTTAAGTAATGAAAACACATAAACTCATATGTTACATCATGTGCTAGAGTTATGGGTATGTTTTACATAAAATCCACATCGACAGCATTGTCCAGGATGCATGCCTGCACACAGATTTGCATTTTAGAGGTTATTAAATAAATGAGTGGGGTGCGGTGAAATGGGATAGAGAAAAAAAATGAAAAAGCAGCCCAATTTCGTGTTCTATCATCTCAAATACTGGATGCCATAAATTACAAGAACACACGCTCTCTTGTTCTTCATCAAACCCCCTTTAGAAAAGACCCACACCACCTCCCAATATGCACAAAACTCGCTTACACACAATCAGAGCCTTATTCAGGAAAGAATAAAGAAATGGGAGAAATATTTTTACAGTGCATTTCCAAAGAAATAATCACAACTAAAGGTAGAAAAATATTTTTTCCTTCTTCCATCCAGAGCCACGATCACCAGGGAGGTACAGAGCTACTACTCCTGGACCAGGCAAGGCCATCCCTAATCCAGCAGGGCTAGCCAGCTTCCCACATGCAAATCTCATATTTCTAAATACTGGATTATGCTTTTCTTTTATTACTGCTGAAACTGCGTGAGAGTTGCAGGGTTAGTGGGGGGTAAGGCCAAACTGATGAGATTACTGGAAAAGCCTAGGGACTTATATGAAGAGAGGAATAATAAAAAAATACAGATATGTGTTCATTAAGTTGATGACTGAATGGATTCAAAGATGGGCCTGAAATACAGATAAAAGATAAAAGTAGGTTCAATACAATTATAATCCTAAGATAAGCTCAAAAGCAGTTCACCGACAGTACAGACTAGGGGAACGTAAACACAGTTTATTACACAAAGTGCAGAAGTTGTAAGCCCTGAACAAAGAAATGTGCACATAGGCTGAAGGGGTAAAAATTATTTTAATATACAAACCCAGACACAAAGAGCAACCAGTGTTTATGAAAATAGGCCGGTTTCTGGCCGCCTTTTGCTTTATACGTCCAGGTTTCCACAATACTCACACTTTCATGAGTATGATAACGCAATCATCTCACAATATAACTCTTCAGCCAACGGTAAAAGAGCAAAAAAGAGGGAGGAGGAAATGCACGGATAGAATGCCAGCTTTGCAGCAATAGGGAAGAGTGGGAAAAAAATGACCTTGCTGAAAATAACAACAGCAACCCTTAATGTGTTGCATTACAAGATACGTGATAAAACACTTTTATGGGGGAGGCTGTTAACGCCGGGGTCTCATCGCACATGGTGCCCCCTCAGCAGCCCATTTCATCTGTATGTGAGCGTGTGTGTGCGTGTGTGTGGGGGTGTGTGTGTGTGTGTGTGTGATTGGGAAGAGGTTGGAGTCCACTGATCCCAAGTTTGGGGGCAGCAGCTCCGACTAATTGTCTTTGTTTTCACCTTGGTGCTTGCCTTTGGTAAATTATTTTTTGCCCTCTTTCAGGTCTTGCAAAATCTGGGAATTAATAAATTACATAGATTTTCTTTGCCGTTCGAAGATGATCAGTTTTATAAGTGTGTTTGTTTTCTGTTGAGGCATTAGATTGTATAGAAGGCTTTATCATTACAATGGGTATTTATCAGCAGGCTTAATGGAAGACATGCCATGTTTGTCTTCACATGGCTTTTCATAGAGTATTAAGTGGGGCACATGGGTGAAGATGGTCTCAGTATTGCCCTCTAATGGATGTATTGCAGAAAAACAATACTCACATCACAGGCTGTTAGAATAGTGAATGTGTAATTTGGTCAAGAATATAGTTAAAATTAGAGCGTAGATGCAATTAATCATTTAAAGAAAGGTAAACAAATAGTCAGGAAATAGTTTTCTACTAGCATGTTCTGTTTTCTTTTTCATCAATATGCAAATATCCACTAGCAGTACCACAAACAGGTTGCTAAACAGCGCTGCAATTAAACTCAATCAGCTATGTATTATTGTAGAATTACATAGACTACTGTGCTTCAGAAACACAAAAGTAACAATTTGGAAACCAAAATAAGTCAAGACATCTCAAAGTACCAAATAAAAAAGCAACAAATTATGCTGTCAAAAAGTCATTGAAAATTATCAAACGTTTGACAAAAGAAGCACAGATAAGAGATACAACCTGAACTACAGTCATATGAAAAAATCAGGATGCCTCTTCAAATATTAATTTCTTTTAAAAGATTGATATCTCATCTTGTTTTATTTATCAAAAGAAAATGATTTAATTATATTTAAACACTTAAACTTAACCTTGTTTTACTCATTAAACAAGATATCAACATAATTTATTTTCTAACTTAGGAAAAGGTTTGGACAAACTAAGTCCTGATAAGTGGTAAGTTGTGTTACCACTTGTGGCTGAAACAACTTTAGTGAGATGCTTCTTTTAGCCATCTAGCAGTTTCTGACATTGGCTTGAGGAAAATTTGCTCCACTTTCAGCTGTGAGATGTTTTAGGAGTTTCTTGCATGCTCAGCTCACTGCATCTCAATAATGAGACCAAGATCAGGGCTTTTGTTTGGCACATTTACTTTAAGTCATTGTCAAGTCACATGGTCACATGGTCCATTTCCTATGATACACAGAAGAATTTATAATGGATTATATGATGATGAGTTGACCAAGTTTTGCTGAGGCAATCCCCACACCATAATACTTTCAGCTCTGTGCTTCACAGTTGGACTGAGGTTCTTTTCCTGCAGTGTTTGCTTTGGTTTACGTTAACCATGTCCTCTGCTCTGGTGTCCAAATATTTAAAATTTAGACCCATTTATCCAAAGAACATTAATCCAGAACGTTTGATGTTTGACTACAGTATGTTCTCTCTGGCTAGACTTGTATAGTCTCTCTTTCTTTGCTTTAATTGAATCGACTTTAATATGCTTTCTGATCATACAGGCATGTAGTTTCACATAAACAGACTCATAGGTGACTACAGTATTCCCTCTGAGGACTTCAGACAGCATTTTTGATCACTGCATTCTCTGTTCACCAGTCAGGAGCACAACAAACTATGAATGTCTGAGGTTTAAACAGAGCAAACCTCCCTCAGAATGTTAGATAATAATGCTCCAATCATATGCACCTGATCTGATATGCCTAGTTGTCATTTTAGCTGTTTTAGGTAGGAATAAATGGGGTGTGGCCTAATCTATACCTGATCATAAATAGCATTTTTAAATTAGATTTTAGAGAAATTTTTAGGTTTAAATTTCTTAAAATGCTCTGTTCTGTTAAAATTGATAGTAAATACCCATATATATATATATATATATGGCAGAAAGATTGTTTTTTAGGGTGTCCTTATTTTTTATGTTGGTAAGCAAACGCCTAAAGTAAAACAAAGCAGGCAATCTGAGTTATGAAGTTGCCACAGTTATTGGTAATAAAAATGATTTTTTTTAATTAAAGGCAGGAAATACAGAAACAACAAAGGTAAACAGAATGAGTATAGGTGAAAGGTTACAATAATTATAGGAAAGGGGAAACTACGGCAGTACTTTCAGCAGTAAAATTAGGGCTGTGGCAACACCTGAGGTCATGAATCAACAAGTGTGATCATAGTAAAGCATATTTTCATTCTATAAATGTTAGAAAGAGATAAAAGCAATACTGACTGCCGATGCTGTTTGTGTTTGCATTAAATTCCTATTTAATTGACCGAGGAGTAAAAGTTTTATAACGTGAAGTTTTGCCTCAGAATCATGAGCCTCTTCTTTGGGTTATTTTGTGGGTTGAAAGGTAAGAGGTTTTGGAACAAGGAAAAAGAGTCAAAGAGGTAGTTTATTTTTTACAGGGCATAACAGTTTAATTATCTGTTTAAGAATTAGCATGTAATTATACCTAAAGACAGTTTTTAAAGCTTTCTAGTTTAACTACAAATATTTTTTGGCTAATTTGAGCATAATGTAAATTTGTATTTGAATTTCTTTTATGAAAAAGCTCAGGCAATTTTATTTTTATTTATTTAAAGATTTATTTAAGCCTTTTAGTCAGTCAACTTTTTATTTTCATTTTTTATCTCTGAAAAAATTTATTTTGAATTGACAAAATGTTTAGAATAAACAAGATATTTTAAAAGCTAATGGTGTCCTCGCTTGTATTCTCAATCACAAGGCCCGTTTAATATCCAGTACCACTTCATCCTCCAGGCCCGCTGCATAGGATGTGCAGGGTTTTGTGACAGCATAACTGTATGCAGGAGGCATGGTGGCGTACTTGGTAGCACTGTTGCCTTGCTGGAAGAAGGTCAGTTCAAATCATGCCTAGGGTTTGCATGTCCTCCCTGTCCATGCTTGGATTCTCTCTGGGTTTTCTGGTTTCCTCCAACAGTCCAAAAACATAACTGTTAGGTTATTTGATCTTGCTAAATTGTCTAAAGAAGTGAGTGTGTGCATGTCTGGTTGTTTGTCCTGTGTGCCCCTGTGTCGCCATGTGATGACCTGGCTACCTGTCCAGGATGTAATCTGCCTCCTGCCTAATGGTCGCTTTCACATAGCTTTCAGTCTTCTTATCTAGTTGTTTTTTTATTTCTTCTTAGAATTATTTTACATGCATACACCATGGATGGCTGGTGAATCTAAGTTGATGTTGCATTTTTACAAACAAGATATGGTCTATTAATTCCTTTGTATTTAAGATCATCGTCTGCACAGTTCTCCCTGCTTGCTCCCTGTCCACATGCCTTGATCAATCTTCCTATTTTTCGTCAACATTGTCCCCTTCGCTGTTCACCTTCTTTCCCATTTGTGGACCCTGACACTCCTTCCAGCCCTCATATTCAGGCATTGTAGATGTTAGGCCAGGACTTATCGATCAGACTATAAATTATCCATGCATCACCTCTCCTCTGCTCATTGCTTGTCTCACAAGCCGTCTGAGACCTTGCAGAAGGAAGAAGAGAGGGGTGGAATGGAGAGTAGAGTGGTGAAAGAGAGAGAGAGTCTCCTGCAAATTGTTAATTAAATACGAATCAATCCTCTGCTATTTACCAGGCCATGAATCCAGCTTACCTTTAAGGAGGGAAGCTGAGCAAATCTGGGGGGAGAAAAATCAATAAGGTGGGCAGAGGGGAGGGATAAGTGTTTAATCCACCAATCAAACTACATCATAATCATTATATGGAGACAACTGGACATTATTATTAAAGGGTGGTCTCAGAACACTAACATTTCACATTGATAATATAGAACTATTACCTGCTTCCACTGTGTTGTTGCAGGCAGACATTGAAAATGCAGATAATAAATATGTTGCTGAAATAAGATGTCTTCGATAAACTAAATGCAAAGAACCAGATTAAATGGAGTAGTGCAGCTTAGATCTATGAATGAGGTGAAGAAAGGCAGCAAAAAGTCTTTAATTCACTTTCCTTTTGAACAAAGGGAAAACAGGCCAAAAATATATTTAAAAAAAGGAAAACACAAATACTGATGTATATAATATAAAGAACATGGAATCTATGAAACATGGACCTGTAGAGTGCACAATATACCAGATTAAAGATTACATAGAAAGTGGTATATAGTATTTAACTGTAGACTGTAGACTGGTGAGACGAAAGAATTTCGTACAGCCATCAGTTTGTGAAGTTCAGGTGCACCTGGAGTGTGCAGCAGGACAATTATGTGAGGCACACCAGCCAAACAACCTCTTAATGTCTGAACAAATAAAACAAAATAAAGGTTTTGGAGTGGTATATTCAACGTCTGGACTTAAATCCGACTAAGATGCTGTGGCCATTCCAAACCCTCCAATTTGTATGTATTAATGTATTAAAATAACTGTCCAAAAAAGAGTTTGCCAAAAATTCCCCCACAATCGTAGAAAAGACTTATTGCCAGTTATAACAAATGCTTGGCAGTTATTGCTGCCAAGGGAAGCAATAACATAAATTAGGATTTGGGAAAATTACTTTTTCACATAGGGCCAGTTTGGATAGACTTTTCCTACTGATAGATTAAATAATTATTTGTAAACCACATTTTGTATTTTCTCAGGTTGTCTTAGAAGAAATCTAAAAGGGACACTTTCTCACAGCACTGTGATTATTTGGGCTAGACTTAAATAAAAGTTAGATTTACGTTTAAATAATGTGCTTGTGTTATCTGAAATAAACAGCCGAACCAAGCAGCAAAAACAAAATAGTGAATGTAAGGAACCATTGTTTATTATTTTTATATTCAATCATCTGCAGCCAGTTGCCCATACTGGGATGAGCAATGTTCTGTGTTTTGGCCTTAAAAAGAGAACTTGAAACACTGAACAGAATGGACTCTCTCAGTTCAACAAATAAAGGAACTGTTGGAAACAGAGTAATATTAATGGACTGGATGACTCAAATGCCCCTGGATTTGACCCTGCTGTTTGGAACCCCATTTGCATGAACCCTATGTCATGATTACATGAGTGATTGCCACAGAGCGGTTATGCAAGTGCTGTGAAACCAAGAGCAACTCTCACTTCCTCTCTCTTAAGAACCCTGGGAGCTTAACAATCATCCAAACATCTGTCTAGAGCCCAGAGAAAGGCAGTGGCCCAGATGTCAGAGAGATTGGTCTTATGGGAGTAAGACTCTTGGCCCGTATACTGAGCAGCCCAGTCAGAGAATAAGGATTATCGTACCAAAGATAGCAGAAATTCAACCTCAAATTTAAGTCAAGTTAAGACATCTTGTGCTTTTCTGTTACTCAACATTTAATGACAAAGATTATAAAATATAAGTACAGTGTTTAGTATTTATTCAGTTGTTTTTACATTAGTTTGAGAGAAACTCAAACATAGCATAAATTGGAACAACATCATAACAAAAGTAATAAAAATGCCTCCAGAAGAAGATTTTCCATTATACTGTGAAGGGTATGAGCAATGCGAAGCATCTATTAGCAACAAAGTTGTTTCTGACAAAAACCATCATGTTTATCACCTCTTTGCTAAATGTGTGCATATTACCAGATTTATTTATTAGTTTTTTTATTCATTAAATTTATTTCATTCAATAACCGCTAAAATAAACATAACGCATTTTAATATGAACAAAACAGACAGAAAACTTAATGAAAAGAACTAAAAAGAAGAAAAACCTTTTATTATCTGTCAAAAGCCTCTATTTACTTAAATACGATTAACCGACATTTTTGGAAATGAGCAAGCCTAGAGAGATTATTCCACAGATTAATTTCTTAAACAGAAAAATCATGTTTCGTCCCATTACTTCTGACTTCAGGTTTTTTGAAGAAATTTCTGAACCTCCCAAATTATAAATACTATTTATTTTAATAAATCTATATTGCTAATTATCTGGTAATATATTATGAAACACAAATCCAAAATATGATCATCCACCAAGTCACAAAACTCAGGAATATTAGATTTTGTACTGTTTTCTACTTATGATTCTTACAGGTTTGTATTTTCATAAAGAATAACACTCAGACATTTAATCCTTTTCACATGTTTAATCACAACACCATCATTGGGAATCTCTCTATCACTAAATATCATATTGTTAGTTTTTTCAGCATTCATTGATAATTTATTTAAACTCAAGCATGTTCCTTTCACATCAAACACTTTCATTTTCTTTCAAATTTTCACCAAATTTTCACCAGAATATAACAAAGTGGTGTCATCAGCAAAAAGAATGGTTTGGAGATGTCTGAATACATACGAAAAAACATTGATGTATAAAATAAAACGTTTTGACCCAAAGACTGACCCTTGGGGTACTCCACGCTAAACCTGATATAGATTGGAACTAACATTGTTTATCTCCTAAAACTGTTTTCTGTTTTCTAAATAACTGTAAGCTCATTCTTGTGCTAGTCCTCTTATACCATAATTCCTCAGCTTTTCCAGGATTATACTATGGTCGATGGTATCAAAAGATTTTTCAAGATCAGCAAAGATTATTTACTAATTAATGTCTCTCAGATATTTCTTTAACCATCTCCAACAAGGCCTTAGGTGTAAAATCATTTTTAAGATACTCATACTGATTACTACATAAAATATTAACATAAAGAACTTGCATGGATTGAACTCTCTTGTTTCTCTATCTGTGTCTTTTCACTCTCTATTCTCTCCCTTTTGCCTGTATGTGTATTTCTGGGTGGGTATGTGGCAGTGCTTTTTTTAGCCGGATTGTCCTGTGCAAAGGTTGCTTCTGTTTTGCAGCCCTAATCCTCTCTACCGGGACATCGCCTCACTCCTAATCTGAGACACAATCTCTCTTGCAGAGGATTCTCTCCTTCAGCACCCCTATCTCTCCCGCTATTCTCCCTGTTGTCTCAAAATGCTTCCATCTTTTTCTACTTTCAGCCACTGCTTCAAATATAGTATTTCCTCCCAGGACCCAGATTGGGAACTATTTCATCTGAATGTGTATCCAAATGTGTATTTTGGACTAGAGTAATTTAACACCACCAATAATTATGAGGCTTAGACATAGAATGTAGAACTTACTTAAAATGAATAGGACCAAAAAAGAAGAGCTTTGTCTTTTCTTTTCCTGTCTGCACCACCAAGCGTTCCTTTATCCCACAATCTAATTCTCCCAACAGAATCTAGGAAAAACAATGTTTTTTCTCTACAGAGAAAAGAACAAGTGATCTAGAATTCCAGCGTTACAAGACAGCTTTTACCTATGAAACTACAACTTTTTCAGGCCGAACATATAGAAAGAAGGAGTATATTGTAAAGCATAATTAAGCTCCTGCTACAGTTCTGGTAATATATTTTTTTTCTATAATGTAAGAAAAATTTATAACATCCCAGTAAAAAATCTCTAAATTTGAAATGAGGAAAAAAAATGCCTATAGCAAGAAATGAGAATTTTGTTATACAATGTATTAGTATATGTAATCATAAGCTCCTAAAAAATTAAAAATAAAACTGAATGCTAATATTTGAAATTAAATGAGCAAAGTACCTGCATAAGCAGAGAAAAATCCCATCTGACCCTGCTGGGATCATACAATATCCTCCAGTGCCGCCATATTTAAGAACTTACGCATACATTTAAGAGTTTGAAGTATGGAACTGGGGTTCATATATAAAGCAGAATTGTAGAAATTGTTAAGTAATAAAGGTGACTGGTGAAACACTTGCTTTAAACTAAAAATTACATCTAGTTACAATTAGAAATGATTCTATCAAACAGATATACCAAACAATGGGACATGTTGAACTTCAAGAAACCTAAAGCAGGTACAAATCCAGGGGCAAGACAAAAGAGGAGAAAATTTAAACCCATAGGTACTCCTAATGATGGACAGATTGAACTAAAAACTACTAGAATGTCTGACAAATTATTTAAAAATCAAAATGGAAATCCAGGACAATATTCTTGATAACTGAAAAAATTGTAGCTGTGTTGATTACACAAACCATCAATGACAGAAAAGATTAGATATGTGCATGCCAGTTGTCTGTGACATGCGTCTCTGTTTTGTCCCATTGTGGACTGGCAACCTGTCCAGGGTGTACACCTCCTCACCATAAGTTAGCACCAGCCCCCAATGACCCTTGTATAATTATGTAGGTATAGGAAATTGATAGGAAGAGCCTTTATCAATTGCATAGGCAGGATGAACAATATATTGTTTTGCTTTAAATTTGTGTTCTCTCTACATATAGTTAAAACATTTCTTCTGAAAAATGCATCTTTGAACAAAGAAATACCTTTTCTAAATTGTGTCTTTTTTTGCTAACTTCCACATCATCCCACTCAATTAGAAACTCAGCCTCCCTCTCCCTGGAGGACTTTCACTTTTTTATTCATTCCTCCCCGAGCTACAATACCAACAGGCTGCAATTGATAGCCTGGGTCTGATCGGTGGTTTCCTCTAAATGCTTTGCCAGGAGAAGCGAACGGAAAGAATGTGATGAAGGACGAGTGAATCTGAATTGTAATCCAGAGAAGGTTTCTATGGCAACTGTGAAAGTCACGTAGCCTGTTCAAAGTGAGCAGAAAGCCAAGAGGATGAAGCTGTGATCAGGTGCTGTCAGAGAACTGGGGGTGCAAGAAGGAAAAGGTTGTGCTGCAGGAAATGGATTTCAGGGCGTGATTCAGAGAGGAACTCGAAGAGGGACGAGGGAAGGGAAAGGCGGAGGGTAGGACTGGGTTGTAGCCAAGATGAGAGTTTGCAGCACCATTTTTCACAGCAGACAAAAAAATTTGCTGGGATATCAATTTGGAGCTTAGAAGCAGTCTTCTCCTTCTGCTCCATCATCCATCATCTTTTCGCGCTAACCACCACTTGAGCTCTCCACCCCGCCCTCCTCCCACCCTCCATCCACCCACACACATTTAAGTTTAGGCCTTGCCTTTTCCTTTTCTTTTCCACTCTCACAACACCCTCTCTAACCTCTTACAGTTGCACTAAACACAGACAGATGAAATCCAAAGCCCAAAAAAACATGAACCGAAAAGTGTGACCTGTGGGATCAGTGTGTGCGTGAGAATGGAAAGAAAATGCAAAGCAGAGCTGAAACACTGCTCTTCAAATGGCTGGGGTTGAGAAGGCGGGGCCGAGCGGCTGCCACAGCGGCCGTTTCTCCTAGTCTTCTCCCATTAGCACCAGTAGGCAAGACCCCACCCTCCGGCTGCCCCCTTATTGGCACCTTTGCCTGCACCCCATAACTCATCTCCCAGCCATCATCCATCACCCATCGCGATCAATAGGACGCTACGCATTCATCAGTTCCCGGGTGCTGATGGGAAAAAGGAGGGGTGGCAGGAATGGAGAGGGTTGGGGATGAAGTGATGGTGCTTTGGGGGACAGATGAGAGACAAGAATATCTAAAAGTGAGTGAAAACTGAAGAAAATGTGGTAAATAAAGGAGGAGGAGCCCTGTTAAAAATATGACCATCACTGAGGATTAAAACAGCAAAGTTTGATTTCCTTATGGGTTTTGATGTCTCCAAGTAGGATATTAATGTGTTTAGGGGAATAAAGTATATCAATATACAAAAGCCTATTAATATGTAAAGAGAAGAAGTGTTGCAAAAAGATGAGAGCCTTTATTATGGCCAAGAGGGTCTGTTTAATATGCAACGGTCACACTGCCAGGTGACTGTGATCATCATCATAATGACAAATAGCAACCCTCTGCATCACGTCAACGTGAAGTGTAGCATGCAAAAACATAAAAATGACTCCATCATTGCAATCACAGGAATACTGAGGCAAAGTATAATGTGCATAATTACGTATGAGGAGCACACAAACGCATGGACACACATACAGGGAACATTACGGTGCAATGTCACTGTCAGTCATCCAGCGGTAGTCGGCTTCCAGCAAGGCTCTGCACTTAGTGTTGACAGCTCATAAGTTCTGCCAGCACGCACACACAAACACACATGCTGGCTCAGCCCTGAAGGTGGGCCGCAATGGTTCGCACTTTACCATGATGGATGCTATCTCTACCCAGAAAGGTTAGGGACAGGGCAATAAGTGACTGAGCACCACATTCAGAGCGACTCACAGAGGTTACCCGCCAAATATGCAGTATAGTGACAGGAAATGCTTGACTGTTGGGATATGAAAAAATTAGTCTATCTCTGATGGGGCTCTAAGTTTGCTTATAGTGTGTTGGGTAAGCTATGAGATCTTTGTTTACCACTTTGTTATATTAAAGGTCTGCCAAAATTTTTTATAAAACAAATTTTACCATGACAAAATATGAAACACTTCAAGGGATATGAATACTTTGTGTTCCTTATATTACAAAACCAAACTTCAGTATAGTGTTTTGGGATTTCATGAAACAACACAAAGTAAATAGACAAAATCTAATGAAGGGGGAAAGAACGTGTGGTTATGAATTTTTTATATAAAATACCAATATGAAAACTGTGTTGTGCATAGACAAGCATACCCTCCAAGTCAATACTTTTATAAGCCACTATTCAATGCTTTTACTGTTGTAAGTATTTCGGAGTAGCTCGATTTATACCAGCTTTGCACATTTCTTAAAATTTTGCCAAATCATCTTTTCAAAGTAGTTAAAGCTCAGTCAGACTGGATGTAGAGTCTTTGAACAGCAAATTTCAAGTCTTGCAACAGATTCTTAATTGGATTCTGGTCGGGACTTTGACTGCGCCTTTCTTACATATGAATTTGCTTTGATCATTATGTTAAGTATTTTGCAGCTATAACCAGTTTTCTTTCAGGATTGTCCTGTATCTAGGTGCAAATTGGACTTTCTATCCTTGAAAACAGATTGGTGGCATTGCCTTGGTAGGTTTGTCGTTGAGCCAAACTGCATTTTCAAGTTGTGTACAGTACAGTAAAGATGTTCATTTGTAAAAGGTTTTAAAAACCACTCATCCTTTTCTTTCCACGCACAGTTATGTGTTACTTTATGTCGCTCCATCACATTAAATCTAAAAAAAAACATCAAAAGTTCAAGGGGTGTGACTACTTGTGTAAAGAACTGTAAGGACACAAAGTGAGCAAATCTAAACCAAACCCAAAAGTTCTTTGACTCTTCTTTTAAAGCAAGTGAGGGCAAATGTCCACTCCAGCCACTAACCACCCTGCCATATTTGAGCATCAACAAAAGAACACAGGATGAGAATAAAAGAGAGCTAGGGGTTAGAAGACATGTCCAGAAGTGTCCGAGCTACCGCACCCTGTTGGTGGTCAGACATCTCGGAGCTCCTCCGGTCCTTGGTCCCCAGAAGCGATCACACACTCTAACACTGACTCTTAAATGAACGACTCTCAAACAGTTTCTAACTTTCAGCTCCTTTAATCTAAATTAGGCAGAGGAATGATTACAGAGATCAGCGCTGAGGCTCCAGTCCAGGACCGTCGCCGTCTGTAAAAGGATGACGCAGAGCCCCGAAAGAAGGTAACATGTAGTTTTATATCTGGCACTCCAATGCAATGGATGTGCCCTCCCTCAGTGATTATCAGTAGACTATGTGTCACCATTGTGGAGTCTATCTGTTAGGTTGTGTAGTAGCGGGTGTCCATCCTTAATCTAAGTGTGCCGTGGCTTTCTAATCAAACCAGTTACCAGCTGCTCCACTGTCAAACCTAGTGCCCCAGCCTCAGGTCGTTCATGACAACCCTTGGGCCATTTATCCTTGTAATGTGTGTCGACGAGTATTCTTATCCTATTCTAACAAAGGGGAAAAATTAGAATGTATGCTTTATATCACTATGGTATAAAGGGAAAAACAGCTATGAGAAATATTAATAAAGGTTATTCCTAACAGAAGCCATATCTCCACCACCAACTAGCTGAAGTCACCCAGTCCTAAAGTTCTCTTCATGATGTGTGTGTGTGTGTGTGTGTGTGTGTGTCAGATGTCACTCTCAGGTTTCGAACCCTGGGTCCCCATCTGCTCGGACAGCTCTCACTGGATTATTCAGGAGGAGGTTAAATGCTCTTTGTACCAAGCTGAATGACACAAAACCCCACCTGGGGAAGAAAAGCTACCACAAACTGCACAGCAGTTTCCTTATATTAAATATTTCTGCTTGCAGGGATTCTATCCTCACTAATTGTGATGTTGGTAAGCATCTTGTCTTGAATGACAAACACATATTTTATTAAAGAGAACCTATTTGAGCAAATCGTGTTGAAACTATACTTATCAATACCAAGCAGTTGTGACATGGAAACATAATATGACAATAAATGTGATAAGCAGTATTTGAAAGAATATAAATTCTCGGTTCTCATTCAACAGCTTTATTTGTCTTGAAGAAATTAATAACAAGCATGTGTATTAAAAGCAACAATTGTTTAATACATATTTCCACTCCATGTTATAACAACAAACTTGTCAAGCAAAATCCATTTAGGTATTTGTGGGAGCTTTTCAAGGAGTGAACTGAGGCTGGAATTACCACCTCCAGAACCACCACAGACGAATACTACACATGGGCTACAAATGTTGCATTCCTCGTATCAAGCCACTCCTGAAACAGAGACAACAAATTTATGTGTATTTTATTTGAGTTTCTAAAACATAGACCAACACAAATCCCTGCATAATTTTGAAATAGAAGGAAATAATGCATGATTTTTAACATTTATTGCAAATAAAAACCTGAATAGTGTTAAGAATATAATTTAGGTACCCTTTAATCTGTAACCCCTGATTAAAGCCCTGTGGAACCAATTTACTTTAGAAGTCACCTAATAAAAGTAAGTAGAATTCATCTGCATTTAAAAGGTTTGTTAGAGAGCAACAAAGAACAAACAGTATCATAATGACCAAAGAACACATCAAACAGATCAGGGATAAAGTTGTGGTGAAGTTTAAAGCAGGGTTATGTTCTAAAATGTTAACATTCCACAGAGCACTGTTCTATCTATTATCCAAAAGTGGAAATTGTATAGCACAACAGGAAACTTACCAAAGCATGACCATCCACCTAAACTAAGAGGCCAATCATGAATAGCATCAATCAGAGAAGCAGGCAAGACGCCCATAGAGGAGCTTCAGAGATTCCCATCCTATTTAGGAAAATCTGTAAAACCTTTAAGCTATGTACCCCACAAACCTGGTCTTTATGGAAGAATGGCAAAAAATCATGTTTCCATATTGTTGAAAAAAGCCATAAGAAGTCCTGTTTGCAGTTTGCCACACACCATATTGGGAATGCAGAAAACATATAGAAGGTGTTCTGGTCACACAAAAATTTAACGTTTTGGTCTATATGCAAGATACTCCTTGTGGTGGACTAACACTGCAAATCAGTATTTTTGTCAATCACTTCAGGAAGTGAAACTCATACATACAGTAGATTCATTACACATAGTATAAAATGTTTGAGCCTTTATTTCTTGTAATTGTGACAAGAATAGCTTACAGATAATGAAAACCTAAAAATCAGTTGCTCAGAAAATTAAAATATTACAAAACACCAATTTTGAAAAAGCATTTTTAATGTATACAACTTATGCAATGGCCATAATATGGACAACACAACCATGGGAAGACAGCTGACTTGACAGTCATTGACACCCTGAACAAGGAGGATAAGCCTTGAGAAAACTGTCAAGCAAAATCCATTCAAGTATTTGTGGAAGCTACATAAGGAGTGGACTGAGGCTGGAGAAAGCACCCCAAGAGCCACATGGGCTACAAACGTTGCATTGTATGTGTCGAGCTACCCCTGAACCAGAGATGTCAGAAGCGTCTTACCTGGGCTAAGGAGAAAAAGAACTGGACTGTTTTCAGTGGTCCACAGTCCTGTTTTCAGATGAAAGTAAAGTTTTCATTTCATTTGGAAATCAAGGTCCCAGAGTCTGGAGGAAGAGTGGAAAGACAGAATCCACCATGCTTGGAGTCCAGTGTGATGTTTCCACAGTCAGTGATGATTTGGGGTGTCATTTCATTTGCTGTTTGTGGTCCACTGTGTTTACTAAAGTTTACAGTCAATGCAGCCTTCTACCAGGAAACTTTTCAGCAGATCATGTTTCCTTCTGCTGACAAGCTTTATAGAGATGCTGACTTCATTTCCAGCAGGACTCAGCTCCTGCCCACACTGCCAAGGATTGAAAGAACTTTTTCAGTGACCATTGTCATTGACCACTGTGTGTCACTGGCAAGAAAACTTGTCTGACCTGAGCTCCAAAGAGAATATATGGAGTATTGTCAAGAGGAAGATGAGAGACACCAGACCCAACAATGTAAATTACCTGAAGGCCACTATCAAGGCAACCTGGGCTTCCATAAGACCTCATCAGTACCACAGGCTGATCTTCTCCCTAATGTGCTGCATCAATGCAGTAATTCATGCAAAAAGAAGCCCAACCAAGTATTGAGATGAACATGCTTTCAGAGGCCTGACATTTCTGTTTAAAATGTCATTTTTTTATTGATGTTATGTAATATTCTAATTGTCTGAGACACTGAATTCTAGGTTTCCATTATCTGTTAGCCATAATCATCAAAATAACAAGAACTAAAGGCTTGAAATATTTCACTCTATGTGTAATGAATCTATGTAAGATATGAGTTTCACTTTCTGAGACAAGTGACAGAAACTTTTTTTACAATATAAAAATTTTTGAGATGTACCTGTACATGTACAATCCTGGAAGAAAACCTATTATGGCTTTAAATGACTCAAGACTGATCTTCCATCATCTTCCAGCAGCACAGTAAACCTCAACATACCACCATAACTACAATGGAAGGGTTTAGAACCAAACATATTCAAGCGTTTGAATGACCCAGTCAAAGCCCAGACCTAAATTCATTTGAGAGTCTGTTGATGAAAATTGAAGTTTGCAGACACTACAATCTGAACGAGCTTGAGCTATTGTGCAAAAAAGAATGGGCAAATGTTGGTAGAGCCAGACCTAATGTTGGGAATTGGGAGTGTTATTCCTGTGCTTGTCTACCAGAGGTCCTCCTGGAGCCACTGCTGACTCTTCCACAGGTGTTCCTGATCTTTGGCTGATTGTGCATACCTGGGAAGAGTATTTAGGAGCCTGCCACCAGTCCTTCGTTGCCTAAGTGTTTTTGCCCATGTGGTAATTACCAAGCTAGTGAATCTTTGCCAGTCTGACCTGAGCCTGTGCTAATCTTGTTTGTTTTTTCTGCTTCCTGCTAGTACCTGTGAGGTGTGGGTGGTTTCCTCTCTACCTGGACTCAGAGATCCAGCACCTCTTACTACAGTTTGTGAACTTTGGATTATTCACCACTAGACTGTGGTTTGGTTCCTAAACCTCCCAAGCTCCTGCCTCTGTGTGGACTCAGACCTGCTGTGGACAGTTCTTGTTGGACAAGCATTCTGGATTGCCTGACTCCCAAGCCCTGTGGTATGATTCCCCCGGTGTATTTCTGCCCAGTGATCAAAGTAAGCTAAACTCTTTGGACCTTGTGGATTTACTTCCTTGTGGCCTGAACTAACCAGTACTTCTCTCTTCAGTGAACCGTGAAGTCTGAAGAACCTGCCGACCATTGCCTACTAGTTTTCCGGCAGAACTTTAAACATTGTTTGTAAATAAACCTTTGAACTTTTTCTGGTCTCTTGAGTGAGTTTACATGTGGGTCAAATAAATTCCTAAAGCGATGACAGAACACTCAGGCCAACAAGACCCAGCAGACTCACTTAGGATTCAACTAGCTGACCAGAATCAGTTAATCCAGTCACATGACTCCAAGCTTTCTGTTACCAATCAGTGTTTGGAACAAATGGCTGGACAAATGCAGAGCTTCCTTCACAGTCTACAATCTGGTACAGGTCCAACCCCCGCGCCGCCTGTTGGCGCTATAGCTTCTCCGGCTCCTCACTCTGTAGCCATACGTGACGTCACTTCCCCTAACCCGGAGAAATTCTCCGGCGAGGTGGATTGTGGTGGTTTCCTTCTCCAATGTTTTTTGGTGTTTAATCGCTACCCCCAATCCTTTCCTATTGATGATGCAAGGATTTCATACATGTTGGGCTTACTAACTGGAAAAGCACTAAGATGGGCTGAAGCACGGTTTCAAAATCCGTCCTGTTTTGGCTGCACCTATAAGGAATTTATTGATGAATTCCGTCTAACTTTTTCTGTAGATTCAGATCGTACAGGCTTATCCCGTCATCTCCTTAACATTAAACATGGTCAAAGATCAGTCACAGAGTTTACTATTGAGTTGCGTACTCTAGCAGCAGCCTCCGGCTGGAACCTGAGCGCTTTAAAGTCTGCATTAAACGAAACTTTAAAGGATGAATTAGCCACCCTTGATGAGCCTGAGGCGCTCAATGATTTCATTGCTTTGGCTACACGGACTGACAATCGTCTTAGAGAAAAGAAAAGAACTACACAATTCTCAGACCTGCTCACCCCCATTCTCTCCCTAGTCCATCTTTGGAGGTTGAATCCATGCAAATGGGGCGAGCCCATCTTATCCCTGAAGACCTTATCCCTCGGTCAAAAGATCGGGTCCGTCAGTAGAAACGGGGAGTCTGACGGACCAGATCCCCTCGCCTGCATATCCCCGTTTAGTTCTTCCTGCCAAGATTTTAGTGCAAAACGCCGAACATGATCTTACTGCTCTCATTGACTCCAGTTGTGAACGAGACCTCCTTGACAGTACTCTAGTGGAAGAGTTGGGCATTGAAACCGAGGAACTTTCTACCCCCTTAAGAGCCATGGCACTAGATGGGAAAGAGTTGCCCCGTATTACCCATTGTACCAGACCTCTTCTGCTTGTCCTCTCAGGTAACCATCGGGAGACAATTTATTTTTATGTCTTTCCCATCTCTCACTCGTCTATTGTTCTGGGTTTCAGCTGGTTGAGCCAACATAATCCTCCCCTTGATTGGGCAAATTCAACTATTCAATCCTGGTCTTCATACTGTCACTCTACTTGTTTGCAGTCTGCTGTGCTGCCAACCTCCACGCCGGTATCTCCAGAAGAGGCGGACCCCATTGAACTATCCGGCGTACCTGCAGAGTATCATGATCTGTGCCGAGTATTCAGCAAACAGCAAGCGCTGTCCCTTCCTCCACACCATCCCTATGACTGCGCCATCCACCTGCTACCAGGGGCCCCATTACCCTCTAATAGGTTATACCCCATCTCTCGCCCTGAACAGCAAACTTTAGAGGACTATATTACTAAATCCCTGGCCGCAGGCCTCATACGTCATTTTTCCTTGCCACTAGGAGCAGGTTTTTTTTTTGTGAGCAAGAAGGACGGTTCCTTACGACCATGTATGGACTACAGGGGGTTAAATGCCATCACTATAAAGAATAAATACCCTGTTCCACTCTTGTCAGCAGCATTTGAGCCAGTACAGGGCGCTACGGTTTTTTCTAAGCTTGACCTGCGCAATGCCTACCATTTAGTACGCATCAGACAAGGTGACGAGTGGAAAACTGCTTTTAAAACCCCCTTAGGTCACTTTGAATACTTAGTGATGCCATTTGGATTATGCAGTGCTCCAACGGTATTTCGAGCCCTGGTGAACGATGTCCTACGTGACTTTCTGAACATTTTTGTCTTTGTTTACCTAGATGACATCCTTATATTTTCCAAAGATCTGACTGAACACCAGAAACATGTTCGCCTTGTGCTGCAACGGTAACTTGAAAACAAATTGTTTGTTGAAGCAGAGAAGTGTGAGTTCCACAAGTCCACTGTATCCTTTTAGGGTTTCATCCTGCGAAGTGGTCAGTTATGTTCTGACCCCGCCAAGATAAAAGCTGTGCTGGAATAGCCCGTACCGGATTCCAGGAAGCAGCTTCAACGGTTTTTGGGTTTGGCCAACTTCTACCGGCGTTTTATTAAGGACTTCAGCCGAACGGCTGCTCCTCTCACAAGCCTCACCTCCACCAAAGTGGCCTTCTCCTGGACACCCAAAGCTGACTCTGCCTTTATGGCTTTAAAAGAGAGATTCGCCTAGGCACCCATCCTTCTTCAACCTGACCCGTCCAAACAGTTTGTCCTGGAGGTTGATGCCTCTGAGTCTGGGGTAGGTGCAGTGCTTTCCCAACGCTCTAGTGAAGGGAACAAACTCCACCCTTGTGCTTATTTCTCCCGCAGACTTTCTACCACTGAAAAGAACTATGATGTAGGAGATCGTGAGCTCTTAGCCATAAAGCTCGCCCTGGAGGAGTTGCGTCACTGGTTGGAGGGCATGGAACACCTGGTGCTGGTCTGGACGGATCACAAGAACCTCTCCTATCTTCAGTCTGCCAAGAGACTCAACCCACGTCAGTCCCGTTGGTCTCTATTCTTCTCCTGGTTCAACTCACCATCTCATACCGGCCTGGAACTAAGAATATTAAGCCTGACGCTTTTTCCCTACAGTTTTCATCTGATGTATCTAATGAGGATCCTGTTTCCATTCTCCCACCTAGCTGCAAGATCGGCTCTGTTACCTGGGAGATCGAAAGGTTGGTCACACAGGCATTACTCACAGACCCTGGCCCTAACAACTGTCCCCCGAACAGAAGTTTTGTCTCTCTATCTGTTCGTCCCCGTCTAATACAATGGTTTCACAACTCTAAGTTCTCTGCTCATTCTGGTTCATCCCGCACCATCACCCTGATCTCTCGTCGTTACTGGTGGCCCTCATTACACAACGACGTCAAGAGCTTTGTGGGGGCCTGCACTACCTGCGCCCAAAGTAAACCCTTACACCGTCCTCCCGCTGGACTCTTTCAACCATTGCCCATACCCAAGAGACCATGGTCACATATAGCATTGGACTTTGTCACTGGGTTACCACCCTCATGTGGTATGACCACCATCCTGACTGTGATAGATAGATTCTTCAAGTCATGTCACCTGATCGCTTTGAAGAAACTCCCTTCCACTTTCCAGACTGCTCAGTTACTAGTCCGTCATGGGTTCCATCTCCATGGCATCCCTCAAGAGATATTACCTGACCGAGGTCCGTAGTTCACCTCACAGGTTTGGAAGCAGTTTTGTTTTGCCTTAAATGCCAAAGTCTCTCTCTCCTCAGGTTATCATCCACAAACCAATGGTCAAGCCGAGAGGATGAACCAGGAGCTGGAATCCATGCTCAGATGTCTGACCACTACCAGTCCTTCCAGCTGGAGTGAGTAACTTCGTGGGTTGAATATGCACACAACGCTCATGTCTCTTCTGCTACAGGATTGTCCCCATTCGAGGTTTCCCTGGGTTACCAGCCCCCACTGTTCCCAGACGATGAGAAGGAGATCTCTGTTCCCTCTGTCAAACACCATATACGTCGCTGTAAGAGAGTGTGGGCTAGTGCAGTGGCAGCCCTTCACCGCTATGGAGCAGAATAGCCGTTATGCCGACTGACATAGGGTCCCGGCACCTGAATACACTCCTGGCCAAAGGGTATGCTGTCTGCCCCTGATGTTCTTTGAAGTCCCTGTCCAAGAAACTGGCTCCACGTTTATCGGCCCCTATGTTATTGACTCCATTATCAATCCCTCAGCTGTTCGTCTCTGTCTACCCGCTTCTTTATGCATTCACCCGACCTTCCATGTCTCACAGATCAAGCCCGTCCAGACCAGTGACCTCTGCCCTCCGGCTGAGCCCCCTCCACCCGCCGGGACGTGGGGGGTCATCCTGTCTACCCCGTCCGCCGGACTGTGGATTCCCGACGGCAGGGTCGCAGGTGGCAGTACTTGGTGAATTGGGAGGGTTATGGTCCTGAAGACTACACTTGGGTTCCCTGATCTTACATCTGTGACTCTTCCTTGATCACAGATTTCCTGGCCTCTCGTCCTTCGACCTCGTCCACCAGAGGTCCTCCTGGAGCCACTGCTGACTCCTCTACAGGTATTCCTGATCTTTGGCTGATTGTGCATACCTGGGAAGAGTATTTAGGAGCCTGCCTTAGTCCTTTGTTGCCTGAGTGTTTTTGCCTATGTGGTAATCACCAAGCCAGTGAATCTTTGCCAGTCAAACAAGTCAAACAAGGTTAGCACAGGCCTGAGCCTGTGCTAATCTTGTTTGTTTTTTCTGCTTCCTGCTAGTACCTGTGAGGTGTGGGCGGTTTCCTCTCTACCTGGACTCAGAGATCCAGCACCTCTTACTACAGTTTGTGAACTTTGGATTATTCACCACTAGACTGTGGTTTGGTTCCTAAACCTCCCAAGCTCCTGCCTCTGTGTGGACTCAGACCTGCTGTGGACAGTTCTTGTTGGACAAGCATTCTGGATTGCCTGTCTCCCAAGCCCTGTGGTATGATTCCCCCGGTGTATTTCTGCCCAGTGATAAAAGTAAGCTAAACTCTTTGGACCTTGTGGATTTACTTCCTTGTGGCTTGAACTAACCAGTACTTCTCTCTTTAGTGAACCATGAAGTCTGAAGAACCTGCCGACCATTGCCTACTAGTTTTCCGGCGGAACTTTAAACATTGTTTGTAAATAAACCTTTAAATCTTTTCTGCTCTCTTGAGTGAGTCTGCATGTGGGTCAAATAAATTCCTAAAGCGATGACACCTAAACACATTGCTTAGCCGTAAAGGCAGTAAAAGTCAATTCTACAAAGCATTGGCGTAGTGTAGTTGAATACAAATGCAAATATTGGCAAAACATTTTGAAGAAAAGACATTTCCCTCCAATTAAAATTTTACTGCTTTGTGTTTTTTTTCACAAAAAACCCAATCAAACACATTAAAGGTTGTTATATAAAGTAACATACTGTGGAAAAAATCATAATCATAATCTGCCTGTTTTGGGGATCTTGAGTTTCAGTTCTGTTTACTTTTTCTTCACAGCCATGTTCTTCATTTGCCTCATTTCAGTTTTTATTTTTCATTTGATTTTTATTTGATTCATTCTAGTGTTTAGGTGTTTGTTTCTTCCTGGATTACTATGTTTGATGTTTTAGTCTGTATCTTATAGATCTGTTATCTCCCTGTTCATGTTATTTTGGTAGTCTTATTGTTTATTTCTGTTGACTTAGATGTTTTCTGTGACCTCCCTGCACTCCCTGCTCAGCTGTGTTAATTAGTCACCCTCCCTCAGTTGCCTTCAGTCTCTGTTCCACCAGCTGCTTCCAATACCCTTCTGATTAGCTCCCTTGATTCATTGGTCCATTCTCCACTCTCCCTCAGTATTTATACTCTCTAGTTGTCATTGTTCTCCACTGGTTCCTCCTGTATACTACCCTGGCTTCTACCCATTCCATGTCCATTACCCAGTCCGTAGGTTTTCTTCCTTGTTATTATCAATATCAAATAAGGCTCTACAATTTACCATGCTGCTCATGAGCATTGTCTGCACATTGGTCCGACAGAAACTCAGCGCTACATGACAATAGAATATGAATACTTTTTCAAAGCACTGTTTTCAATCCACAGGGAAATTCAAGCATTTCATGTAAAAGCTATAATCAATCTATCCCTTTTTCTTGATTTCTTTCTCTTGACAATATTAACTTTTACAGCTAATAATGTATGCACTGCTCCATTCTCTTTACCTCACACACATCACACCAGTAAACAGAAGTGTTTGTTTGCTTGCATGTAAGATAGAAACCCATAGCAAATAAAAGATGTCTGTGTTTAATATTAGAGGAGTTTGAGGTAACCGCAAACCTGTAAACCCAAGGGGGTGGGCATTGGCCAAGTGTGAAGCTGGACATTTGATCCGCAGACCTAGAAGACTGATATCCTCAACCTGATTTTTGTTTCACCAGTTTCTTTTGTTTGTGTTTTCATTTTTGGAAGCAAGCACTGCTGTTTGTCTTTTACAGCAACGAGTCAAAGGAAAATGTGAAATATTGCAAAGGGAGTTAAACTCAAATAAATATTATACCTTCAAGGTCTATGAAAATGCCAGAGTGTAAAACAGGGTGGTGGGAATCCCATAAACACTAATTGACAGCAGTAATCTCCTGTTAAGCAATTGAGGAAATATGAAGTACAACAGGGAGCGATAGCATAGTTAAAGACCCCATCTGGAGCTGAAGACAGAGGTCCAGTAACGAAGAAACAGCTGCAGTTTATGTAGAATCGAGCTGCTTATGCAACACATATTGCTTGGCAATAAAATATCTTAGATCATAAAATTATATTTTTATCTGCAAAGAGTTTTACTATTACATGCAATACTTTCTTCCTTGTTTTAAGATGCTACATGAAGTAGTTTTCAGGCAAAGAATAGGCGCCCTGTGAGTATACAGTGCACTATATTCTTCATTACAGAAAGAAAACAAATAGTTAGTTGTAAACTATATAATAAAGAGCACATGTGAAATATTTGCATGGCTGCAGGGATCGGCAAATTTAAAATTCACCACAGAATTGTCCCTATTATTTAGTTGAAACAGATGAACTGTGAATGCAAGGGATCACCTTCAAAAACTCTTGTGTCAAAGTTGGTTGTCGTTCGTTCATCACTATTTTAATTTTCAAATTTCACCTCTTATATCTTATGTTATTGATCATTTGCAAGCCTATCTTAAAGTTTTTCACAAAGAAATCAGAAGCTTTTTTTTTTATTTTGGAATCATTTTTACGACACACTCCACACAAGACTTCCACTGTTGACTTCCACTTTCAGCTTCTCCACAGTGAAAGAGATACTGTGAGTTACTAATGCTCTTCTCAAAACCTTTATAATTTCAACCCATAAAGTTAAACTATTTTGAGCTTTTATGTTTGAGATACAAATACAATATTGTGGATCATACACTGATTTTACATTTGTAAAATTTATATGCTCTCCTCTTTTCGGCTTACTCCATAGGTAATCCAAAGGTACAAATGTTTGCTGCAGTGAGGTTTGGAGATTGGTTTGCCTTTATTATCCTCCTCACTGTACATTATGACAACTGACCTCTTCCCATTTTGATCCAGGGATCCTATCACTGGGAAAAATGTGGAGAAATCTCTCTTTGCTGGCTGAGGAGGTTGATAGATGACCAATATGTGAGCTTTACTTTTGTACTTTATGTATCATTAATGGGACACAGGTAAGAATACACAGCTCGTATGGCTCTTTCTTACAGAATTAGGAGACTGGTCCAGAAAACCAATGCGTTTATCTCAAGCTTTTAATCTAGGCCACGTTTTGGTTCAGCTCACAAGTAGGTCTGTCTTTTCAACACGAGGCAGAAAAGAAAAACAACATCATGAAGAAAGAATCATCTATTTTAAATAAAGAAACACAAAAAGTCAGAGGTAAAACCTAGAGACTGAGCTGAGTTGGAAAAGTCGAACCGTTTTACATGCAGTCATATTTTACCACACAGAAATAATTTTGCAGCATAAATCTTCCTGCATTAAAATGTTCACATACGCTGGTCAAGAAGGTTGACAGGGCAGTGCAGTCCAGACATAAATCAGTGTAAGTGATCTGATAGATTTTTCTGTGTTAATGTATCGTATTCTTGACATGCACAATAACTCAGATGAAGGGAGGAAGAATGAGTGTGTCCAGCATCCAGCCCTCTTTTGGCTATGCCAGTATAGTTATGTTATCAAATCGACAACATGACTGACCCATCAATTGACCTCTGTTGACCTCTCAGGCCAATCAGGCTAATGGTTACTGGTGGTCCAAGCTTTATTTGGCTAGGATCCTTTCAATTGCACCACTCTGTGTTCACAAACACACTCACAGACTTCCTCGGTTTCTAACCCATGTAAATTTCTCACGTATTTGCAGCCTCATAACTGCAGAACTCTCATTAGCCTTGACCTTTATCTCTTTACATTTTAAAAGTGTTATGTGTGTGGGTTTTTTCTTCATCTGCAATTCTGAGGTTTGTATAAAATGCACAGCATGCATTCAGGTCTACTTGTTCATACAAATCATAAAAATGCAGAATCAACATATTCCGTCCAAGCGGCCCAATTTGAATCGATATGTCTGTGCAGGCTGAGTCTCCATAAATCAGTTGTATAGTAAAAATGTTAAACTGGGTGTGGCCACGAGCATATACGGGAAGTGGCAGCTGCATTGATCTGATCCAGTGAGTGGCCACTGTATCATGCTTCCAATTGTTCAATATAATGATGTGTATGGATTCCTAATTGACATGAGTTTACATAAGGGCTGGTATTCCATACAGTCAGCTGTTCCCTGGCATATGTTAAATGTGGTTGTCACATCTGAGCTGTGCTCAACGGGTCCATTTTGCTTTTTTTGTCTCTTTAATCAGCTGGCTACTTTTCTCTGTTGTACTTGAAAATAGTTTCCATGAAAATTTCATCCTTAAAGCTCAACATGCAAATAAGAAAATGCATGATCAAATCACATGCCTTTCAGCAAAACATGAATATTTCAGCAGAAATGTGTCCAATAGGTCAATAACCATTAATTTGAGCTGTTTGCCCACCTGTATTTCTTTTATATGTTTGAATTATTATTTCAATACTAAAAATAACAAACAAATGAATGAACCAATATATTTGATTTAGCACTAAACTAATTCTTATTGCTTACTTACTCTAACCGGAGTCTGCAAGGATTTATGCTTGAACGGCATCATACATCTGCAAAAAAAGATGAATTTACAGTCAGGCCAGAAGAGCTTCAAAAGATGTGCTAGAACTGCTGAGAACCATTATGCACTTTGACTATGATCAATTACATGGAGTTACATTACATCATCATAAATTATATTACATTATAAAAAAGAGGCTGGATCAGTAGAGATGGTGAATTACAAAAATCCAAAAGTGATGTACTAAATTACAACTATGATCAAATTTCATAAAGAAGAAAAAATAATTACATTGAATACCATGCATGTCCTTAAAAAAGGGACCATAATGGGAACATTTACAACTCTGTTAGATTATTTTAAAAAGATTTTGATTTCATCTGATTTCCTAAGGTTACTCATACCAATAAGCCCCTATCCCTTGGCACTTAATTCAGGCAGTTAAACATTTTTAATTTTTCGATGATAATTGGGACATTTCCTCAAAAAGAAGACACATTCTTAGTTTTCACTGATTTTTTTGTACATAAACACATGACATAATATGTTTCATTAAATGTGGTTGAAAAGACCCAAGAGCAGACAGAAGAAAGGCATTCTCACATTGGCATCAAATTATTTATTTAAAAATTAGGAAAAAGCACAAGAGGAACTGGAGAACATCTGATAGGAAAAAAATCAAAAGCAAATGCACCAGGAAGACAAGCAAAACACCATGGCTGACAGCAAACAACAGCAGGAACTGACAAGGACATCAGGAAACTGTCTGGCTTTTAACTGCTAGGGAAGTGATCAGTGACATGAGAATTAGGTGAGACTATTTAGCACAATGCAGAGCAGCTGAGTGAGAGCCTGAACAGAGGAGGGATCTAGAAGACACTGGAATAGGATCTAACTGTCGCAAAAGCTAACCCTAAAATAAGAATATACAGAAGTACAAAAAAACTAAAGACAAAAATGAACTAAGAATCTCAATGCAAAGGACTGAGTATGGAAAACTGGGAGTGACAGAAACCAAAAACATAGCAACAAATGATGCAAATACAAAACCAAAGTGCCAAAGGCCCATGGATTGTGACAATAAGTCCATATGTGTCACCTAAACAATTATCAATCCTCCAGCAAACATGAGCATCCATTATTTGTTTATACTTTCCTACTATGTGTTCCATTTAAAATTTCTATGCTTGCTAAGAAATGTAACAAATTAAACTTAACATTAAAGTGTTTTTGGTTTTTCTAATGCAATACCATACCATACCATACCAACTTTATTTATAAAGCACTTTATACACCGACAGGACCAAAGTGCTGTACACAATCATAAAAATAATGCAAAGTGGAAAAAAGATTGAATAAAAAATACATATTAATGTACAGACACAATAAAACAAGTAAAAACACCTCAGATTTTGCCAAACGCCAAAGAAAAAAGATGGGTCTTAAGGAGGGACTTAAAAACAATGAGTGAAGAGGCCTCTCTTATGCCCAAAGGAAGATCAATCCAAAGCTTGGGAGCTGCCACAGAAAAAGCACGGTCCCCTCTGAGCTTGCATTTTGTTTTTGGCACTTTCAGGAACAACTGATCAGCTGACCTGAGGGAACGTGACAGTGTGTAAGAATGTAACAGCTCAGACAGATAAGGAGGGGCAAGGCCATTAAGAGCTTTAAAAACAAATAAAAGGATTTTAAAATGAATCCTAAAATGTACTGGCTGCCAATGTAAGGAAGCTAAAATAGGGGAGATATGATCAAATTTTCGGGTGCCTGTTAAAAGACGAGCAGCAGCATTTTGTACCCTCTGGAGCTGGGAAACATATAAATCACTGACTCCTATATAAAGTGCATTGCAGTGATCCAGCCGTGTGGTCACAAATGCATGGATTATTGTTTCGAAATTTTGTCTGGAAAGGATATGTTTTACTTTGGCTAGCTGCCTTAAGTGGAAGAAACTGGATTTTACAATGGCTCTAATATCTGCTTCTAAACTTAAGACAGGCATCCCTCTTGACCCCTAAATTTGTGATAACCGGCTTGACATACTGGGCCAGAGAGCAAAGATTAGTCAGGGAATCTGTAGTAGATCTGCCAAAAAGCCCTACCTCTGTCTTATCTTCATTTAGTTTCAAGAAATTTAGGGCTACCCAGCCCTTCGAATCATCCAGACATAATTGCAGAGACCGAAGAGCGGTGGAGTCTGCATTTTTTAGTGGTAAGTATATCTGTGTGTCATCTGCATAACAATGAAAAGCAATCCCATATTTTCTAAAAATAGAGCCAAGAGGGAGGAGGTACAACAAAAAAAGAAGAGGGCCTAAAACTGAGCCCTGTGGGACACCACACGACAGTGGAGCAGAGAGGGGACCTATGGGCATTAAGACAGACACAAAAAGTACGGTTGGCCAAATATGATCTAAACCAACCCAGAGCTTTGTGACCGATGCCCACCCACTGTTCCAAACGGGAAAGTAAAAAGCCATGATCAACTGTATCAAAAGCAGCTGATAAATCCAACAGTACCAAAACAACGCAGTCACCAGAATCAGTTGCTAAAAGTATATCATTAAAAACTTTTAAAAGAGTTGACTCTGAAATGGTTTAAAACCGGACTGAAAAACTTCTAAAATATTATGTTCTTCAAGATAATCCATTAGCTGATTATAGACTACCTTCTCAAGAATTTTCGAAATAAAAGGCAGTTTAGAGATGGGTCTACAATTTGCCAGAACAGTGGGATCCAAAGATGGATTCTTGAGTAGAGGCTGCAGAACTGCATGTTTCAGAGTTTTAGGAACAACACCTGAGGACAAGCTACTATTTACAAGAGCAAGGACAGAAGGGCCTATAGTAAGAAAGACATCTTTAAATAATCTAGGTGGAATAACATAATCCAGAGAACCAGTTGGCCTTAAGTGACTAACCACCTCCTGCAATGATTGCAAAGTCACACATTCAAAGCTGTATAAGACAGCAGAACAAGGCACAATGACTGAAGGGTCAAAATCAGAGGGGGTGATCTGGGCCCTAATAGAAGCGACTTTCTCATTGAAAAAGTGTAAAAAGCTTTCACATACAGTTGGTGAAGTTTCCATAAAGTCACTATGTAAATCATTTAGAACAATGTTAACAGTTTTAAATAAGATAGCAGGATTGTGACTGTTTCTTGAAATCAAGCCCGACAGGTGCATTCTTTGGGCTTGTTTTACAATCCTTTGATAATGGCGCCACCATTCCTTCAGTATTTGAAGCGACACCTGTAATTTGTCCTTTTTCCATTTGCGTTCAGCTTTTCTACAGTCTCTCCTGGCAGCCCGAGTAACTTCATTCAGCCAGGGTTCACGCTTGGATTTTGAAAGTCTAATTTTCAGTGTTGCCACCAAATCCAAAGCGACTCTACTGGTGGAATAAAACCAGTTGCTGAGTTCCTCAGTGTTATTTTCCACAGCCTCTGGGATGGTACAGTTCTGATTAAAAACAGATGAAAACTAACCAGCAGTAGAAGGGTTAAGAACACGACAAAACCGAGCTGCAACGCATGTCTTAGCTTTAGCACAGGACAGTGCTATCTCAAATAAAGCAGGCATATGATCTGATAATAATGGGTCACCAATCACTAAATTAGAAACTGGTAGACCATAAGATAAAATCAAATCAAGGGTGTGTCCACGCTCATGAGTAGCACCAGTCACAGACTGCACAAGATTAAAAGAATCAATAACATTAAGAAAAGACTGAGCTATAGGTGAAGTGGGACAACAGACATGAATATTGAAATCTCCAACAATTAGAACTTGGCCATACCTTGGCATGATATCAGCCAAGAAATCAGAAAAGTCATTCATAAAGTTTTTGTTGCACTTCGCACACAGCACAGTGTGAGAGCTGCCAAGTTCAAATAGGCTAAGCTCAAAGCTACCAAATCAGGCTAGAGGCAACTGCTTACAAAAAACATTTAGAACACGTTTTATAAATTCAAGGCATGTTCTAATTCTTTCTTTCATTCTTTCTTTCTTCTGTCTTCTAATGGTGATTATAAACATTTTAATTAAGACATTTTATATTGATTTGGTATTTTATGCATAATTAATAATAATTTATATTTATACCAAGATCAATATAATATAACACCTAGAAAAAGACATTACACTGGTAATTGTGTCATTAAAAGTACAATTACCTTTTTACATTTGTGAATGTACTATGTTGTGAACAGTATATAGTTTAGAGGGTCAAGGGATGAAAAAGGATCCAGCCTTAATAAGATCTTTGCAACTGAGAAGTCTAATTGCTTTAGTGTCACTAAAAGGTGGCAGCACTTTTTGCTGTTTATGGCTTCTTTATGTTAAATAATTTTTCACTCTTATTTAAGGATGCAGCATCATTGTACATAATGTAATAATGGTTTTCAGAAAGGCTTCTGAGCCAATAAAGGGATTTTTAACACACAATCATTAGTATTATTTATTTATTTTTTGCAGTCTTGTCCAAAGGGCTTAAAGATCACAAATATTTGCTACTGTATTATTGGACCATCTGTCAACTATGTGCTGCACTTCTCTTGTAATATTGCAAAATACAGCTCCCACCCATTTCTGTTTTCACTACATACAACATTGTTATCCACACTACCTTTTATCCATGGTAACATCATGCTAGCAATTGATCCTGAACCAGTCATTTATCGTTTCTTTCTGTCATTTTCATAAAAATAAAAAAAAAATCAACTGAAATAAACTGTGCATCTTTTTCAAACAGAGCAATTTCCCTGCCATCTGTTCACAAACGTAAATCAGGGATTGTTGATGTAAACCTCCTCCTTCCTGGAGCAACCTAATCCCCCCCCAAACACACACCACCCCTGCCCACTAAATCATCTGTGCATATTAATGTCCTATGCATCACTACCAGCCAGAAACAAATCAATATGCAAAACATGCATAATATAAAACTTAGGCCTTATCCCTTAGTTGTTTCATTGATACGTTTATGCAGAAAAACACCAGTATAATTGAGTAAACAACTACTTTTACAAATAATAAACTGTATGTTGTGTTGCTTAGATTAAAAGTTAAGGGAGACCAATAATTAAACAAAATTGTGACAACCTTAATGAAATTACACCATCTTGGAAATTAACATTTGTAACTGTGCAGATGCTGTCATAAATTCCGTTATACTTTGTTTCTGACGTTCCTGTTATCTAATAAAAAGAAATAAGGAAATCCCCACCTGTTTTCCACCAACATCACCTCTGCTGCTCGTCCTCGATAAGCCGTCTATTCCTAGGTTTTAGCTTCAAAGCTCTCACTTTCCTATACAGATGTTTCCCTATGACTCCATAATCCAGCCTTGGTTCCTTATGCCAGGAATTAACACTAGGCAGGCCCAATTGGGTAGAGAGGAGAACAGGACAGACAGACAAGCCAAAAGGAAAGCTTTATGGGATCAAAACTCTTTTTCATTAATTGATTTGAACTTTAAAAGTAGCTTGCATTATGCTAAAATGTTATCAAATTTCCTAAATGTAGCATTTTTTTTTTCACAATTTCATACACCCCATCTGTTTTCTCTGCTCAAGTTTAACATATTTGCCATATTGTAGCAGCCTCACAAAACATCCAACCAAATTTTGGGATACAATAGTTCAAAGCAACATCTGGACAGATAAATCTACTGTGAAACAGGAGCTGGATTTTAATGACAGCAGATGGCTGACGGGATTATGAAATGCGCACACAGATGTGTGCACTCAAGAGATGCATAAGCACAAGAGATGATGAAAGAAAGACAAGAAAAGCACTGCAGAAGGGTGGCAGTGAACAGCTCTGTGGCTGTTTCCCAAATAGGTCAACGTACAAAGTGAGAGCAAAAAGAACTTGGAAGTTAAATACAGTTAGCTTAATTAGATATCTATTTTTTAAGTATATTATCATTTCCAAAATGTAATCAATCTTTTTTGATTACATTTGATTAAACTGAAAAAAACACACTCCAACAAGGCTGCCACCACATGCTGTATTCCCCAGAAACAAATATTCCTTTTGCAAAAATAAATGTAACATATTAGCACATCAAACTATTTTCAGACATACATTTACAAAGTACATTTGTGCCCTAGGTTTAGTCTGACAATCCCAAAGGAACTTTGTGTTGGAGCTCCACTTCTTAACACACAGCTTTGATTAAACTTTCACTTATTAAAGCCTTCCTCATCTTATTAGCCCGACTAATTGATGTAATTTGTTTTAGCTCAACTATTGGCTGTGGCCTCTACTTACTTAATGAATTAATTGATTTTGCCCAAGTGTCTGAAGGAGTGAAAGAGGATTTTGACTTGCCTCGTTTAATCTTGCTCACCCTTGAAAACTCATTGAGCCACGCTGGCAGAAAAAAAACTAAAACTTGCCGAGGAAGAATAAAATCTATTTTCAAGAACTTAAAACAGTGTTTTAATGTTTTGTCATGAAAAAGAAAAATATGACGCAATTCTGCAGCCATGATGCATGATTACAACCTGTAAACAGCTTTTATAAGGTCTAAATCAAACTTAAATCATCAGCGCCTGCTTTATTGACATCATTTTTCTCAGTAATGGCAGCAGACAAGAGAAGCTTCCTCAGCTTGGAAGCAGTTATTAACCAGATGCAGGGTAGGGATGCTGCGTTCAGATTTTGGCACCATTTTGGGCTATTTGCAGCAGTAATTGTGCTGAATGTCTTCATATTTCAAAGTGAGCAACAATATAGAAGCTGGAGTTTGTTCAAAGGTGCCTATATATAAGGCTTGGTTGCATGCTCTTGGGTGAGCTGCTCTTCACTGGATTAAAAAGTGCTGCCAAATGCTTTTAAACCTGAACAAACAGCTCCCTCTAGTGGTGGAAAATACCCCTTTCACTCCTGCTCATTTCTAAGGACAGACAAGACAACCTTCATCATAATAAAAAAAACACATTGGGGAAATATTATTTAAAAAATAACCACTGTAAAAGGTTACATAAATATTCTTTAACAAATATTTATAGAAATCATTATAAAAGATGTAATGTGACCTTGTCCTGCAATAGGCATTCAGTAACTTATTTTTATAAACCACAGATGCACTTTAAAAAAGTTTTTAAAAAGCATTTTAAATATTCTGTTTTAGAAAATTTAGCGCTGTATGCATTCATAATCAAGTTCAACAATGTAGAATTTTACCTCAACCTCAAACTGCTTTTAAAGATGCTTTATTTCAAAACTACCGCAGCTTAATCAAGCTTCTTATAACCCTATTTGCTTTATTCCTATGCCATCCAGTTAATTTTTATTCGGATACCTTAAGCTATCTGTTATGCACTCACTGCCCAGTTTATTCGGTACACCTGTTCAATTGCCTTTTAACTCAAATAGCAAATCAGTTAATGATATAGCAGTAATTCAAGGCATTTAGACATTTAAACGTGGTGAAGATGACTGACTGGCTGTTGGTGTCAAACGGGCTGGTTTGAGTATTTCAAGAACTGCTGATCTACTGAGATATTCAAATACATCGATCTCTTGGATTTACAGACAGTGGTCCCAAAAGAGAAACTATCCACTGAGCAGCATTTGTGTGAATAAAAATATTTTTTTTATGTCAGAGATCAGTGGAGAAATTGGCAAATTTGTTTCAGAAGATGGAAAGGAAAGAGTAGAGCTAATAACTCTTCGTTGCAATCAAGGTATGCAGAACCATCTTTGAACACTCATCAGACTTTAAAGCTAGAGCTGCAGATGACCAACCCAGGTGCCATTCCTGTCAGCCACGAAAAAGAAACTGAGGCAAAAATTCACTAAGGCATACCAAAATTGGACGATTTAAGATTGGGGAAATGTTATTTGATCTTCTGCAAAGTTCAGATGGTAGGGTCAGAATTCAGTGTAAAAAACAAAAAAGCATAGCTCCATCCTGCCTTTTAGATTTAGGCCGTTGTTGGGAGATGTTTTAGGGGAAACTTTTGCACACTAGCTGTGCATCACTTCAACACTACAGCCTACCTGTGTATTGCTACTGACCATGCCCAACCCTTTATCTGCAGTACAACATGCTGGGTCTAGATGATTGAAGGTGTTAGTGCAGTGTAAAGGCCCTATTAAGAAGATACGGTACGAGATACGATACTGGCTACCTCATTGTCGACATGTCTAAAATGTATCTTGCATCACAGCACTTTTGTTTGCAAACATACACTCACCGGCCACTTTATTAAGTACACCTTACTAGTACCGGGTTGGACCCCCTTTTGCCTTCAGAACTGCCTTAATCCTTCGTGGCATAGATTCAGCAAGGTACTGGAAACATCCCTCAGAGGGTTTGGTCCATACTGACATGATAGCATCACACAGATGATGCAGATTTGTCGGCTGCATATCCATGATACGAATCTCCCGTTCCACCACATCCCAAAGGTGCTCTATTGGATTAAAATCTGGTGACTATGGAGGCCATTTGAGTACAGTGAACTCATTGTCATGTTCAAGAAACCAGTCTGAGATGATTCGTGCTTTATGACATGGCACATTATCCTGCTGAAAGTTACCATCAGAAGATGGGTACACTGTGGTCATAAAGGGATGGACATGGTCAGCAACAATACTCAGGTAGGCTGTGGTGTTGACACGATGCACAATTGGTACTAAGGGGCCCAAAGTGCGCCAAGAAAATATCCCCCACACCATCACACCACCAACAGCCTGAACCGTTGATACAAGGCAGGATGGATCCATGCTTTCATGTTGTTGATGCCAAATTCTGACCCTACCATCCGAATGTCGCAGCAGAAATCGAGACTCATCAGACCAGGCAACGTTTTTCCAATCTTCTATTGTCCAATTTTGGTGAGTCTGTGCGAATGGTAGCCGCAGCTTCCTGTTCTTAGCTGACAGGAGTGGCACCCAGTGTGGTCTTCTGCTGCTGTAGCCCGTCCGCCTCAAGGTTCGACGTGTTGTGCATTCAGAGATGCTCTTCTGCATACCTTGGTTGTAACGAGTGGTTATTTCAGTTACTGTTGCCTTTCTATCAGCTCAAACCAGTCTGGCCATTCTCCTCTGACTTCTGGCATCAACAAGGCATTTGCACCCACAGAACTGCCACTCACTGGATATTTTCTCTTTTTCGGACCATTCTCTGTAACCCCTAGAGATGGTAGAGTGTGAAAATCCCAGTAGATCAGGCACCAACAACCATGCCACGTTCAAAGTCACTTAAATCACCTTTCTTCCCCATTCTAATGCTCTGTTTGAACTGCAGCAGAACGTCTTGACCATTTCTACATGCCTAAATGCATTGAGTTGCTGCCATGTGATTGGCTGATTAGAAATTTGCGCTAACGAGCAGTTGGACAGGTGTACCTAATAAAGTGGCCGGTGAGTGTGTATACACATATATAAACAGAATCAGAAGTACAACATGTAAGATAAGCATATTAAATTAAATTCCACAGTGGTTGTTTCATGTTTCGTTTCAAGATTGACTGATGTATGAAGACGTTTCTAAATTTTATCCTTATAAAACTGTGAACCCTGTATCTTTGTCTACAATTCATCCCAGACAACTGTGACTATATAGTCCCTTTCTTAAATAATACTGGACAATTTAAGAAAATCTGAGTCTGTTTGTTTATGTGTTTATTGCGAGAAATGTCAGGGGCGACTGGAACACTTGGACCTAAGTTTTGTAAAAAATAAAGATAAAAAAAACATGATAAAAGAGATAATTTTAATAAATACAGACATTTAGATCTTAATGATCTGAGCTGACGTGACTCAAATTATCATGGGGCAAATTATATTAACGAAGCAAACATGGATAAATCTATCCAGCCTCAGTGACACCTTTATGTGTATTTGATTAAACATTCTGAGGTTTGTTTTTCTAATTTTGCATAATACACCTTTAAATTCTCACCAATGTGACCCAGTACACTATTAACAACCGTAATAAACTTTTTTTTTAGTGTGTGCATTTACTTTGACTTATAGTTACCTGCTGCCATCTGGCTTTCTGACAGCCAGCGGAGATGTAATCCTTCTTCTAGCTCATAAATCGGTCCAGTGGAGGTTACATGATATACAGAGTGAAGCACACTCACAGTATGAGGACGTGCACAAGTATACACATTGTGCAACCTTGTGTTGGGTTTACAGGCGCATGAATACTGATTCACACATGCCCTTTGCAATGTCTTTTCCTTGAAAATGGCTGCAAGCATGGTCACAGGACCCCACTTTACTGGCTCACTTAAATCAATGCAGTGCTGCAATGGATCTTTTTATTGTGTTAAAGTGTGCTTTATTTGGTCACCCCTTTTTATTTCAGTTGAAACAGGTTTAAAAAGTAGTAGACCTTACTTAATGTCACGTAGTTAAACAATACTACTTGGACTATACATACCACATACATACCACTTCAATTAATATTCTTTACCTCACGTGATATCTAAGGATGTACATAACTAAAGTAATATAATCTTTACAACGTGTTAACTTCTAAATCATGTCAAGGAACTAGTATTTGCTTATCTCACACCTCATGAAGTATGTGCATGTAGTCAGACATTTACACTAATCCACGTTACACTAATCATGGCTACGAATGTCATATCCATTATGGCTATGTATTGATTTATTTGAACACAACAAACAACTTAAATATATTTCAAAAACAACAATTGGATGCACACTTTGAATATGTTGATCCTTCTCCTGGATGAGCCCCAAATTGCATCCAAGTTTTCAGATATAAGATAGTCAGTAAGAATGATCAGGTATAGTCCAGAAACCTCCATAGCTTAAACCTGCCATGAGCTGTATTCATTGATTTATTCGGTCATGCCGTTGACTGACCTATTTGCTAATTTGACTGCACAATGCTGAGATAATACCACATTCATGATAGGCACTGTCTCTTTAACTCTCTCGGTGACGTCATAGCACGATGACTCGTTTATTTTGCGACCGCACCGGCTCAAATTTTCGTTTGCTAAAGCAACATCCATTCATAGAAAAATATAAAACATAGTTTTAAAAATAGCGGAAATTATGGTTTTTTGGCGAGTGTGCCGCTCAACTCTTTGGGATGTGATTTGGTCTTCCAGAAGACCAGAAAAACAACATTCCTGTTGTGGACAAAGACGTGTTTCATGTATGGTCCTGCATGCATTATTGCATCTTTTGCACTTGATGCTCTGTATTGTAGCTGTGATTTATTTGAATCGATGTCAGTCATTTGTAGCTTTTTTTCCACACCTGAGTATACATTGTTTGCATAAGTCTGCATTTTGTGTAAAGTTTCTAACGTTTTGCATTTACAAAACCATTTAGAGCTTCCACTAATAATAACAGAATGTGTGATTATTTGTGCTTTTTGCAGAATTTTGTTGCATATTAAGAAGGAAATCTAAAAATCTGAGCTCCTTCACTAAAGCCAGTCTGCTTACTGGAAGCAGTTCCCACACTATATCCTACCTGTCACTCCTGTGCACCGCCCTGGGCTCCAGTAGCCCCTCAATGCCTGTGATCCCCATCCCACGGCGGGTGCGCAGCTTCCATGGCCCCCATACCACCTGCATGCACTCTGCCTGCGGCTCGGCGCACACCTCCACGCTCGTGCGCACCAAGTACAACAACTTTGACCTTTACCTGCGCTCCCGCTGCATGTACAGTTTCCTGCGCTTCCTCCTCTACTTTGGCTGCAGTCTGCTGACCTCCCTGCTTTGGGTGCTGCTGTCTGCCCTCTTCTTCCTGCAGTACATCGGTGTGCGCGTCCTACTTCGGCTGCAGTACAAGCTCTCCGTTATCCTGCTTCTGCTAGGACACAGGCGCCTGGACTTCGGCGTGCTCAATGATCTGATTATCTACAGCATGCACATCACCATGTTTCTGGTGGGGGGACTTGGCTGGTGCTTTATGGTGTTTGTGGACATGTGACTGAAGGCCATAATGAGGAGGCATCACACTGCAACTTAAGCATTATGTTGTGCTGGATAATAAAACACACCTGTAGCATATTCTGCAAGATTGAACTGTTGCTCTGCTTTCTGTTCACCATTACCTGTCAGTTTATTGAACTCTCAGTTTATTTAGTTTATTGAATATAGACCTTAGACAACCCTGGTTAAAAAAATTAAATTATATATATATATATATATATATATATTATATATATATATATATATATATATATATAATGTATGAATGTGTATAATTTAACTAACAGTATATTAGTTTCAGAAAAAAATAATATCCCATTTTGATTTATCTGATTGTGGTTGACTCATATGGAGGATAAAGAATTATGAAATTTGATCAAATTAACCTGACTTACTGGAAGATAATATTTGTAAGTGTCAAAAAACCTAATTTCCTTATTGAAAATCACTTGTGATTAGTTGTCAAAGCAATTAAGAACTGACACATAGTGGTTATGAAACATCTTTTGGTAGACAGCTGAAAAAGTTGAGTACCAAAGCGCAAAAGTGCGAAATGGGCCGCTTTGACCACCGCCCAAATTACCAGCGGTGGTTCCCAAACTTTTCAGCTTCTGACCTACAAAATAACAGTGGAGGAAACGTATGATCTATGGTCATAAGTCTTGGGTTTATGTTGAGTTTACATGCATCTCTAAGTCAATTAAACGGGTACAATGACAACACAAACTTGATCAACAGCCTATATATTAGCCAATAAATTACTTTTATTCATTTGTAAGTGCAGCTTTTTTAATCTCTTAAATAATTAGTGCTTTATTAAATGGGGTTTAGACCAAAACTGCTGGTTTAGTTGGCAGAAATTCCACCTTAAAAAGGGCCTGTTCTGATTAGCTGTTAAAAAAACTTTCACATTGTTTTTTGTTTTTTTCGGTCCCCCAAGCTGAAATTACTCTTGACTGCTGCCAGTCCGATACTGACTACTCCTAACTACTTCAGCATACATTCTGTAAACAGACATTCGTTTATTGTTTATGGCATAAAGGTCCTTGTTTACATTCGCTTGAAACCATATACAACCAATTCTAAAAAACAATACACTCAAACATATTGGACCAGTATCTTGTAGGTCATTTGTAGATTATTTCCACATAATAGATGTTTGTTTTATAAATCTGTTACTGTAATGGAAAATGTGAATGTCACAGTGGCATGAAAATGATGCCAGTTTGTCTTTTGTTTCAACTTAACCTGAGGTTTGCTCTAAAAGCATAGGATTGGTGATATTAGGCCATGTGCAAACATTATCTTGTAAATATACATTTTTATTTACAAATTAAGTAAAAATGCAGTTATATGTTGAGTTATCGAAATGAATAAGGAATACTGATGTGTGATTTTGTGCTGAGAGTTTGGCTAAATAACAGAAGTAAATGGATTTGAAGTTATTTAACAAATACTCAGTGTATTAAACTGTTTGAAATTTAAAATGCATAGCCAAGAGAATGTGTTTACCATACAGTCGTGCACCCATGATATCATGCCTCAAGCTGTCATAAGAATGTGTGACAGTTCAGCTTGAGAACGCCTCTGGGTCAAGTGTTCCGTCAGTCGCTCTTCACATGGTCTCAGAGTCACTCTGACAGACTTCTCTGTTTAGCTTCCTTTGGCACAGAAACACCAACCACAACTGGACCTCTCTGTTTCTGCCAAGCATAACAATGAACATGGCTGGCTTCCAACAGCCTTATATAGCCTCATTTACACTTGGCATAAAGAAAGCTAACAGGAACCTTTGGGGCTGCTGGCTGAACTGAAATATGCAATTTAGTTTTTAATTATAATGACTTTAACATTTTCTTTAATATACATTTTGGTTTTAGTTTCCTAATTAAATCAAGCAAAAATAGGCTGGAAATTTTTGAAATGCCAGCTTTAGATTTGAACTTTTGACACTAGCTGGTGGGCTGACTGAGACATGCTTGAGACCCATTTGGCCTCGGGCTGTAAATGGATAATCGGGGCAACAATAAGCTTTTGTGCACAGGATGAACACATCATATGCTTCATATTCTTAGTCTTGGCCGATCTAACTGCCTGCTTACACCACAGAGAAGTTGGATTTTCTGATAACACCAGTGTGTGCTTTTAAGTGCGCTTGACAAGTCATTGACCTTTTTCAGTTCTTCTTTTTCTGTTTTAAAGTTGGACTTTTTTTGCTTAGTCTGAATGACTTGCCATATTTTATTGATCAACATCTGCATTTGTTTCTCTAAAAAATCATGACCTTCTCACCCTGTTTATCACACATTTCATCAGAATTCTGGTACAGTTTTTACAAATATATGTTAGCTGAAACCCACACAGGATCAAAAAAGTAAATAATACTGTTATTGGTGTAAAAAAAAATCTATGCATAACCTCACATAAAAAATGGCAATAATAGAGACTAGCAGTATTATTCTACTGCCATACATTTTTACAAGGAAATATTCAGACCACATATTTATGATACGCAGGCCCCAAATTAGAAGGATGTGGGGCTACAGGTTAGAGTGTTATGTGGCCCTCTTCAAAATAGTTCCTTTTACACATGAAAATTACAATACACTGATAGTTGTGAACTAATTGACCTCAAGGTTTTTAGGCCATGTCTACATGAAAATAGTGTTTTTCAAAACAATCTTATTTGACTACTTAAAAACTTCCTTGTAAACCAGGCGTCATTTTTAGAAATGTTTTTATCCATATAAAACAATGATTCCTGCCAACGTGAAGCATAGTCCCCGAAATACACAAAAAAGGCTGCATCTGTTATTATGTCTGACTTGCTCAGGGGCAAGCGTCAGGTTTTAGGTGGCGTTATGATAACATTATCCCATTGACCAACCCCTCCCAAAAAAGACATGCACTGGCATTTCTTTGGGAAATTATTTAAAATATTATGTTGGTTCATCTATCCATCTAAAACTATTCTGGGGCCCCCAGAACCTCTGGACTCAGTCACTGTCCTGGGAAGCCCCTGCCAAAGTTTGGTCCAGATGTTATCAGCTCGAATAAAATAAAACCAACCCTTGCTATTAGGGTTTTCATCTTTGCTCAAACTTATTATAGTCTAGATTAATAATGGTAGGCAAAGGTGTCATTACTAAATACGCTTAATACACCTATTCACCCTTACAGTTACTATTTAAATAATTTGTTTTCCAGAATTAGAAGTACACTAGTGGCCATTATTATTTTCATGGGAAAACAGGATTTGTTTCAAACATTTTTCTGATATTTTCATAGTTTTCTCAGAAAACAGAAACAGGACATTGCAGAGTTCTCTATCTGACTCTGAGATTATTTACAAGTTAAATATCAAGCCAGTTCACTTTTAGAATCTAAACTGTGAGATAAGGCTGCACTGAAAGAAAACTGTAGGGGAAATAATTTTGAAAACCCTTGTGGAAACTGAAGCAGATTATCTAGATCCAGAAACAGGTGCAAAGGGCTTCCTGCACAGCAGTGACAAAAGGTGTAAAAAAGTAAATAATTTAAATTATATTATATTTCTCTTTAGGTGTTGTAAGACAAAAAGAGAGTCATGACTGCTGTGCATGGTACACTGGGATTTTCTCAGCAATAAACGCTCAAAACCATTGCATTCTAATCTCTTACCAAACATTTAGTGCTAACAGACAAGAATAAGAAACTATTTTTCCTCATTGTAAAAGTTTTGTTGCACTGCAGTTTTAAAATACCATGATTATTGCGTTACTTGGAGAGCTTTATGAAAAGTTTGAGAACCCTATATGCATGTACATTATTTAAACTCAGTCAATAATAATCGGAAAAAGAATAGATTTTACAAATATTCATGAAGATTTCCATAAAAGTTTAAGAATCCACCTCTATAGATAATATTTTGACTATGCTTAAGTTTTTCATTTTAAATAAGGAACAGATGTAGGGTGTTCACCAATTTACACAGCAGTCCAAAAACAACTGTAAGGTAAATTGGTTACCCTTAGGTGTGAGGGTGTGCATACATGGTTGTTTGTCTTGTGTGTCTCTTTATGTATATATATTTATATCCATACTTACATACATACAAACTCTACCAATCTGCAGTACTGAAATACAGTTTTCAGGGACTAAATTCCTCAACAGTGGCCCAAAAACAACTCTAAACTTCATCTTTTTGGTTCCTAAAATAGAAAATGTAACTCATACAGTCCCTTACACTGTAATACCCTTGTCTTAGATAGATAGATAGATAGATAGATAGATAGATAGATAGATAGATAGATAGATAGATAGATAGATAGATAGATAGATAGATAGATAGATAGATAGATAGATAGATAGATAGATAGATAGATAGATAGATAGATAGATAGATAGATAGATAGATAGATAGATAGATAGATAGATAGATAGATAGATAGATAGATATAAAGGAAAGTTGACTTGAGGTCACTCCGCCAGCAGTTGGCGCCTGTAATTTAGGAGAACAACACACATGCGCATCATGTATCCAGGGCTGTCTTAATACAGCGACACGTGAGATACCCACACATGTAAATGTAATTCAGGATCCCCATCAAGCTCCAACGTCCTATTTACAGCACTTGTGTGTTCAAATAAGACTCACTAAACACAGTGGATGCAAACGTACACGTGTTTTAGAGCTGTTCAACTAATATACAGTAGGGAAGAGTACACCTTTAAGCCCGCAGAGTGCACTGAGTTCGTGTATTCGTGAAAAAAAAGAAAAAGGCGCATGATATGACAGTTCATTTACCGCGCAGACCCCTGTTGGACAGCGCGCCTACAGTAAGGTGACGGTCCGACATTTGACTGTGCTTTTAAGATGATTTTTATACGGACTGCTGCGTGATGTCAGCCTCCTCTCGGTCCGTGCGCTGCTCATGTGAGAGCCGCATTTTACTTCCTGCACAGGGAAAGGAGCGGGCAGAGTAAGAGAGTGGGATAGCGAGATGGGGGGACGAGCGGCCGAGACAGGACTGAAAGTGATAAGAGTAAACCAGCGGACGAAACGAGAGGGGGAAACTGGGGCCTGCTTCATTTTTTTTTAAAGAAGAAAAGAAAATCCCACAAAGTTTAGAGGTTATCCAGCCTGCCACATCTGCGCCAGCGGACAACCTCATTCTATGGAATAGCGACATAACAGGTAAATATATCTCCCCCTTCTCTCTCGGCGTGATATACAGAGCCTGGTTTGTATGACGCATAGGTTTTGCCATGTTACTCCCTCGATTCTATACCTTTTTCTCTCCACACATCGGGCGGGTGCATATCCCGACAATCTCCTGACATTACATTACAATCATTTGCGAAAGCAGCCCAGCCTCGCTTAAAAGTTAACACTCTACAACTTTAATAAGAAGTAATTGGAGCTGTTACGTGGAGGGTCAAACCAACCCCCCGCTCTCCCCACCTCCCCCGCGTCAATGCGTAAACCGCCACTGTCGAAGAATTTATTCAAACTAGTAAAAATCCGGCGTTGACGTTGGAGAGCGCTTTAACCACAGGAAACAGTGTTGTCATTAGTTCCAACTATACAAGTGGCGAATGTGGCATGTTACGATGGGTCTTACGTCATTAGACCACAAACATATATAAATTAATAAATCAGGATGCATGGATTGTAATGCAATAACTTGCAAGGTTGCATGTAAGTCTATTGCAGGTATGCGGGCTTTCTCAAATGTCCTCTCACTATGCCCACTGATCCATTTAAATTTGAAGCTTGTTTTTAAAAATATATCTACTGCTGTCACCGTAACAAAACAAATTACATTACTGTGAAAGAAATGATACGTCTTAAATAAGATTGTATTGCAAAGTTGAAACTGCAATGTTGGTTTTAAGTGTAAATTATTCAGAGGCAAGTTTGATTTGTGGTGCCGTTTACCTGACCTGAACCTTGTCAGAGACATCAGGCCATACATTTAAGGCCTCACCCACATCGCTTGTGTGTACAAAAGTGCAATGTGTGGCTAGCCGGCAAGTAGTTTGTGGCGCTTTTTCTTCATTTCCTGTTATTGTTCTTCCCTCAGCACACACTTTCTCTCTATCACTGTGTTGTCATTAATGTTGTCTAAAGTGTGGCATTATGTGTGTCATAGTGGATTTAACAAATTTGACCCACATGCAAAAAGCAATTCAGGAGATTGAGTTTTATGGTTAGAAGTTTTATTTACAATGACAAGTCAAGAACTTGGAACTGGAACTGGAGTATGAACTGTAAAAAATAAAGCAGAAAGGTAAGCAGGGATAAACTCGAGATAGATAATGATAAGTAATGATTCAGTCTTACTGGGGAGAAAGAGATGATCCGCCAGAGGGAGAGGTGGAGAAAAACCCAGAGGATTGTTTACCAAAGGGAACGGAGATGGTGAGTTCAGGTCTGCCAGGAAGTTAGAATGTCCAGAGTTTACTGTGGTAGAAGCTTGTGTGCGTGGGAGGGTGGACAGGGTTTGTTGAGAAGGATCCCAGGTATAGAGGAAGCTGCCAGCCGGTGAGATCCACAGGAGCAAACGGAGGTTTGAGTCTTTGTTCATGAGGTTAAATGACTTCTTCTCAGAAGACAATAATCCAAGAAGTTCAAAGCTGTCGGCGAGGTCAGGTTCAGGTACACCTGTAAGGTAGAACATGCAGGATTAAGCAAAGGCAAAACACTTGAGATGAATGGTTTGACTTGGGAGACGTGGAACACTGGGTGAATGCGAAGGCTGGAAGGCAGACGTAGACGAAGAGCTGAAGGACTGATAGCAGAGTCAATAGTATACGGACCAATGAAATGAGGAGAAAGTTTCTTAGACATTGCCTTCAACGGGATGTCCCGTGAGGACAACCAAACCTTCTGACCAGGAAGGTAAGTAGGAGCCGGCCGTCGTTTGCGGTCAGCGTATTTCCTATTTTGGTCAGCAGTTCGAAGGAGAGCTGAAGTAGCTTCACTCCAGATCTGTTTACATCTCTGTATGTGGTGGCGAACAGAACCCACAGCTATGTCCTTCTCATCTGCAGGGAACAAGGGTGGTTGATAGCCAATAGCTACCTCAAATGGGGAGAGACCAGTAGCAGCAGAGATTTGAGAGTTTATTGCATATTCAACCCAGGGAAGATAAACTGACCAGTCAAGGGGTTCGGTAGTGGTCATACATCTGAGTGTGGATTCCATCTGCTGATTCATTCGCTTGGTCTGACCGTTAGATTGGGGATGATAACCTGACGTGAGAGGCCTTAGTTCCAAGAGCTAAACAAAACTATTTCCAAACACAAGAAATAAATTGAGGGCCGCGGTCAGACAAAATGTCTTGGGGTATGCCGTGAAGGCGAAAAACATGCTGCACTAGCAGCTGAGCGGTTTGGAATGCAGATGGAAGTTTCTTAAGAGTAACCAAATGACAAGATTTAGAGAATCGGTCTACAATGATGAGAATGACTGTTTCCTTTGGATACAGGTAACCCCGTTACAAAGTCTAGTGCAATGTGGTACCAAGGAGCTTTAGGGATGTTTAATGGTTGCAGTAATCCAAAAGGGGGCTGATTTCCAGATTTTTGCCTGGCACAAACAGAGCAAGCTTGCACGTATTCTTTAACATCCTTGTGTAATGATGGTCACCAATAACGTCTGGAAATGAGGGCAATGGTTCTGCTGACCCCTGGGTGACCTGAGAATTTGGCGGGGTGGTACCAACGAATGAGTCTAAATCTAACAGATATAGGGACAAACTCTGTTAGGAGGGCCCGTACCTGGATCTAGTTCCTTAAGTCTAGGTTGATTTATCAAGTTTTCTATCTCCCAGACCACAGCTCCAAAGGTCCAGTGAGAGGGCACGATGGGTTCTGCTTCTTTCTCGGTGGTATCTGGTGAATAAAGCCGGGAAAGAGCATCCGGCTTCAAGTTCTTAGAACCAGGCCTGTAAGAGATGGATAAGTCAAAACTAGAAAAAAATAAGGACCATCGTGATTGGCGAGGATTAAGTCTTTTTGCCGACTACAGATAGGCCAGATTTCTATGATCTGTCCACACAAGGATGGGATGTTTAGCCCCCTCCAACCAATGTCGCCATTCTTCAAGTGCTAATTTGATAGCAATAAGTTCTGTCTCCCACATCATAATTTCGTTCCGTGCTGGTCAACCTACGGGGAAAAAAAAGCACAAGGATGGAGCTTTCCATCTGTGGAGGACTGCTGGGAGAGTACAGCACCAACGCCAGTGTCAGAGGCGTCCACCTCCAAAATGAACTGTTTTGAGGAGTCCGGGTGAACCAAGATAGGAGCCTGTGAAAACCTCTTTCAGAGTCTTGAATGCCTCGTCTGCTTCAGGAGTCAAGGCGAATGTTATGTTTGTTGAGGTCAAGGCGGTGAGAGGGGCAGCGATGAGACTTAAGTTCTTTATGGATCTCCGGTAAAAGTTGCCAAATCCAAGAAAACGCTGCAGTTGTTTGGGGGAGTCTGGAACAGGCCAGTCCAGTACTGCCTTGATCTTTTCAGGATCGGAGGGAACCTGTCCACCCTCTAAGATGTAACCCAAAAATGTGACAGAAGATTTGTGGAATTCACATTTTTCGGCTTTGACAAACAGTTTATTTTCCAAAAGTCTTTGTAGGACTTGACGGACATGACATGTGTGTTCTTTTAAGTCTTTTGAATAGATTAAGATGTCATCAAGGTAAACAAACACAAAGACATTCAAAAAATCCCTCAGGACGTCATTAATGAGGGATTGAAAAACTGCAGGTGCGTTGCTTAGTCCAAAGGGCATGACCAGATATTCAAAGTTGCCTAACAGCGTCTTGAAAGCAGTTTTCCACTCATCCCCCTGGCGGATCCTGGCTAGATGATAGGCTTTGCGGAGATCGAGGTTGGTAAAGATAGAACCATGAACGGGTTCGAAAGCAGATGAAAAAAGTGGAAGGGGTATTTATTTTTTACAGTGATTTGGTTTAATCCCCGGTAATCAATACAGGGGCGGAGAGAACCATCTTTCTTGCCTACAAAGAAAAAACCTGCTCCTAAAGGAGACGATGAAGGGCGGATTAAACCAGCAACCAATGACTCATTGATGCAGTCTTCCATAACCTTTCTCTCAGGTCCAGAGATATGATAGAGCCTACTGGATGGTAAGGGGGCGCCAGGAAGTAAATCTATGGCGCATTCGTAGGGTCTGTGGGGAGGTAATGATGAGGCCTTAGTTTTACTAAAAACTAACCTTAAATCGTGGCATTCACTGGGGACGCAGGAAAGGTCTGCAATCTCATTTTCGGTATGCAGTGATTCAGAGGGCAAGGCGGCGACAGCTGACTGGAGACAGGAAGAATGACAGTTAGTGGACCAAGATTCTACCCGGCTTTCAACCCAATTAATATGAGGGTTGTGTTTCTTAAGCCATGGGTAACCTAGAACTATGGAATTGAGAGCGATAGGAAACACAAAAAAAGAAATCTCTTCCCTGTGATTGCCTGAAAGAATTAATGTGACTGGTTTAGTACGAAGGGTAATTTGAGGAAGTCTTTGCCCATCTAAAGAGGAAGCTGACTGAGGTGCAGGTAAAGGTTCTACCTCGATCTGAGCTTCTTTAACAAACTCTGGGTTGATTAAATTCTGGTCGCTTCCTGAGTCGATGAGGGCGAACAGGTTTTGAAAAGGGCGATTAGAGATTAAAGTGGCTGGTAAACAAAGTCTAGGGGTAGGTGGTCGGTCCGTCAGTATCTCCTCACTTACCGACGGACCTGCCCTTTTGGTCCAGTGGGGCAGACGGGGCAGTTTGCAAGGATATGCTCAGATGAGCCACAGTAGAAACACTGGTTATTGTGACGGCGCTTTAATTTCTCCTCTTGAGATAGTTTAGTGTTCCCTATCAGCATGGGTTCTATCTCTGTACTGTGAGAACAACAAGGGGAACGAACTGTTTCTGTGGCCTGACTCGAGAAACGAGTCCTAACAGTACTGCGTCTAAGTCGGGATTTCTCTCTCTCATACGATTGTCTAATATTACTGCTAGATTGATTAGCTCATTCAATGTCTTAGGTAGGTCGATTAAAGCTAACTCGTCTTTTAAGGGCTCGTTTAGTGACTGAACAAATGCGGTCCTAAGTGCACATTCATTCCACCCAGAAGCTGCAGCAAGAATGCGAAAATCAATCGAAAAATCAGCCACTGACTGGTCTTTCTGTTTGATAGAATATAAATTACGTTCCCAAGCGGTCTGATCTATTTCAGACGAAAAAGCCTGTCTAAACTCACCCTCAAATTCAGAGAAAGAACAACCAAAATCTAAACAGCTGGAAAAACGCCCTTCGGCCCTTTTAAGTGCCTTTCTGGTAAATAATCCTAAAACGTAGGAAATTTTTACAGAATCATGGGGAAAAGACTGCGGGGAACGATTGAATACCAGGGTGCATTGGAGTAGGAAGCCCTTACAGTCTCCCTTTTCACCTGAAAATTTCTCTGGAGTAGGTGAAATGACCTCACGTGAATTCGGCAGCTGTTGTGTGACCGGAGGAGATGGAGCGCTCTCTATTGCTGGGGCGGTGAAATTACTCACAGTGTGCTGAATTAAAGATGCTAGATGCTCGATCTGCTGGTTCGTTTGTCTCTGTTGTTCAACAAGGGCACGAAGGGAAGAATCATGTGTTTGGATTATGTGTTGCTGGTCAGAAAGAGTTCTCCTGAATGCTTCTGCTGGGTCAGATGGGCCAGAGTGTTCCGTCATGGTGGATTTAACAAATTTGACCCACGTGCAGAAAGCAATTCAGGAGATTGAGTTTTATGGTTAGAAGTTTTATTTACAATGACAAGTCAAGAACTTGGAACTGGAGTATGAACTGTAAAAATAAAGCAGAAAGGTAAGCAGGGATAAACTCGAGATAGATAATGATAAGTAATGATTCAGTCTTACTGGGGAGAAAGAGATGATCCGCCAGAGGGAGAGGTGGAGAAAAAGCCAGAGGATTGTTTACCCAAGGGAACGGAGATGGTGAGTTCAGGTCTGCCAGGAAGTTAGAATGTCCAGAGTTTACTGTGGTAGAAGCTTGTGTGCGTGGGAGGGTGGACAGGGTTCGTTGAGGAGGATCCCAGGTATAGAGGAAGCTGCCAGCCGGTGAGATCCACAGGAGCAAACAGAGGTTTGAGTCTTTGTTCATGAGGTTAAATGACTTCTTCTCAGAAGACAATAATCCAAGAAGTTCAAAGCTGACGGCGAGGTCAGGTTCAGGTACATCTGTAAGGTAGAACATGCAGGATTAAGCAAAGGCAAAACGAGGACTAGGCAATGAGTTGCTGGCAGCGTCCTCCTTAAATCCTCCTCTGGAGGTGATCAGGGTGATGGAAAACACCTGTCGGACACCTCCACGTCCAGACGCCATCTAGAGGCTAAACACAGTAAGCAGCACCCAAAAAACAGACATGGCAGAGATCCTGACAATGTGTATGTCAAGACTTTATTGGGAGGGCCTTAATCTTTTAAATCTGAACTTTGTAATTTAATAATGGACATAAGAAATTGTATATTATTCTTTTTTTTTGTTTGTTTAGCATCCTGGTCCCAACGGGGTGAAAAAAGTGGGATAATTTCAAAGCCCCTTCAGTTATGTGTTAAAAAACTTGGTCGTTATTTTTTCTCCAGTGTAGAAGGACCACAGTGGATAGCAGCATTTGTCTTTACTTGCAAGAATACTTTTAAATCAATATACAGTATATGTATAGGTGCACCTACCTACCATGAGGCAAAACAAATACAGATTTGTTTTTCCTTCAAGCTGGTTTTATCATACCCACGCTCAAAAACCAGGAAATCATTTCAGGGGGATGTGGGTGTGTGCTGCAAAGTTTCGTGTTTTCTCTTCTGAGTTTATCACAACATGCGAGGAAAATGTGGACGGACGCCTACCAAGGGCGCTTAACGTTGAATTGGGTGGCAGCCATTGAGTTTGTGATCACTCCCAACAGCTGTATTTGTCTGTTTGTGGTTTTGTGTGTGCATCTGAGTGAGTTAGTGGTTACATTAACATGTGTCCCAGGATCCCCTTGTTCTATAGGCCTCTCAGCTATACGGCATTCTGTATAGCTGAGAGGGGCCCGAGCTGGTGGGGTGTCAAGAGCTGAGAAAAACAGTTTTTATCATTTTCAAAGGGTGTTAACAGGTAAAACTAAAACCGGTATAACAGGAATATTTGGACTCTGATTAGAGAAAATGTTAATAATATGTAAAAAAAAAAAACAGAACACATAGGCACAGTTTTGATTTCCTACAAAGCAATTCTAGGTAGTCATGATTGATAAACCTGTTTAGCAGTTGGGGAAAACAAACTCAAAGTCACTTACTGAATCCGTAAGAGCAAAATGTAATTGAAGATAGGAAAGATCCAACCAACATGTAAATGTGATTAAGAGTAAAAAACCTTCTAAATAAAGATGTCAGTTGATGCCAGAATGTGGTTGAAAAGTTCTTGGAGTTGATCAGATCAGCTTAAAAAAGCCAATTTTCCACATGTTCTTTTGAGCTAAATGTTGACAATGACTGTTTTAGTCATAAATTTATGAACTTATTTTTTATCCTTTAAAAGACCACAGTGATGTACACATATTTTAAGACAAAAGGACCGAAACGTTGTCAAGTGTCCAGTTTTAGGAACCAATTTCAATAATGCTTTTAGAAAAATAATTTCTATTTCAAAGCCACTTTAGAACATGTGTGAACCTTTAAAGTATGTTCTTCTCTTTAGTTCCGATGAGGCCCCCACATTATAACAAGTTTAGAACAGCCCTGGAGCACCTCGGGGCTAAAAAACCCTGCTCTTCATCGTGTTTTACAGCCTGCAACATCACAGCTCTTTACTTTTTGGTGTAACATTACATGCCAAAAACTTGTTGGTGAGAGACATTCAGCTAAAGTTTGAAGAAAAAAAACAACCTATTTGCTATTATAGATTCACGCCATTAGGAGCAATAAAACATGCATAAAAAGCAAGAAACAGTGGAAAAAAAAGAAATAAGACAAGATAAACCATTAGACTGTTTCCATGATAGAGATGACTGACTTTGCATATTGCTAAATAATACGCTTACTTGTTTGTTTAATTCATCACAAAACTTGGTTCTGTTGATAAATGTGTTAATGTGTGGGTTCATGATTCTTAAAAATATTTTGACATTAACTGCTTAAAGGTCTCAAATGTGAGTTGGTAAAGCATTTAAGGTGCTGAAGGTTTGAAGGCTTGAAGCAAGTGATGAGTCCTGCATATGTCAACTCTTATAGATCACTGTTTGGACTTAGCTTATACATATATTTTTATTTCATTACATGGATTTTGTCTTTTCATGAGTGCTATTGTAAAAATACACAAGCCTTATCCATGTAACTAACAAGGTGGGGCAAGGTTGACTTGTTTAAACATGGATGCCTTTTCATTGGTCGAGCTCAGAAAGAGTTTTGTTGTTTTAAATATGGTTTGACGAGGATATAAACTTCACCAAAAACAAAGAAAAACAAATAAATCATTATATCTTCTCTACTGGATTTTCAAGAGTCACTGAAGAATGACTTTAACCTACTCGGCTGTGAATGTTGACCTTATTGCGTGTGTAAAAGTGTGTGTGTACATGTGACTGCATCTTTGTTTATGAAATTTAAGAATTGGTGCGTTTTTTTCTAACTCTGTTTACCCATGTAAAACTGTGCAAAGGGTGTGTTTATATGCCAATAATTTTCCTTTAGACTGTGATGACTCACTCCTGATGGCTTGCGATACAGAGCACCAGTCATACATCATATTCACAAACAATAGTGGTGCACTTTCTAGGTATTGCCGGGCTCTTTCGAGGAAAAGCCTGAAGGATAAAAACCTGCCTGGCCTGTTTTGTTCAGGCATGTTGCCATTCGTGGAAAAGAACATTCAAACAGTTTAAAGTGACTTTTTTCTCAGTGTAACTGGAGACAATTCCTAAAAAAACCAACATTAATGGACCAAGTAGAGTTAAGCTGTTTTGGGAACTTCAATATAAAGGTTTATGTAAAGAGACGAATTACAGAAACAAATCCTTTAAATTTTGACAACCTTGTATTTCTTTCATCATTTTAATCTGCAAATTTAATACAGTACAAGGTCAAAGCAATGAACATGACATATTAACCCAAATGACAGGTAAAAAGAATTGGCACAAAATTCCCCAAAACTAGCATTTGTTTATTTAATTTGTTTTTATTGTACCAAGAGTGTTTTCAAGTAAAAGTCGTGTGTAGATGTTTTAATGCATCTTCCTTTTAAAGATGGCTAAAACAGTAAAGATTTTATAGTACACAAATGTGTCTAACTTGAAGATCTTTACGTTAATATGTTTCTGTTTTTTTTACAAAATGTAACAAGCTGGTTTATCTCTTATACGTAAAGGAAATCGCTGCTTAATCAGATTTCAGTAGCACAGTTTGGTTTGAGGCAATGAAACAGTCTGGTTAGGTGTCAAAACCATAACTGCTTGGATAGGTCTTGAAAAAAAAAGAAAATGTTTGAAAAGGGTTGTTTTTTGTTTTTTTTAAAATACTTTATAGAAGTACTTGGGATTTTATCTTTGTAATATAAAGGTTTTCAGAATGGATTCACCTTGTTCCTGCATCAGAGATCCTTGCTTGTGGTTACAGATGCATTGATTTGGCTTTTACTGGTCAATATCAATTACTGGTTTTCTTTGAGTGAAACAAAGCGCATCAAAGAACATGTTGCTTGTTGTGTTTACAGTCAGTTTTAATACCTACTTTATAGGTCAAAGCTGATTTTAATCACTGGGTGATAGATTTATTGCTTGTGACCATTGGGTGTTTTTATACCAAACCAGTTCCAGTGCTAAATTGGTGCTAGTTCATCACCGGTTTCCAATGTTGCAAGTACTGTCTCTTGCAATTATAAACTCGTTATATCCTCAATAATCTGGTGCTGCTAATTGGTACTAGGATAGATGGGCCATAAGAAAAGAAACATGTTTGTCAGAACCTGAGGGCAAGCTCAAGGAGACCAGCAACCTATCAAAATGTTATGAGTGCCATGTTTAAACTGCGGATCTGCTGAATGTAAAACAAAACAAACAAAAAAAAACAGGTAAAGTCACAGAGCGACATTAACAAAAGTCAGAATAGCACAGCAATAGCCTCGCTGCCTCCCTTCCCACTGTTTATTTCGACATCTCCTGCAACGTAGTTTATTGTAGACACCACTATGCATAGAGCTGCAATTACAGCCACTGTTTTAAACATACAAAAACCATTTTCAACTCAGTTCGTAAACACTGTTGGCCTTTTATCGGCATGTAGTGTTAATCAATCCTCCTCTAAACGTTGTGCTTACCTTCCATTTGGAGCATTGCTGGTGCCGATCAGAGATCTGCTGATCAGGTTTGTAAAAACATCAAGAAGTCAATGCAGGCGATATTAATGCACCTGCTTGCAAGGATACTGAGATAAAAAATATGATTTTTGTTGTTAAGTTGTCTCCTCATTTTGTTATCCATTAGAAAGAATACAGATGGATAATCAAAAGATTTATTGGCAATGTTTACCATATTACCATGTGGCACCAAGCTAGCTCTTTGTCAGTGGGAACTTAATCCGGTCCATTAATAGAACAGGTAAAGAACTAGGTCTTTCACCAGGTTTGATTAGGAGTTAAAACTGCTTTGGTGAAAAAAATCTAATTGATATCTGTCCATTGGTTCTTTGAAGGACTGACATTCTTGGAGAACAATTTAAGTTTACAATTTAAGTTACAGAGGCGTGTTAGGTGTGGTTTAACTTTATTTATTTATTTATCCAACGCAATATTATTTTTACTCCTACATCGTTCTAACACACATTACACATAGCTTAGCTAATGGTAATGTATGATTGACACTGCTTGCATCCTTACTGGTGTTTATGTGCTGCTGTTTTCCTGACATTATCAGGTCAAAGCAGAGATTCTTACCTAGCATTTTAATAGTTTTATTACTGATGTAAAGCATATGTAACACAAATTAATTAGAAGACACAGCATGTCTGTTGTATTCTTGATTTAGTTATATTTAAAAGCCGTTTTAGTGACTACTATTTAATTCGGATTTCCTCCAGGACCTGCTGTGATTTAAGTTTCAACTGTTAAAATCTTCATAAAAATATATACAAAACTTGTTTCCTTTTTTTTAGCCCAGATTTGCATTTTTGCTTCTCGTTCACCCACATGCAAATGTTCTGATGTGCCTCTGTTGTGGCATTTTTCACAGAAACACTTGTAACAAATCATCTAATGTAACAAATAAAAGTGAGACATTTCAACTGTCAGCTGTGGTGGAACATTGTGTTTGCATGAAGTTCTTTTTTTATTATTTTGCCTTATTCTTCTGTTGGTTTGAAGAACACACATGTAGAGGGAGAATATTGTAGCTAGAAATACAAGTTTGTAAAACACTTTTCTATATTGTTGTCATGTGCTGGGCACAAAGGCACAACAATGTTATTGCTGAAAATTGTGAGAACATGTTAAAAATTCAGGTGAAAAGTGGGAGGCACAGTGGATCAGTATAAGCCCTTAGGAATCCTCAATTTGGCTGGCTCTGGCTCTCTACGTGCTTTTCAGGAAGCCTTCCAAGAATTTAGACAATGAACAGTAAACATGGCTTGTTCCTAGAACAATTCCACATTAGATCGTAGAGATCACGTGGCTCTCCCTCTCTCTATCGCTTTTTTTTTTCTCAGAACGGACTGCCCCCACACCACACTCCATTGCAGATAACTGGCAGATGAGTCTCATGTTCCTTGTGTATGAATTGCAGTTACACTTTACAAGGAGCTGCCACAAACTGACAATAGTGCAATAGTGCACAATTTATGGGTGTGTGTGTGCTCGGGTGAGCCTCTTTCTCTCTTCCACTGTCTAAGAGATTTCTGCTAAGTGGCATGTTTGGCTGTTGGCAGTATTCCTAGGAAGATCACATGTCATGAATGTCGTGCCTGTGTTGTGTGGGTGTGTAAGTTTAGCCGTGTGGTCTTGCATGTCCATGCATTTGTGCATGGGTGGAAAAAGAATTTAAAAAAAAGAAAAGAACCAAAAGGAAAAGAAGCATATGCACATGTGATTGCTCCAAATATTTTCGGCATGAATAGAAGCACGTAGCCATGGCAGTGAATTATAAAATACTAAGAAGTATGACAAGGACGTGTTGCTGAAATAGTCATGAGATTGAATTCCCCAACAGGATGGAAAATTGGATTTTTTTTTACTTAATGATACTTCATAGTCAATAGTGTTTTGGTTCATTTAATGGCTTTTGTGGTATCAGTCCATTAAAAATTAATTTAGCCTAGATAGTTTTATAGACAAGTTGTTCTATTGATCTTGTAATGTAATGCTTTTAAAGCTATGAAAGTTACAATTTGTATATTTGGACATTCTGGCTCCAAATGTTTTTTTTTATTGAAATAAAGTTTTCAATAAACAGTTTTTTTAAATGGGGTCATAACCTTTTACAGATCTTTACACATTAGAGAAGACTCTCCTGACTTTATATGAAAGTTAAACCATTAATACTGGGGACAATCTGACAAACCTGAAGAAACACACGTGCACAATTTCAGAAACACTTAAATGGAATCATGCACAAACACAGACCTTTGCAAAAGTAGTCAGTATGGATAGAGCACTCGGCATGACCTTTATGTTTTGCAGCCCACCTCAATTTTCCATACTCATTTGCTTTGTACCACACACAATTAAATTGCTGCAAACTCCAAGCCTCCCTTAAGACTCCTACGAGTAAACAAAGTCTGCCAATCAGTGCATAAGGAAATAGCTGAGGAAAGCAGAAGATGACCTGTGTTGTATGTGCTCTTCATGTCCTAACGGCTTGACAGAATGCCTGTGGGGGCCAGCGGAAAAAGACATCTGAGGTGAGTAGTTGTTACACACCCTACCCTTCTTACTCTCAATACTAAAGCTAATATGTATAAACGTAGACACAGCATTACTCACAGTAAGCTTGACAGTTGTTTTAAATTGGATCTCTAATAAAGATGATAGTTTTACAAATGTTTCTTACAGTTCTGTTTTAATCTATGGCCCAAGAAACACATAAAGATATTTTTAAAGATATAGAGTTCTTTTGCGTTCTTTTGCGTTCTAGCACAGAAGGTTAGTGGGCATTCACAAATTAGTCTTTTAAGTAATTTTTTTACACTATCTCTGAATATACAGTCCACACATATATGCAACAGCGTTTTCAAAAAGCTCTGTGTGTGTGTAGATGGACTGAACAAATCAAGCAGAAAATCTCTGTTTTGCAAAAATATTTAGGCTAGTGTGGACACCGTCAAAATCTTGCGGTCAAAGTTTGACGGAAGGGATTCTAATTTTTACTTTTATTTATTTTGTTTATTACTCTTAATTCATAAAGTGCTGGATTACTAAAAAAATGTAATCTTAAAGCCATTTATAAGACATACAGGTACAATTCATATTTATACACAGACAATAAACAATGTGTTATACAATCATAAAGTCAGATTCAGATTAATCTTTTTAGAAAATAAAGTTCGTAGTTCCAGGGTAAATATTATTCTTTTAATTTTCATTTCTCAGACTTGTATAAGTTACAAAAATGAAATTGCACACACATAGAATAAAAGACACATTTTAAGAATACATTCATGTTTATTTAGCCATGTCAAAGTAGGACAATTTACTTAAGAATCAAACACACTTTGTTATCTTTGGAAAAAGATCAGGAATTGGGTTTCAACAAATCACTAGCGGTTATATTTAGTATAAAGCAGCTGACAAAGAAAACGTATGAATGCTGGTTTTTCATGAAGTGTTCTTATTAGTCAGTAAGCCATTCTGTAAGTTAAATTACATAAATTACGTGATTATAGTTATGATGAAGTTACTTAATCATCAATCTAACCTGACATTCATTACCTTAATGTCAAAATAGGGTCAAAAGGTATTGTGTAGGGATTTCAAGAATAATCAATCTCACAAATTCTGCCTGTGACCTTCTTAACTGGTTGATACCGATTTCCTGTTTCTGCTGGGATATGACTTGCAAATTCAGATTTTAATTGTAAGGACTATAATATAATACAATTAATTTTTGTCAACTTTTATCCAGTTCAACAGTAAAGTGCAACAGACATTGTCCCTAAAATAAATAAATGTGCTGAAGGTTCCTTGAAGGAGGTTGTAGGTTTGAATCCATGCAGAGATGAAGGAATGACAAGATTATCTTTATTATTCACCAAATCATATACAGTATTTGTTTTGTTTTTACTAAACTAAAACAAGAACTGGATCAGAGAACATGCCATTTGTTGATATGCTCATAGACTGATGTGTGATTTACTCCACAGATCACTGGTTAGTTTAATACTTTTCAGAAAGCAGAAGTCATAAATACAGATTTAAATGAGAGCCATACATGTCTTTGGAAAGTGAGAACACCTGTCTGATAAATGTACGGAACTAGATAAACCGGTGCTGTTAGCTTGTTTTTGTCACATCTTTTCACTGTTGTTGTAACACAGTTTGTGTCTCATTATTATATGACTTAGGCCATGTTGGGACATCATTAGTAACACGCATTTCTTGCAGAGCAGACAGACGGCACTTTTAATCCTCCATTACACATCATCTACTCCTCCTTCTCATAGATTGAGCAAAGTACTGCATAATAAGAATAATACAATGACCTGTATTGAACTAAACTCTAAGCCAGAATGTTTAGCAACTTAATGCAGGCCAACTGATTCAACATAAAATTCCGACTTTCTATAAGTTGAGAATAACCTGACTTATACTTGCAGAATTGTTGGCTTAATTTCTGCATAAAGAAGGAATCTTAGCACTGGGATATTTCCGCACTACATCATGTAACGGCATGCAGGAACATATTCTTAGTAATGTAAGGATTTAAATTAATCACCTCCTGGAGGTACTCAAGGAATGTTTGGCCAACCTTTTTTATACTGGTGTGCCTTCGTTTTAGGCAACCTCCATATATTTTGCTCGTACCCAATAGAGCGTGCTCTGTTTTCTCCTCTTAAAAACTACAAGGGATTTCTTCTCTTTTCTTGTTTCTGCAGTTTATGGGTAGCACCTGCTTTAATTTGCTGCACTCAAATCTGACTTGAGACAAAGATAAACAAGCCGCCACGGCACAAGACAGTTGATGTGGTTATCCAAGGTGACATGTGATTTTAGTACATGTACGCTGGCTTAGTGTGGTGCTAACGGGTAGAATCTTAGGTCACAGTTTATTTGTGCATGGGTGAGGTGGGGGACTAAGCACTTAAAATAAATATGCATGCATATTAGGGCAATGGAGCAAACTATCTTTCATGATACATCTTTGAACCATTTTCCTAATTAGAAAGTGCAAAACTGCATTTTCTTTTCTAATAGCTTTAATTAAGAGTTTGTTTTACTTTGAAATAGAGTGAAATAGAGTGAATGTATTCTATTTGCTCTAATTGAATGATGTACATGGGACATTCGGTCATTGTTGGCACAGCACTCACTATGTCTTTGTCTCCTTGTGTGGGTGTGTGTTTGTGCATCCCTGTTTGTAGATAGTGGAGCAGTGATGCAGAAAGATGTGTCCTCATTTTTTACTTTGCACCGGACTTTTCATGGGAGCCATGTTGGGCTTTGCTGATGTTACACATGTGTCACTGTTGTGCATTCTGCTCTGAAACTTTGACGTGGGGTGATCAAAATGATTCGTTTATCTCCCTCTTCCCTCTGTGTCACTCTCCTGCCATTCACTCCTTTAGTCACTGTCTGGTCTTATATGTCCTAATTGTCATGCTTTGAGGTTGTTCCGGACCCAAATTGAAACTGGACCATGGCAGATGCATTAAGATATATTTGATGAAGAAACAGAAAAACTTACGACACATGAGGAAACACACAGGAACCAGGGGGTCAGTAACAGACAAACAGGAGAATCCAGCAGGGAACAATGAGAAAACAGGAGGTATTATACTGAGGTAGGGATGGAAGATGACCAATGAACCAGAAGAGCTTATCAGATGAAATGAGGAGCAGCTGAGGAGACTGAAGGCAGAGCAGCTGAAGGAGGGAGACTAATTAACCAGGATAGAGCTTGAACCGAAACACTAAGAAACCCAATGAACTATCTAACAAAAATCTAACAAGAAATATCTCTAAATGTTCAAAGAACACTAGGAGGACAATGCAGAATGGTTAACCAATAAAGAAACACATAACAATGATAAGCATAGAGAAATGAACTGAAGAAGAAACTACACACAGAAGAAAATACAAATCCAAACACCTCAGGATCGTGACACTAAGAACTGTCAGTTATTTATACAGTCATTAATCCAGAAACTCTTCCTCAAAAATGTGGTTTTATTTCACAAAAAAGACTTCAGTCTGGACTAGGCATGTAAGAAGACATCCTGTAAAAGGCTAGAAAACTTAACAGGAAAAAAAGGATTCAGGCAGCAAGGAGGACAAGCCATGACAATTAAAACACAAACATGAGAACAAGAAAAAAATGGTGGAAACCAGGAAAAAAACACATTTTGAATTTATTGGTGGCGCTAATGACAAGAAGGTATTGAGATGTTCCCTTTTTTGTAATCACAAATACAAAGAGGCTTTCTTAAATCTCAACCCTTGCTTTCAAAAATCCCTGTTTAGTTTAAAACTATTCAGTTTGGGTTGGATCAGTCTAAGTATTTGAGATTTAAAAGCTGACATAATCGAATGCAATCCAGGCCCATTAAAAACTGTAAAATAGCTCTTTGGTTTAGCGAATATAGGAAGTTCCAAAAGAGGTGCTACTTTTAGCAGTATCAAGCAAACAGCCAACTGTTAGCCAGACACGATACACTCAGAGTGCTTAACAATCGTTTGTATCCTGCCTGTCACTTCAACATTGTTTTGTTTTTTCTATGCAGCACCCAAAGTGCTGCCAGATGAACGATTTAAAAGTGTTGTAGGCTTCTTTGATGCTAATTTACCTGTTTGTTGACTCTGTCAATGGAAAAGAGCAACGAAAGAACTACTTCATTTTTTACTCCAAAATACGAGTCTCGACCATAGATCCCACAGACCAAGCATAAAGCAATCATCTTCACGTCCAGATCTTATAATAGCTGACACATACTTCACCAGACAGAGTTGCACTCTGCAAGCAACTGGATAGCATTTTGTGAGACAAACCTCACTTTGATAAGAAATATTGTGGTCTTCTTTTGCCACCAGTAGTAGTTTTGCTTTTCTTTTTGTAGTAGTAGGTCTGTTGTTTTTTATTTATTTTTTTGTTTTTTATTATTACAAACATAGTCATGTACACCACAAATTACCAGACTATTAAGCTTAATAAATCTTAATCTTAGTTCAGTTTGTTTGATGTTCAATGAATTTAATGTTTGTAATAGTTCCCTTACCTGTCATTGAAATATGACATATCACCTTTAGCTTGTTGGAAAAGCAAGTGCGTTTTTGGAGTGGAAGATTAAGACAGATTACTCAGTTTGTTTAAGCTTGCTTCAGTAGTTTAAAACAGCTTGGACTAAAGATGCTCATATCAGCGGAATATAACGTAATGTTAGGGGAAATTAACAGTCCACAATTCCACAACAAACCATTGTTATCTCAGTACTGTTTTGTTCAGCCGGACGTCAGTGTTTCAATGTGGAGTTACATTGGTTTAGCCTGCTGGTTGTTTAAAATTCCTCAAGTGTTCATTTTCAGCAAATTCAAGGTGATATGACGTCTCACTTTAAAAAGATACAAATTAACCCTTTAAGATAACGTGAGAATTGGACGTTTAAAAGCTTTTCAATTCCTTAGCATTTTCTTTTAATTAAATAAAGCATTTAAAACCAGCTTTTATTATAACATCCTTACAGTCACAGTTTTACAGCTTAACGTAACAAAAATCTTCTAGTTCTCACGAGGTAGTGTAACTGGATCTAATATAAGATGATCACCAACATGACATTGTTTGCTAATTATAAAACAAACTGGGGTAAAATGCAGAAGCAGAAAGAGAGAAAGGTTTTTAGCTGCTTTAAAACTAATTATTAAGAAAAGTATCATCAGGTACAGATAATCAAACTCATTTGATCAGTCCAAATTATGATATTAAATCACAACCATGTGGTAAATAAGACATTTTGACCAATTTCAGGTATAGCTCTACCAACACAATGTCAGGTAGGAAAGACGTCAGCAATGATTTTATCAGAAATTGTTGACACCATAATGAGTGCAACTAATGTTAATAATAATACCTGACTAATCTGTCAATATCTGTCAGAATAGTCTGTTAGCCAACAATTCCTTGCAATTCCACATATCAAATACAACCAAGTCAAATCCTGCAACAAGAACTGGGAACCACAAAGTTGATATGGTACTGGTCGATAGGTGAGGTATTGAACAATGAGGTCATGAACTTGAAAAGGACAATTTGGGATGCCTAGACGGCCAAATCCGAGCATCTGCAAATTTGGAGGTCTAAGACATGTCCAAACCGGGAATGCCAAAAATTACAATGTACAAGCTTGCTAATTGAAAAGTAACAACATCTGCCTTTAACATCTCTCAGGCTGATTCACCGGAAAACCTTTAAAGGGCCTTTTTTATAGCTTTTTTATCTAACACTGCTTCATGCACGCTGAGCTGTTGCAAAGAAAATGAAAAACATACAGACTTCCTTTGACATCTAACCCAATTGTGGTCCCTGGGAGACACTCAGCAGGCAAGCTCATGGCCACTTTGTCTCCAGATGAGTTTTTTTTGTCTTTTCTGTTCTGTTTTTTTTTTGTAAAGGAGATATGTGCCATTGGATTACCAGCCTTGTAAACTTCAATACAAATGACAGGGACATGTTTTCAAAATCAGCTTTTATCCCATACTATCAATTGAGAAATCTTATAAACAGTAAACTGGGGGGGTGTTGAACTGCCTTTGCCTCTTTGTGTTTCCCAGATGAGTAGGGTGTTAGGGGCTTTTTGTTGGTTGCAATTTGAGCTGGTAGATGTCATATTGCAAGTTGCGAGGGCTGTGAACTAGGAAAATGTGTTTGACCTTTTCCAAGTTAACAGCCCTCACAATTTATTTAAAAATACATTTTGGCACTTCGGGTAAGGATGTGTAAAAAATCCTTAAAGTGAATTCAGCTTTTGTCACAATACCTCAATCTGACCCTAAAAAAATTCTTTCTTCATTTTAGGTATGTTGCATTCAGTGTTTATTCACGTTTAGAAATAACTGTTTTAAAGAAAATCATTACTCCAACAATTATTTATTTAATTTAATTATTTAGTTAGGAATATTGGTTCCTGTAAGAATGTAGTTGAAGCAGTGTGTAGTGTATACTTTACTTTTTTCAACTTTTGAACTTTTAATTTGTAATTCACAAATTCCTGCTTTGCATATAAATATGTCTCTCAAACAGGCCCATCTCTTTTAGCTACTTTTCAAGGACTAGAAAACATACCTTTAGAGTAAGACAGAGGTGCCTTAGGTATCATTTGTCAGAAAATGGCTTAAAAAAATATCTAATCATCAAAGCATAGTTATATTTGCAGTCAGAGCAATAATTACTACAGTTGGGCATCTTCTGAATTTGTACAATTAGGGTTCTGATTCCAATTCTTCGTTTCAATTCTGGTTTCTACCGAGGTCTTTGTAGATGAAATACTCTGAACTTCTCTATGAATTTTGATTTTATGAACTTTTTATTTTTTATGGACTTTACTAGGAATATCTCACAGGGCTATTTTCAACCAGTATGTAACCAGTATTAACTGCCTGGCTAATGTTAGCAATTTCAGGTCGTTTGTCTATGAAAAAACATAGGCTAACATTAGCTGGATATTTGTATTTAAGCTGATCCACCTCAATGCTGGTATAAGACAAAATTTTACTGTTTTACTACTACTAAGTTAGGGGAGGGAGGCCGACATGAATCCGGAGGCGTTTAAACATGTTGATCGTGCACCCTCCTTTGCATGACAAAATCTTATTGCAAGTGTTGCACTGAGCCAACTGGTCATTGCTTTCATTAAAGTTAACCCACACTTTCAGTCGCCGCCGCACACTTTCCTTGGTTGCGCACACACTTCCTGCAGATTCTTCTTTGTTGATGTTCAGCTGCATTTTCGTCTGGTCAGCGGACTGGGTATCGAAACTAGGAATCAAGGTTTAAACATCTGAACGATGCCCTGCGATGGACTGGCGACCTATCCAGGGTGTACCCCGCCTCTCGCCCATAGACTGGTGGAGATAGGCACCAGCTCCCCCGCGACCCACTATGGAATAAGCGGTAGAAAATGACTGACTGACTGATTGACATTTGAACGATTCTGTGAGAATCCGGATGTTGGTCCATGGTCCAATCAATTATCGAGACTCGACCCTAATTATAAGAAGTTAAGAAGTTAACAGTAACTTGACCCAAGTTTATTTTGCCACCTTGCACTTAGAGAAGGATAGTATGGAAGGTAAAGAAAATCTCCAAAACTCATACTTTGAAGAACTGCGGCAACAAACTTCAAAGTGAGATTATACAAAGATTAATTTATTTTAAGGCTTTTGGAGCATGCTGTATATCTTATCTTTAATGTTCTTTGAAGCAATGTTTTTCCTGTAGGTATTAATCCAAAAAAACAGACAAATGTTTCACAACAGAGATTTCTTTTTAGATTGTTGCTTAATAAAGGCACCTACAGGTCTGTATTGCAAATGAGATTTTGAATCTCTGTGAGGCATCCTGTTTAAATAAAGGTAAATAAAAACTTACACAGATAATTACTGTTCAAGACTAAATGGTCTATAGCTGCTTAAGGAAACAATGAACCTCTCGTTCACTACAATAGTAAGTTCGATACATATATGTTTTATATTATATATTTTTTAGGGAACTGTTTTAACAAATTAAATGTGCAAATAAATTCAGTGTCTTCCAGCGTTCTTGATTATCAGCTGTCTTGTGCTAACGCATGCTAGGAACAATGGCACACCTGCTTTCGTAACTGTACTTGCTGAAATAAATTATCAAGCTTCTAAAAGCAAGCTTCCAAAAACTGTACAGCCAATTATCTCTTTCGTAAGCCAACAGACTCCCTGCAGTGGCGTAATGGCTGTTTGGAAATAAGCGCATTTGAGAAGCACACCAAAGCTTTCCCCCAAAGAGTAAAACTGATGCCCTTGTCAGATCAGAGTCACAAGGCAGAGCTGCAACATCCTAACTGTGGGGCCAAGGGCAAAGCATGTGTCATGTTTAGTTCACTTTGTTTTAAACTTATCTGTTCACATGCACATAGCTTTGAAAGCAAAAAAAGTTAATAAATTCTGTTTTTTTCATATAATAAAACAGTGCAACTTGGAAGAACAACTTTAATTGTATTCCAACTGACATTAGTGCTTTAATTTCTAACCACTAAATATTGCCTTCATGAAAACTTTTTTGTCAAATTGTTGAAGTTTAAGCTTTATTGTAATTTTTCAGGCATTTATTTAATTTTACTTGTCATAGTCACATGCTCTCTTTAAAATAGACAGATAGCATAAGTTGAACATTACTTATTCTATGCCCTAATGACAGACTGAAGGTAAGGTTTATGAAGAGGGAATGAACATTCAAGATATTATTTAAGCTGACTGAAAGTGTAAGATTTACCAAGAGTTTTTTAGTCTCTTGGAAACCATGAGAAAGGGGTTTTACAGCCTACTTCTGAGTTCTTACCTAGAGAGGGGAAAGAAACCAAGATTCCTAGCCTGCTTTGATCCGTCAGGTTTTTGCACAGGAACCGTTGCAATAAAACATAAGAAAAATGCCTTACTTGCTTTCGATCACGTTTTGAGCTGCATAGATAGAAAGGTGAAAGAGCTTAAAGAAAGTTATGTGATATGGAGCAGATGTCCAGAGTGCACTGAAAAAAAAACAACGACAGAGGAATTTAACATGTATGATGCAACATAAAATGCAAATAAATAGAAATTTAATGCAACCGGATCTCGAGTGGTTGATCAGTTCTCCCTTACTGGGCCAACCTTGCTGGTGGATTCTCAGGCTGGAACTGAATCCAAACTCAGCTCAACTTGGCAGCATGTGTTTACAGGGAGCGAGACATATCATGAGCGACTGATCCGCAAATCAGAGGCAGATTGCGGACAATGTGAGAGCTATGTCATATTAAATAACCCATAGAAAAATAAATTCTAAAAGTTCTAAAACACCCTCTTTAGACTTAAAGAGAGTCCTCTAAGTTCCAAAAATTTCAATAATCTATCACTATAGTCCTAATAACTCATGACTGAGGTTCTTTTCACTACATTTATTAAAAGTCAACTTCGGATTTAAGGTTTGCCATATCAGCAGTCAACTTATAAGATTATCTCAAATATGTAATGATAAAAATTGTTTTGAATTTCTAAAGTTGCAACTAAAAAAAGGCATTCAGACCAAACTTATGAGCATAACTACTAATTAGGTCATATACTCCAAAAATCTGAGACCTTGGGATGCCAGCCATATGGAATAAAGAGGTTATTTTGACTACATCTGTGGTCAGGTAAGAACATCTAGAAGGGACCTGAGGAAAAGTACTTCTTGTAAGTTAAAGATCACATCTAAGGCATTTGTGTGCAACACGTGTCCTTTCTAAGAGGTTTATCATAAACACCAAATTTCTAGAAAGATCTTTATCTATACCAAAGAATTATCCAAAAGGTTATTATAACTATGCAAGGTCTGTGTGTGGCTCTGTAACACAGTCACTGAAAGACACTAAAAATAATGAAAGCAAGAAGCAAATGCCTGAGGCTTACTGTTCCTTTCTGTAACAGGGGTTAAAAGGGAGGCTAGAGGTAAGGCTATGACATCATTGTTTTTAAAAAGATAATTATTTGTTATTTACATGAAAGCTCAAAAGTTACAACAACTCAGTTATATGGGCTTGAAACTATTTAGAGCATCAAAACACCCTGTTTGAAAAACTCAAACACATTAAATAAAAAAACATTCTTTGAACCCAAAGCTAAGCCCTTGCTAATGTCCAGCCAAGCTTACATGCCATAATTATCATTGTTGTCAGCTTACTCCAATTTTCAGACTGTTAATAAATTGAGAAAATCTTTTAAGATAAAAATTAGGCAAAGGAAGGAGAAAGAAATCTTCCAGAGCCACTTAAAAATTATACTTTGCTGGGGAAAGCAGTGCATCATTTCATAAGCTGGCTAAAGCAAAGCATAATTTCATAAATGTATGTGTGCCAGCATGTAATGAAGTCCCTCAGGCTCATTGAAAATATTTATACGGTATATATTTGACACCTAACAGTCACATGGCAGCTGTGAGTCTGCCAACATATTTTTTTTAATTAGAAGCTGCCTTAAAAGAAGAAATATCACATGGCAGTCATGACTTGGTATATTGTATCCTTGTATTCCATGTGTTTACACAGGAATATACTGCCGCTTCAAATTCACTCAGTATTCTATGACTGGTGGGCTTTCTCTTCCCTACTTTTCTTCCTGTGCTGCTTACGTATGCCTTCCCTTAAAGCTGTAACTTTAGGGAGTTTTTGGTCTTGTGTCAATGATGGTTCAAAATATCTCTGTACGATGTGTTGCCAAAAACTGGAATGACCCGCAGGCCCCTGTGGTGCTGCAATATGTGCTCAACATTACAGAAACCTACACAACCTACCTGTTGTCATGTCATCTTATTTTACCCTTATGGGTCCTCATTGTACCACTGATTAGCTTTGCCTGTTTCCCCAAAAGTTGGCGGCAAATAAAACTTACACTGCTTTTTTTGCTTGTTTCTTGCCATCAGATGAGTTTCTCAATGCCTTTTAAGATTTATACTATTGTGTGACTCTGCCTCATTTCCCTGTTCTTTTCGAACTGTTTTCCCTGTGACTGTGCTATGTCAGCTTCTCCTTTCTGGTTTTCTATTACCTTCCTCCCCTCCCACTACCTCTTTCTTTCCATCTCTTTGTATAAGAGAGGCAACTCTTATAGTCACCTTGTCCATTCTCTGATTAAAGACTGCTCTTATGTACCTTTCAGACAGTCTCTCTTCACTGTCACTTTGTTTAACTTTCCCTTGTGTACCTGTTGGCTGTCATGTACAGGGGTTGGACAATGAAACTGAAACACCTGTCATTGTAGTGTGGGAGGTTTCATGGCTAAATTGGACCAGCCTGTTAGCCAGTCTTCATTGATTGCACATTGCACCAGTAAGAGCAGAGTGTGAAGGTTCAATTAGCAGGGTCTAAGAGCACAGTTTTGCTCATGCACACAACATTATGGGTGACATACAAGAGTTCAAAAGAGAACAAATTGTTGGTGAATGTCTTGCTGGCGCATCTCTGACCAAGACAGCAAGTCTTTGTGATGTATCAAGAGCCACGGTATCCAGGCTAATGTCAGCGTACCACCAAGAAGGACGAACCACATCCAACAGGATTAACTGTGGACGCAAGAGGAAGCTGTCTGAAAGGGATGTTCGGGTGCTAACCCGGATTGTATCCAAAAAACATAAAACCACGGCTGCCCAAATCACGGCAGAATTAAATGTGCACCTCAACTCTCCTGTTTTCACCAGAACTGTCTGTCGGGAGCTCCACAGGGTCAATATACACGGCCGGGCTGCTATAGCCAAACCTTTGGTCACTCATGCCAATGCCAAAGTTTGGTTTCAATGGTGCAAGGAGCGCAAATCTTGGGATGTGGACAATGTGAAACATGTATTGTTCTCTGATGAGTCCACCTTTACACCAGTATCACGTAGTGACCTGGCCACTATCCTGCAAGAAGAATGGCTTAAAATCCCTCTGACCACTGTGCAGGACTTGTATATGTCATTCCCAAGACGAATTGACTGTACTGGCCGCAAAAGGAGGCCCTACACCATACTAATAAATTATTGTGGTTTAAAACCAGGTGTTTCAGTTTCATTGTCCAACCCCTGTATGTTCAAGTGTATTTGGGTTGATGTCTAAGTGTCTGCCATCATTCAGCTGAGCATGCACTCAAGTTTGGTCTGAGGTAGTAACCACTAAATTGATTTTGTCCTAATGAATGCACAGTGGCAGTCAGGAATGACTTTGCCTCTAGGAAATCACTCGAATTCTAAATGCTTTCCCTTTGCCTTTTTTTATTTATCTGATATAAACTGTGACAAAATACTCATTGGATCCAGAAATTCTTTGTAACCGATTAGTTTTTTACTCCTAAACTAACTCCTAGTTTTTGATCTTTTTTAGTTATTAAATATTGCTCGATGAAGATATCTTTAGAAAAGTTTCCTGCTTTCATGTGGTTTGTAGATTTTACTGGCTTGGGTGGAAACTTTTATTTTTTCTATTTTTAATCAACTGAAAACAATTTCTTTCCTTGGGCAACACATGATACTTTGAGGGATTGAATTACTGGAAACATAGTGACAGTTTCAATCTGTCCTTATCTAACAATCTCTCTTGATTAGAATGAGAAACTAAAGAAAATTTGATGGACCTAAGGTGCATTTTGATTAATATTTTTTACTTACATACAAAACATTTTTTCCTTTGAACTCTTTGATCTTTGAGTTTGCTTTGGCTTGTGCTCTTGCTCTTGGGGTAAAGGTATTTTTTTGTATTTGATATTTTGCTTTGTTTATTGGTGTTCATTTGTGTTTTAGTTGACTTTCTGGTTAGCTCATGTTGTATCAGTTTTTCTCTGCTGACTTTCTGTATTGTTTTAATTTATATGTGTCCTTTATCTAGTTGCCCTGAGCCCCCTTGGCTCACATCATTCTCAGCTGCCTTTTTTGTCCTGTTGATTAGAGTCACCTGGTTCTGGTTTCCACTAATTACCTCCCCTGGACTTTTTAGGCCAAACTGTGTCCTCCATTCCTTGCTGGATCTTCTACTGTACATTTGTTCATGTTTCAGGTATCTGTCAATTCTGGATTTTAGTATTCCATTAAAAAACACACCATTCAACATGAGCTGAGCTGTCAGTATATCGAGGCGTGGCTAGATCTCGCATTATTAAGATGCCACAATATTTCTCACCTAAATGAAGTTTGTCCCTCAAACAACTGCTTTCAGCACTGTTTGGTGCGGTAGGTTTATGCCACTTTTATCATGAGTCCTCTATATGAAGGCTTGTGCTTTAATCTTGGCACTCTGTATTGCTTGTGGCAAGAGATCTTGTAATGTAGAAATGTCACAGTATTTCTTCAAAGGGAAATTTTCCTTGCAATGCGCTATCCAGTTGCTCGAAGAATGTGGCTTCTTCTGGTGAAGTAATTGTTAGCTATTATTATGAGCCCAGGATGTGAAGGTGTGCATTTTGTGGTTTCACCTCAACTCTTATTTTGTGGAAAGAAAGTCATTCTTATGTGCTCTTTTGTGTCAACCGAATTGACTAAGACTAACAACAACCAAAGCGTTGAAGTAGTCCACACCATTTGCTTGTGTGGCAAAATACATTTTGAGATTCCCAAAACCTTTCATTTTATTTATGAAAATACAAAAAGGGAGCTTTTAAAATTATTAAACAAGGATGAAAACTGACTTAAAATATCCTGTACTGATTTGTAAAACCATTTTACCAAGTAAAAACAAAAAAGCTTTATTTTCCAAAATATGTCTAAGCCATCATTTCCAAGCTAGATGTTTCACTATTACCTGTACTGTAAATCATAAGAATTAAGCTTTAACTCAAAATTTCTTTCTGTGCTTACAAACGTTACCAAGGTGTCTTTAAGAGGCTGCAGCTTTTCACCACCAATGCATGAATGACCTACTTCAATAGGAAACCACAGTAGTTTGCAAAACATGTTTATTGGATTCCTAATTACTTTTACTCACCAAATTATTAACCTAGGAACTGAATGGAGTTTTGAAGTTTCATGTAACCTAGAAAACCAATGTAGACTGGTAGGTTTATCAGACAACCATTTGAGTGTTTTGTAGAAAATATTTATCAAAGCAATTTAATGTAGTGGTAATCCGTCTAGTTCAGTTGCCGGGGGGGGGGGTGTTGTGCTATCATGAAATGCGCTGGCGAGAACCCAGCAAAAAACATTTTTACACTTAATCATCATTTAACAGGAGGGTTAACAATATTTTATAGTTTGGATTTTTTTCTGTTTAATAAATTACATCATCATTTGACATCTGCTTTTTGTTTTTGCCAAGGTTATTTGCTGATGTCACTTTTATAGCATTGTGTGCCATGAACATATGAGTAGGCATCTTTCTTGCAGTTTGGACTTTTGAAAGCCAATCAAATCCTCTCTTTGTGGGACAGAGGAACTGGTGCCACACCTAGTTACCATAACACAGTATCTAAAGTATAATCCTACAATCTAACTACATGCTCCAGACGAAACAAGGATAACTGTATAGCTGAGATTGGAGTCCATTCAGCTGTAAAAACAGTCAGGGCAGAAAAACATAATTTAATTAAAGCAACGTGATAATTGTAGTAGTATAAAACTCTGTCTAAACCTTTGCTTTTGCTGTGTTTTTAAATGACAGTATTCTTCCATAGGTTTAAACTGAAAGTCAGTCTTTTTCTTCTCCTCAGACACACGATGAGCCCACATCATCAGTGCATATAATTGGTGCATATTGAGTGAATGCAAGTGGAGAGATAGCAGACAACGTTCAGCCCACAACAAATCATTTCATAGTTGTCGGGTTTTTACGTAACTGTATGAATCATAGGAATTTCTTTTTCTTTTTTTCAAGAAAAGCTGATTTTTTTTTTTTTACCCAGCTTTGTGGAGACAACTTCACCCAGCAGGGTCTATAGACAGTTACACTATAAGCAATGGCATGAAGCCTCTCTCTCTTTCTCTCTCCCTCCCGACATCCCATAATGATACTCAGACAGACTCAGGCAGACGCTCGCTCGTTCCCTATTGGTAGAACTGTTGCCAGGGAGCGTTGCCGTCTCAACGTGGATAGAATCTGTTGTCTGGTACACTTTAGACATGTGAACAACTGCAGGATCTGAATATTTATAACAAGGGGACTGTTCATATTGATAGTATAGACACAACATAAGCAAGAGCAGAAGGCTGTGCTATTGTTCGGGCTGACATGAAACTTTTCACGCAGTTTGCTCTTTGCATCGGTTCTTACATTTGAAATTAGGCATTATTTGACTTCATAAGTTATATTGCTGAAATTGAGTTTATTCGTTCTATTCATTGTGTGAAATCCACTTTACTTTAAGAGATAACTCACTTGAATTATTCCAAATAGCCCAAAAGGACTCTAACTAGAGTAAGTTTGTACTTATCCCTTACCCTATTGTCATTTATGCAGCTACAGTAGAACTGGTAATTAAAATCTGCAGTGTATTTGTGATCCTGCATGTGTTTGTTTCCCATCTGCAGGATTCTCTGGTCTTCGTATTATTCAGAAAAGGGTGGACCTGCTGCTACTCTTAATAACTCTGTGCTTAGGTATGAGTCCTTGATTAAAAATGGATGCAACACATTTTGAAGAAAGCAGCCAAAACGCAATCACGATAGCGTTTAAGTCTCATATCTAAAACTCCAAAAAAAAAACAACATCCACACACACAGAGTGCCAGAAGTCACAGTCAGGCATATAATGATGTTTATAAAAACATGACTTGGTGTGCGAGAAAGTTTGAGATGGAAAGGCAAACTCTCCCAGCGGGAAATGGGGACACAAGTTTTGCAGTGGGGCGCACACACATTTGTGGGTGCTGTTTTTATATATATGTTTATATATATATATATATATATATATATATATGATTTATTTTTTAACCAGGGTTGTCTAAGGTCTATATTCATTGCAGGCAGCTGTGGGTTGGAATTTGAATGTGGATATTTGTGTGTAAGTGTGCGCCTTAATATTTTCTTTTGCACATTTTCCTCTATAATGCATGTGTCCCTGATTCAAATTCATTCATGCATACATTTACATAAATATGTAGCTATGTGTCTGTATATGTGCTATGTGGCACTCCACTGTCCTGTCTGCCTGACTCAACATATTCTACGCTCACTCTCCTTTGCTCTTTCTCTCTCCCCCCTCCCTCTTCCTCTGTTCCCTCTCTGCTCCCCCCCTTTCCCATCCCTCCGCTCTGCCTGGCTGGCACGTACATGCATGTCTGTGGACTCTGTACTGTGCTTGCTGCTGTGGCACGCGCTAACCTCACTGCAATGCAGCCCTGTATGCATTAATTGGCAGAGAGACAGTGGGTACGTGGTATGCAGGATGGAAAGGGTAGGAAAAAAGGAAGGGGGTCTGGGGGGGGGAGCAAGAGGCAATGTAAGGACACAATAGTAACAATAACCAATGGACAGACTGGTGGACAAGCAGTCTGATAGTGTCCCAGTGGGACAGACACACAGACAAACAGAATTTGCATTGCTGAGTGTGCATGGGGAGATTACCTGACTGTGTGTGTGTGTGTGCGTGTGTGTGTGGGATTGGGTGAGCAGGGGACTGAGTTTATGTCTGTTTGCATTAGCGTGTTTGCGGATTTGTTTCTCTGGCGTTTTCACAGAGCTTTTTTTGTGTGCGCTCACTCATGTGTGCCTATATGTGGCATGCAGATATCACACACTGCTGTACCCAACCAAACTCACTGACTCACTGTATACAACCCTTGGTAATATCTTCACTTTCATGTTTCCGCTGCAGAGTAAGTTTGCTCAGTTTATATAGCAACTTTCTCCACCTGAGGTTAGACAGAGTGAAATGAGTGTGTCTTGACACTTTCAGGGGATGCGCTCAGGTGTGAAAGTGCTCTGCATCAGAATTTTTATTTATTTATTTGTGTTAAAATTTCATATTCAAAGGTAGAAAGATGGAAAGAGATTGTGAAGGTCATGAGTGGTAGATCAGGTCATGCTCTGATCTACTAAAAAAGGTGTTAGAGAGAGCTGTGTTCATCATGCTTCTCAGTTTTTATGCTAGCATGCACCTATGACAACAGTGCCTTGCAAACATGGTGATCAACTGTTTTTACACTTTGTATTTTATTAGGATTTTGTTTATTAGACCATCACAAACCAGTGCATAATTCTGAAGTGAAAGGAAATTATTCATAGCTTTTCATATTTGAAAAATATACAAATCTGAAAAGTGGAGGATTTATTGTAGTTCAGCCTATCGTAACTGAGGCTGGGCAAGGAGAGCATTAATCAAAGCTGAGCAGCCCTCTGGAGGAGCTGCAGAGATCCACAGCTAGGGTGGGAAAATCTGTTTACAGGAAAACTAGTAGTCATCCACTCAATAAATCTGACCATTATGTAAGTGTGGCAAGAAAACAGCCATTGCTGAAAGAAGTCCCGTTTAAAGTGTCCCACAAGCCATGTAGAGGGCACAGCAAATGTGCAAGAACAGGCTCTGGTCAGATGGTACCAAAATTAAACTTTCACATCTTATCAACTTGGAAACAAGGTGATAGCAGCATCATGTTGCGGAAAGGCCTTTCCTTGGGATGGCCAGGAAAGATGGTCAGAGTTGGAGGGAAGGGAAGTTGGAGTGATAAAATATATTAAGATGCTGAAGGTAAATTTGTTAGAGAGCAAAATAATTGATACTGGTCAACCTTGAAGCAGAGTACCCCTAAACAGCTAAACTTAAAATAAAATAGTTTGATCGAAGTACATTCATGTAAGGTTGGCCCAGTCAAAGTGATAGACTTAAATATCAAGTCTGCAATGGTTTTGTGATGGTCGGAGTGACGGTTGGATGGAGCAGTAGATGATGAATAGCTTAGGGCCTCTTCTGCAGTAATGCAGACACTTCTCCAACCTCTCATTTTGGAGAAAGAGCTGAGCAACAATGTGAAGCTCAGAATTTAACAGTCAGTCTATGTTCCAACTCTCACCTGTGGTCATGAGTTATAGATCATAAGGGAACGAATGAGATCCCCGGTACAAGTGGCTAAAATGAGCTTCATTTGTAGGGTGTCCAGGCTAGGCCTTATAGACAAGTTGAGGATCTCTGTCATCTTGAGGGAGCTTGCTGTAGAGCTACTGCTCCTCCGCTTGGAATGAAACCAATTGTGGTAGCTTGCGTATTTGATCTGGATACCTGCTGGGTGCTTCCCTGTGGAGGTTTTCCTGGTATGTCCCACTGGTAGGAGACCCTGAGGCAGACCCATATTGCGCTGGAGGGACTATAGCCCTTCATACCTGAGAGAGCCTCGGGATCCCCAAGGATGAGCTGGAAAGTGCCACCAGGGAGAGTGATGTCTGGTTTACCCCGTAACCCGATCTTGGATAGATGTATATTTGGCAAGAGTTGAAAGCTGATTTTCACTGATCCTCTCTGTCAAATAAGGCAGAGCTGGACCTATTTTCTGAAGAAGAATTTGCAAAAATTTCAGTGTATGGATATTGAGTCTTATAGTTGCAGTGTGAAATACTATGATAAAGTTATAGGGTATGAATACTTCAGCAAGGTAGTGTGTGTGACCACAAATACAATAATACATTTCTTAATTATTGATCACAGAACTTTGCATTTTTTTAACCTCCCACATAGATCTTTGTGGTACGCATCCTCTCCAGTATCTGCTGCACTTCTTGTAGCCATTGTCCTGTCACGGGCTGCGTCATCCGTCTCCTCTCCTCTCTCATACACATCAAGCGACATCTATGGAGGCCCTTTTTTCTGTGCTGGCAAAAAAAAAGTAACAGCAGAAGCAGAGAAATGCCACCTAAATAAGCAGAGCTACCAAAGCGGAGGTGTAAATTAATCATTTAATTTATCAATTCATGTGCAAAATAGGGCTCGTGTGGAGACAGTGCTTTGCTCTGGTTGTGTGTGGGTGTTTTGGCAAGAGATGTCCTGGCATGATTCAGAGAACATACACAACACTTGCTGAAAAGTAAAAACCTCTCTCTCTTTTTTTTTTGTTCCTCGCTATTGTCTCAAAAAGTGGAAAGCACCTCTCTACAAACTTTTTTAGCCTTCCAGTTTAATAGTGCCTGGCAGTTTGAAGGAATGATGCATTCTCTCCAGACTTGCGTCAAACCGGCATTTCAAAAGTTTCACTATTCCGTGTCTAATTAATTAACAGCGCGCACGACCTCAGCAGGCTTCTCTCATTTCTCTTTTGTCTGAGTCATTCCCCTCCCTCTTCTCTGTCGCACCATATAGACATCTGTGTCGAGAGGCATGTGGCAGAAGTTGCTTCAATCTAATTGTCTTTCCCTGCTCGTATTGTCCTCAAATGACTTTCTCTCTGTCTCAACTCTCCCCTCCCTCCCTCTGACTTTCTCTCTGCCCAGTCGCTGTCTCGGTCTGTAACTGTAGCCTGTGTTTTTCTCTCCCTCCCACTCCCTGCGACGTATAGATACTGCATTGATCAGACACACGCGCACAGACACATGCACACACACTCACCAACCCATCCTCCCACTTCTTTCATCATTGATTCTCCCTGCTCTTCTCCCTTCTCTCTCTATTTCCTCTATATTCTCTTGGTCCCCTCTTCCCTCTGTACAGCAGCACTTGTTGAATTCAGCCCTCGGAGAGTAGAAAGCAGGGAGAGATAACGATAAGGAGGCATTGAGACGGGGCTCGAGCAGACGGCGAGCAGAGAAAATGGGGTCTTGGATGATATAAAGATAGGAGGCAGGAAGAGGAAAAGTCAGAGAAGCTTCTCTGAGACAGACACTTTAGGTGAAAGCGAGAGCTAGCCAGATGGAGGGGAAACATCAGAGTGCTCTCCTTTTCTGTCTGTAACTACTACTCATCTGTTCTGCTCCTGACTGTGCTTAAAACAGAAGACTCAGAACTGTCTGGGCTAACAGTGAGCGGTATTTCTGCGTGTTAGCAGGGGAAAAGTTATGTACTGGTTTCCTCCAGGTGAGTGCTTAGGTGCCAGGTTACACAGTAATTTCCCTATGCAGCCTCCACTGCATGTGCCTGTGTATCCGTGTATGCATGCACACTTTTATGTAAGTAAGCCAGAGTGCATGTGTGTCTGTATGGAGTTCATGAAGTGGGAGAGAGAGAGAGAGAGAGAGAGAGAGAGAGGCTTTGTGTGTGTGTTTGTGTGTTAAAGAGGCGGTGACATTTTTCAGTTTGTATTCCTGGAAACTGCTCTGCAGCATTGCTCAATAATGAAACTACTGCGTATATGTATGTGTGTGTGTGTGGGTAGGTGGAGAGACAAAGACAATGATACAAGGTTCATGGAAGTAATGAAGGTGTATTCCTGGAGAATGTGCAGTGAAGGAATTCAAAGAAGTCTCAGTTAATATAAAAATAAAATATCTGTCTATTCAAAGCTTAGAAAGAGAGCAAATGCTGACAAAGGTGTAGCGTCAGCAAAACGAGGGAGAATCTATGAACTCTGACTTGAAAAACTGTCCGTACTCAGTGGGTTTTGTTGCTGAGGCGAAAAAAAAGTTATTGTCAAAGCTATCTTCCTGGCCTTTAAAGTCCAAGCTGCAGGAAAACTTCTTTTCATGCCTGACAAGCAATACTTGGAATGAGCCTCAGGTTTCCAGGAATTAAGTCATGTCAAACAACATACCCTTTAGAGTTTTCACAACATTTCTCGTACAGTAGGCATGGCACTGTGTACTTTTTTTTTTTTGTCCTGTGGAGGGACTTGGCTCCTCCTTCTTCTCTCCTGTCTCAATCGCTCACCCACTGTCTTCGCATATCCATCTTTCTTTCACACTCCTCTCACTTCTCCCTCAACTGTATTCGTTTTCTCACTTAATTCCATCTCAGTGTTCAATCTTTGCTTCCTCCTCTCAGTTGTCGCTTCTTTCATGTCTTTCTCTCCCTCTCCCTCTCCCTCTCTCTCTCTCTCCCTCTCTCTCTCCCCCTCTGACAAATTTATTCATATTTCACACATTTTCTACTTCTTTTTTTGCTAAAAGATGTCCTCCATAAATTTTTTGGTTTTGCTTGTTTTGATTCTCCAGATGTCTTTCTTGGTGGAAGAGTGAAAGTCTGAAAGCCCATCTTCCTCTTCCCCTTCGGCCATCATGTCCCAGCTGCTCCATGTGGAGATCCCGAATTTTGGAGCCACGGTTCTGGGCTCTCTCAATGAGCAGCGGCTGCTGGGACATCACTGTGACGTATCCATACTGGTAAAAGGTGAGTAAGGTGGAGATTTTTTATGATTTAATAAATTTTGCACAATTGTTTTTAACATCTCTCTTTGTCTGAACTAGGTCAAGCTTTTAAAGCCCACCGGGCTGTTTTGGCAGCCAGCAGCCTCTACTTTCGTGACCTCTTCAGCAGCTCAACCAAGACCCAGTTTGAACTGCCTTCCTCAGTCACACCTGCTTGCTTTGAGCAGATCCTCACATTCTGCTACACAGGGAAGCTAACAATGGCAGCGAGTGAACAACTGGTTGTCATGTACACTGCTGGCTACCTCCAGATTCAACACATAGTTGAAAGAGGCATGGACCTAATGTTCAAGGCAAACTCACCTCACTGTGACTCACAAACGGCAGGTTCCTTAGAAGAAACAGGATCGGAGCCGCAGAGTCCTCTTAATAACAGTATCAGCCTATCGGTGGCCAGCGTTTTGGGAACCCCAAGCTGGTCCACTTCATCCCTAATCTTGCCACAGCGTAAGATTAAATTAGAAGTGGGTGACCCAACACCAATTTCCACACCCTCAACACAAACCAAGATTTCAACCTCAGAGCTGGGGAGTCGGCTGGTGAGAGCTATCTATACTGCAGCCGGAGGGCCTTCTATTCCTGGTATGTCTGCTTTCCACTTTCAAGGAACCACTGGAGGTGGAGCAGGGGGTGGGGCGGGTGGAGGAACAGGTGCGGAAAGATCCAGCCCAGGAGAGTCAAGCCTTCCCACGACAGACAGCCCCACATCCTACCAGAATGATGATGAGGAGTTTGAGGAAGAGCCATATGACGGGATGTCAGAGGAGACCTATAATCAGATCTATGGACGTTCAGCTAACCCCTATGGGAGTGAGTAGAACAGCATATCAATCCTTCCAAGTCTTACTCTGCTTGCTATTACACATGTCCATTAGCAAAAAGGTGTTAATATTTTTATAAGAGAAATGCACAGATCACAGATTTTAGTGAGCGTTTTTTAATCACCACTTTGTAAAGTTTAAAAAAAGCCTTTCTGATTTCTCTTCAAGAACTCTAAGTTACAATAAATTCCTTTTTTTCTACTTTCTGCATAAATCGAAGCTTTAACTCTCTAAACAGTAAAATATTTATAATAAAATAAAACAATTATTTTTCTCATAAACAGTCCAGTTACAGAGCTTTTTCTCTCTGCATCAATTAAAATCTCTAAAATCTCCAAATAAAGTAAATCTTACAGAAAATGACACAGAGGTATCTGTACAAATAAGCACTCGTTACTATAAAATCAGTGTCTTAACTGTGGGATTTTCAAAAGACTGCCAGCAGTTCCTAATCCAGCATGTTCTGTGACAGAATTGAACTCTTAGGATAAAGCAAAGGAGCTTCTATGTGATATGTTCAGCTTCTTGTTATTTTGTTATCATCCATCCATCCATTTTCTATACCGCGTCTTCTGTACAGCATCACATGGGGAGCTTTTGCTCCAGCAGTCTAAGGGCGAGAGGCGGGGTACACACTGAACAGGTCGGCAGTCCGTCGCAGGGCAACACAGAGACACACAGGACAAACAACCATGCACACACTCATTCACACACAGGGGCAATTTAGAGAGACCAATTCACTTAACAGTAATGTTTTTGGTATATGGGAGGAAGCTAGAGTACGCAGAGAGAGCCCACGCATGCACATGGAGAGCAACCCAGGACTTTCTTGCTGCATCAGTGCTAACAACTGCGCCACTGTACGGCCCCAGCTGAGATAGCTTCAAAGAAAATACATTTTCCTTCCAGGAAGTTTATTCCACCTTTTATGCTTACGATTTTATTTTTAAACATCTTATTTATACTAAAAATAACTTTTCTTTCCGCAATAACAACTTCCACACCAAAGAGTGCTGTTGTCAGCATGAATTGTTAGCGGATAGGTTTAGAGCATACTCTTATGCAAAAACAAATCAGGTTTATTTAGTTTCCAATGGCAGATCACTGATCAGGACTGGTCCAACGTGAAATTGTCTGATTTTGGGCAACTAACCAATTTCTTGGTGCAAGAAGTCCTTAGCACTCAAACATTTAGAAGTTTTATATTAGAATCAGAATCAGAATCAGAATTCTTTATTTGTCATTGCTCCACATGGGTGCAACGAAATTTCCAAAAACCAGAACAAAACAGTGCAGGCAAGTAGTGCAAATTTAAGAAAATAAATACAAAAAAAAGTTTAAAAAAGGGCTGTGCGGTGGAAAACAGATATATATAATATATATATATATATATATATATATAATATATATATATATGTATATATATATTATATATATATATATATATATATACTATATTATATATATATAATATATACAGAATATTTACAGGTTTTTGCACGTTTCATAAATTATGTATCCTGCCCATCTTAGGAAACCAGGATGTTGTGCCTCCAGAGTTTGTGTGGGTTCTCCCATTTTAAAGATAGCCTTATGGTGTTAGGATCGGAGTGCATCATAACCTACAACACAGTCCTTATCGCAGCTACGCCAGCTGGTCACTTGGTAATGATTTTTTTACCTTAATTCCACATTGGTGCAGACGTCCCTATTTATGCAGGCATCCAATATGTTTAATTGTGTTTATAGTCACCTACAGGAAGCAGTTATGTGAGATACTCTCAAACATGGCATATGCGGCACAATCTCTCCATTAGTCTTTTTCACTCCGAAAGTAAAAAGGCATGCCAGGGGGTTTGTTAAACTGTGAAACTAGAGTTTCAGTAATTCATGAAATCACCTCTACCTGCAATCAGTCAGAGCACCGCAGGGTGACATTGTTGGATATTTGAGAACCATGCACCTCTTTTCTGTGTGTGAGTGTGTGTGTGTGCGTGTGTGTGTGTGTGTGCAGGCAGACGTATCTTCACATACACAAAGGGAAAAATCAGCTTTTTTTCAGTGTCTGCATGTGTTTTGAAAAATGTGCATTCGTTACAGCTATTCTCTCCCAATTTGCGTTTGTGCTCATATGCCTGCGAGTCATCGCAGAGGTTAGGGGGAAAAATCTAGGGTGGAAGAAACCCAGCTGTTTTAGTGTTTTACAACAGGTAACTGATGCAGCATCATTACTTATCTTATCTCAGCAGCCTGGATCATTCATTTCATTCAGGTGTGTTGTAAGAGACATGCATATAGCAGCTGCAGAATAGTGGCTACACGGGAATGGACCCCAGGATAGATTTACAGTACCACATAATTGTACATAATTGTAAAGTGGAATTCAGCCTCCCAGAGTCAATACCATGGAAAGCCACCTTTTGCTACAATTACAGCTGAAAGTCTTTTGGGGCTGTGGTCTTGCATCAGATTCTCAATCTGATTTAGTTCTGGACTTTGACTGGGCCAATCAAACACATTATTATACTTTGATATAAACCTTTCTATGGCGGCTCTGGCTGCATGTTTAGGGTTGTTATCCTGTTGGAAGGTGAACCTCTACCCCAGTCTCTAGTCTTTTGCAGGTTTTATTCCAGGATTGTCCTGCACTCAGCTCAATACATCTTCTCATCAATTCTTATCAACTTCTCTGTCCCTTCTGAAGAAACATATCTCCACAGCCACCACTATGTTTTAACACGGGGACAATGCACGGAGGGTGATGTACTGTATTAGTTTTCCATCACACATTTCGTTTTGCATTTAGGCCAAAAGTCCCCTATGTCCTGTACATTGCTTGTGGCAAACTGCAAACAGGATGTCTTATGACCTTCTTTCGATAGCAGCTTTAATCTTGCCAGTCTGTCATTCATGCCAGATTTACACAACTGCAGCTTCTCCAGAGTTACCATGGGGCTCTTGGCTGTTTCTCTCATGACTGCCCATCTTGACCGCCCTATCAGTTTAAGTATACGGACATGTCTTGGTAGATTTAAGCTGTTTACTCACTAACCTTCTCTAATAAACCTTTAAACAACCGCTGCATTTGTACTGAGATAATATTAGAAGACTGTGGACTCAAGCTGAAATTAGTTAAATTGGATGTCATACAGGGGGACTGAAGTAATTGGGGTGAATCGTTTTTCTTTTTTTTTTTGTGAAAAATGTTAAATTGTGAATCATGTTCCTTCTAATTTGCAATTATGCACCACTTTATGTTAATCCAGAACAGATAATCCAAATGAAATACAGTGAAGTTCATGTTTTGAATACTTTGACAAAGCACTGTAGTACAGCACACTGTTGAAAGCCTACATCAATGGTTCCTTTGTGTTTCTATTTATGTCTCAATTGTTGTTCCTGAAACATTTCTGTTTTTTTATGTTATTAGTCCAGGACAAGTCAGAGATGGCAGCGATGCCACTGGCCTTGGAGAATCGCAACTGTGTGCTCATCCGCAGGGACCTGGTGGCGTTGCCAGCAAGCCTCATAAGCCAGATAGGCTACCGCTGCCACCCTAAGCTCTACACCGAGGGAGACCCTGGCGAGAAGCTGGAATTGGTCGCTGGTAGGCATGCAAACACAAGCTTTTGTCACACAGTTTTAAAACATTGACATGCACAGCTAACATTAGGTTTGGAACACTGTTACACATAATTTGTATTTAAAATTCAATACTTCAAAATTGTATTTCACTGACTGAATTCACTCAAATTAATAAACTTAGGATGTTAGAGGGTTCCTTTACAGTAGAAAAGAAACAAATGGATCATGACTCGGAGAGCTTACCCCTACCTACCAAGCTGTCAGAGGTCATTTTCTGGTCATTGTTGTATTTGTATTTATTTGAACATTTTGATTTAATTACATATAGATGTCAACACATTTAAATTCAAATGTTGTAACTAATTGAGAACATTTTCACTAAAAACCTATCTGCACCTCTCCGTGACAAAAGTCAGGAGAGGGTCACAAAAGCGTAGTAGACATCAGTTTTTCCAGATTGTTTGCAGTGGTGGGTTTAATTCATGCTGTGGACTTGAACTGCCTGAAAGGACTAAAACAGAGCTGCAGCATTCATTTGTGGAGATTTAAGACTGTGGCAGATGGACAACCATCTCTGCAGATATCATCAATCAGAGCTTTATGGAAGGGTGACTGAGTAGAAGTCAGACTAAAGTAAAAAGCACATGACTGGCTGCGAGGAGTTTGCCAAATGGCCCCTACAGAGCTCTTTTTTTTCTCTTGCCGTTATGATGACACAAAAACTGAATAATGTTGCCTGACTGCCAGATATTGCTCTTAGCGATCAGTTGAGAAGACTCTCCGAATGGGCAGAGACCACTCAGGATGCAAGGACCATAGTGAAAAGATTTGTTTTTTCTTTAGCATTGAATAGTTTCAAGCAAAAGAATTGAGCCCTGATTCTTTACTTGCTATTTCCTGGGTGATGCAGATGATTAGCAAATTTTGGTTAGGTCCCCAAAAGTACTGGAGTTCAGAAAGTTATAACATGGTCAAAAAGATGGGTATTTTTGACCACATTTATCACTGCAAATACAGCTGCAATTCCTTGGGGGTCATTAGCTACAATCTTTTTACATTCTTCTTCGCATCTATGAACACTAATTTTCAAGTCTTGCCACCAATTTTTAATTGGATTTGGGTTCATTCTGACACTTCTTCATTCTAACACTGAATATGCTTTGATCTTAGCCATTCTGCCATTCTATTCTAGTTCTGGTCATGTGTTTTAGGGTTATTGTCCTGTTTTTTTGGGGTTTTTTTTGTCCTGTCTTAACTCTGTTTTGCAGCACCTAACAGGCTTTATTCTAGGATTGTCTTGTATTTAGTTCTATCCAGTTTTCAGTCATTTTAGCAGCTTAACTGTCACTGCTTACAGATAGCATCACCACTGCATGAAGCTGCCACCACCATGTTTCACCATGGGGATGGGGTGTTCAGGGCAATGTGTTTTTCTCCACATGTAGCATTTTACATATAGGCCAGAAAGTACCTTCTTCCACGTTTGCTGTGTCCCCTTAATGGTTCTCCTTCTTATAGCTTTCTTTCAGCAGTTGCTTTCTTGCCACTGTTCTAAAAAAGAACTCCTGAAGAGTTCTGAAAGCAATACATTACACTGGATTTTACTAAGGGGTACCAAAATAAAGTGGAAGAAATGAATAGAAATCCATGTCACACTTTTTTTTATTAGTAAAACATTTTGAAAACCTTGTTTTCTTCGATCCTCTTCACAATGTCGCATTATTTTGTTTTTTATCTCACATAAAAATCCCAACAAATCGCATTTAAATTTTGTGGTTGTACTGTTGCAAAATGTGAAATGGCTCAAGAGATATGAATACTTTTCCAATGCACTTTAAATGAGTATTGAAAAACCATTGTTGAACATTTATTTTAAGAGTATGTACTGAATGATTTTCCACTCGTTTCTTCATTTATAATGTTTGACCTGCTAATGATTGTTTGATTTCCTTAAAAATATGAGATGTAGTAGTGACTAACAGATGAACTGGTACAAAAAGTGAAAAGCCACGAAAAAAGAAACTGATTCTGATTGAGGCATTGTTCTCAGGAAACTATTTTCTGTCTATGCTCCTCAGGAACCCAGGTGTTCATGACACGAGGCCAACTTATGAACTGCCATCTGTGCGCGGGTATCAAACACAAAGTGTTGCTTCGCCGCCTCTTAGCCACATTCTTTGATAGGTGAGTGTAAAGCAAAGCACAAATAGGCAGTTATATTTCAAAAATTTGTATTCTTCTCTTAGATATGTGCTTGATTCCAGCACTGCTGCTGTTGTCACAAATCAACTTTCACACTCCATCTGTGGTCATGTTGTGCAATGCAGCTAGTCGAGTGTGTGCTTCTGTGTGTTCCCATGTGATTTACTGTATATGTTTGTTACTGATTCTGCCCCCTGGTGTTTACTGTGTATTCCTGTAGAAACACTCTAGCAAATAGCTGTGGGACAGGCATCCGCTCTTCTACAAGTGACCCAAGCAGAAAGCCCCTGGACAGCAGGGTCCTCAATGCTGTGAAACGTAGGTTTATTGTGCAATATCTGATGCATGTCATGTAATGGCTGCTGTCTCGCTAAGTGAAGATCGCTGTTTTCTCTTCTTTTACAGTCTACTGTCAAAACTTTAATCCTAACTTCAAAGAGAGTGAAATGAATGTGATCGCTGCTGACATGTGCACGAATGCAAGGCGGGTCCGCAAGAGATGGCTCCCTAAGATCAAGTCCATGCTGCCTGATGGCATGGAAGTGTATCGCGCTGGCATGGGTATGAGTGCTGCTGCTGCCGTTGGTCTGAACCTCGCCCTGGGTGCTCCTCAGTCAGGAGTGCCACTTTCCTTTGAGCACGATTTGAAGAGCCTAAAGCAAAGGTTGTATCCGGATCCCAAGGACCCTCTCAGGACTCATGTAGGCAGCCCCGGTTCAGGGGTGGCTGGAGCAGAAGCTGATGGTGAAGGTGAAGCAGCAGTCCAGGAGGATCAGGAAGAGGATGACGATGAAGCTGGATCGGAGGGTGTGGACCGATCACTGGGGGCACCAGTTTTGGTGTCGGTGGTCGGATCAGGAGATACGGCACCTGATCAGGGGGCAGAAAGTTTTGGACAAAATGTGAGGTTGAACGGACAGTGAATGTCCCTCTCATTGTTGCGAAATGTGTTTAACACTCACATTTTCTTCCCCTCCCTGTCTCATCCATCACCCTTTCTGCTCCTCTGTGCTTCCTTAACAGGGAAAGTTTGTTTTCCACACACAAAGCTGCACACGCAACTTTTATCAAACGTTGCATGCGCTCATGTGTGCTTGTGTATTTGCATACTTACATGTACATGTAGTGAAATTAAAACACAAGTAGTAAAAGTATACACAGGCATGGCATTAGTCAGTTCAGAGCATGAACCTTCTTGGATTCAAGTATGTATTTAGTTGTTGGGCTTCTGCAGCATTATTGCAAAGGTCAAACAGCAAAACAGCTGGCTGTAAGGCTTCATCTTATCACTGTGAAACCACCAAAAGCTGGTTTGCAGAAGTTTATTAGTTGCAGTGTAATCTTATTTCATAAAATAACTTGGAAAACTGTACATGAGAAACATAGCTCTCCAGCAAGACCTATTTAAATCACATTATTGTTCAGGAATATGCGTGAACATTACCAGTATTATAATTAAAGGTTATGTACTGTGAAAGCACCATTTAGAAAAAAAGAAACCCTTTCCTTTCTTTAACTTGTATTGCTTTGCCAGAGTATCTTACCCGCTGAACCTGTCCACATTTTGTGACATTAGAGCTATGAACTTCAGTGTATTTTATTTGGATGTTATGTGACAAACCAGCACAAAACAGTGCAGAAATGTGAAACAGAAAGAAAATGATACATGGTTCTCAAAATGTTTTACAAAATCAAAAATGTGTTCATCCCCCTCCCTTTACACAATACTTCTTAAGACCACCTTGCACTGCAATTTCAGTTGCAAGTCTTTTGGGGTATGTTTTTACTGGCTTTGCACATCAAAGAGTGAAATTATTTGCCACGTTTTTGTTTTTTTTTGGCAAAATATTGAGTCAGTCAGATTGGATGGAAGGCATTTTAAAGTCTTTGGTAAAGATTCTCCAGTGAATTTTGTCCTGGACCTTGGCCAGGCAATGCTAACAAATAACCACTGCAACACATAAATATACTTAGAATCAAAGTCATTCCATTGTAGCTCTGACTTCTTAACACTCTTTTATAAAGGCCAGATTTTTGAGTCCACAACCAATAACCTCCCAGTCAACATTACTTGATCTGTGGATCTCTGCAGCTCCTTCATGGTTACCATGGGCCTTTTGGTGGCTTCTCTTATTAATGCTCTCCTTGCCCACCCAGATATTTTAGGTAGATGGCCATGTCTTGGTGGGTCTACAGTTGTGTCATATTGTTTTTTTCAGACAATGGACTAACCAGTTCTCCTTGATATGTCCAAAGCTCAAGATATTAATTCATAATCTAATCCTGCTCTAAAAAATGTCACTGATTTTTCTGCCGTGTTCCTTGGTCTATGTCAAGCTGTTTGTTCACTAATGTTCTCCAACAAACCCCTGAAGCCTTCACAAAACAGCAGAACAGCTATAAAGTCTTCACAGAACAGCTGCACATATCTGATATGACATCACACATAGGTGGCCTCTGTTAACTAATTACGCACTTCAGAATGCAATTAGTTGCACTGAATTTTATTCAAGTGTGTCAGAGTAAAAGGTGTGAATATAAATCCACACCACACATTTTAAATTTTGTGTTTGAAAAAATGTTTTAAAACCATGGATCTCTTTCTTTTCACCTCTCAATCATACATAACTCTGTGCTGATCGATCACATAAACTCCCAATAAAATACATTGAAGTTTACAGTTATACCAGGTTAAAACATGGACAAGTTTCAGACGTATAAATTATTTTACAAGACACTGTATCGTGTCATCTTTATGATGAAAATTACAAAATGTTTTCTGCAAATACTGGTTTTCTCCATAGTCCTAAGAACAAATCAAAAAGAACAACAAATCTATCACATGTATTTGTTTATTTCTCATGCATATCTGACTGTGACATATCCGATTAGACTGTCAATGTTATGCCTGTGTCTGCTCCAGACCACACCTCCAAACCCACACAGTGGTACATGCAAATAAACGCACATGCATTTACCATTACATTTCTGTAATCCTAACCTTTAATGTCTGTACTGATGTAATCAAATTGCACACTGTCCAAAAAGATATGTTGCAGTGTTTTTTAACTCCAAAAATCACAGATTTCCTGGAGATACAGAAACATGAATAATAACATGAGATAATGTCAAGGCTTGTGTGCATTAATCCAAACAATGGATGGAAAGAATTGCTGAAGAAACCAGCAAAGCCACATCTCTGCATTGAAATAAGATAACAGCTACTATTGTCATGAGCTATGCCGTTAAAAGACCAGAAGCACTTACTCAGTTTCTTTCTGGAGAAAGGCCGCCAAATGTTACAAATGATCGCGATGTAACCCTGCTTTATCCAATTCTGGCACAGAATTAGCTTGAATTTATGGTTGTTGCTTTTTATTTGTATTAATTCTACAAAGTGTATTGTCCACCTAAACAGAGGAGAGTGAATATATGGAGTGCACTACACTGAAAAAAAAACAATGCCAGAGAGTACTGTTCCACCTTAATGTGGTGGTGTGATATGTACTGAGACTATGCTGTCCTGTTCCCATCCTGTTCTTTTTTTTGTTGTTGTTGTCGTTTTCACCTCTCTTATGGGGAAATGAGTTGGTAAGTAAATTATTTAAAGAAAACTTTTAAGAGCAAATTGCGCTGGTTTACTATGTTTGCACTTGAGAGAGTTAAAGGTGGGGAAGCTGAGGAGTCTGGAAAAGCGGAACCTGCAAAAGACTGCAAATTGCCACCACATTACCCTGATGACATACCCAATCAGACATTCTGTGGGCTTGGATAGAAACAACGGGTCTCTATTGATGGTGACTGTTTCTGTATTTTGTTGGTGGGGGATGAGGCCATGCATTTGTCATGCCTGTTTTCTCTTTTTGATGTCTGTTTTCATGCTTGTTGCCATTGCCATGCATAGGACCCAGTCCAAAGAGCCTTTCTTTTTTGTTTTTCTTTCCTGCATTAATTTAAAACAATGCATTGTTGAATGTTGCCCCTTGTTCTTTGCTTCCTGTGGGTATCAGTCAGCAGTCAAAGCACATTTAATCAAAAAAGTAGACCCTAAATTTTCATTTTTGTCAAAACTATTCTGAAAATGTGGTGATGGCATAACTGCGGTTAAGGAGATGCCCCCGGTATATTTGACATGTTATGTGTCGTTCCAGTGATGTAACACTTTAGAGGTTGGGCCAATTTTTTTCTCTGTCTTCTCCTACAAGTATATCTTTGTTCTTTAGGGTAAGGTTTTAGATGGCCCTGCATGTAAAAAACAAAGTCATGATTGCACTATAGTTTACAGTTTTTTATTTTATTTTTTCCTCTTTGGGAAGAACTGTAATCTGCCCCAGAGAAACCAGGGTTATGAATTGCCAAAATGATGGTTGAATGTAAGTTGTAGCATTGTTTTGGTGAGGGTCACAGTCTTTTTTTATGGTATAGTAAATTATTGAATCTCTTTGTTTATTATGTGGCTCCATTTTTTACATAAATTGCAGAAATAAAAAAAAACAACTTTAAAATAAACTTTACCGACAGAGATGTTTTTACCTAATTATTTTAAAATTGATGCAAACAAGTCTTCCAGTGTGGTGAAGCACAGGCAGCAGCTCCCTAATAAGTGTGAAACTGAGGGTTTTTTTCTGGTACTCCACAGGATTTGATCATTTTATGAATTAATTTAGATGGATCCAAAAAATAATGTGTTTATTTAATGGTGACATGACAAGATTCACTAGATTATATCATTAGTTTTTGTCTAATTTATTTGAAATAAATAAAAATATAGGAATTTGTCTGTTGAATTCACAATCTTAATGGCCTCTGGTTTTGTCAAGCAACTTAACTCTGTTAACATTATTAAGTAAATAATTAAAAATAAATAAGTTTACATTGCAACTTTAAAAGCATGCCATCTTAAATTTAAAACCTACCAGTATCCCGTAGTAAACTGGTTGAACTGGTCTAAAAGATACAGTGCATTAATTCTATATACTTCAATCTCCACTTTCACTATATATCTTTAAACAGAATGTTTTTATTACCCATTAAATCTTACAGAGTTTTAAGTACAGTTCTAATTAAAAGACAGCAGTAACTTTAAGGGCCCAGGAATATCTGATATACTCCATTGCGGTGATTAAACAAGTGTGAAGCAGTGCCTTAGACTGTGAATGTGGATCTGTGCCATAATTATTGTTCAGAAACAAACAAAACCAAGGATGCTGTACAGATTGGACTTTTCTCTTACTGAAATTGTATTCTAATCTTTAAAATTAAGACTCTAACAGATATGTTGACATACCCTAATTGACTTATTTTCTCATTTTCGAATGCAAAAACTGTACTCTGTTTACTAGAGTCACTGTGTTTATTTAGGCTTTTATTTAACAATAAAACTCATTCCTTATTAGACACCCTTACATGTTGAGCAAGACGGCAACCTATCGAAAAAATGTAAATAAAGTCAAATATTAATCCTGGTTAAATATGTACATCCGCTCTAATGCGTCTTCCTCTAAACCTCACCTTCGATCAGTTTGTTCACTTTTTAAATTAACTTTTAACTTTCTTCATAGCTTCTTGGGGTCTTTTCTTTTAATCATATTGTGCAGGGTAACCGACTGATGTTGCACTTTAAAATGAGAAATTCTCAGAGAATGTCATGGCTAACCTTTGAGAGAAGGAGCTCCATCAGAGGTGCTTAATAGAAAATAAAAATAAAGTAATGTTTATGATTTTACGTATTTCTTTGATGGAAACCAGTGTCATGTTTACTCCAAGCTCAAATGAGACACAGGATGGGGTTGTTGGCTGTGAAGAAACCATTTTTTCATTAATTTTTATTCCATGTTTTTTCTCCTTTTTTTTGCTCTTAGCTTCTAACTGTAAAAATAACGGGCACTGTAATTTTTTTGCTCCGCTGAAAGGTTAACCCTGAAAAATTATACACTGATATGCAAAAATTACACTTGTATAATACAATGCATGCCATTCAGATGTTCACCCTAACCCAATGAAACCTCTGATCTTTATCCACCCTGTATTTTATGCTGAATAACTGTTTTTACTGTTTGCAAGCAGAGACTTGAGTCGTCTTGCAGTCAACAGGGCTGTATTTTTTAATCATACACCCTGGCCTTTCATTGAATGTCTGCATAAAATGTAATCTTTTGCAATATCAACAGCAAAATACTGATTAAGAGTGGCATACATAGACTAAATACCCAGTTGAGTATGCATTTAAATCTTCAGAGACTAAGAAAAGAAATGCACTGAAAAGTTTGTACATGAATGCCTTTGTCCTCGAAGATGATGCCAGCACTTTAGAACTACTTAGAAAGGAGAAAAAACATCAAGGGTGACCAAGGCTACAGGCAACAGAGAAGGAGATGCAACTTTTAAAGCCATGTGTTCAGAGCGCTGACAATCAGAAAAGGGATGAGGCCCACAGTGCACTATGGGGGATGTGAAATGACTTGCTGTGCTTTTGCTATTTGCTTTTGTCTTTCAGCTTGTTTCAGTCTGTACTGGCTTACTTTCAGAATAAAGGGGCGGTGGTGTTAACTGCAGCTTTCTTGGTTTTATGTGTGTGTGTGTGTTTTCAACAAGGACTGATTCAAACCTTGGTGCTCAACGGGCAGAGCTGTCCTCAGTTGGCATGAACATTATCTGTCATTCTCTGGGCTTACTAGTAACCTGATGATGGACAACAATACAAATATTAGTTTTTTTTTATTAAAGGAAAATCTTATCATGCAACTGTATACTTTGATCATAGTCTTGTTCCTGACTATCAGCAGGGCTTGGCCCAGGCAAACTGGGATGAGGCTATTTTAGTGTTCATGCTTCTTCATAAAAGAGAAAAAAATGTTGAAATCTTTATGCGCCTTCTGACTCAAGCATCAATAATAGATACTGGAAATCCAAGTTGCCACTTTCGATGTTGCATAAGAATCTACCTTTCATTCCCATCAGCGTATTTGCTTTCATGGGTTTTAAGTTGTGTATTCTAAGAGTATCTCTTTTCTTTAAATGCAATACAAAAACATGTCTGCTTTCTAATAAAAAAAAGTCCTTACTTCACCGTGTACTGTCCTGAGCAACTTATTCATTTGTCTTTGTGTCTTTGTGTTCCAAGAGCTGAAAAGCTCTGCGTTTGGGAATCTGAATGTAGTGCTGACTCCATGAATCCTATGCACAAGAGAGAACCTTATAGAAATGTGTTTTGCAAGTTCTGATGTACTATAGATATGTACAATGCAAACGTGGCATTAAGGGGTTGGCAACAAAAAAAAATAGTCAATCCTCTGATTTGCTTGAAAATATTTTATAGAAAAAAAGAAATCTCCTATGAAGCAGTTTTCTTGATTTTTTTTTTTTTTAAGTTACCACTAGAGTGTAAGGAAGTATTTTGTAAAAATAAGGCTCTACCTTTTTAAACAATGTTTTAATTAAAAATACAAACTTTATAAAAGAAAGAAATGCACTTTTCTTCTCATTAAATTTTAAACATTTTCATAAGTAACGTGAGTAAATGAGTAAATGATCATTGTCTACTCCAACATCACATTTTGAAATATATATATATATATATATATATATACATATATATATATTCCCGGCCGGGGGTCTTTCTGCATGGAGTTTGCATGTTCTCCCCGTGCATGCGTGTGTTCTCACCAGGTACTCCGGCTTCCTCCCACAGTCCAAAGACTGTGGGAGGAAGTATAATATAATATAATATTATAATATTATATATTATGAGCATCTATCGAATATAGATAATATATATATAGTAATTATATAGTATTATATATTATATATATATTATATATATTATATTAATATTATGAATATTTTTTTTATATATATATATTATGTATATATTATATATATAATATATATATATATATATATGATATATATATATATATATTCTTCTAAACAATTATGTTTTTCTGAAACAACAAAGCAAAGCAAAATTGTCATTTTAAAAACCCACTTGCAGAGAGAGCAGTGGGTTGTCAAAAAATATAAAATGGCCAGTGCGGTGTTTTTGCTATAACATGTTTCACAATAAAACAACAGATTTAAATATTTACAGACGTTTCATTGGCGTTTGGAGAGCTATTTGGAAGACAATTAGCACATGTGTGAATTATAAAATAGGTCTTAGAGAAATACACCAACCTTAATAAAAAAAAAATATTACTTTGTTTTAAAAAATGTCAGGAGCTGCATTTAATCTAATATCATACAGTTTTAATAATGAAATTTTATTGTACTAATGTGTCAGTGATCCCTTTAATTTATTAATGTATTGATGCTTGTAGACCTGATCTGTATTTTGACAAAGTACCATACTTTGCTGGAGTAAATAAAGCAACAAGGTAAAACTGACATGAAATCCTAATTGCAGGATAAAATATATCTATATAAAAAAATACTAAATAAATAAATAAAAGGGCAAAATGTAAATACGCCCAAAAGTTGAACAACGGTGGTGAAAATATATATACAGAAATTACTGAATTTTTACATCTCAATTCTAGTGTGGCCTGAGCTAAATTATCTTTGTTCTCTGGCATCGACTTGCCATCCTAAGATCTTCCTTTACGGCAAATTTGCGCGCTGTGTGCTCAGCTGTATTGATGCTTCTCGCCTAAACTTTGTATCAGATACGGACTTTCAGGAATTAAACATATACCATACCTTTTCGGGAAAGGCAGTAGCTTCTGTTACTGAAAATGGGAGACGATACAGACTCCCCTCCCGAGAGGGAAATGAAGGTAAACTCTTGTGTTGACAGAGTAGCATGTGGAAGCTACTGCGTCAGTTTATTTTCTATGTTTGTGGCTAGCTTAGCCAGTAGCTCCTTGGTCAGTTTTAAAATTTGGTTTAGGTAGCCCTGGCATCCTAAATGTGTTTACTAAACTATAATAATAACTTTTGACGAAACAACAGTTGAATGGGGTTTATATAATATTAGTTTAAATGTTTCTCGAGTTCAATAAACAGTGGTTATTTTTTCGGTTTGTAGCTAGCTACGTAGGCTAGAACATTAGCACAATCTGGTGTCATTTTGAGGTTAACTTTGTAAAATAGTTATCCAGTTATTATTCAGTGATCAAAATCGTGTTATTATTTGCTCATTCGTAGACTCGTTGCAGTTTTATCTTGTGGTTGACCTTATTTAAATGATTAAACTTGTGTTGACCCGTTTCCTTCTACTGTTTTTATCTTGAAAGCATTAGTAAAAGCTCAAAATGGAAGCATTGATAATTGATGTATGTTGTTAGATTGTAAAAAAGCTGACAAAAAGATGAATCTTTAAGTACATAAAGTATGTTATAAAGCGTGATTCACTTATTTATATATTTTTTAATAATGCTCCAGGGTATTGCCACAACAACGCTGTGAAAGCAAAAAACAAAATTTCAGTGAACCCAGCTTTGTAACTGAAGATAAGCACAACGTTTTAGAAAAGATAAACAGCATTTTTGAAAACATAGCACCAAGACTTGAGGCTCAGTATCATAGATAAACCATCAGAATAGCATACATGCAGAAAGCTGGTCAGCATTTATAATCAGGGTTGGGTTGCACGATTTTCCCATTGATTATTGAAAAAGGGACAAATAAATATTGGTATTATTTGTCTTTTTTTTCCCCAAATGAAAAAACGTCTTAGTTGCATAAATATAATTGTAAAGCTGTATCTACCAGGGCTCTATGTATATTGGGAAATATCTGTATTCTGATTTCAAAACGGTTTGTTTAGGTACGAAATGGAAGTATGTAGTTGATACAGTGGCATATGTTTGCTGCCAATACCGGATCACTCATAAGTTGTTGTTTTTTTTGTAGGATTTTCAGTTTCGACAGATGAAGAAAGTACGAGTTTTTGAACCTGCTGAAGATTTGCCTAGAGACAGATCCAGTCTGCTTACTGTCTCAAACAAATACGGTTTGACATTTGTGGGCCTTGACCGAACATTCAAAGTATACTTAACTCAAAATATTCTTGCTGCTGATAAAGCTGATGGGGGCTCCTATGAAGTAGGTAAGAATATGACCACAAAAGTTTGATTCAACATTTTTTGTAATGTGTTCTGCCTGTCATATTGCTGTGGCGCTGAAACAGATTTTTATTGTCTTCTAGTAAAAGGGATACCAGCATTGGCGGAAGTGACTGGGGCCATGTCTTTGCACCATTTGGCTCTGAGTTGTGATGAACTCACTTTGTCAGTTTGTGGCACATCTGAGGAGGCCGGTTGGTCCATCATGTTTTATGATGTCCGAACCTTCGTAAACAAGGTAACTGCCTAAATTTATGTCTTTAGAATGCTAGTATTAGTTTTTCAGCTTTAACAAAGAACACTTTAATAAATCATTAAAGAAAAATAGAAGACCTGTGAGGTTGCAAAAGACTATTTTTATTTCTTACATTTACAAATATTCAGGCACACACTACCATAAGTAAAGTTGTGAGAAGCAAGTAAAACATGACATTTAAATATGAAGATATGTATTTAAAGTATTGATTTAAATTCTAGAATCTTCTATATTTTTTTCCAGGAAAAAGATGTTGTAGTCATTCATTTACTTACCTGTTTGTGGTCTTTTTTTGTCAGGCGAGACCGCAAAAGTCCCCATTCGCGTCTTTGCGGCCATCTGTGGCCTCTGATACTTTGGTTCAGGACCTAAAGTGGAACCCTGCTCAGCCGTCCATGTTGGCCGCCTGCTTGTCTGATGGCAGCATGATGATCCTTGAGGTTACAGACGGTGTCAAGATCCAGGCCCAGCGACCCGCTACCAGTGGTATCACCTGCAGTAAGTGTGGCTTATATATAATACACCTTTAATTCACTTCATACATCATTTGTACTTTTAGTTTGGCTCAATTGCTGTTTGGTTACTTTGTTCACTATAGTTGGCTGGAGTCCAAAAGGAAAACAGGTTGCTGTGGGAAAAATGGATGCCACAGTCTGTCAGTATACACCAGTAAGTAGATTTTATTTACAATAGTGAGATTGAATTTGTGTTTTTTGAAAAGTGAAACTGATTAGTTTGTATTACTCAAAAGGCTTTGGAAGAAAGGAAAGTCATCCCATGTCCACCTTTCTATACTTCTGATCAGCCAGTCAAAGGTAAGGAGACATTTACTGAATATGAAATGAATGTACCTACCCAGCTAGTCATCCTCTTACTGATAAAATATTAGTCCTGAATATTAACACATAGATGATAAAATGCTGCACAAGAAGCCTGTCAAATGTTTAGTTTTTCCCCAGATTACATTTTTCCATTTTTCTTCTTTTGAATTACATGATTTATAATGTAAACACATTGCATTTTGCCTAAAAAGTCCCTAAGCATCTGATTATATAAAATAATTTATAAAAAAAGAAAACAGCATTATTCCAGGTTATACAATGATTCCATTTTATTTGTCTAATTCAGCTATTCTGACCATCTGGTTTCGTGCTGCACTCTAAAAAAAATGTTGTTAAAATTGTAGCTCTGGACGTGCTATGGCTCCGAACACCTGTGTTTGCAGTGGCCTATGCTGCTGCAGACGGGTGTCTTCAGACCCCTCCTGAGCTGGTGCTGATCTCCCTCCCTGTGAGTACCACAAAACATCTGTTACCCACTTGATTCATTTAATAATATGTGTTTTTCTTTTTTCTTTAATTGCACATCTATAGTCCTCGATATGAAACCAATGTCGTTAGAAAACAACAGCATCACTTAAAACGCTAGCAGGGTCCATAGCAAAGCTCTGAACAACAGATTATTACATATTGAATATTGCACGTTTTTTTTAGGTGATCATGAAACCATTTCAGGATATTTGTTTGAATGATGGATGGCTCAGAACCTGTAATGTACACGTGATCATTTTTTATCCCTAGGCAGTTTTATATATTTATGAACAAATCACAGATTGGTGTCGCAGAACTTTACACCAAACAGTCAGAAGTTTTTGTTTATGTGTGACTTATAATTTGTAGCATGTGCTTAAATTCTCCAGAAAAAGGATGAGAAACAGGAGAACAAGTATCTGAACTTTGGTGACAGTGTTTATGGCAGCTGCACAGAGCGACAGCATCACTACTTCCTCAGTCACATAGAAGACTGGTAAGTGATAGGACCGTTAGGTTAGTATTAGGTTTATAATAAAATGTGTCACATTTTACTTAACTGCTCTTTGTAGAATTTTATTGTCGTGCTAAATTGATAGTTTCGCTTTGTCTTACTATGTTTTTAAAGGGATCTTGTGTTAGCTGCATCAGCAGCGTCTATTGAGGTCAGCGTGATTGCAAGACAAGATGACAAGGTAACTAGAAAAGAAATGGTATAAAGAAGACATGTTTTAATTCCCTGTTTTGAATACAGAGACAAATACAATTCCTTTTAAGCTCAACCCTTTCCTTCCTTTTCTATAGTAAAAAAAAATCTAATGCAGAGTATTGATCATCACCTCTTGATAAATGTGCTGAAATATAATGAAAACATGCAATAATATCTCAGTTTCCAGAAATATAGAGTCTGTATTATTTAAAAGGCTTGCGTAATGTCTGATGAAAGCACAGATGATTTATACTCTGTTCTCTGATGGGGTTTTTTTTTTTCAGATGTGGGAGGTTTGGATCCTAGAAGATGCTAGTAGAGCAGAACTTCCAGTGACTGAGTCGAATGACGACACTCTGCCTCTTGGCTTAGCTATAGACTACACAAGCCAGCAAGAGATCCAAATCAGTAAGTGTGTTTAGCTTTTACATTACTTCTTATCCTTGCTAAATCCTGAGCAGAAAGGATGCCAAGATATTAACTCAGGATTGTTTTGTCCAGATTGGTTTAGAATCGAACAAAAAAACTATATTACAAAAAACTGGTATTAAAGATAAATAATAATTGTGTGGCGTGCACCTCACCTCTATAACTGTAAAGTCAGCATACCGCGGTGTTATCAAACAGCTGCGAATGAAACATGACTAAATCAGCAGGAGATGAGCATCATCAAGGTGAGGCCCACATAGCTGCTTTCATTAGTCATTTTTAATGAGAAAAGACACAACTGATCTCTGAATGTTATCCTGTTAGTATAATAATAATTCAAGGAAAATTCTAAACTAAATGTTTTGTGTTGCTGCATTGCAGAATAACTGAGGTGTCAAATATACAGGATGTATGCTATCTAATTGTACAACTATTGAGTAGGTTGCAATTCCCTGACTTATGAAAATACATTCATGGCATTATTTGTCAGAAATTGCAAAACGTTTGGATCAGTATCTGTAACAAAGAAGAAAATCTGTATCTGGGCAACTCGACAAACATTGGTTTGAATTTCATGTTTGTCTTGAGGCTGCACAAAGCAACAATGGAGAAGAGAGCTCTGTAAACAAATAGACTTCCAGCAGAATCCGTCTCAAGACCGGCCTTTATCTACTGGAGGTCGACAGGGCAGGAAAGGCACCCAAACAAACAGAAAAAGTAACCACAGAAACAATGGCCATATACTAACAGGAAAAAAAGGAGAGGCACTGAGAATTTAGTGTGACGTCTCCCCTATTGTCTCATCATCACCCTAATATGACATACTTGGATGTAATAATCAGAAAGGAAAGTTTCAAGGCTGCTCTTAAAGGTGATGGTAGTGTCTGCCTCCTGAGGGTTTGTTTCACAAGAGACAAGTGGATCTATGACAGCTCTGCCATCTACTCCCATCTTAGAAACGTTGCAAGCTATTAACATTTGGTTGGATCTTAAATCATCCCTTGTGCTGGAGTCCATCGTCTCTTTGTTTCATCTGTGAAATGTTTTTGCTGAACACACCTCTATTGATCAGATGAAGCCGAAATCCATCAGGCTGCTTTGTGCACACAGCATCCTCTGCAGTGCTCCATTGCAGTGTGTGTAAAGAATAGTGATAAGCTTACTGTCTCAGTGCACCGTTTCATCCTAGCTGGTCCAGTCTGGCAGACATTCACGTAGAGTTGCCGTTGCTGTCTAGTCACATCTCTCTTTGTACACTTCAAGAACTTCTTCCCTGTCAAAGTAACATCGATTATGACATTTTTGTAAGCTCATGAAAATCTTGATTTGAAGGGAGCCATTAGGTAGGCAGAGCAAGAGGGGGGAGGTAACAGCAGAGTTATCGGGGGAGAATAAATGTACTCATTAAAATGGCTCAGACAAGCTATAGGACCAAAACAAACAACAAAGCCCAGACAATCCTAATGCTGAATACTAAAGAGGTTTACTGTGTTCGCTTTTCATCTTTTTCCCTGTTTTGCTTCCCAAATAGCTTAAAGTTGACTTTTGTAACCCCAACATTTGGATTTATTTATGACAATGTTTAAAGTATTCAGTGTATGTAGCATGCAAAATATAAGATGGCAAAAATGGTTTCGATTAGCCAATTGCAGACTTGCAGTGCCAAAGAGCAGTTATTGTTGTGATCTCCTGAGTACTATATTCTTTCCTGCTATTTCTGAAAGCAAAATTGTCAATGTTGACTGATGCATAATTAATATGGGTTATGAATCCTGAATTTTCATAATTTGATGTTGGTTTAGGCTTGATTTCTGACGTTTGGGCTGTAGCCACAATGCAAGATTTTTGTAAGTGTAGAGAAGTGGGTGTGAGGAGCAGAAAAGGTTTGAATGTTTGGCAAGAACAGAAATACAGTGGGCTGTATTTTACAAAAATCAAGCATCTTAAGAGTGTTCTTTAAGGATGACTGTTGAGTGCCTTTTTAAACTGAACGCAGGGCGAAAAGGAGCCAAGGTCGTGAGATGAGTGTGCTGCTAACATGCTGCATTTGTGAGCAAATGCTCTCATGAATATTACACTTAAAGTGACAAACAGCACAAAAAACACCTCTTACTTTCTCTTGTATATGTGATTAGTGTAAAGTGCAAATAATTTCTCTGGAGAATCTATATAAGTGTCTGGCGTTGATTAGATCTTTAAATTATAGACACTTTACAGTCTCTTGCCAACAGCTATAAAGACTCCTTAATTAGTGAAAGGATGCTAAATATACGAGGGTTGACAAGATAGAGTGCACTGCATGTTTCTGAGTTTCTGTTTAATAAATGTTTGATTATTTTTGTCAAATTAAAGCTATACATTTCGTAAAGCAAAGAGTAATACCATTCTCTACCTTCCCAAAGCTGACGAGAAGACCTTGCCTCCAGCACCTACAATGCTAATGCTGTCCACAGAGGGATTACTCTGCCCGTTTGCTCTTCTCAACCTGAATCCTGGGGTTAAGCAGCTAGTCTCACCAGCCACTCCCCTCACCTTGGAAGGAGAAAGACAGCCAAAGCCGGGTAAGACATTTTGGAAACTGGATGGATCCGTCTTTTTTTCACTGGCCATATAATGTACGAAATGGGTTGAAACTGAAATTTGTACCAGCCAATCAAAACATTTTCCAAGCTGTTGTTTTAGGTGGTTTCAAAGATCAAGACCCCTGATCAAATTAAAGTAATTTATCTCTTGCTGACAGATATTAACACAATTCCTTATCATAAGCATGAATGGATCATAGAAAATTGCGTTAAATTGTCACTTGTCACATTCGCTTAGATTCAATTTATTTTTTTTACATTAAGAGAGGAATGTCTTCTACAGATTTAAACATCAATCTTACAACTTCAGGTAAAGGGCATGTGAAATACATTGTGAACAGAACGTTGACTGGTTGTTCTCATCCAAAATCAGCCTGTCAGGTTATCACTACTGTTTTTTAACCACAGAATCATCCCATGGCTCCTCTTGAGAAGGTTTGGTGGTTTCTGCCGACAGCTTCACACCAGGAATGTGACGCTGCATTACTATTCAGGTTGTTTTCTGCTGATGATGGCGTTAGCAGCTGCTTAGAGTCTGTTGTCCCCAACAGATCAGTTGTAGAAACTGAACATTGTTCTCCTTTTCAAGTAGCAAATTTCCACTCTTGGTTTGCAAAACTATATTAAAGCCTGCTGTGCTGCCTCTACAGGTAATCAGCAAATATTATAACCACACTTATTTTGCAATGGACACCTATGAGTATAAAGAAAGAGGGCTAAAGTTGGTCCCCACAAGTAGTGAGCCCCAGTAGAGGCGCTCCAGTCAGGGTTTTTGGGCCCCAGCGTGATCCATATATCTGAATTTAAATATCTTCTAATATCGGTGTTTTCCCATCCAGAGTATTTTACACCGCCAGGTGTAATGTTTAGACCAAGGCTGTTCCAATCTGGATTTTTTTGTCCCTGATACCGACCCGAGTCATTCTAACTTGGACAACGGCCGATATGGAGTCAGGAGTGATTGCTGCAAAGTCAGGTGACTCAGTTCAGTTGGCTGGGTTTCATTAGACAGAGAAGCTTTCACCAACTAGGACTGAACTGAACATTTTTTAGCCTAAATTTCCACAATACAATTGCAGCAACATATAGCTACGGCGTTTGGAATGATGGATGAATCAGTGGCCTCAGCCTATTATCAAATCCAAAAATCATGTCTGTATCGGGTCCAATACCATTATTGGATTTAGTCGGTCCCATCTCTAAACTCCACAGTTGGGTTTAGTCAGATTAGTCCTTCATGAAATTTATCCAAACCTATTTAACACAACTGTTTTTTTTTTTGGACAGAAAGTGTACAAAAAGAAATTAAAGTTTGAGTCTTAGGTTAAATATTAAATTGAATATAAAAGTTTTGAGGTGCAAATATCTGGTTCTACTTGTGATGAGATCCACTACAAGTGATTTTCTTTTCTGTACACAGGTTCCTTGGCAACCCAACCAGCCAAAGCTGCCCCCTCAGCTGTATCTGCTCCACCAGCATTCCCAAACATCGCTCTTACAGCGGTTTCTTCAACTTCATCTGCTCCTGCTGCGCCATCCCCTGCTGTCCCGTTCAGCTTCGTTCCAACAGCTCCTGTGTCGTCCTCTTCATTTACTTTCTCAGTTCCAACCACCTATTCCACCACCGCCGCCCAACCAGCATTCTCCCTTGGGGGATCTGGACCTTTTGGCTTAGGATCCTCAAGCTTTTCTTTTGCTTCTAAACCTCCCTCTGAAACTCCCTCTGCTCCTTCAGCATTTTCATTCAGCACCCCTTCCATGAAACCCGCAGCGGTACCAGCACTAGCCCTGGCTCCAGCTCCAACACCTCAGAGCCTTGCTCCTGCCTCCCTTCCTGCTGTCAAACTAAATCTAAATGACAGGTACACAACTGCTTTGTTCTACTTATTCTTATATTGAACTATTTGTTTTTACATTTAGGCTTGAATATACAGATGCACAAAAGTTATTTTTTATTTCATTAGGTTTTCATCAGTGGAGAGTCCGGCACCAGCTTTTTCCTTTAATTCCACACTTCCCAAAGTTGCTGTTTCTAGTTCTGGTACAGCAAGCACCCTGTCGCTCCCAGCCGCCAAGCCTCCAGTTGTATTAAGTAAGGAGATCAACTATATATGTGTTTCTAAAAAGGATTTTTGTGAAATTAAAATCACTGTTCTGCTGGCAGGGGTCTTTGTTTTTATATATGAATTGTTTTCTCAGCCCCGGTGCGCCCAGTTCAGACAGGCACACCTCCCACAGCTGTCCAGAAACCTGCTCCTGCCACACAAGGGCGTCCCCAACCTCCACAGGTCTGTTCTTTTTTGTTGTAAAAATACTGTACTTCCCAGATTTCATATTTTACCTAAAATTAAGTCATTTTGATTTGACTAAATGTTTTGTAGACCCAACAGTGTTGTTTTTTGGACTGTGGCATAAAGCCGGAGTACTCGGGTACCCCTTTTCCACCAATGCGGTTCGGAGCCCCTTCCGGTTCCCGAATGTGATTTTGAAATGTTGATGCGTGTTTTCACCAACGAAAAGAGGTTCCAAAGTGTGAACTCTGGTTCAACTCGGGCACCGCACAATACTTGGTTCTACTGCGCGAACCATAACGTCACCGTGCGCGGGTCGAAGCTGCAGACAATAGAAGCAACAAGTACAGCAGTAAAGATGGAGAACGTACCTTCTAAACATTATTTATGTTTGTAAAAGCACACTAAACATGCACTGTATAACTAATTGTTTCTGTTACACTCGGGGATGCTGAACATGTGTGTCAGGCCGTGGCAAAACCATGAACAAATCTACCCGGGGTCATTGTAAGTTTTTTACAGATCCTGAAAGAGTGGAGTCTATAATCTTTCCAATGATGTCAAACTTATGGAAATCGAAAAAGAATTGAAGACGATATGACCATTTAAATGTCGGCACTCTCCAAAGTACTTTAAGGAGAAAACAGGCTTCAAAGTTTTGTTAGAATCACCCTGGAAGCTGGGCGGTAAAAAAAAAAACGGTAATTTGAATAAATGAAGCTCCAATGACTCATTGAACTCGCAGCACTATTTTTCTATGTAAAGATAATTTACAGCACTGCATTACAATAAATGTGCATTTAACAATCATCTTTCAACTGTCCAAAAAATTAAAATACCAAATTTGACGTTGGCACACAAACAAGAAAAACTAAGTAAAAAACTTAGCACTAAACACTTGACATGTACAAAATTAAAAAAATGTCAGCTGTTTAAGTTTTTTTTATTTATTTCTGCATGTTATTTGTGTCTGCAAATTGCATCATGACTGCAACTTGGTCTGAAATTAACATGTTGATACATTGTTATTCTTATTCTTTCTAATTGTTCTTTTTGTTTTGTAAAGTTTATAAACTTTTCAAATAAAGTGTTGTATGGTCCATTTTAAAATGCAAAGAAATCAAACCATAGAGAGCTATGGGCCAGTAGTTTACAACTTTTGAATAGGTATTTCTGAACAGGGGAAACAAAGGAACTATTTCTCTCAGCTTTTGTGAACTTGTCTGCTTCGCTGAAAATAAATGATTTATTTTCAATATGATGCATCATAATAGCTTTTTTTAAGGTGTCAAACTCACCCTATGAGAAACTGAAAGGTATGCCTGCAGACTCTGATCCCTCCCATTAAATAAGTTGTCCTGGCATGTACTCTTTTCGTGGGTGTCTTCTTGGTGGATGTTGTCATCGCTGAAGTTTCAACTGTACCCCGGTTTGCTTCAAGATGTCCAATGATTCTCATGTGTCCCAAGAATTCTCCTTTCTTCCTCCGTAGCATTTACAGTCAAATTTACAGATCTTCTCCGTTTTGCTGTCTTTGTCTTCTTCAAATGTTGGGATGGCAATAGCTTCTGATATCTTATGTTCTAGCTCCTCTGCCGCCAGTCTAAAGCTTTCGTCGTCGTCCTCGTCTTGGGTTAACGTCAGCTGCAAACTAGGAAAGTTCTCTAAAGTTATGCTGCACTATCATCAATTTATTCCACTTCATCTCCTGATTCAGAATCTGAAGGGTTTTACCTCCCCGATATGCAGATGCAGACCGGCTGGGTTTTATGCTGAAAACAGGCCGAGTTTAAACACAAAATCGTATGTTTTTAAACCTCTGATTTAGAGCACTGTGTAGTTAGTTCATAACTTTTTTTTAACCATTTTGCAATAAAATGCAAATCAGTCTTTTCTCATAAATGGATGGTTTTCCTCTTTTTCGCCGTTTGCGCTCTGCCGACTTGTTCCTACTTTGAAAGATTGTACACACCATTGTTCTTGCACAAAGTCGGCGTCTCCTTTTCTGTAATTACCATAGTTTATGAATGCTCTCATTTTGAACGAAGGACGACAGTACCTTCAGCGGAAAAACACTAGGAGAGAACCTGCGCATTTACAGGACCCTCTTACTGCAACAGTGCTTCCAATTGTGCCACCGTTTTTAAATATTTAGTTTAATAACTTGCTTTTAGCCAGCTGACTCCCCCCCCCCCCCCGTTTCACTCTGTTTTACACAGGAGAAAACTCCCATCACTGCTGCCCTTTTACTAGCATCACATCTTGTTTTCTGGTTTTTAAAGGAAAACGTAAAACAAACAAAAAACTGAACAGGCAGGGATGTGATTTTTAACACAATCTTTAGTCCCTCTTATCGCTCCATTTATGATCAGTGAAGTGATTAAGTAAAAGTTAAATCATCAGCAAACTGAGAAGATTTAGCTATTGCAGAACCTTGATTTCACTGGTAGCCACTAGCACCAAAGTGAGGCTGTCAGTAATGTCTGATAAATATTTTTTATTCGAACGGCACTGAAGGTAAATAATCATTTCTTGATTTTATTCAGGCAACCTTAAGCATGAAGACCCTGGAGAAGCAGCTACATCAGAAGAAAGAATCTGATCCCATTATGACTGGTATTTTGGAGGAGGTAAGACGCATCACCCTGTCAACACTGACATGTTTTAGGGTTTACTTATTTATTAGTGACATTGTTGTTGCCTAAACAATTGAGGCAACTCTTTAAAGTTCCAACTTGGCCTGATTTTATAACAGGAACGTTAAGTGGAGCTAATCACTTGCTAAAAAAAATAGGTTACCCTTCATATTTATATAATGATTACATTAAATAGTCTGTAACTGCCTGTTGGTATGTCAGTAAACAATCATGAGATGCTGACAAAGCTTTCAAAAGTACGACCCATTCAGAATGTTGAGCGGCCTGGCGCTCAAAACACTGATTGTTATGTCAACTGTATTAGATAGAAAACACCCTACGCCTCATGATAAATCTGCAGTTGTTGTTTTTGAAATAAATTACTACAATTGTTGTTGACAGATGCTCCACACTGGACTGATAAAGCAACCATAAACTGTCCATGATTTAAAGGTTGAAAGGGTTATTTGCACATATGTAGTAAAAGTGCATGGATACATAGCCACCCCCCACTTCATGTCCACCTTTCAGTCACGGAAAAAATGTCAGGCTCAGGATTTTTTTCCACTATCAGCCCTGTTAGTGTGATTGGAATTTTATGACCATGGTTTGATACAAAGTCCACGGCATGAAACCAACAAGGTTAAATAGACCAAAGATGAGTGCTCAAATATCCAGCAACCTGCTAAAAGACATTTAACTGAGGGTAGATGTAGATATTCAGGCCTGTATGTATAATTTTAAAAATGTGATTAGAAAAATGATTAGAAAAAATCTGCAATAAATGTAAACTTCTGCACCTTATTTTTAAAATGGGTTGAAGCTGTATGTCACGTCATCATTCCCCCTTTAAAAAAGAAAAATGGCTTAAGTACATCGGAAAATATTTAAAATGAATGTAAAATTCACGTCGAAGATGAGCATAGGTATACTTCTAAAAGGATTATAGATCCTTGAGAAATGTTTCTAAATAGTTTACGCTGGTCAGTAACATTATCTGGTTTGATCCGAAAAATCTGACAAAGTCATGTAGCAAAGTTGGTAACAAATCCAGGACATTATATGGCAAACACAACTGAAAACTACTTATGTTATCTATGATTTTTGTGATTTCAGCCTTTAACTTTCATAAACTAAGCAGTAATGCAAACAATCTGCTTATAAAGGGGTTGTAAATATTTCATCATAGCGATGTATGATATAAAGACATTGGATTAAGATAACATGTTCCAAAACTGCTCTAAAAAACTAGCTTTTTGACTTGCCATCAGATTGCACACTTCCAGAAGGAGTTGGACGACCTTAAGGCGCGCAGCGCTAAAGCCGACTTTAAGGTTGGTACTAACGACGAGATGAGGGGCCTAAGAAAAGAATCAGAAGATCTCCACATCTTCACCCTGGAAATAAAGGAAACTACAGAGGTAACACCATGTTTAACAACAATTATTGCTCAGAAACAGCTTGAGTGGACCTGAAGACACAGGGTTCTAGTACAAAGTTTTTACTCAAAAACAAAATGACTAGGTATTATAGTTATTTTTGATTTTGCTTTTGAAGGAAATGTTTTAAGTGAATTCTTTGTTCTACTCTTTTCATGTGATGTAGAAAAATAAATTCAAAGCGTATTGTAACAGGTGCTGCAAGCAGCTAAAAGATCCCTTCTTGTGTTGTTATGTCTTCTTCTGTTTTCATAACTTTATTTTACACAAACTAAGCGAATATCAAGAAAAACCTTTCTACCTGTCATTAATTCCTTTCTTCCTTCTGATTTGAAAGTCTCTCCACGGGGACATTGGCACGCTGAAGACCACTTTACTGGAGGGTTTTGCCGGGGCAGAGGAAGCCAAAACACAGAGTGAGCTGAGCAGAGACAAACATTACAGACAGCTGCTGTACAAAAAACCTCTGGATCCACGCAGTGAAGACCAGCTCAAGGTGAGATGTGGAAAAAGATATAAACCGCAGTTGCAGTTATAACTAGTACTAACGAGTCCTGTAAATAAAATAACCTGCATACCCCTAAAAATGTTGTGGATTTGTTGTGTTTTTTTCTAACTCAGGAGATTCACAGACTTTACCAGTATGTCACATTTGCGGTGGAAGATGTTAATGACGTCTTAGATGTGGAATGGGAAAAACACCTGGAGAAGAAGAAGAAGCAGAAGTGAGTCTAAAGCATTAGAGAAAACCCCACCAGCATTTTAAATCTCTAGAAACTGAGACTATTGTCTTTGCACATCGTTCCTTGACAGACACATGGTCGTTCCTGGGCGTGAGGGTCTGTTCACTACACTTTCCAACAACCTGTACATCATCAACCAGCAAAAGAACCGACTGGACCAGCTTGTTCAGGAACTCGCATCATTGCGCCTTTACAGTAAAAATGCTGCTCCTGCTATTGACCAGAACATTGCAACTGGAACTGGGTAAATAAAGGGTTTGGCTAGAGAATTATGCATGTATTTAGAATATATAATACGTACTCCATCATCTTAGTTCCATACTTCCATAAATGCAATAATAGAAATGTTTTTACTTCCAGACTGCCCTCACTGTCCAGTGTCTGAAGATGCAAATAAGATATAAATACAGATTTCTAAAAATAACTTGGTGTTATCCAAGGTGTATTTTTACACCCTGGACCCTTGGGCAGGGTCACCATACTGCTTTTTGTCCATAAATTTGTTATAAAAATAGTCTCAGATGAGCAGATCCTTGCTGTCTTTGTTTGTTATGATTTTTTTTTGCATTTTACCCTAAATTTCAGATGAAACTGCTCTGATTCTGATAGTTTGCCTTTGTTGTCAGATTGCAAATAAGGTCTAAAATTTGGACAAACAAATTACTTGCTGGAAATTACTTTTCCGCCATGTTTTCAGTTCATGCAATGAAGACCAAAATTATATATTTTATATAAATGCATTAAATGTAATGATTTTGATTTAAAATAATTTTGATTGATGGAAAAAGAAAAGTGTTTTACCTTCTTACATCAGAAATATAATGCTTTTAGGCTGTAACTAAAAAGATTTGTCTAATTTATTGGTTTCGTAGTTTTGAAAGTGAGCTTGAGAGTTTAAAGGATGCACTCCTGAAAGCCAGGCTGGATGCTGCTCCTCCGAAGACCAAAGCCAAAGCTCCAGGTATTCACAATGCTTTATTATAAAGTCATGAAGAATCTTTAAAGATTTTAAAACATTTACATTATATGTTTTTTTTTTGCAGTCAAGATCTCACCAGTGAAACAGTCCCAACTTCGCAATTTCCTCTCAAAGGGACAGATGCCTCCTGTGCGCTCCACTGCACCAGGTAGTACATTTTAAAGCCGTATACAACTTTAAAATGTCTTTGTTTCGTCATATATGTTAAACTGCGAACAAACACTCAGATGCACTGTAAATAGAAATAAATAATCTTCAAGCATGTCGACAAGTAGATTAGATAAATCTTTTTTTTTTCCCCCCCTTTGCAGCCAACTTGTCTCGTTCAGCATTCCTTTCCCCACAATACTACGAGGACCTGGATGATGCAAGCTCAACTTCTTCCCTGTCCCAGTCCTTGGAGCCTCACCTATCTCACTTGGACCAGGAAGAGGTAGAACTACAACCACTACAGCCCCCACCTGTGATGGTGTTATCTACTCCTCGCCACCCCACAGTTGTGAGGACCCCGTCTATTCAACCAGGCTTTGGAGGTATTCAGTCCACCCCTCTACCAAAAATTCAGTCAGCACCAACTCTGGGATTTGGACTCAGCCCCATTTCTAGTCCTGGTAAGGTAGCCTAATAATCAGATAGAAATCATTTACTTCAAATTGTGACAACAAATATTTGTGAAACATAATAAACCAGATATTTTATAGTTTTTCATCTTTTTATATAAAAAATAATTTGCCTTCCTTTGTGCTGCTTTTCTTTTTTAGTTCCAGCCAATAGGATCAATCTCAGTGGGGCTGAAAGCACTGCTCTTGCCACAAAGACAGTAAAACATGGCGCTCCTCCTACAGAGAGAACTGTTCCTGTCACCATTTCTGCCCAGCAGGCTGCAGCCAATGCAGCTATGCGTAGACAAATGGCAAATCAGAAGACTGGTAGGAGAAACCTCTTATATTGGTGTCTTAACATCTTTAATCCAGTTCAATCCAGTTCAAAAGTTCAAAGTTAGATTCTGTACAGCTCTGCTTCCAGATTTCATAACGGCCTTTATTTAAATATGTTTTGGTTTACCTCAAAACTGTTTTTGTTGTCTGAGATTTCTTTCTCTGTGATCTGAACCACTCATCCTACTATTAAGTTTCTGTTTTTGAGCCAAGCTTTTCCTCTTGGACACACTGCTTGTTAGAAAACTGAATTCGCAGGCAAAATCTTTAGAAGATTTTACTGTACATGTATGAAGTATGTAGCATTTTCTGATGACCGGTTTACCAGCGTTATTAGAGTTTAATCGGTTTTCAAGGGTAGACACATCAGACCCAAACAGAAGAGCAGAAACACCATTAATGTTGAAGCTATTAACACGTAATCTAGGACATTGTTGGTGTTGGGCAAGGATTTTGGTGGAGATTCTAAAATTAAGTGGTTTAAATCCTGCTTAGATTTAATTCTATTCAAAATCAATGCCTTTTTGCTTGGAACATTGAATATCTTCCAGTGGAACGCTGAGGGATAGAAGAGTTTCTACTGAATGTGAAATCTTGTTTTATATCGTATCGCAATACCTTTAGTAAATCACCAGAGGGAGACAACAGCTTGTAGACAAAAGAAGCCCCAGACCACAACATATGGCACTCCTTTGCAGTAACATTTCAGTTATTTAATTCCATCTTTCTGATTTGTCCTGTTTAAATAGAAACACCGTACGGACCTTCATCCTGTAAATTGCTCCAATGCTTTCTGTCTTCCAGCTCCTGTTAGTAGTTCCTTGTCAGAGTCCACCTTAAAGACCGTTCCTCAGGTGGTCAATGTTCAAGAGCTCAAGGAAAAAGGGCCGCCTGTTCCGGTTACGTCAATAATCAGGTAGACGCAAATAATTTACACCACATATACCTTGAAAACCTGCTGGCATCACAGGAAGATATTAGTTGTCCATATCTCCTGCTTATTATCTGCCAAACATGATGAGGTGTCGTAAAACACATAATGGTAGCAGATGGAAGATGCTGAATATCATGCAGTAAAATTATTCTCCCTTTTATAATTATTAGTGTTGTGCTTCATATTGAAAAGCCCTTTTTCTTTATTAGGTCTAATCCTGAATTATGAGTAAGGGGTAGGTAATATTGGTCGCATAGCATAATTAGACTCGTGGCAAAAAAATATCAATCAGTTTTACTTTGTTTGCAGACATTTAAAAAGAAAACATCATTGAATCACCGTTTATTTTCCATTTCTTAAACAAATACCTGCAGGAGTCCAATTTATTAATGAGTCTGCAGTTAAAAGAGAGTATTTACAGAAATTATCGAGCTGTTGCAGCCAGCTGATTGACAGGCCCCAGCAAGAGAGCGGTTAGCTGAAAACAAATGGATGGGGTTTAAAACCTGTGCAAGAAGGAAAAACAACTCTGAGTGTGACAAAAGATATTGGTTGTTCCCAATCAGCAGCGTCTAAAAACTTTGTACAGAAAATGGTAAACAGAAAGGGAATGTTGCAAAAGGGGAGGAGCAATGAAAAAAATCTAAACCTCGGGTTTGAAAACTTAAAGCAGTATGATTAGAAAATATAAAATAAAGAACAAAAGAAATAAAAGACAAACAGGCAGATAATGGAGTCACTTGTACTGTAAGAAATCTGTTAAAGGAAATTAAATTATTTGCAGAAAATGTAAATGTTAAAGAGTCACTGCCATTAGGTCCTTTACCATCTATCATCCCATATTTGTCTTTATTTATTTATCTTCCTAATCTGATGATGCGTATGTTAAAGAATAAATAAATAAAAGCAACACATCTGTGATTTCTTTTTGTTGGGTACGAAGTAGAAAAGTGTAGCATCTTAGTGTAGCGGTTAGTGAAATGGGTTGACCTTTGGACAGTTTTAAAGCTTGATTGTTAACAATCTATTCATGAGCAGAATTTAGTTATTGAATCAAACTATAAACTTAGAAACTGTTCATTGTCAGTGGGAAATTATTTTGCTTTTCTTAACTTGAAAAGAGACAAACAGTTTTTGTGCTGACTTTAACCAAGCAAACTGTGGAGAAAGGCTGTATTTTGTTTGCTATTGAAATGTTTCATTTACAAAATGCAGCTCAGGAACATATTTGTGTTTAAGCATTTCCTCCCATGTTCTGTTTGTCTTCCCCAGCTCCTCGGTGCCAGATCTCACAAATCAGGCGTTTGCCAACCAGGTCAAACGAGTGAGTCTAAGCTGCATTCATCCCACAACTTCACATCTGTTTTTCCCAATAGAATACCTCATTTCAGTCACTCAAAGTATGTTTAAATTGAACTGCTTTTCAGGTAAATAAATAACTTGGTCTAAAAATACTTCAGAAATATTCAAACTCATAGCCAGAAAGAAGTGGCTTCGTTATATTTTTCTGAGTTTGCAAAAAGTAAATTCAAGCTTGTTTAGTATTTCTGAATCTGTGCCCTTGTACCTATAAACATCTTTAAATGTGCAAAAATCCTCAGATTGCTCACAGTTTTGCAGCTAAAGCAGTTTAACTGCGTAGGTGGGAAATTCCTCAGGTTTCTCTAATATTGATGCTACAAATTGCTTTTGGTTGACACAGAGGACCCTCACACAAAACCTGTTCCTGTACATCCCCAAAATAACCTTAACAAGAAAAATCCAAGCACTGAGCTCTTTTTTTTGTTGTTGTTGTACATGCATACTATTTTTATTACCCTGCATCTGCCTTAACATGATGTTTTTAAGCTTTAACAGTAGTGTCTCTGTAGACTACCACCTCGGGAATGCCAAAGATGTCAACTGAAAGTACGTTTGCTCTCCAGCCTGGCTTTGTTTTTGGTAACTATTGTTTAATTATTTTGTATGATCATGTACAAAGTGCAGTCTCATTACTCGTCCAAAATAATATCAGCCCACAGTTTATATTTGTATCCCATATTCATTGTCTTAATCTTGAGCAATGTTAGATTTCAGTTCCTGCTCATAATCCTTGGTTGCTTTGATAGCTTTTTACTAACTTCATAAACTTTGTCCTGAAGGTCTGCCATCCAAAACAGATGTTTCTGTTGTTCCTACTAGTTCTGTGGAGCAAAGCAACAGCAAGCCATTCTCCTTCACATCAGGGTGAGTTAACTCCACCAAGGAGAAAAAGCTGCCTGAGATCTACTGCTGTCTTGTTGAATAGTATATTTCAGTTATATGAAAGTAATGTAAAAAAATACAGATTGTTTACACTGTGATTTTTTATTTTTTTTTTAATAAGTAATAATTTAACAGAGTTGTAATCACATTTCTTTGTTACATTGCAACTTTGTTGCTTTTGCAGGTCAACAGGTTTCAGTTTTACTTCTGCCTCACAAGCAGCCGGAATGACACAAGGTAAAACCCTTTCAGTGGCTTCGTACCAACACAGTTATAGAATCGTTTGACATGTCATCAAAGTTTCAATTGTTTCTCCTTTTATTTCCCAGCAGTTAAGGATGCCAGTAAATTCTCTTTTGGTGGAAATGGCAAGGTGGTGTTTGGTCAGACTGGAGAAGATACTTTCTCTCTAACCCCAAAGTCCATGTCCTCTGGTATTGGCACTGGGTCTCCCACTCTGAGTTTAAGCGCATCAGGCGAAACAGCCAAACACAGCTCCACCTCCACAGCCTTCAGGACTGAGCCACAGCTACCAAAGACCTCTGGAGGAGAAACTCTCGGCAGTTTTTCTGGACTGCGTGTTGGCCAAGGAGAAGAGGTCAAAGCTTCTGTAACAAAGCCAGCTGCTGCGTTTACCTTTGCCGAAACTGGACTTGGCAAAGGAGTACAGTCCTTTAGCTTTGGGTCAGGTCTCCAAACGTCTGCGGAAGACTCTGCAACTACGGATTTGTCTAAGGGAGCTTCATCAAGCAGTTTGTTCAAGCCTCCTGAAACAAACTCCAAGCCATCTTTCTCTCTTCCACCATCTAGTGCTGTACCTTCAGCTTTGCCTACATCTTTTAGTAGCCTTCTTGTAGTTCCTTCAGAAGAATCAAAAGCTCCCCTACAGGTCTCAGAACCAACCCAAACCCCTGAAAAAGAACCAGCCACCACTGAACCAACTGAAGAATGCACCAGTCTGTCTGTTGCTCCAGAGCCTGCAGTGGATTCATCATCCACTGCAATATCCACACCTGCACTTCCTTTGGTGACAGCTGTGACTACACAAGACCTTCCTTCTACCAGGGTTGCACCAGCTGAAGCAACCCCTCCACCACCATCCAGTGTAGCTTCCACAACAGAAACCACCCCAGATCCTTCATCCACTCCTCCTGTTTCCACTTTAGCTGCTCTCAACGACACATCTGTCTCCCAGGGAGCCCCGCCAGCATTCCAGGTGCCCACTTCCGAAAAACCTGGTTCTATTTTCACTCAACCTGCCCCTGCAACCACAAACAGCAGCTCCATTGGGGCCACACCAGTTATCAACACAGCTGTTCCCACAGCCACTACTACCACCCCTTCAGCCGTTACCACTGCACCAACTACTGCTGCCAACACTGCTTTTGGGCAACCGGCTGCACCTCCTGCTTCCTCGGCCCCTGCAGCAGCAGGATTTGGCTCATCTGGGTTTGGTACTTCAACAGGAGCAAGTTTTAACAAATCCATGTTTGGACAGATGAGTGGCTTCGGCCAACCTGCTAGCGGCACTGGAACATCTAGTGGCTTTTCTTTTACCCAGTCAGGATTTGGAGCAAATTCTAGCAGTGCAACAAATGGGGGAGGAGGTCTTTTCGGGGCTTCTACTGCTAACAGTGCAAGTTCGTTCTCCTTTAGCAGCGGTAGCACCAATACGGCCAGCAGCACTGGGTCGGGGATGTTTGGACAGACCACTGCTCCCGCATTTGGTCAGAGCTCTGGATTTGGGCAGCCATCAGTCTTTGGCAGTAACACCACCACATCCTCGTCTTCAGGATTCAGTTTTGGTCAGCCCTCAGGTGAGTCTGAGCAGTAACCTGATCTCTTTAAATCCCATCCTGTTTGTTACCACAGTTTGTAAACAAAAAAAAGCTTAATTAACTATGTAACAGAAAACGTGATAATTCTTCATTTTAATCTCAGAATATACTCTTTATAGAAAAGAACAATAGGTCTTTATCTATTAAGGGAAAGTGACAGGTTCTAAATTTTAGGCCAGATAGCCAGAAACCATCTTGTTATTCAGAAGAGTAAAAACAAATCCTTCTCCGAGCTGCATGACTTAAAGCGATACTATCTGACACTGTTGCATCTTCCATCATTGAGGCTAACAACATCTAACAACTTATGAATGAAAATATGTACCCAAGGGCAATAGGCTGAGCTGGATGATGTGTGATAAATATCAACTTATCTGACCAGCTTGCCCATGTTGTGAGAATGTAGATTTTAAATGCCAGAATCTCGCAAGAGGACACTATTACTAATAGAGTTAGTCTTAGTGTGTTGGACGCAGTTCTCTCGTTAAACATTCTCCTCATCAATATAAATGTTCATGTCCATGTAAATGGATTGTGTTCGTCAGATCAAGAAAGCTTTTTATAACCCTCTGCAGACTCGCTCTTTGAATCTCTTTCTCTTTTATGAGATAATTTAGAGTTGAACTAATGTGTTTTTGTCCCAGGATTTGGTTGTTCCGCTGTGTTTGGCCAACAGTCTTCAAGTGGAAGTGTATTTGGACAGGTATCATTCAATGATTGCTGGAGTTTTCTATAAAATCTGTTTTCTTGGAATGTAAAAGAATAAATGGCAATCTTCCTTCTTTTTTCGTTTGTCCCATCTGCAGTCGTCGTCAGGGGCTGGTTTGTTCGGTTCAGGTACAACCAACACAGCGGGTTCATCCTCTGGAGGATTTTTTAGTGGCCTTGGGGGTAAACCAAGTGAGGATGCTGCCAGCAAGAACCCTTTCTGCACCACTGCTTCAGCTGGAGGGTTTGGACAGGCCCCTCAGTCTGGTATGTTTTCTGTTTTTTTTGGTTTTTTTTTAAAGGTTTTTAATGAGAAATATATATGCAGCGTGCGCATTGACACCAAATTCTTCTCACCCTCATCAACAAAAAAAACCTAAAAATCACCAAAATGTTCTTTTTTATTGATAAGTAATAGTTTTAATTAATTAGAAATGTAATTAATTACTTTGTTTATTTATACTGATTCTGATATAACCGCTCTTGTCCATTTCCTCTCTAGGTTCCAATGGTCTCTTTGGGAATAGTGGTGCAAAGACCTTCGGGTTCGGCCAGTCCACCTTTGGGGAGCAGAAAGCCAGTGGGACATTCACCACCGGTGCAGGGAGTGTTGCCTCCCAGGGCTTTGGCTCCTTTTCTTCACCAGCAAAACCAGGTAGGTTGTGATCTAGTTGCATATTTAGCATTTTAGTACAAGGCTCCTACGCAGGCTCAAAAAGTCTCGCAAATTATGGAATTTGCTTTTATCATTTTCCATGTCTGGATTAGAATAGAAAGTAAAAAATTGAGGGTGTATTCACACCTGCCACTTTTGGTCCGCTTTAAACGGACCAGAGTTCGTTTCCCCCCTTGGTTCGGACCTTTTGTGCAGGTGTGAATACACTCAAGCGAACCCTGGTCCGGACCAAACAACCGGACCGAGACCCACTTTTTGAGGTGGTCTTGGTCTGCTTCCAAACGGACTCTGGTGCGGTTCGCTTATGGTCTGAATACAAACCAGCCCCGATCCGAACCAACTACAAAAAGCGTACGTGTGTTTGGACATAAAAAGCCACCGTAGCCGGTAGCAAAGGTGTGAGTTGTAAGGTAATCATACCTGATAAGCTGTGTGTTGCTTAGCAACGCTACCGGCTTGTTGTGGGACAAGGCCTGTAGAGAACGTCGGCGTTCAGCACGCATTCTCCGATGGGGTTCCAAAATTATAAATGGAACGTGTCAAAGTCTGTGTTGAATGAGCTGCTCTTCACCCTCACAATAATATTGCAGCTGTAATAACGGCATAAATATGCAGAACAGCGGTGCAGCACGCAGCACGTCTACAGCTGTTCTCCTAAATTTCCGGGTCTGTGCTCTGTCCCGCCCCCGTCGTTTCTGTCCAATGGTAACAATAATCGTCACCCCCATGGCTTTGTTTACAATAGTTCACTTGCAAAAAGTACAATGTGAAAACAAACCGCACCAAATGAAAGAAATAAAGTTCGCTTTTGGTCCGGACCAAAGGACTTTCCTGGTGTGAATACACCCTAAGTGTGGAGAAAAAAGTTCTTATTTTTTAGACAATTTTTCCTTGCATTTTCAAAAGGACAAAAGTCTAATAATGATAAATAAGCATATTGATTATACTGATTTATGTTAAAGTGACATGATTCCCTCTTTGATTTACCACATGGCATGTTTATTTTAACATTTTATCCGTTGGTATTTTGGGTTTAAAAATACAAACAGAACCATTTTACTAACATTTGTTCTCTAAACAACTTTCATTTTGGGTTGAATTGGACCTGTAGTTCATGAACTGTGTCTATCTTGCCACCCAGAGCACTAAAACAGCCATTTTTTGGTAATTTAAGAAAGGTACCAAACTTCACATACTGTGCTTAAAAGAATCCACATATAGTCTGGGATATTCCATTCCTTATTTGATAAGTCCAAGAGTAGATTTTGAAATAACTGATCTAAGTTGGTCTAGAGGCCAGCAAGCAGTGGTATTATAATACAATTGTAAAATCGGAAGCACGTTTCTGAATTTTAAAGAGCATACAGTTTCTTTAGGAGTTACTGGAGAGCTGCTGTTAGTCCAGGTGAGAGCTGGCAGAGCCTGTACCATGTGTTTAGTTGACATACTTATTCAGATGCAGGTTCTTTGCGATGTGCTTAGAACTGGTCATCAGTCATGACATCCATGCAGCTTCTGTTAAGGAATTATGTTTATTTTTTTGTGCTCTAAAGTTAGGTCAAATCAGATGCGGTGTTCAGTCTACAGATCAATCAACTTTTTCCTTTTAATATGTCTGAAAGATTAGATGAAACTAGGTGAAAATCTGCAGAGCTTTGGATGAGCATCATTTTGGGCAAAATCCTAATACAGAGTTTCTACACAATCTGGAAAAAAGTTGAATTTGATTTATGAATTTTGCCGATAAGATAATAAAAGAGGGGACGAGAATATAGAAAGTTATGTATTTCCAGAGTTTATTCCCTGAACCTTTGTCTAAAGGTTTGTATCAATCAGTCCATCTGTTTTTCAGTCCATTGACACATCAATTTATTTATCATCCATCCGTTTGTCCACCCATCTGCCCATTCATCTGTTTTTTCATCCATCATACTTTGTTTATCCCATGCATTTGTCTGCCCATCCTTTTGTTTATGGGCCATTCTTTGGTGCATCCAGGTTTTGTATTATCATCTTAATTTTAGGTAAAAATGAACTGAATATTCCGGGAATTTAAATCTGGAAACTGTTTGAAATTTTGATCTAAAACGTTTGTAGGAAACTTTCCTAATGAGGTGGGGTGTGTTCTGAACACACATAGAGAAACCGTTTAGATTCGAATATATTATAGTAGGCCCGACTGATGACCTTTTTAATATTGACACTATTCTCACAATTTACAGTGGATTCAGTCTAAATGGACAAAGTGAAGGTTTTTTTTATGACCGTAAAATCAATTATATTATTCCAAATTGGTATCTGGGTTATAAAATTTTAAACAAGTTAAGATCTTTTTTCTCATTTTTTGCTAATTAGCTGTAGCTGGGATCCCAGCTATCCCGCAGCTCAGTTGGGATACTGGTATTGCTCAGCACATTAATGTCCTGCCTCTGGTCTTTGTAAGGGCAATGTAATCTTGTTACATTAGCTCAATCAATTATTTACTGGGGCGTGCTGCTGGCCCGGCTGTAATTTCAGCCCAGCCTTTCCCCTTGCTGCTCGAATAAGGCGTGAACTATTTGTCCTGTCCAGAACTTATTACAGTGTTCTGTGTTGAATTGGTAAAAAATACCCTAAACTATATGACTATTTTTTAGAGACATTAATTAAAACTATATTTTTTAAATATGCTTTTGCACAAATTTGACCTTATTTACCTTTATAGAGTTTCAATTACACTACTTTTTAGTGTAACCAAGGTCCAAGTCAACTCTTTCTGATATAGTGTTATATGTATTTTTAATGCTTTGCTTTATGTTGTATGAAAATATTTAAGCCCCGGCTTGTGAAAGAAAAAACAACCTTTTTCTATTTCAGATGCAGAAATAACATCACAACTCACATCATCTTTAAACCTTGTAATATTCCCCTGCGTTCAGTTTTTTCTGCTGGTACGAAGCTCACTTATGTTGTGCTTTATGCAGGAGGCTTTGGCAGTGCTCCAGTGTTCGGGAGTCCCCCTTCGTTTGGTGGTTCCCCCGCATTTGGTGGTACGGCATCATTTGGCACAAGCCCTTCTTTCAGCAATCCGATGGGTTCCTCAACTAGTAAAGTGTTCGGAGAAGGAACGGCAGCTGCAAACATGGGTGGATTTGGGTAAGAATCTTGATTAGCATTTAACTTGGTAAAATGTAATGTAAATATCTTATCAATGGTACAATAATCTTTAACTAAGGAAAGTGATCTGATGCATTGGATACAATCCTGGGATTTGATCATTTTATAGCTGCAGCATCAAAGAGTTTGAAAACGTCAGTATCGCCGGACTGTTTGTGCAGTCCTGAAAGAGCAGCAGCCGAATTTTACCTGCGGCACAATGCAGCATTTTTGAAAATCAGAACATCTTCGCACGCTCAGTCCATAAACACATGAAGAGCTACAATCATCAAAATGATAAAATTAGTAATCAAATTATAGTGTCGCATGAATATACAGGGGTTGGACAATGAAACTGAAACACCTGGTTTTAGACCACAATAATTTATTAGTATGGTGTAGGGCCTCCTTTTGCGGCCAATACAGCGTCAGTTCATCTAGGGAATGGCATATACAAGTCTTGCACAGTGGTCAGAGGGATTTTAAGTCATTCTTCTTGCAGGATAGTGGCCAGGTCACTACGTGATACTGGTGGAGGAAAACATTTCCTGACTCGCTCCTCCAAAACACCCCAAAGTGGCTCAATAATATTTAGATCTGGTGACTGTGCAGGCCATGGGAGATGTTCAACTTCACTTCATGTTCATCAAACCAATCTTTCACCAGTCTTGCTGTGTGTATTGGTGCATTGTCATCCTGATACACGGCACCGCCTTCAGGATACAATGTTTTGAACCATTGGATGCACATGGTCCTCAAGAATGGTTTCGGTAGTCCTTGGCAGTGACGCGCCCATCTAGCACAAGTATTTGGCCAAGGAATGCCATGATATTGGGAGCCCAAACCATCACTGATCCACCCCCATGCTTCACTCTGGGCATGCAACAGTCTGGGTGGTACGCTTCTTTGGGCTTCTCCACACCGTAACTCTCCCGGATGTGGGAAACAGTAAAGGTGACTCATCAGAGAACAATACACGTTTCACATTGTCCACAGCCCAAGATTTGCGCTCCTTGCACCATTGAAACCGACGTTTGGCATTGGCATGAGTGACCAAAGGTTTGGCTATAGCAGCCGGCCGTGTATATTGACCCTGTGGAGCTCCCGACGGACAGTTCTGGTGGAAACAGGAGAGTTGAGGTGCACATTTAATTCTGCCGTGATTTGGGCAGCCGTGGTTTTATGTTTTTTGGATACAATCCGGGTTAGTACCCGAACATCCCTTTCAGACAGCTTCCTCTTGCGTCCACAGTTAATCCTGTTGGATGTGGTTCGTCCTTCTTGGTGGTATGCTGACATTACCCTGGATACCGTGGCTCTTGATACATCACAAAGACTTGCTGTCTTGGTCACAGATGCGCCAGCAAGACGTGCACCAACAATTTGTCCTCTTTTGAACTCTGGTATGTCACCCATAATGTTGTGTGCATTTCAATATTTTGAGCAAAACTGTGGTCTTACCCTGCTAATTGAACCTTCACACTCTGCTCTTAATGGTGCAATGTGCAATCAATGAAGACTGGCTACCAGGCTGGTCCAGTTTAGCCATGAAACCTCCCACACTAAAATGACAGGTGTTTCAGTTTCATTGTCCAACCCCTGTATTTTGTGCCATGTCTGAAGAAATAAACTACAAAGGTTTAAGAAAACACTCACCGGGTGAAAGTAGATGTATCTTTGGATCGGAGTGTAAATCTTTCAAACCATCTAAGCCAAGACTTCTGGTTGCAGGAATCGTCTTTAAACAAATGCTCAGTTCTTGCTGACTTACTCTCAACAGAAGTTTTGCACGTCATTTGTGTGAAGTGAGATCCAGTGGACATTATTGTTCTTTATGTCTAAAGTATTTTTTTTTCATAAAATGTTTTGCAGTTATTTCTACCCCCTTTTCACAGGTGCTTATGGTGAAGACAAAAATGTATTTCATTTGGGTTTATAAGATAGACCAACACAAAGTAGTGCACAATTGGTAAAGGCAGTAGGTAATAATGCAAGGTTGCCAACTTTTTAAAATAAATTATGCTCTAAGTCTGGCGTGACTTGGTATTCAGCCCCCAGGATCAAAACTTTGTAGAATCACCTTTTTTTTCAACTTCCAATTTCACCTTCAAGTCTGTAGCAGCAATATCTCTACCAGCTGTGCACATCTGGAAACCAAAATGTTTGCCCATTCTTCTTTGCCAATTAGCTCAGCTTTGATGTTTGACATTTGAATCATCTTGCCACAGAACCTTAAGTAGATTGAGATCTGGACTTTGACTAGGCCATTTTAACAAATAAAATTGCTTTGATCCTGAAACATTCCACAGCAGCTCTGGCTGAATTTTTGGGGTTGTTGTCTTGCCTTTTAGTATTGCCCCGTCTCTAGCTCCATTCATCTTCACTTGCCTGTGCCTGCTAAAGAAAAGTATCCCCACAGCATGATGTTGCCACTAGTTCCTTGAGATATCTTTTAATAACTTAACTCTGTTTCTTCCCTACATTATTCCCGACCTGTCTGCATTGTTCCTTAGGCTTCATGATGCGGTTTGTTTTCTAATTTTCTCTAATAACCCTCTGAGGCCTTCACAGAATAGCTGGATTCATCCTGAAGTTAAATTTTGCACTACTTTTGCTTTGATTTGTCACATAAAATCCTAATAAAACACCTTGATGTTTATGCGTGTGACGAGACAAAATGTGCTAAAGTTCGAGTGGTATGAATATTTTTGCAATGCATTGTGTTTAAAATTACTCATTAATTTTTAACATTAAGTAAAATTCTTAAAAATAGTTCTTTCTAAAATATATTCCTTTTTAATAAATTACATGTATAGTTCCTTCCTCAAATATATCAGACTGAAATTTTTGCACAATGCACAATGGTGGGGTCATTTCTTTCTCACAACTCTCAGCAAAACAATTATTTAACAAGACATTGAATATAAAGTCTTGTCATTTCCATTCCAATAATTTTGTCAGCTTTATTAAGGCCATGTTGTCCTTCCAGTCAATGTGTTTTGATAGTGGTGAAGTTGCCTCCGAGCCTCAAACTATGGATCTGTGCAGGAGTAGATTATTTCTCTCAGATAATCCCACTTTGGGGTCATGCTGCCAGCAGATTAAACTGGTGAGCTCTCTACTTCTTCCACTGGTATGCTTATACTCTCCATTCTCTCTCAGTAGTCCGTGGGGGTGTGTTCAGAACGACGGATTAAATCCTGTTCAGATCTCATTCTCTCAATCCAACATCCAAAATTCTCCCACCCTGTTTTACATCTTCTGCCTTTCAGACATGTTTACTTGGGATTTTATAAGCAGGAATGTGATGTTATGGTTTTCTCTTTATCTAGATAAATTACTGATAAAATTTGCGGCTTATATGTTCTCACCAGTGCCTGTTCATTTTAACCTTGCAGTTGTATGCCCCTGTTCTCAGGTTCTCCTCACCTATCAGTGCCCCTTCCTTTGGCGCCCTGGCTAGTCAGACTCCTCCTACATTTGGGAACTTGGCCCAGCAGGGCACTGCATTTGGAAGTCAGCCCAGCAGCTTCTCTGGCTTTGGACAACAGCCACAGACTGGAGGTGAGGCATTGTTTCTCCCCTCATCATCTTTATATGCCAGGAACAGTTTGTACCGTTTGGGTTGTTTAACGGTGTCTCTGATGATTTAGTTAATGTTCAGGTATCCTAAATCTTAGCTTAGATATACAGACATTTAATCTTCAAATTATAGACATTTGCATTGTTGTATTCTTTGCTTTTTATGTGAAATTGTATTTTCCAAAGAGATTATAAATTAAATATTAATGTAACTGCCTCATTTTTCTGAACACAGATAATGTTGCAGGGTTTCCTACACTGTCTGGAAAAGTATTTCATTTGATTTTAGATCTTTTCCAGGTCAGAAGAAAATAAAACATGCTTAATTTTTTCTGATTCCAGGCTTTATTTCTTATTCCACTGTTTAAAAGTGACATTCTTCCATCTCTCTTTCAATTATCAGTTTATCTATCAATCAATCTGTCTGTCTGTCTGTCAGCCACTCCATCTACCGTCTATCTTTCATCCATCTGTCCAGTCAGCCAGCTGACCATTCAAAGATCTATCCATACGTCTGTCCATTTATCCATCTATCTATCCATCAGTCTATCCATCTACCTACCCACCCACGTTCCTTCCCAGGAACAAGTTCCAGTTTCTGCAGTGGTCATAATTAAAGCCTGACCACTATACAAATATCCGCCATAAATAAATAGTGAGATTTTGTATTAAGACTTTGAAAATGGGCTAAAAAGTACTAAGAACTTTTTAAATCTTGAAGTCTGGAAAAAGTGGAGTTTAAACATGAAAAAAGTGTTGGAACCCTGACATTACTACAAAACAGCTTCTAACGTAAGACTTCAATCAGTTTTCACTCTGCATTCCTATTCATACTGACATATTTTCAGAGACAGTGGATATCCTTGATTAAATTCCTTATACATGGTGCTATAACTCCATGCATCACTTCTCTTTATTTTATAGGATTCACAGGAAACACATTCGGGTCTGCAAGCCAGTAAGTGTGGTCAATGTTTCTTGTTTTAATTGACGCTTTGTGTTTGTGCTGATCAGCAGACAGACCCACATATCTGTGTGTTGTGCCTGTGGGGTTTAGAATCTCACATCTTTTCTTCCGCAACACTGCTCTGAGTAAAACGTTTGATTTAATACCTCCTCATCCAACCTAATTTAGTTCCTCCCCCACCTCATCTTTTCTCTTCCCTCTTTTCATCCCAGTTCAGAGTTGCCTCTGTTATTTGCCTGAACTAGAATTCTGAGCAAATGTTCTGTTGGACCCATGAGTATATATAAATCCATGACAAGAAATGAAAAAAAAATTGGATCATATTAAAGATGGTAGCATGCTTGGTATAGTACATGTGCTTTCAAGTCTGTGGAGGTTGACCTATCGGTTCTGCTGCCTCAAGGCATTAGATTTCCTTTTCTGTTCTAATGCATCTCCTACCTACCTGTCCTTTTTTCTGTTTCTGTCTCCATATGCTGTTGTATGTCACATGGTAACTAGTGATGCCCAGGGGTCTCTTCCAGTGCATTGCACACTAAAGTGCACACAACTGTGTGGAGACTTGTCTGAGCATATCGCACACATTCACATTCTGATATACACTCACCGGCCACTTTATTAGGTACACCCTGCTAGTACCGGGTTGGACCCCCTTTTGCCTTCAGAACTGCCTTAATCCTTCGTGGCATAGATTCAACAAGGTACTGGAAGCATCCCGAAGAGAGTTTGGTCCATATTGACATGATAGCATCACAAAGATGCTGAAGATTTGTCGGCTGCACATCCATGATGCGAATCTCCCGTTCCACCACATCCCAAAGGTGCTCTATTGGATTGAGATCTGGTGACTGTGGAAGCCATTTGAGTGCAGTGAACTCATTGTCATGTTCAAGAAACCAGTCTGAGATGATTCGTGCTTTATGACATGGTGCGTTTATCCTGCTGGAAGTAACCATCAGAAGATGGGTACACTGTGGTCATAAAGGGATGGACATGGTCAGCAACATACTCAGGTAGGCTGTGGTGTTGACACGATGCGCAATTGGTACTAAGGGGCCCAAAGTGCGCCAAGAAAATATCCCCCACACCATCACACCACCACCAGCCTGAATCGTTGATACAAGGCAGGATGGATCCATGCTTTCAAGTTATTGACGCAAAATTCTGACCCTACCATCCGAATGTCGCAGCAGAAATCGAGACTCATCAGACCAGGCAACATTTTTCCAGTCTTCTATTGTCCAATTTTGGTGAGCCTGTGCGAATTGTAGCCTCAGTTTCCTGTTCTTAGCTGACAGGAGTGGAACCCGGTGTGGTCTTCTGCTGCTGTAGCCCATCTGCCTCAAGGTTCGACGTGTTGTGCGTTCAGAGATGCTCTTCTGCATGCCTTGGTTGTAACGAGTGGTTATTTCAGTTACTGTTGCCTTTCTATCAGCTCAAACCTGTCTGGCCATTCTCCTCTGACCTCTGGCAGAGCAGTTGGACAGGTGTACCTAATAAAGTGGCCGGTGACTGTAAGTCCTGTAATCTCTCTTTTTTTGGTGTGCGTCTGTTTTCTGACAAAGGGATAAAACAAAGGTAACATTTTTTTAACTAATAAATGGGAAGAATTAAAAGGGGGAAAAACATGTTATGTTGGTCTTTAAGATGGATCTCAGTTTATTTTATGAGACACTTTCAGATTTTGTATTAGGTTTATTTAGGACAGGACTGGGCATTATAGAGCCTCTGGGCCACATCCGACTATTAAGATTTCCCAGACTGGCCAGTGGTGGTAAATAGAAAATTTTAAATTCAACATGCATGAAGTGTTAACTCTGTGCATGCCTTTTCAAATTTACTGCTTTTGTTTTAAAATTACATTTGTATTTTGAAAGGCAACTTCTGTCTTTCTCTATTTGAGCAGCTACATCAGCACCCTCTTGTGTTTTCTAATGCTAAAAACAGACGGGAACAGAATTGTTTTTTTTTGTTTGTTTGTTTGTTTTGTTTTCTACAGTCCTTGCTTGGACTTTTAAGTTAGAGCTGCATAATATATTATGTTGGTTGTTGTTTCCCGTTTTCATAAATACACTTTGCAACAAAATGCGATATTTAGCCTGTTGGCTAGAGTCTCATTGCAGTAGCTGCTCACAACTGACTCAGATACCAAAGGTCCCAGAGTGTTGGAATATAATACAATAATTAATATTATCCCGGACCAATTTCCTAACATCTCGCAGCCCTTTTCTAATGTATTTACTGACATAAAAAGGTAAAATGGTTCTGTTGGTAGAAAACAGACTGTTGTTCTCAGCTGTTACAGATTTAATTACATTATTAGACTAAACATACAGTGACATACAAGCATTTGCAGATTTTTCCCTTTTTCTAAACTGTTATTCTTTATAATAGGACAATGTAAAGGTTAAGTTATTAGTATGGCATGCCACATTTTATCTTTCAGTTATGATGACTACTGCTGGTAGCGACCAGTAAAAGTCTTATTTACAATTTATTACTGAATTTATTTTTGGAATAATTAGGTTCAGCCAGTGATCCGGCCCAGTGATCAGTAGCAATCATAGATATTCACGTGGCCCTTTGGGAGAAATTAGTCGGCCACCCAGATTTATGGTATTGTACGTTTTTATGGGTAACTAAAAAAATAGTTTTCAGTGTAAAGAATAAAGATGAAAGGCCATGGCTGTATGTATGTAGGTTTTTCTTAAAGCTGAGAATTATGAAATCAAATTTTCTCATTTTCTCCAAGCATCAATTCTGCTGAATGAATTGGACAGTTCACTGTTTACCTTTGAATATAAAAACAATAACAAAGAGAATAACCCTGTGAATATACCATAGTCAAGTTATTCTACCACTATTTCCTGTTCAAGATTTAAAGCTCTTTATAATATGCAATCTTTCTTTTTGTACCTGTTTTTCAGGTCAGGTCCTCAAACATTTTCCAGCTGGAGAAGCTAGTGTTCCTTCAATCTTCAAGAGAAACTGGACCACTTTTCAGTAACGATCTGTTCTGTCTGCCACACAGTAGGGAAACAAGGAAACAGTCTTTGTTAAAGGGGCAAATAGAGTGAAGCAAACAATGCATTTTCTCAGAAAAATTCAATTAAAATCTAACTTTAGCTTATAGAGTGCAGTTGATTATCTACATGTGCTACATTTCTGTAAAACATAAATACTTTGTGAACTCTTTAGGACACCACAGTTTTAACAAGCGGCAGAATTTTTTTCCTTCATGTTCCCAGAAGAACCGCTCTGGTCTTTTGTGGCCAAGTTTAAGATATTTTTGCACTCAAATACAGAAGTGCAAAAACATTCAAGCTTTACTTGTGAATATGTTGGATTTTAGTGATGAGTAAAACTGTTTGCAGTATGGATATATTTTAGGAGTCAGCCCACATCTGACCACCATAACAGCCTTTAGCTCTTACACTGTATATGAAACCATCGATGGGTATGTTTAAGTTAAAGAAAGACAAAGACACTTTTAATTAGAATGAGAAGAAAAAGTGTATCAAACTGTCAAGGTTTGTGTAGCGAAGGACCCCGGAATGCAGACGGACAGGCAGCATGACGCTAAGTAGAAGATTTTAATCTTTAGAAAAACACAACTCACTCATAGGAGGCAGTAACAAAACAACAAACAGGCAGCCAAGACAGGCATAGCATGATCCGTAATGTTTCCGCCTCCTCTTATGAGGGAGTTGTGTTTTTCTAAAGATTAAAATCTTTTACTTACCGTCATGCTGCCTGTCCGTCTGCATTCCGGGGTCCTCCGCTACACAAACCTTGACACAAACTGTGTATGCAACAACATACCTCCTGATGTATTTTTTTTACATGGAAAGACAAATAAATGATTTTTCTGAAACAATTTGAATTTCTTTACATTAATAAAAAAATACAAATCAGGAATAACAGCAAAAAGCTTTTATATGAGATATTGTCATTTACTTATGTAGTTTGGAAAAGTATAGAATTTGATTTAAGCATTTTCCAGATATTAAGTAGAGAAAAAAAAAATATTTTCCAGCCTTACAGTTACAGTTTTTACCAATTTTTCCATGTATAAAGCCTGACCTGTTTTGAAATATTGTTGGTAAATCCAATAGCCTTTATTGTGGAAACATGTACATGGAACATTAAATGGAAACATAAAAATAAAATAAAAAAGGTAAACTTTGGTATATAAGATTTTTTTTTAAATTTGCAGACTGAAAGAACCCTGCATTTCCTTTTTACCTTGAACAAAACTTGTGAAATATTTTGTGTTTTATGAAGATATTATTTTGATCCTACACAATCCTGTCTAATTAGGTGTAACCCAAAGTTGTGTATGTCTTGACTAAAACAGCTTTTAGAATAAAATGCACAGTTTGGAAAAAAAAAAATCTCTACGTGGACTCAGAGGCTTACACACAAATATTTAAAACAATGGTCTGAGATATTTTTTTCTACCATAAAACTTTATCCAAAGATTTGGCTCAATTTCTCTTTAAATGAGAATGTATTCAATTTCCCTCAGAAGCTACCAAATTAGTAAATTATCCACCTGCCTGTCATTTAATCTTAGTATAAATCTAACTGATCGGTGAAGGCCTCAGACGTTTGTTTGAGAGCATTAGTGTACAATCGGCATCATTAAGACCAAGGATCACAGCAGACAGGTCAGCGTGAAAGTTGTGGAGAAGTCTGAAATAGTGTTAAGTTTAATAGATAAGTAAAACTCTCCAGACATCTCAGAGTACTGTTCAATCTATCTGCAAATGAAAAGAGACACAACTGCAATCCTGCTAAGGCATGGTCAATCCATCCAAACTTGCAAGGAGAACACTAATCAGAGAAGCGACTAAAAGGCCAATGGTATCGCAAGAGGAGCTGCAGTGATCAACAGCTCAGTCTAAAGAGGTTGTCTAAGTCTCAGCTCTTACTCTTAATCCAACAATCTGACCTTTGTGGAGGAATTGCAAGAAGAAATCAACAACCAACCTCATTTAAAGTTTTCCACATGCCCTGTAGAAGACACAGCAAACATTTAGGAGAAGATGATCTGTTCACTTTTTCAGCTAAATGCAGAACGCTTTGTGTGGAGGAAAAAATAACACCAAGCATCACCCTTAACACACCATTACCCTCGTGAACCATGGTTGTTGCAGCATCATGTTGTGGGCCCACCATTGTTTTCCATCAACTATTTTGCAGGGTAAAAAATTCAGTCTCTAGATGTGTAAAGCATGTAGAGACATTCCCCAAAAGCCTCGCAGCTGTTATTGCATCAAAGTGCTGACTCAGGGTGAATTAAATCAAATGTACCTCCACACTCTTCAGTATTTTATCCCTCTGATGTATCTCCATCCATCCACTTTACAGCAATGTGTTTCATGTTGGTTTACCCCATTGAAATTTAAATAAAACACATTGGAAGATTGTGGGCGTAATGTGAAAAATTTTAAAGGGTATGGATATGATACTGTGTTGTAGCATAACCATATTCTTAGGTGTATATAAGAAGGGCTTGATTTTTTTGTAGGTGCATCCAAACATTTTGAGAAGATGGCTAAATTAACCAGATAATACGTTACATTTTAATGTATTGCTGTGTAGCAGCAAGCCTCGGGCCTCCTTCAGACCGTTGGTAATTAATGCTCCTTGTTTATATGCAGCTCATTCATCCATCTTCACCGAGCAGCACATCCACTCACATACAGAGTTACATTCTGCCGGTGGGGGGTGTATGGTGTCCGGGCCGTGACATTGTGGCATGTGGCCTCCGGCAGCAGAACTGTATTGCCAGGTTATGACTGTGGATCATGTCAGTGTCACTTTGTCAGCCCTTATCTTGTCTCTCTGGCCAAACATATGGCAGAGCTCCTAAGTTGCTTTGAAAGAGGCGTGGGAATGTCAGGGTCGCAGTATGTGACCTGTACCAGAGACATGCTAAAATAGTAAAGTCCGCATTTGGTTTTCAGCGGATATGAATGGGAGACTGAAGCCAGTGTAATTGGTGTTAACTGGTAAGGAGCACGTTGGTTAGCAGATTTCTTTGGAGACAGTGGCGTCATCACGTTACCCAAACAGTGATGTGTGTCCAGCAGCATTTGTTTATTTCACGTTCTAGTTGAGGAATTACAGCTGGACACATTGACAGATTACAGTGGCACACAGGCGGTTACACAGCCCTAAGTCTGTAATGCTTTCAGCTAAAGCGGGTGAGCTTATGAGATTTCCACAACTGCCCTCAATGAAAGCATCAAAAGCGAGTCATTTTTGCTATATTATATTTTAACTCACATCTGACAGAAGTATGCAAATGTAATTTTACCTCTTCTCTGTCTCATTGTTCCTGTGATTACGAAGTGCTCAGGAGGTTGGCAGCTGTCTTCATGGAATCCAGATAAAAATAGATTTGTCCAAACCAAACACCCACCCGCCCCGCCCCAAGCTGCACCCTCCTTCTGTCCCACCCCCACTGTGAGATGATTAGCAGTTCTTCAGCACTCGCTGCCTCGCTTGGCTGACATATTCATCATCTCTTCATGTACTTCACACCCCCTGCATCTTCGGTGCCTTAGGGCATTTCCATGAACATTTCTCTGGTGAATGTTAGCCTTTGTGGTCAGTCATATGTCTCCTTTAATGTACATGTAGCAACCAGGCTGCTCTTTTCACATAGTTATGTGAGCTGGACTTTTTGTTTTTTTTTTTGGACAATGTTACCGAACACCGGTTTTAGTCAAGCTGAGCGCTCAGTTTACGCTAATGGGTAATTTTGTGTGTTCTGATTATCCAATAGTCCACTAACAAATAAGACCAGCAGTGTTTCTAATTTCTCTGTGCATTGCTGAGGTCATGTACCTCCTACAGTACAATTTCACATGAAGTGCAGTACTGAGTAGGTGCTGTTAAGTTATAGGGTGAAGAACTGCTCTTTATACATGAAATTATTTATATAAGAGAGTTGGTTTAAATAAAATCACTAGTGTTATTGTATTTAGCCTTTGGGTTCATTCTGAACCATGTACAACAGTTTGCTTTGCTGATTCTCTTTGTGATCACATTTACTTCAGCTTGATACAGCCAAATGGTTGCTACAGCCATATCCATCTGTACAGCGCTAGGAAGAGCTTTTATATACTTAACATTGCTATGAATATCCTATTTGGACTTTAAGTGATTCATCTGAACTGTTTTTCTGAGTGGAATGACTCAGTTTTAAAAACAAGCTATAGATGTGCAATTTAATGTCGATTTTCTCTAATCCACACACAGGGTTTCTACGCAGTCTGTGGGATTTGATTCAAGTATTTTCCATGTCTGGATAGCCATGGAAAAATGTTTGTATTTTCCAGATTTGAATCCTTGTCCCATTGTCAAAAAGTTGCCTTCCTTTTTTCCTCGTGTCTTTTCTTTTTGCCATGTGCCCTCCTTCCCTCTTTGTGCCATTCTTTCCTTTCTGGGCTTCCATCTTTGTCTACTACCCCTCTTCTTCAAGTCTTCTCTCCCATATGTCCTTCTTCCTTCCTTCCTTCTGTACTTACTTACTTTCTTACTATCTTTACTTTCTGTCTTTCTATCCATGTTTCTTTCCTCCTTCCTTCCTGCCTTTTCTGTCTTTTTCTTTCTGACATCCATACCTATCTTTCCGTTTTATCCTGCTGTCTTTCCGTCCCTGTGACCTTCCTCCCTTCTTTCCATCCCTCCTACCTTTTTTCTGAATTCTCCAGTTTCAATTTTTTTTAAAGCGTGGTCTTTTAAATTAACCCAAAGGGGTGCAAACTTTGGATAGCTGAATCTAGGAGAGCATGGAGCACTGGCTGAATATTTGACCAGACCATTTATCAGACATGGTAGAGCTCATTTAATTTGGTTGGTTTTCTGGCATGGACCTGGCATTAAAACAAAATCCCCACATTTTCAATAAATTGGGGCCTTTATAGTCTATAGGCTTAATTTGATCCCTCTCTAACTCTTCCATAATTTAGTTTCCATGAGTATTCTGAGTTATTATCCTGTTGAACAGCCAGTTGATTACAACTGCCCACATTGACAGACCAAATATTTTTTTTGTGACAAATGTTTGATAATCAAATGAGGCAAAGATTGATCTATTTGGGGACAATAACAGGAAGAATGTGTTGAGGAGTCCAGGTGAGACTTTAAAATCTAAAACCACTCTACCAACTGTCTAGCGTGGTGATCATGGCATCATGCTGAGGGTCTGTTGTGCTGCCAGTGACAATGGTGCATCGCCCATACTGGGTGGGAAAAGGACGAGGTTCAGAACTTCCAGATTATTCACCTTCACCTAAAATCAACAGCTGGACTTGGACACAATTGTGAATTCCTAAAGGACATTTGGTCCTCCGGAATAACCCTGAACTCACCCCTGTTAAAAAAAAATGTGGGGATTGGGTTTAATAGTCAGATCCATTACAGGAAACCCACCAATTTAAATGGACTTTACTATTTCTGCCAAGAAGAGCCATCCAATATCCAGCAGAATTATACCAAAAGCTTATTGCTAGATGACACCGGTGGTTTCTCTGCAACTTGCCAAGGAAAATGTATCTACACATAATTGAGGATATGTGCATACTTGAGCCTGAATGTAGGAATCCCCCTGCAGTGGATTCCAGTCGGGTGGTTCATGAAAATCCTCATTTGTAGACACATTTAAGCATTAGCTTGCAGTGTGGACATTTAATTTTAAAGTGATAAGAAACATATTGCAATTTGTAAACATAGAGGCCTCACAAACACCTGTCTTTGTCCTGCTTTATAAGTGAACCTGAGATTGCAAAGGCAGCTCTCCCTTCTGTGAAGTCAATTCGGTTTTTAATGCCAGTCTAGAACCAGAGTCAGGAGAAACCACATGGCACAAATACAGGATCCAACATAGGGGTGGTTGATCCCATTTCTTAACCATCCATGTTGGCAACAAGCAAGCTGTGTAGTGTAGTTTTAGATCCAAGCTTTGCCTTAAGGCAAGGAGAAACGGACAGAACTGTTAGTAGTTGGTCATGCTGCCAGTTTATGTCCCATTAAATATCTTTAAAACCAATGTAGGTGTCAATTAAACGTTTTTGTTATTATCTGGTCTGTGAAACCTTTCAGTATCAGTAGGTAGGATTGATTGCAAATTTAATTACTATTTTGAAAGTTGTAGAGAACCTACATTTGATTCTTGGGTGAGTTGCAGCGCAGTCATTTTGTTTTTATGACCTTTTCTGTAACAGAATTTTGCAACAAAATGAGTCTACCTCCAGATGTGATTCATTCATCCATCAATTGTTTATTGATTATCAGAGTTCACAGGTGCAAGAAGGAGACCCAGTGGCACTCAAGTTCCAGGGGCATCTTAAGTTGCTCCCAGGCCAAAAGGATTTAACTTTGTCAAAGGAGGAAGATCATAGAAATAGGTGAACCTGGTATTGGAGAGAGCTGTGTCTCAGTGGACAGAGTAGTTTGTGGAAATCAGAAGGATTTAACTTTAGATTCACCCAACCACATGTTAAAATGTCTCTGAGCAAGACATTGAACCCTAAGATCAATGAAGATGCATGAATGCAGAAAGGAGTGCACAGATGGATGAGAGTGAATGGTGTATATGACTAGCAAAGATTTGAATAAATTCAGACCATTTACTTCAGTTGTGGACGGGCTCCTGCAAATTGACAAGGAGACCCCATTTTCAGTGCGGGATGTCGAGGTCGGATGCCATGTAAGCTGGACATTTTTGTTGCTGTAACAAACAAGAAAATTCCCTACTATTAACTAAATAAGTGACTTCTGAAGATAATTAGTTGCACTGGATTTTATTAATAGGTATCAGAGTAGAGGGGGCTCAAAACAAAAGCATGTTACAGTTTTCTGATTTTTTTGTTAAAAGAAAAATATGAAAACCATGTATCCTTATCCTCCCACTTTTAATTATGCACTACTGTGTGTTGGTCTATGACATGACAGCAATAAAAATAGAAAACATGTTGAAAATGTGCTAAAATTGTATAAAATGCAATGGGTCTAAATCCTTTGCGAAGCACAGTTTACTCACCCTGTGTCCTCATTTATTAAATAAACTGGACATATACTAATATTTACTTGTATTTGACAGTAAATAGTCCACTTTTTATCCTCCACTTGTCATGACTTAGTAATGAAACACTGGCAGGCTCTTGTTTAGCTAAGTACATTTTTCACACAAAAAATGAAAAATGTAACTATTTACGATGCTTTGGTTATTCATAAAATGGGCTCATGGCTAAAAGTCTAAAGCAAGTGAAAACATTTGCATCTGACCTTGTAAGTGTTCTTAAATGAGGCCTGTAGTTAGTCGGGTTTTAAGTCTCCCATCCGGTGAAGTCAACCCAAATTAGCACGGACTGTTTTGCATTTTCTGCTCCTATTAATATACGGACTATAGCAGCACTGTCTCTTTTTCATTCTTAAATTGCAAGAGGAGCTTTGAGGAGCATGAATGATAACATCCTTAACCTCACAGCTTTTAATTACCTACCTGCCTCAGCTCCTTTGCCTCACTCACTTTCCCTCTGTCTTTAACTTGCTTGGGTGTTATGCAGGTTACTTATCTTGATACTTCAAAAGAGCTTTATACTGAATGCTTTCATTTCAGTCAAACTCTGATTATTCAAAGTAAAGTGCTCTACCTTTGCTGAGAAAGCTGTTTGCATGTGACCCAACAAAAACAGGTGCATGCAATAGCAATTTCCACATTTGGCTTCTTTGCATGTGAATGGATTACCGAGAAGGGGCTTAAAGTCTTATCTATTAGGCATGGTCATGGATGTCAGGCATTACCACAGATGTCAAGGCGGAAGGATTTCAGTATCATCAGAGCTACGGAGACTTTTGGAAAAAGGCCAAAGGGCCTCTAATCATAATGTAAGGCATCTGCAGTGTCACCCAGAAGTATTTGCTTTACCTGCATTTAAATTTAAGGATGCCGTCACTCCCATTTCATGGCAGTTGTTTTGACTTTGCATTAAGAAACTGTCTAGCAGAACATGAGCTGGTAAGTTAATTATTTAAGCAAGCAACCCCTTGAGAGCATTTTGGTTTCAGCGCTTCAGTCTCCATCAATACATAAAGTACATGCTGGAATCTGCTGAATCAAGGACTTACTCCTCTTTTACTAAACAAGCATCTTTTAAATCAATGCAAATTAAACATTGCAGATGTCACAAGATGCATTTTGCCTTCCAACTATGTGGGCACAAATTAACCTAATAAATATGCCGCCAATAAATCCTCTATTTAGGCTTTGTTTGTATGTGATAGAAAAAAAATTTAGATTTCTGATGAGTCATCTCAAGAATCCAGATTCAGAAATCCAAGCATATTTGAAACTAACTAATAGTATATTTTTGCCATAATAGTCAAACACTATAGAAACTGTTACATGTGAATAAATATACTATAACAGTTGTCGAGGCCATTCCTGTTATTATATCCTCGTTCATTCTTAGTAATGTGTGTATGCTTCAACCAGTGAGTCGACGTGCTCCTGTGTAAAACTGATTATATCAATAAACCTGCATGGAAGCAACGGTGACTTTTAATTACCCACCCTTTCAACTGGCAACCTCCTAACTGTACTGCATAAGTGTTAGCCAGCATTTTAATATTCTTTTAATAATTGCAATAATTGAAACTTCAATACCTACATGTATTCAAGATATCAGAAACTTCTAGACACCTCTTATGGTATTATACAATTTTTTATTTCATAAGCTGCTTAAGCATTACATTTTTTTTATACTTGATTGCCCTACCTTCTAGGGCAGAAAGTACAATACTCCATATGTAGTCTATCAGTTTTCTCCAAGTGGGTAAATTAGCCTAATTAATCAGAAAACAGGGCTAACTCCCCTGCCATGTCAGCCACTTCAAGCATTCCACATGCTGAGGCAAGAGAATCTTTATCAGTACAGACAGAGCGTCGGCATAGCAAAGCATGACATTAAGTAATGTTATTGTTATTGCTGTTATTGCTGCTGCATTTGAGTATTATATAAGCAAATTTTCTAGCAGAGGTGTCTGTGTGGAATGAATGGTATATTTAAAGTACAACGCCCATAATCATGTCCAAAAGCCGCCTGGCTTAAGTGGAGGTTATTTTTCATTGGATACAGCATGAGATGCTTTAAATGGGCAATGCTTGAGAATTATTTACAGAAGTTGCATGCCACTGAAATGAAAGACACGTATGAAAGAAATTGACTAGTTTTTGACTAAGGGATCAGTAAAATTATGACTGTAATGCATGTTTGATGCATATATTGAATAAAGATGCTGCAAACAAGTTAATTTATTTGTCACCATTTTTTCTCTAAGGTAAATGTTTTTGTTTTTAAGTCTATATTGTTTACTTTTCTGTTCTTGTCCTAATTTGCTGTATTGTTGCTGATAGGGATAAGAATATAAAATTTTTCCTTTTTTGTTTTTAAGTCAACAGCAGACAAATCTAAGATTTCTAAAATTTTTTCACTGTTTCTGATTTGTAAAGCATTAGTTAAGCTTATTAACCATTATTAAAACCACAAGGTACAAAATGCACACAAAACTTTGTAGCACTGAAACGATTAGCAAAGAACAAAAAAAATAAAAATAGATTTTATGCACTTAATATATTACTGTGTGAAATCACAGCATATAAGAGAGTGTGATTAACTGATAGGAAAAAACTTTCATCTATTTTGACATATCCTCATCCTACTGGCTCTCTTCTGTTAATTTTGTGCATCTATTTCTGTTATCTATAAAAATGTCCAACTTTTATGATAAATTGTAATTTACTATTAAATGAAAAAACATTTAGGTTTTTTTTATATTGATGTGAGTGAAAGTTTTCAAACTCATAGAACTTAATTATGAACCGGCTTCAGATGAGGTGTTAAGATTAAGTAACTCTCACACAAAGCTTAGTTTATAATTGCACAAAGTATCTAGATGCTTTCCCCTTAGGAGCTGCCTGAGATTATTACAAAAGCCTTGGCCGGATGTGGGAGGTGTGGGCTCCAGTTCCATCACCTGCTGTAATTACACTGATGGCAGCTAAAGGTTGCCTCTGAGTCGTCCTACCGCTGCTTGTGGGATGTTCATGGCTTAATAGCCATCATTAATTTAAATGCAATATCACATTATGCTGTGTACGCTAATCAACTTTTGGCAGGCTCAAGCTCCAGCCTGACTGTCCAGATGTACTTGTCGTTCAAACGTCACCCTCTTACATAACTGCAGGGGACTGCGATGAGAATGGCACGCTCGGAGCTTAAAAGTGATTTATCTGCTTTGTTGCAGCATTTCATTTCAATAAATGTTACATAAAATTTCCTGGATGACACCTAAAATCGTGGAATAGTGTCCCAGCGTTTAAGGGTATTAAAAAGTTTCAAATTTGATTCACAGAGGTCTGCCGCAGTCTATAATGTCACTATTAAAACGGTGTTCTATCATATTGCAAGCTGTCTGGAAATGCAGTCTTGTCACTCCTGTTTCAGTTAGAAGAGTTATAGTAACCCTGTGTCAGTTTAATAAAAAAACTTGGAGTTATTTTGTGCTTTAACCATTATTCTATGTGAAATAAATACAATGTGGATGTTCTAAATGTATTATATATCTTTTGACCCTGCGTCCCACATCCACCATGGGTATTAACCTCGTCTATCCAATTACATGTAGAGGGATTTGTTCTCCACCTGTTCATGATGCCCTTTAAAATTAAAAAAATGCATTGAGTATTTAATAACACTTGCATGTGGGGATGCCAATATCTCACTAAATGCAAACCATTGTACGCCATGTCTTTGCCTTTACTTGCAGTATCTGTAAAACTATTCACACACTTAAAACTTTTTTGCATTTTATCATATTATAACCACAAATATTTATGTATTTTATTGGGATTTTATGTGATCGATTAACACAAAGTCTTGCAGAACTGTGAAGTAGAAGCAACGTGATGCATGGTTTTCAATTTTCTCTTTTATTAATAAAAATACAAAAAGCTTTGCCCGCGACCCACTATTGAAGAAGCGGTATAGAAAATGACTGACTGATTAAATTTGGAGTGCATTTGCATTGAGTCCCTCTGAGTATTTATAGTATTTTATAGAACTACCTTTCAAGTCATTTGAGGTATTTTACTACCATCTTATCACATCTAGACTGATATTTTCTCTATCAGCTCAGTCAAACTAGGTAGACTTTCTGTAACAAAACATTTCAAGTCATTTCACAAATTCCCTTTTGGATGTAGGTCTGGACTTTGGCTAGGCCATTCTAACATATGAATATACTTAAACCTTTCCATTTTAGATCTGTCTGTATATTTGGGGGACGTCCTGCTGGCGTGAACTTTCACCCTAGTCTCAAGTTTATAGGATCGAACAGATTTTCTCCTAGCACTGCCCTGTATTTATCTATCCATCTTTTCATTTACTCTGACTAGCCTATGTTTCCTTGTAAAAAGGCATCCCCACAGCATAATGTTGCCACCACCATGGTCCAGGATGCGACCGGTGTGTTCAGGTGGGTTTGAAGTTAAATTTCCCCTACACAGTCTGTGCTTGTATACTCATCTGACCAGATTCCATTCTCCCACATATTGACTGTGTCCCCTCCATCACTGGTGGCAAACTCCAAATGGGATTTCAATATGCTTTCATTTAACAATGGATTATCCCACCTTAGCTGTGGATCTTTGCAGCTCCTTCAGAGTAACCATGGACATCTTGACTGCTTCTCTTGATGGTTAGGCTGAGGTTTTGCCATTCTCTTTTCATTTTCCATTGTTAGACTGAACAGTGCACCATGATGTCTGACACTTTGAATATTACTAAACTAACCCTGCTTGAAACATCACTACAGCTTTATCCCTGACCATTCTGCTGTGTTCCTTGGTTTTCATGATGTTTCTTCCCTAATGTTCCCTAAAACAAACATTTGTGGCTTTAACAGAACAGTTGGATTTATACTGAGATTGAATTACACACAGAGCGTGGTAAACTGATTCTATTTAGGGGCATTTTTACGGTTTGTAAAAATATATTGAAAACAATGTATGCATTTTCTCCCATTTCCAAGTTATGCAGTACTTTGTGTTGATCTGTCTCATAAAATCTGTGATAATAACATGAAAAAATTAAGGAAAAAATTGTTTTTGTGCTATGCACTATATTAGTCATTGTTTCATGGACTATTACAATGTTAACACTTTAAATTTTCATGTAAAGCTTAATATGTCCTCATTATTATCTAACAAGATTGACTCTGTGGTACTAAGCAATGTGCTTTACCTCTTATTTTACTATTTATTATAAAAAAAAGACAGATCTTCTGACACTGACTTAAAGATGTGCAGTTGAGTTACGGCTCCCCGTCCCCAGATCTCATAGTTCTCCAACTTTAAAGCTGACATATTTTACCAACTTTAGCTTTTGTTTACAGCAACCATGATATTAGGAAAAACGTTTTTCTTTTATGTTTTTTGATGATGTCATTATGTGTTTTGTCTTGTTAAAAACAATTGATAGCTGAGGGTTCTGGACAGGGAAGATGTATTTGGCTGTTTATCTATAGGAATGGTATCAAAGAGAAGATGCCCACTCTCCATATTCCTCTTTGCCAAATATCTCAGCCTTTGTTTCATCAAAAGAGAATAATCCAAAGACTCTAAAACAAATCCTGTTGCCCTCTGTCGTGTCCTTTTAAACAATCTGGAACAGAGCAGCTGAATTCAGCACTGATAATTATACTCATGCACTGGGGTCACTTCCATGTTGATTACCTGTCCAACTAATATCCTTCATTCCAGATTATTGACTTTGATGGAGCAGCATGATCAAAGAGGTATGGGTTCTAACTCCTCTTGTTTGAGAAAGGAGCTTTATGAAATTAATTCAGCCAATCTTTTAATTTGAATGAAATTTCTAAAACGTTTAATGATCATCAAGATGAAACAAAAAAATATATGAAAACTTTCTGTCCACTTTTACGGGGAATGTAAACAGAAATCAGAAGCCCCAGTGATCTGCTAGACTTTAACCTGAAGTCCTACTCCAAACAACTGAGTTACAAATAAGGTCAGTCCTGAAAAAGGATTGTTCTACTGTGCAAAACAAACAAACCACTGTCTTGCAAGTATTATTTCTAATATCACTCAAGGTAATCAAAACTCCTGACAGTTTCTGTAGAACTGAACACTTTGGTTAAATAGATACTTTAGTAATTATTTGGTAAAAGAAACAGGTGGAGGTTTGCAGGGAGCTGCAGCCATGATGTAAATATAGGCATGAATGTGCTGCTCAGGAATGTGACCAGGATAGCACAGAGGCTGCATGCTTGGAGCTAACTGAGGTCATGTCAATGCTCCATGCAAGGGAATGTTCATACTAACCTTTAGCTTTTTATTTAGTAAAATAGTTTGTTATATTGTTTTGACAAAGGCAGAAGTAATACTCTTGAAGTAACTGGCTGGCGGTGTATAGCGTTTTCAACAATTGTACAATTATTATAAAAATATAGCAAGATAAAAAAACAATGAATTTCCAAGTTTTTAAAAGAACATGAGAAAAATACTGTTTCTGCAATGTGATGGGTCTGGTTGCCTTACCCTGTCGGGGCAAATTCCCCTCTAAAGCGCAGATTTTTAAACTTATTTTTTGATTTAAATGTGTTTTAATGTTTATTCTCCAAAATAAACTTTGAGTTCTCACGTAATTACGAAAAAAGGGATATTCTCCCCATTCAAAAATTGATTTATCAAATCTAATCCACAACAGACTTCATCTTGTTCAGCTAGCAAGGAGGACAGTCCAGAATAGTTAGAAAGAGATGAACCAATGCAAAAAAATATGATCTCATAACCAAAGATAAACTCATACCAGAGAAAACATGCAAAATGCTGATCAGCAACATGCTATTCTAATAAAATGCAAATAAAAACATTTTTTCATGATTGATCCTCTTTTTATATTGTTTTATTATTTTTTGAGAAATGCATGTCTCATTTTTTAGCAAAGGAATAGGAGGAGAGACCGCCCCCACCAAATCCATGGCCAACCCACACTTCCCCACACTGTTTCGGGTAAAGGGTTGTTTCATAAAACAAAGATGAACAAAATCAGCTTATTTTACATCTTCCTTGTATTTACATGACGTCACATTCCTATACTTTGGGTCATTCGACCCAATGGCTTCTTTTTAATTGGATACAAATAATTTTATAAGTCAGTTACAGCTGAAGCAGAGAGTTTATATTTTGTGATGACTGTTAAATCATTTCATTTAAAGAGAAGATTAACATACTGTATCAAACTGAGGACATTTACACAGAAATTCAATTTCAACAGAAGAAGCTGTAAAGCGTGGTGTTTCCTTTCTCTGCATCAGAAATCCTGATGGGTTTTCTCAGTAAAAACTCTTCTTTGAGGAACACAGTAGTTGCACTGTGTAGCAATTTCCTTCCTTACTGTGATCCGAAGCACAGTGGCTTATTCTAAGTGAATCAACATTTTGTAAGTTCTTGCTTCCATGTCAAATGAGAATTTGTCCACAGCTGAAAATAGTCCCTCACAATTCCAAAACATCCTTTTCTGACTGTCTACAGTCTCTGTCTGTTTTACAAAATGTTTTAGCATTTTTGAGAATAAAGTTATTTTATGACCTATTTCTAAACAGCGTACATACATTGTAGATCTTAATGCACAAAAACTAATATTCCATATACAATAATCTTAGTAGTAAAAACTTAGTACCCCCTATAATTTAGTAGCTTGTAGAATACCCAATAAGCAGCAATAACTTGAAATAGTTATTGTCTGTATAACTTTATCTATGGCTTGCATGGCTGTAGAGGAACTTAGGCCCACTGCTCTTTATAGCATTGCTTCACTTCGTTCAGGTTTGCTGGCATTTGTTCCTGCGCTGCTCTTTCAAGGACTCACCAGAGCATTTCAATCAGGTTGAGATCTGGACTTTGACTGGGCAACTGCAACAACGTCATTGTTTTCTTCTTTTTAGCCATCCTGTTGTAGATTTGCAGGTATTCTTGTTCTGTTTTATAATCAAGTTTTGCTGAACTTTTATTTGTCAGACAGAGTCCATTATATTTTACCATAGAAGACTTTGATATGCAGATGAGTTTGTCATTGACTAAATGACAGCAAAGTACCAAGATCCCTGTGGCTGCAAAAGGAAGACCAAATAATCACCCTTTCACCACCATTCTTGAGAGCTGATATGAGGTTTTTGTGCTAGCAGGCCAAGTTTGGTTTTCATTAATTTATCAATTACTTTATAGCTAAATATTTATACTTTGATCTCATATGTCAAGGTTTCAGAAGACAAGAAGTTTTATTAGATTAGATAATAATATTTCAAAGGAAAATACTTTACTGTTGGCAGCCTTCCAAAACAAGCCATACCTGTGCCATAGATAGAACATTATGTAACTAATTTGAATAATAAACTGAATTTGACTGCATTGTTTGATAACTAGGATCAATTGGAATGTACTTGACTTTGAATTTATATTATTCAATTGAATTGACTTTGTAAAGTGCCTTGTGATTACATGTGTTGTGAATTGGTGCTATATAAATAACCTCATCCTGGTTACCACGGTAGAATAATGGGCCTTGGATTTTTAGAAATTGCCTTCCTAGATTGATGAACTGTAACAATTGCTTTTCCAAGATCATTGCTGATATATTTCCACTTGTGTAATACAAAGATAAACATCCTATTGAAGCAGCAATATCTTGCTTTTCCTTAAAGTTAAGGAAACTTTCTTTTTCCCATTTTCAAAGTTATACAAATAAACTTTTTCTCATTCAAATCTGCCCATACATTTTTTTTAAACAGCTACAGTTCATCTTCCAAAAAAACCCAGAAATATTTTCATCTGTAAAACATCTTGTTATATCACCACCACACCTGTACATGCAACTCTCCTATATTTCGTCCCTCTTTCATCTTATTGTTTTTTGCCATTACTATTGAGGAAACATTAAATGGCATCTTTAAAGTGAAGCCAAAAGTAGAGATATAGTGAAACCTTCACATCTCAGGTAAAAATAAAAGAAACACTGTGTTTTTGTTTTGTATATTTTATTCTTTCATGAAAAAGATTTTTAGGGCTTGTATCCCCAGTGTTGTGCATTTTCACAGTTTTGAACTATTGCCAGAACCAACCCATTTTCAAGTATTGTCGCACAGAAAAAACACATTCCACCTAAACCACTCCAGTGTTGTACTGTACTTTCAGGGAAGCACACAAACTCTTTAGTTTCTTTAGTCATCTGTGTGCTACTTTGAGGGGGTTACCTTTCAAATTATGAATTGAATTTTCTGACATGAGTAAGCAGGATGACCTATGGAGCCCTAAAGTTGATTTATCTTGAAGTAAAACCACAAACTAGGTAACAGCCCTCAGATGGACTGTAAAGGCGTGAGTTTAGGAAAGGAGATGTCCATTTACTTGGCACACAACCCCACAGACATGATTCAATCCACAATGCTTCTCTAGGAATACAAAAAGCATTTAATCCAAACGAAGTGGCCTCATCAGGTCCCAGGAGATCCATGAGTTCACGAGGCCTTCAGGGTCTCACTGCATAGTTTTGGCTTTGTCCAACATTGGCACATCTTGCCATCTGACCACCAACATTAAACATACAAAAAAAAACACCTTTTCTGTGTGTTTATGGGGTTTTTTGTGGCTCTTTTAGGCAAGCAGATTTTTTTCATTGGTGTGAACACAACGTACACATTGTTATCATACATGACAGGTTGAGATAAAGAGAGGACACTTGGTGCCCTTTAACTTCAATCCAACACATTAACACTGATTATTATGGACAAACACACACTCAGTGATCTCTTAAATTCATTTTTTTCCCTTTTAAAATTCTGATATTAAAACAAAGATACAAGCTGCACATCTCTCCCTAAATATTAGTGAGAAGTCATGTTTGTGCTTATGGCTCTGGTCGCTCATGCCTGCAGTCGCATGATCCACGTGCAGGCCCCCCTAAATAAGTACACGCTGCATATTTGACACCGCAGTGACAATCAGATACTGCACCCGGCCTGCTCTCTCTCCCCCCTCAGGGGGGAGGTTGGGTGCTGGTGTGGGCTAGCTCAACCCCTGTTTTATGACAAGGACATAACCTCAGCTGCACTTTGTCTGTGTGTGAGAGTATGTGAGTGAGGTGGAGAGACAATGATAACGAACAAGTGCAACTGTCTGCATTGGTGGAGAAGTTAAGCTACATCATATCTGACTGGGATCTTGAAAGAAGTATGTGAAATAAAGAGTCCCTATGCAGCAGCTTTGCAGCTTTTTAAACAAACTAACTGTAAAGAATGTTTGACTTCCATCCAAGGAGCTCTCAAAACATGTCAGCATCAGTTTTCTTAAAGGATTCAGTTTGTCTCCACCTTTGCATTTATTCCTCTCACTGTGACGGCCCTTTACTGTTACTGTTTGACCTCCTTTAAGCCTGAGCCGTGACTCGAGCTTGCCCAGCTCAGCTCTGTACAGCCCAAAGAGGCCTTCAGAAAGTGTGTCACTGCCTATCTAAATGTGACAGCCGTCCCCCAGTAGCCTCTCTTCTCTTTCACTTCTTACGAATGATGCCCTGTGACTCAGCCCGGGACTGTGGCCATGTCAAGCAAAGCATGGGCATCAGCCATGTTTGCATTTAGAAATTATTAAAGGGACTGTTCAGGATTTTTTTAGAAGTCAGGTTATTAAAAGATGTCTCACCTACAGTGGATAACTATCTTGGTGTCTTTATTTACATAGTAAAAATCCAATTTAGTCTGTTGTGGAATATAAAGCAATCGACTAGTCCAAGATGAGCGAACACCAAAAAGGTTTCTAAAGTTTTAAAACAACACTAATCTTAAAAAAGTCATAGTGATTCATGCCAACAGTATTTTAGGAATCTTTAAATCATTGTCACATTTGCATGATTATTACCACAGGAAATGGAGGTAGGAGGCAGGTTCTCCACATTGATCTTCCTTTCTAAAACGCATACTGAGAGGGGAAGAAGTAAAACCTTTCAGGTCAGAGTAACCACCAAAAAGAGAGACAAAATCAATAAAATAGTCTAGTAACACTGACTGGAAACACTTTACATGTTCAACTCAGTATGTGTTTCACACAGGAAGACTAGTGGTGGATTAACACCTGCATTTCCTGTGCATATAGTCATCAGCTTCTTTTTAAATAATGGCTCGATGCAAAGTTGTTAGTTTAAAGGTTCAAAAAATGGCATTTGAATAAACCACTATGGTGGTTTTGAGATCAGAGCAGTTTTAAGACGGTAGACACCCGCTTTGGTCTTGGCCCCTTTTCCCTTCGGCCACAGGGATCAACTGATGGTAAATGGACTGAACTTATATAGCGCTTTTCCAGTCATACAGACCACTCAAAGCCCTTGACACTAGAGCCACATTCACCCAATCACACTCACTAACACATCGATAGGCAACTTGAGGTTAAGTGCCTTGCCCAGGGGCACATCGACATATGGCAGGAGGAAGCTGGAATCGAACCCACAACCTTCTGATTGCAGAGCCACAGTCGCCTGATCTAGATATATACTAAAAAAATAGATAACAAGATAATACCTCCTAATATTATTGCTACAGAACCTCACTTCAGATATCCTGAACTACCCTTTTTCTTTGACCTTAAATCCACAGATGGATTTGATCTGTCAGCCCTGTCATATTATTTGACTGTTAGTGGACTTCTTTGCAGAGCCTTCAGAGATTGTTATCCCACAGTGTTAACCCACATTTGTAGTCAGGGGAACAATTTCACTCAGGTTTTCAGAAATGTTCATTTATCTTAAAAAAAATACCCCTTTTTATTTTTTATACCCACTTTATTCTGTTTTGGGTCACAGGGTGGGTGGGCAAAGCCTCCCCCAGCTGTTGAAAGGTAAAGGCAAGATATACTGACTTTAGTCAACCCTTAAGATAAAGGAAGCCATGCTTCTATTAGGGCGGCACAGTGGCGCAGTTGGTAGCACTGTTGCCCTGCAGCAAGAAGGTCCTGGGTTTGATTCCCGGCTGGGGGCACAAGCTCCCCCACGATCCACTATGGAATAAGCGGTAGAAAATGACAGACTGACTGCTTCTATTATTGCATGTTATGCAAATGAGATTAAATGGGTTAAGCTTCAAAGGCAGTTGCATTTTTATTTTTTTTTTGGACAATATCAGGGCAACGTTTCTTTTTCCTGGCTGTAGCTTTTGATCTAGAATACTGATATGAGGCAAATGTCACGCTTCTCATTCAATTTTCAGCAAGGTTGCATTGAAATATGAAGTTAAATATACAAACAGGTAAGCCTTATATGTATTCAATAAAAATTCATAAAGAAAAAAAAATCAGTTTTTGACTTCCCAACTTAAGGGAGGAAGAAAATTCCTGATGTCAAATTCAGCTCTAATTTCGGTTTTCTCTTAAAGCTTTCCAGATAAATGACCATCGGCTTGTTGGGTACTGATATTTAGCTGACCAGAGCTCTTTATTCATGCATGTGTGCCTGCGTTACTCTAGCTGGCGGTGAAATAAAGGGAGACAGGGCCCGCATGCAGCGAGAGCTACGACTGGCAGACAAGAGAAGTGGGTCATCTATATGCCAGCCGAGCAGTTGGCATTAGACTTGCCCGCTTCCTGTTTTGCTTTTCAGCCTCGACAGCGGAGAGAAAAAATAGTGAGAAAGGGTAGGTTGAGGATAGTTTTGTAGATGAAGAGTTTCTTCAGAGACAGATTGTTGTTTTTAATAATGCAGAAATTAAAAGGATGTGTTAGGGAGACAAGATAGATGAAAATAGTAGAGGAAGGAAGTAAAACGGCCCTGAGATGGAGTGATGCAGTCAACTCTACAACAGCCTATCAGCAAAATAAAGTGACAAAAATGAGGTCAACTGTGCTTTTCACTAGATTTTTCTCCAGATTTTCCTGTAGTTCACTGTGCTAAGTACTACTGATGACTTCACAGAGCATCTCTTTTGTTGCATAATGCACTTGAACACAACGCACTGAGTTAGTTTGATTATATAACTATTTCCACTCATAATGCTGGCTGGTAGACACTGGATTTCTCTAGACATGACAGATTCTATCTAAAACCTCGTTTCCTTCTGTGCTCTGGTTCAAGTCCTAACATGCCAGCACCGAGAGTCTGGAAGAACTGGGACAAATGACTGAATAACAGCACTGCACTTTTGTTTAAGGCGAAAACGTTTGCAGTGGAAAGCGATGTAAACTTAAGGCAGTATGGATTGAATGTCTAGAATTTCTTAAAAATGACTAAAATCTAAGTCACTCATTACAATTCTTCATGTAAATAACCAAACAACGTAAAACACAAGTGAATGCACTCTCTTCCAGCCTATAAATAATAATAATAATAATAGTAAAAAATACCACTGGTATTCGTACACAGTTTTCGCAGCATGTGTGCAGACACGATCATGCGCTGCTCATCCTCTCCCACAGTCTACGTCAGCTGGCTCAGACAGCCAAAGTGTAAAACTAAAATTAAAACACTGCTTTTGTTCATTTTTGCATTTCAGCACAGTGTGACCCGACCTCTTTGAAGGTAGAATGGTTGCAGTTAATTGCAGTAGATTCCTTCCTCGAAAGGAACATCTGGTCCTTTCCTCTGCCGTGGTTTTATTAGCCTCTTTTCCATGTCTGTCAGTGTTTTTTTTACTAACATGGGAGAGGATTATAGAGGCAAAACATGGGAAAACAGACATTAAAAATGGATTAAAGCACTGAGAGGTGGTGAAAACGGAGAGTGGTAAAAAATAGAGAGATGAAATAGAGTAGGTAACAAAGGCCAGTCTGGTCAGAGGAGCAGATCAGTATTTAGGTGGGATGACCACCACAGGATCACCTTTCTTTGGCCGCCACATAAGCACCTGTGCGTCATTGGCGTTGGGCTTCACCATTGCGTTGGAGGGGATGGGCTCATTCTTGCCCAGTATCTGAGGCTGTTCCTGGGCCACAGGCTCCTTTAAAACAGCCCTTTGACCCAGAGGCTTCTCTGGGTCCACGTGAATGTGAAGCCGCATCCTCCAGCGGATTGTCTGAAGGACGACTGTCTCTGAGGTGGCTCGATTGATGGCAACCAGCCAGGTGGTAAAGCTCTGGTCACGTTGGATGCTGCTGAGCAGAGGCACGTTGCTGTCGCTGACCGGTACTCCCCAGGTGACGCTGGGGTAAAAATTGTCGTTCATGCTAACTGTGAATTTGCTGTCCTTCTTGGTGGGCCCCACCACGGTGCAGGTCTCTGTGGTGTTGCCGTACCACGGGTAGTTGACGCCATCTGAGTCACTGATTGCTTGGATCTTGCCATCTCGGAGGTCGGGAAGCTCCCAACTTGACCTGGATGTTAGAGAAAGAGACACAAATGAGGAGTTAAAAAGAAACTGAGCCCTTTTCCTTTGAACATGTTACATTTGCCTGCTGTCCTCTTACAATGTTTGAAACTATGGAGGTCTTATTTTAAAATTTTACGGTCCACAACTCATATTTAGAGATGCCCCAAGAAATTGTCTGATGACTGGAATCAGGTAATTTTCAGTTTGACTGACCATGTCCAAAGTGAGGTTGTAAAAAAAGAAGACCCACTGTAAATCAGTTAAAATACAGCAGAAAAGTTTGCACGGCAATATTGCATGCAATATTCAGGGCTGATCTACAACAGCGCCATGCAAAAACACACAGGTGTCATCCAGTTCCTGTTGAAATGATGCTCACATTCATAGAAACCGCATTCCAGTGACTATTTTTAATTAAACCTAACTGTTAACTATTCAAATTGACTCGTTAAATCAGCATTCATCTGAGACAGCACAAAGTGACAGAAAGAACAAATTACAACAAACTCTTAATAGGCAACCAAACTCCCTTAGTTAAATTTTTTCCACTTTGTTCCCACATTTTAAAACATAATCAGAATCAGAATCAGAATCAGAATCAAATTTATTGACAAGTTTGTACTCCGGTACACTTTGCTGTTTGGTTTTTGTTTTCGCATTACAGAATATTCATATTTACAATGTACAAATATACACATATATAAATAAATAAAAAGGTGCATTTGCAACATCTGTATGCTGTTGTTTTGTACTCTACTGAATGTTCAACAGAGAAACAGCCTGGGGAAAGAAACTGTCTCTGTGGCGGCTGGTTTTAGTTCAGACGCCCATGTTAACCACTAGTATGTTGCTAAAGTTGCTAAAGACAGTTTAAAATGTCATCTCCATATCATTTTGTCTGTTTTGAAACTGGTAAAAACCTGTTTATATTCAATTTGAGAGCAGGATTTCAATTCTGCTTGTACTCAAACTTAACAATGCTTGCACTCAAAACTTCTGCTTTCTTTCAAATATTCTCTGTTCTCTCTCAAATCTTTGTTTCTGCGCTCCAATCGAATGCTTCTTGCATAGAATATTTCTCCTCCTGTTTGCTTCATCCTCCATGCATCCAAACTTGTTCTGATCAAAACTCTCTCAGGTTTCTAACCTGCTTGCAAATTCTTTTTGCTCTCTCTCAGATTAAAGTCGTATCATCTCCTAGCAACCATTTCAACCAATAGAATAGAATAGTGCAGGTATTACTAGTTTTGAGTGCAAGCATTACTAAGTTTGAGTACAAGCATAATGAAATCCTGGTCTCAGATTGAAAATCTCTTGATTTTTGCCAGTAAATTTCCCTCATATGTTTAACAGCCACTACGTTTAATGCAGACAATTACAGTTTTTAATGAGAAACCAGGTCAGACAAAATCAGAGCCGACATGACAAAGCTTTACAAAAATCTGAAAATCTCTGATCGAGGCATCTTTGCTCATTTTGAAACATCTGTGTCATTAGATCCTTTCACTAGAAATCAGTTTTTGGCCAAGTAGGAGGAAGCCAAATCTAGAAAGAATTTGTGCACATACATTTTTAATGGCAGGTGGAAGAATTTGCATAATGTGCCAAACAACAATCACATTCATTTATACTAAATACATGGAGAAATTATAGCCCAACTGATATGTAGATGCGGTATCCATACTGGTCTATTGTTTGTGGGCAGAGCTGAAGAGCCATGACAAGCTGCACTTTTGATCCGAACTATTTTGGCTGGGTCCATTTGGAACAGAATTCAACAATTTTAACAAGTTTGAGGAATTAAAAAGGACCTACACAGAGTGTTCTGAGCTTGGCAAAACGACAGGGAGCATTGTATCAACTGTACAAAGTGATCCTTTGTAGGTCTAGCCTTTTTTTAAATCAGCACATAATCTGAACATTATGATTTTCATGCAGTCAGTTGAAATGGCAGCAATGGAAACTTTATTTGGCCTTTATTTAGCCTCATTGATTTGGAAGAAAGATGGTGTAAAACATGATGCTTCAGTGTACCAGAAAACGTTTTGAGAAGCTTTTATGTGAATGTTGGAAAATATGTGCTTGAATTTCTCGTCTATATTTCAAACCTGTTTATAGCAACAGAAAAACAACTCATGGTCATGACTTTAAAATATGACCAAACCTGTAATTAACCAGAGGTTTTAAATATGAAACAAACTGCAAATCAACACATATTTTATGTAAAAAAAAACTTTCCTGTTAATTGTTTTCTGCGCTGATCGTAACTAATGTCGGTCTCGCAGTATTTTTCTTATCTCTGCAGATCACAGAACAGAAGCACCAAACTGACTCAAAGCCTGACAGCTTAACGGTTCTGGTTTTCCTCTTAGTGACTTAAAGTGCAATTAAGTGATGAAATATTTTGACACATACAGCAGGTGGCAAGAAAAAACCTAAACTTAAGTTGTTCTGTTCTGTCCAACATTTGATTTTCTGTCTGCAGTGTGATAATAGCTTACCTTTCGTTCCCTGATTTGGAGGATCATCAGAAAAGGGTGAAGAAGTGTGATCAACAGCCACTCGACTTACTGCCTGTCTACCCTGAATTTCCGCTCCTTTAGATACATACATTTATACACAGACCCTTCCATGTGTATTTGTGAAGATGTGCAAGAAGTTTTATGAAACAGATTAATCTTTTATTGCAGTAGCATCAACTCACACTGAAAAATGAAGAAAAATCCAACTTGAATCAAAATTGCAGCTGCCAAAATCAGTGGCACTCCTACAATTTCTATTAAACAAATGTATTTGTACATTTTTACTTATCAAGATTATGAGAGTGTCAGAGGACTTGTAATTAGTAATTCATGTTACTATTTAAATTTTCTCACTGTGTTACAAATAGCATGTAGCACAGAGGCCAGTTTCTCTTAGCCACTCTTCAAAATGGGAAAGGGAAAAAAAATCATGCAGTTTACGTAAAGCAGATGTCTGTTGATTTCAATGAATTAGAAAATGGATACAAAATTTCAACTCGTCGAATTTGCCCAAAAAACAGCTGGCGCCACAAAATGTGGAGATCATTGTCTCTAAATCTTCTATTTTGATGGAGCATTTACTTCCCCCTAACATGATGCATTCACGTTTTTTTGCATCAATTCTTCAGTTTGGCCTTGATTATGTTAATAAATACAGGAAGCAGTGTGCAGTGCACACAGGTAAAACGTGGATACCTCAACCAACTCCTGAGCTGTTATCATGAGTGTGGAAACCACCGCAGACAAGACGTCTCACTTCCTGTTTGTGTCTTCACAGCCTGCTTTGTCAAAACTCTCTCCGACGGGTGCTGTAAGCCTTCCGGACAGAAACTCAAGCCTGTAGTTTGCAGCTCCAGTATGTAATGATTTGTAAATGGTGCATGTATTTATAGTGGGAAATAGTTCAAAACCATCCAGTTTAAATGAGTGTATTTGGAACTCTGTGCACAATTTTAAGGACCTGACAGGTGCACCTGACAGGGGATTAGAGCAATATCTGCAGCCACTTGCTGTTTTCTGTCCATTTGCATGTTGTGGGTAAATAGTTTGAGGCAATAAAATTCAGTTCATAGAGCAAAGTAAAGCACTCTAAGAAATAGAGTAGATAGTGAAGTTTTTAATAATGTTGTGGGAGGAGAGGAAGTACTAGTATGGTGCAAGCCCCATCAATATTCAGTCACAGCATAGCTGAGCCTTTCCTATCTATGTGCATCCGTGTGTGTGTGTGTGGACAGGCCATCACAGGGAAATACATCACTCGGCCATACAGGATAAACAACCATGCACACAGACTCTTATACCTAGCGGAAATTTAAAGTAACCAGTTACCCTGACAGTCATGTTTTTGGACTGTGGGAGGAAGCTGGAGAACCCAAAAAGAGCCCATTCATGCATGGATAGAACATACAGACTAAATGCTGAAAGACCCCAGGTTGGGATTCAAACTCAGGCTTTTCACGGAGTAAATTTATTGAAAGTTGAGTGGAAGAAAAAAGTGTAGTAGAAAAAAGTGCACAAGCAACAGGAATTACTACAGCATTTGTGAAGCACAGCCCATGTAAGAGTTTGGAGGAGCTTTATAAGGCATGGGCTTGTGGAGTTACCACACACAGACATGTCTAGTATATGGGTATAAACTGTTGCATTCCTGCTGTTAAGCCATTCCTAAACAAGAAACGTCAAGAGAGTCTGACCCAAAGGAACAAATGTTGCTCAAAAGTCCAAAGTCCAAAGACAGTAAATGTTGAATTCCAATTGGAAGGTAGGGCTCCAGGGGGAGTGAAGTGAAGCATAGAATCCATCCATTACTTGTGGTCCAGTTTAAACTTTAAAGTCAGTAGTGATCTGAATAGCCATGCCATCTGCTGGTGTTGGTCAATTATGTTAGTCAGTTAACTTCACATTTCCTTCTGCAGGCAAGCTTTATGGAGAAGCTGATTTCATTTTCCAGCACGACTTTGCACCTGCCTGCACTACTAAAAGTGCCAATCCCTGCTTTGATGACCAAGGCATCTTGTGGCTAATTGGCCAGCAGAGTGGTCGATCTTAAACACAAAAAATAATCTATAGGTGTATTCAAGAGATGAGAGACAGCAGACCCAACAAAGCAGGCGAGCAGAAGATCCCTATTAAAGCAGCTGGGGTTTTCTTGATACCTAAGCAGAGCCAGAGGCTGATCATCTCCATGCTACATTCAATGGAAGTGAGCGCTGATGCAATAATGCATGTAAAAGAAGTACAGAATAAGTATTTAGTGGATACTGTACAGTACATGGACAAACTTTTAAATTGGCTGACATTTTTGAAAATCCTTATTTTATTGGTCTACTGTAATATTCTAACTTTCTGAAAAATATAATTTCAGTTTTCCATTAGGTGTCAGCGATAATCATCGAAATTAACAAAAATAAACACTTGAAAATACCTTTCTATGTGTAATAACTGTATATAATATATAAGTTTCACTTTTTAGAGTAAATTACTGAAATAGATTAACTTTTTCATGATATTCTGACTTACTAGGATTCAGATGGATGTACTCATGTAGATGCACACTAGTTCAACCTTTACTGACACACTGAAACAGGGGCCTTTTTAAGGGGGGGAAGGCTGGGCCATAAACAGGGGTGGGGGTGTCTGGCTCTAATCTTGGTGCTGCAGCACCCCAGACATCCTCTCCATTACGGATAAAGCATATTCTGATCAGCACTGCCCACTATGTACAGTAAATAAGATGAGGACTGCATGCCTGGCACAGAGGAAACAGAATATAGGATACAAAAGTATTTAGCTTTTTGAAACTGTTTGTCTTTTTTTCCAATAATGCGAAAACCTGACAGGTGTTCCTGTGTAACCCAGATGCTGCGAGAGTTTCATTTCTGAGTAACATTTCCTCTGCCGCTTAATTTTAGCACTACTTGTTAAAAACAGGAATTCAAATGTTCAACCAATGAAATGAAACTCCAAAATAAAAAAGTTTCTCTTTTGGCAGAAGGACTCTGACTTTTTCAGTCATTCTACTCTCTCCGTGTTTTAAAACTTAGAATATTTATCATGGAATTAACCTGTTTAAAGTTTTTCTGAAAGATCAAATGTAATCTCAATTGTTCATACATGATTTGAACTCTAAAATGTTGCTAAATTTCTTTATTTATTATCTGTTTGTTTGTTAATAGAATAAGACACCTATGTTTTTCTCGTTTTAATCAGACTTGGATAATGACTTCAAAAATAAAACAAATAGGCTTCCTGTCAATCCAAACATAAAAAGTGAAAAACTAAATGATGCGTTCATTTTCTTAATATATGATGTATTTTTAATAATAATAATAATCTATATACATTTATTTTCTATAAAACATGACAGATTAAATTATTTTTTTCAAAAATGTGATTAATTAAAACTTCATATAAAAGTAAATAAATAATAATAAAGACATATATAACTAGACTTATAGGTAGGTTTTTTTTTATTTTATTCTCCCCCAGCATACACTCATCAAACAAACCAAAAGAGCCCGGTGTATATACTCACCTCCCTTTGTCCCCGTATGTGTTGTAGAACACCATGTGGTTACACGCCTGGATCCAGCCGATGGTCCACGTCTCTTTGGCCGCTACAGGAGGCACCAAGAGCCGCGCTTGAGCTCGGAAGTGCGGCGTCCGGTAGCGCAGTACCACGCTGGACGCCTCGTCGATGCTGGTGGGGTTGGAGTCAATGCACGTGTTCAGCTCCAGGACGATAACACTGTCTCGGAAACTCTTGGGCTTACACTTGATGCTCTGGATGCAGCCCATTGCACTGAATTGTAACACAATCCCCAAAAACACCCAAAGCTCTGGAGAAGGAGGAGGAGGAGGAGAAGAAAGACGCATGGAAACAGGAGGAAGAATCACCATAAATTTGGACCTACATGCTTATTTCTCCCTCCCCCCCCAAAAATAGTCTACAAAACGAAAACGCCTTTATATATCAAGAGTGAAAAAAATGACATGCGTTGATCCAATACTGTCACAGAAGATGAAGATGGGCCAATAGAAAAGCTTCACGGCTGCAGAGCGCATGCTTTCCGGTGCGGAAATGCAACTTTACTTGCAGAAGTTGGGCATCACAACTTTTCTGATGCGTGCAATGCTGGTGACATGCAGTCAAGACACAAACAACTGCATTTAAAGTTGACCTAGAGATAGTTTTGGCAAGATCCTTGAAAGGTTGGTGATAATTCTGACCTAAATTATTAAAAGAACTACTAATGTTACATCTTGGAGTCAGATTTCCTTTTGTATAATTCATCCGAAGATAATCCCCATGGAAGAAGAGCCTCTACGTCCAGCCGGTGACATGCATCAAGATCAAAGAATGTCGTAGCGGACCAGTTATAAATGAAGTGACAATCCGAAGCATATATATAGTGCACATATACTAATTTAGAGTCCCAATTACTCATGAAACTGTGATTTTACGATTTGAGACAGCTGTGTGTCGGATTAAGGGTTCGTGCAGAGTAAATGCAGGAGTTTTGTCTATTTATAACCGATTAAAAAACAGCATGCAAAAAGAGGTCTACCTATAAAACAATAGCGTGTAAAATATCTAGTGTGTGTCTCAGCGGTGTAAAAATCCGGAGTATATAAGAGCAGGGCGTCGACTCTCACAGTTCTTCGGTCTGAAAGGTAATTCCGTTTCCCCCTCCGTTATTTCATAGCGGCGGCTGCAGACACCTTCCCGCCGAGAGAGGTGAGCCATCCGAGGCAGAGTATAAGACGGACCACCGCGACACCCAAAGGATACCGCTGGGTCAACTTTTTGCGCCCAGTTCCATCTTTAATAAATAAGAATAATAAAGTCCGAAAAAAAATAAAAAAGACAGGTCTAATAAAAAAAATGCATATTGTCACATTGTTGAAGCGAGTCGGCCGTAGGCTTGCATTTCGGGTTGTTATGCAGCTCTTAGAGGAAATTCCTGAGCGAGCTGTCTAGGTCTCTGTCATCGTCCCATCGTAACAACGGCAGGTTCACCCCGCTGCTCGCTGAGCCACCGGGGAAGCTGCTTTATAAGCATCTCCATGACGACACTTCCGCTTTGAACACTGAGCACGCTGGGAAACATAGGCATTGTGAGATTTAACACAATTACTGAATAATAGACGTTTTCATTATAGATTTTTTTTTTTACCATCAGAATGAGTATTACACGACGTAATGCAAAAGTATTCATGCTTGTTAATTTTTTCATTTTATTTTATTGGGGTTTTATGACAGACCAGTGCAAAGTAATGCATAGTTGTTAAGTGAAAGGAAAGGGATGTATGATTTTCTTTCTAGAAATAAAAATCTGAAAAGTGCTGCAAGCGTTTGTATTTAGCAGCTGGAATAAGTGATGGAGGGGGTGAGAAGGATCTTCGGTGATCATGGTGGCCTTCCTGATCACAGATCCGTTGTACTGTTAGAAAAGGGAGGTTTGAGGGGAACCGATTATTTTGCTGGCCTGATTTGTGATTCAAGATTTCACAGTAAGAAAGTTGTACCAGGATAACATATTGAAATTGATGACAGATTCAATGAGTAATTTATAAACCATTGTTAAAATGTCCTTCATGATATTAAGTTTGCTGTTACTCAGCACCTGGAGAAGTCGTTGTGTTTTTTTAAAAATCACAAAAACACGAAAAGTGTCTGTCAACAGCATTTTTTTTCAATTGGATTTAGATATGGACTGTAGCTGGGTCATTGTAGCACATTAATGTAATTTGATCCAAACCATTCAATAGCTCTGACTGTATGTTTAGGGTTGGTGTTGAACTGGAACATGAACCTTAAGTCCTTTCCAGGCTTTTCTTCCAGGATTGCCCTGTGTTTAACTCCATCGATCTCCCGTGAACTGTGCCTCATTTTCCTGTCCTTGCTGAAGAAAAACATCCCCACAGCATGATGCTGCCACCACCATACTTTGCTTTGAGGATGGTGTGTTCAGGGTGAACTTCCCATGTAGGCCAAAAATGTTATGCCTTTCTTTTAACAATGGCTTTTCTCTTGCAATAAGGAGTAACGTGACAATATGTGAAAAAGTTAAAAGCGTATGAACACTTTTGTATGGCACTGCAAAAGATATAGATGGCTGTTGCCTATCCAAGAGTTAATGAGTTAATATGAGTTAATAGTAATGACAGTCAAACACAGAGTTCTGGATTATTAGCGAAAATGTGGGCCAATTTAAGTTAATTCTGAAATGCCAATTTCTTTTTTGTTTAAAGAATATGTCAGATATTATATGCAGATATACTTTATATTTTGTCAATTTTTCAGTTCTGCTATAGCCTATTACTCACTGTTGTTTTTAATTAAAGTATATTTTGTCCAAATTTAATATACAGTAGTTCAAATTGGTCCTGATTGTTCCTGAGAGCCTGTGTAATTCCATGTGTAATTTAAACCACAGACATAATTTACACTTATGTGTGTTCTATTTGTTGAAATTTCAATTTTTTTAATGCTATTAGAAATTTTGAATTAAAACTGTGCCTATGACTTTTCAAATGCGTCTTTACCACATCAGTGTCAGCCACAGCCACTGTTTTTGATGGACAAAGCTGAGAGATGAAATACAAACTCATGATACAGAAATATTTAAAGAAATAGTCAAATATTTGAAATAATAATGTTTTTTTAAATAAAAAATAAATGTTTTAGTGAGATTTCCTTATTATATTTTAAGTAAATTATTCATATATTTGTTTTGCATTTAAAGGGTTATTTACCCATTGTACCCACTTCTGTTTAGCCATTTAATTATTAATTAAAACATATATTTTTTACTGAACTGTGGTGCTTTTGGAGCTCCATATCATGGACAACACAATGTCGATAAACCAATTTACTGTTTTGGTCTATCTTCGTACTGTCTTTTTAAGCACCTTGGAGAACTCCGCTTACGTCAGGCCGCACCACTGCATCTGAATCGTGATTGTGCGTAAACTACGTCACATCTGCGCAGCAGCACCAGATGCAGCACTAACAAAGCTCCCTTGTCTTCATCTTTTCTTGATGCTCTCTCGGGTTTTTGGTACATCTACAATCTGGCGATTCGCTCCCTGGATGTGAGAGGTGTGATGGACGCTGTGGGGAGCATCTAGGGATGATGAAGGTGAGACCATCGCGCTGCGTCCTGCGTGTTTCTTGCACATTTTGCGCTGAGCTGTGCTGTACTGGTTCGGCTTACTGAAATGCTCATGTTGATATTTTTATGCCCATGCTGTAGGTCGGGTTTCACGGGATTGGCTAGAAGCTGTTGCCATTCAGTAGCTGCGCTCTGGCTGTCTGGATGATATAAACAACATGGACATCGCACATTCCCCTGACACTAAATATAGCTATTGAGGCCAGAGGAGGGGAAGGACTGGTGTTATTCCTGGATATTACAAAGTCGTGGTGAACTTACACCACCTGAATTACCTTCCGAAGATCAAGCGGTTATTGTCCCCTCAGAGGAAAACTCGATTGTGACCAAACATGCCCTCGGCGTACAACGTGAGATCCAGGGCGCGGGAGAGAAACAGTATCCTGAGCAGACCCGAGTTCATGTCTCTCAACCATCAGCCCCTCCGTGGCGGCTGCGGACCCCCGGAGAGCCGCCCCGGTCCTAAACGCGCGGCTCAAACCAAGCACCAAACGACCCAGAAGAGCGAAGAACCTACCGACGGCGGCAGCAATGACAGGAGAGAGTCCACCAAGATGCCAGAAGAAGACTGCATGCAGCTGAACCCTTCCTTTAAGGGGATAGCGATGAACTCCCTCCTCGCCATTGACATCTGTCTGTCCAAACGCATGGGAGTATGCGCTTCCACGTCGTCCTCTTGGGGAGGCTGCCGATCCATGGTGGCCCTGCTGGCTCTCACGGGGCACGGCATCACGTGGATCATTGGCACTATTGTATGTCTGACACGAAGCAACACTCTGGCTGGTCAGGAGGTCCTAGTCAATCTGCTGCTCGGTAAACACCACATTACATTTACCAAGTTCTAGTACACCAAAGCATTATTTGTGATTGAATTTGATGCACATTTTGCCGCTTTATTTCTTTGTCTCAACCAATTATTTCTTTCCGTTAGACTGTCTAAACATTATCACAAATATTTGAGTCTGGTAATCTTTAGTTTAATACAAGGGTTTAGTAGGCCTAGAGGGAAACCTTTTTCCCATTCTAAGTGCTTAATTGTTCATACAACCGAAAATAGAAACACTGTTCTGTAGATTTGTCAAGCTATCAGGTAAAAGCATTGATAAACTTATAATGATGCTGTTTTTCCCACTGTAAGCAATAAAATTGCAATTTAAACTTTTACAAATATAAAAAAAAAACCGATTAGGTAGTTAAATCAAAGAAAAAAACAAGGTATATTCTATTTGTATGCTCGATCTATTTTCCTAAAGATTTATGAAAAAAAGGATACAGTTTGTTTCTTTTGACTTCATTACAATGAACCTGTTCACATGTTGTCACATTACAACGATAAAGTTGTTCTGTGACACAAAACTTCTATTTATTTTATGTGGTTTATAGAGTTTTCAAAAAATCTGCAAAGTGTGCTTTCTGTGGAATTCTATATATTGCATCCTCTAGCATTGTTTCTTGCAGGATTGCCCCATTTTTAGCTGCACCAACAGCTTCTTTTTAAGTCTGACCAGACTGTCCATGCTGAATAAAAGCATCCCACAGCATGATGTTGCCACCACCATATTGCACCATGGGAATGGTGTGTTCAGGGTGATGTGCAGTGTTAGTTTCCTGTCATACAGATTTATTTGATTTATGTCTGAGTTTAATTTTGGTCTTATCAAACTGCAAATTTGATTCCCCATGGCTTTTTTTCAACAATGGCTTCTTCTATAAAGGCCGGATTTGTGGAGTGCTTGACTAATAGTTGTCATTAGACTTTTAGACTTGAAATTGGGAACTGTGGGGGTCCTCCAGAGTTACCAAGGTCTTTTTGGCTGCTTAAGTGGTTAATGCGTGGCCAGGTTGGTCATGTTTTAGTAGGTTTGCAGCTCTACCACACTCCTTTTATTAGAATGATGAATGGAGAAGTGCTTCGTGAAAATGTAAAGTTTTTGACATATTGTTTGTGTCGGTTAATCAGATAAAAATCCCATTAAAACGCCCTGAAATGTGTGGTTGTAAATGAAAACCTGGAAAAGTTCAGCCACAGGTAGAGTGAAATCTTGCAGCAAGTATGACCAGATGTGAAAGAGGTATTCTTTGTTTATTCTCAAGGTTTTATTTACAATGCGAGAGTCTGATTGGTAAAGTCTTTAACAATCTGAATAAAGTATCTCAACTGAAAATTTGTAAAATGTGAATCAGCAGGCATATATGTGTGCAGTGGACAAGGACCCTTGTTTTAATCAGCTGAAAAGACATCATCAAGTTTTATCGTCAAGAAGTTTGATAGCTCACTGTCTTTTAGAAATTTCAGTTTTGCCTCAAACGCATACTTTGAAATTTTAGCTTTGCTTTTTGTAAAGATTCATTAAAAACGACTTAGATGGCTTAACTTATTTCAGTTTTTCAATTCAGTTTTATTTATATAGCGACAATTCACAACACATGTCGTCTCAAGGCACTTCACAAAGGGTTTGGAATGGTATAGGGTTGTTGGGGAGGTTAGATTAAACTACTGAGTGTTAGAGTTTGGCCATTTTAGATGGGCTATGTGTAGGGGTACTAAGTAAAATAATACACTGATAAAGTGTGTCCATGTAGAGCCCACTGATGGTCATTGTTATACTAAAAACCACAAGGATTCGGGGTACCTCTCTCTGTCAGACTGATTATAACCATTGGAAAAGAGAAGGGGTCGCACAGGTAGCAGAAATGGAGGGTGTGTTTGCACCTCAACCATAACTGAGCCGGTTTAGGCTAAACCTGACTCCCTCTTACTCCATCCAACAGGGAGGGAGGAAGGCAGAGGTAAGAATAATTGGAGAGTGTTGTTTCCTGTTGTGAAAGGTGGGTAACTTTAAAATGGGCAAAGTCAATTCAATCGAATCATATAGATTTCAAGTCAGGTACATGCATTCCAATTAACCATTGAACAGTACAGACAGATTCAGTTATTTATTCAAATTGGATAAAAAAATGTTCTATCTAAGGAAACCCAGCAGATTGCATCCAGTCAGTGACATGTAGCAGTCACTCCTCCTGGATGAGCATGTAGAGACAGTGGACAGTCACTGGCGTTGACTTTGCAGCAATCCCTCATACTAAGCATTCATGTAGCGACAGTGGAGAGGAAAAACTCCCTTTTAACAGGAAGAAACCTCCAGCAGAACCAGGCTCAGTGTGAGCGGCCATCTGCCACGACCGGGATTAGAGAGAACAGAGCAGAGAAGGAAAAAGAACACAGAAGCAGAACACAGAAGCACTGATCCAGGAGTACTTTCTATGGGAAGGAAAAGGTAAATGTTAATGGATGTAGCTCCTTTAGTCGTTTCACCTAGAAAGAAGGAACAGATAAACTCTGAGCCAGTTTTCAAGGTTAGAGTCTGAAAGAGAGCACATAGAGTTAGTCACAGTAGAAGCTCAGTCAGTAGCTATGTCTAGGAGAGAGAAAGGGTTAAACACTGAAAGACAGGGCCATGTGGATCATCGGTAGAGGGTGAGCATTAAGTTGTTGCCAACAGAAGCTCGGACGATGCCCCTCTCCAAAAAGGTGTCACAGGTAGACACAGAGTCAGGCCAGGTGTAGCTTCTAGGAA